>CM069241.1:9232618-9952260 GCA_035582765.1 Acer negundo | reverse complement strand
AAAACATATATAAATATAATTATATATATATATTAATATGTTATATATATAAATATATAGAATGTTTGTTTTTATTTATTATTTAATTTATAATTTTTAGTCAAATGGGAAATGGGGGAACGGAGGAAACGGGGGAAAATGGGGAGCTGGGGTTAGGGATGGAGATAGCTCCCAATTTTCCCAAATTGTGCGTGGGGTGGGGGGGGGGGGGGGGGGGGGTGTGTGTGTGATAGGGGGAGGGGGTTTGGGAGTGGGGTATGGATGGTTGGACCTATATCCATCCCCATTTCCCCAATATGCAACCCTAAATTTGTCCTTAATTGTTAATTAATTAACTATTATCACATTCTCGATTAGCATCATCTCAATTGATTACCACTTTAAGGTATTGATCATTTAATTAAATAACGGAAATTAAAAAATTTAAAATAAAATAAAAAACATTATCACCAAACACAACATTTTTTATAATCCAATAAATATTTTTCAATTTATGTTTGTCATTCAAATTAGAATTTTGATTAATTGAATAAATTTAAATTATCTAACAGTTTTTTTTTTTTTTAATTTTTCTAACAAGTCATATAGGTTATATATAAATATAATGCAAATGTGAACAGATAAAGTGTTGTAGTCCAACGATAAAGACT
Organism: Acer negundo; assembly: GCA_035582765.1. Lineage (NCBI taxonomy): Eukaryota > Viridiplantae > Streptophyta > Magnoliopsida > Sapindales > Sapindaceae > Acer > Acer negundo. Next base: position 9,951,610 of record CM069241.1, on the reverse strand, counting down.
TACCACTTTGATATGAGGTTGTAAGTTCGATTCCTCATAACTACAATTAATTGTCAATATTATCAAAGGTGGGCTGGCGGCGGTCGACGGTGTGGAGGGCCGGCGTTAGTCAACAGTCGGTTAGGGTGGCGGCGGTCGACGGTGGGTTGGCCGAACGGCAGATTAATTTTTAAAGTTCCAAAATCTTTATAGGCGAATGTCAAGTTTTAGTCGACAAATTAAATTCGTCGGGTAAAACATTAGCAGACGAAATACATTCGTTGGCTAAAACTTGACACCGACGAAATTCGAAATTTCGTCAGCTAAAACCCTGCCAAACCATGATTTCCCAACGAAAGTTTTTCATCAGCTAATACCTTTCCAAACGAATTTCGACCTTTCCATAAGAATATGGTTTGTCTGGAAAGACTAAAATTCTTGCAGGGTCAGCTGACTATCTCTCACATAAGTGATAATAAAGTTAAGTCACATTTCATGCCACATTCTTGTCTAGACTTAAAACATGTGTTAAGTGTTCCTTCAATTACCAAAAACATGCTTAACATTTCTAAATTTACTAGAGATAACAATGCATATGCTGAATTTTATCCTAATGGTTATGTGATCAAAGACAAGAGAACCAAGAAAGTTCTACTGGAAGGTTTTCTTAATCGTGGGCTGTATGAGTCGAAATTGGTGGAAGCTTCGCCACAAAGTCTTGTGTTGATGAAGTCTGCTTCCTTGGTTTCTTTTGTAAATACAACATAATGTAAAAACTATCAAAATAAGACTGTCAATCATTCTTTGAACAACAAGGGTATGGCACCAAACTATAGTGTCTTAGTTGCGGCTAGAACTAACTTAGTTCTTTGGAATGCAAAGTTAGGTCATCCCTAACCTCTTATTCTAAAAAAAGTTCTTAATACACTTCATTTTCCTTTTAACTTGCACACTTTATATTTTTGTGATTCTTGTAAGGTTGGCAAAATGCATAGATTACCTTTTCATAGAGTTAATATCACAGCAAAAGCACTTCTTGAGATTGTCTATAGTGACATATGGGGACTAGCCCCTGTTCTATCTGATGATGGATACAAATATTATATTGTGTTTTTTGATGCCTACACTAGATACTCTTGGACCTACCAATTACACTTAAAGTCTGAAGCTTTTTGTGTCTTTACTAAGTTCAAAACAATGGTTGAGTTGCAATTTGATAGAAAGATTAAGGTGTTTCAACCAAATATGGCAAATATGGCAAATATAGGAGGTGAATATCTTTCTTTTGTGAATCATCTATCTAAAGAAGGTGTCAAGGTTTAGTTTTCCTGCCCATACACTCACCAACAAAATGGTGTACCTGAAAGAAAACACCGTAATATAGTCGAAATGGGTCTAACCTTGTTAGCAATTAGTGGATTACCTTTGAAGTATTGGTTTGAAGCCTTTTTTACTGCTACTGTACTCATTAATAATCTTCCATCATCTGTGCTTGGTTTCGTATCTCCATTTGAAAAGTTGTCCAATCGAAAGCCAAACTACAACTTTTTCAAAGTGTTTGCCTGCTCTTGTTTCCCTTACTTACAAAATTACTTAAGACATAAGCTAGATTTCCATTCTAGCAAATGTGTGTTCATTAGATACAGTTTTTCTCACAATGGGTACATGTGTTTACACATTTCTGGGAAGGTTTTTGTATCCCGAAATGTTATCTTTAACGAATCGGAGTTCCCCTATCAGTAACTTTTCGGTCTAGATCAGCACAAAGTCTCTTCTACTGGTGTTGATTTTTTTGCTGCTATCTCCAATTTATTTGACAGATTCTCAAGTCACAAAAGTGATTGTTCTATTCCAGCTCCACGACTTGAAACCACTATAGCTGGTTCAAACACTCATGATGTATCACCTATTGGTCAAAGGTTTTCAACTATTGACATTACTGTTAGTGCTTATAATTCTCCAACTTCTGCTTCTTCATTGTCTACAGGCCTTATTGCTCTAACTACTCTAGATGTTTTACATCCCATGATAACTAGAAGCAAAAATGGCATATTCCAACGCAAAGTTTTCTTGTCTCAGTGTTGTTTACCTTTAAGATTTCTCACTGAATTGGAGCCATGAAGTGTCAAAATAGCTATGACAAATCCAAATTGGCTTAGTGCCATGAAGGATGAGTTCAATGCCTTACAAAGGAATCATTTCTGGAATCTTATTCTAGCTCAAGAAAACATGAACATAGCTGTGAGCAAGTGGGTTTTTCGGACTAAATTTAATCTGAATGGAACTATACTTAAGCACAAAGCTCGTATGGTTGTTAAAGGATTTCACCAAACCATTGTCTTGGATTTCTTTGATACTTATAGTCCTATGGTGAAGCCTAGCACAATTAGAGTCCTTTTTTCTCTTATAGTTTTCTACAATTGGGATATCTAGCAAATAGATATAAACAATGCTTTCCTAAATAGGGACCCAAATGAGCAAGTCTTTATGAGACAACCTAAAGGTTTTGAAGATTCAGCACATCATTCGTTTGTTTGCAAACTAAACAAAGCCTTGTATGGCTTGAAGCAAGCTCCAAGGTCATGGTTTACCAAGTTGAAATCGGCCCTAGTGTTATGGAATTTTGTTGTTTCCACCTCAAACTCATCTCTATTCATCAAGCATTCAGGTAAGGATGTTTGGTTTCTCTTAGTATATGTGGACGATATACTAATTTCTGGCAATAACACTAGTCTCATACAACATACCATAGCTCAAATGAAGCCTTTGCTCTGAAAACTCTAGGTAGTGTTAGTTACTTTCTAGGATTTGAAGCTTATGGAGATAACATTGGCTTATATTTGACACAAACTAAGTACACAATTGATCTTCTAAAAAGGATGAACATGTTTGATTCAAACGCCTGTGACACTCCACTAAGTGCTGGTTCCAAGCTCACAAAATATGGAGTTCCTTTTGAAAATCCAACTCAATACAGAAGCATTATCGGTGCTTTACAATACTTATGCTATACTCGGCCTGACATCTCTTTCAGTGTCAACAAACTCAGCCAGTTTTTAGTGTCTCCAACACAAACTCATTGGCAATCTTCTAAGAGAATCCTTCAATATCTAAAGGGTACACTTCACAAGGGTCTTTATTTCAAGCTTTTTCTTCTCTACTTTTGGATGGCTTTGCAGACGCAGACTGGGCTAGCTGCTTGGTGGATAGGAGATTGACAAGTGGAATTGTGTTTTCTTAGGTGGAAATCTCATCTCTTAGAGCTTACGAAAGCAACAAGTGGTGGCTATATCGAGCACTAAGGCAGAAAAACGTTCCATGGCTCAAATCACCACTGAGATTATTTGGCTTCAGTCTCTGTTAAAAGAACTTCATGTTCAAATTTCATCACCTACTGTCATTTGGTGCGACAATATAGGAGCGAACTCTCTAGCTCAGAATCCAATCTTCCATGCCAAGACTAAGCACATTGATATAAATACATATTTTATTAGGGAAAAGGTTAGTTATGGGATTATTGAGCCTCGGTACATTCCCGTAGAGTTTCAAATTGCTGATGTGTTAACTAAAGCCTTACCAGTTGTGAAGTTTCAGTTTCTATATCTCAAGCTGAATCTCGTTGATTCTCCTCAGTTCAGCTTGAAGGGGGATGTTAGAGTGACCACTAATTTGTGTTATTATCGTCAAGCCACAAGCACTAAAGAAGCTCATATACGTAATCCTCCTCACTACACTAGTCTTGCATTCTGCTTAAAAAATGACTCTGCTTTCAATCAGAAACGAACCAAGTGCAAACTCAATAAAGAGTTAGTTGACTTTAGAAGCTGAAGCTGATGTGGAGGTTGGTTATGAGAAGTTAGTTAGTAGTGTCGATGAGCCAGCTTGTGATTTATTGAATCTCCTGAGTTTCAGGAGTTTGTTAGAAAGTTGTTATAATTATGTTCTTTCAGAATATAAGTGATGATTTGCTTGTGTTATCAGTTGAATCAGTCATTCTTGTAAAACAATGAATTGATATTTAATAATATCTGAAGAAGCTCTCTTATGCTCTTCAATGGAGATTTTACAAATCTTCTATTCTTAGAGGTTTTTAGTCAAACACTTTAGTTTATCATTTGTATCCTTATCTTAACAAATATAATAAGTGGAAACATAAGGAAATAGCTTTTTTCTATGTTTGCAAGAGCAAAAATGTTCACTCATGAAAAAACTTGCAAAAATGTTTATTCTTGAAGTTTACTTTGCATGAAATAGCCACTGATGGACTAAAATACATGTAAGATCCTTAATTTGTATTGGCTTGATTCCATTGCAAAACTTTCTATATTTGTAATAATTGTTGCTTAGGTGGTTCTTGGTGAAAAGAAGCTTCAAAGGTTAAAATCGACGTCTTATGCAAATATCGTCTTTAAGAGGAAAATCACACACTTAGATGCTAAGGTATCAAGTTTCTTCTTCCTCTTGCAAGGTGTAAGCGCACACACACACACACAATTCATCCATGTGTGTCCCTGTATCGTCATGCAAACATTTGGTATAACACATTCACACACATTTAAGTATGCTCATGCATTGGTCTCATATAGACAAACATTGTAGAATTGCATGTTTTATCACTATCGCTTAGATATAACATACTTGTGTGAAATTATGTTTATTTGTTTATGTTTATTGTATTTTGGACTTGAATATGATCTCATATGATTCCTTGTTAAGTCCCGATCATTTCGGTTACTCATTCATTAGGTTTTGAGTCCAAAGGATGTAGCTACGCTACTTTGCGTTCTCATTCATTGAGTTGTCTTCGTCGTCATTTTTCGATATGAATTCTCAACCTTTTTGCAAAGTTTTGTAGTCTTCAGTGTGCGTGAGGGAGTTAGGATTTGTAATCCGAAAATGGATTCAAAATCGAAGTTCGGAGGCTTAAATACGGCCGAAGAACGAGAGAGGTGCGCTAGAGGAGTGAGATTGGCCAAAGGCCAACCTTTGTAAGCCACATGTGCCACACGAATGGGATGCCTCTCTGCCCATGTGTGGCACACATGCCCCATACGTGGAGGTCATGTGGCAGCCTGTGATTTGTCCATTTTTCCCTTCCTAGAATTCTTTCAAAAACTCTCCTCATTCCCTCCAAATATTAAGCGTAAAAAATTTGACAAAAGAAAAAATCAGAAATTTTCTCTCAATTTTAGTTTTCTTATTTTGATCATAACTCTCTCATACAAACTCGAAATCAAGTGATTTAAAAACCTAAATTTTTGGTCTTGAAGAGAGCCACAAACCTCAAGCATTTTCAGAGTTAAATGAATTCATGATTGTTTGCAAAAAGCTGTTCTTTAGTCTGAGTTTCAACTTTGTATGTGAAACTTCTTCTTGTCACTTTCTCTTTGATCTTCTCTTTTAATCTTCATATTTGATAGATGATTTGTGATAAGAATGATATTAGATAATATCTTAGGGGTTTTTGATCATTTGTTAATTGAGTTTTAGCTTTGTGATTTCTCTTGAACATATATTTGCTAAACTTGATTTAACTTGAAATTGATTCTAGAAATGTTATATGTGATGTGCTTCATGATAATTTCTAGGTTTAATTTCATGATCTAAGAAGTAAGGTTTTTGTGATATATTGAATATTCTCATCTTATTCTTATTGATATACATGTCTTGATTTCTAGGTACTTTTGTGATTGTTTGTTGAAAGCATATTCTAGAATATATATAAGCATGTTCATAGAGTTTGATTGATTATCTTGCTTTATTTGTCTTGTGTTTGCATCATTTGCATCACTTAGATCATTGCATTGTGGAAAGGTTGAAGTCTCTTGTTAAGGTGAGTGAAGCCTTTATTTGAGTAAGAAGACTTGGCTAGGAAAGTGTTCCGGATAGCCAAGCATGAAGACTTAGTTAAGATCAAGAGGATCTGGATAACTAAGCAAAAGTCATAGCTAGGAGTTTGGTACTCCGGATGGTTGAGCTAGGGAAGCTTGACTATGATCATTTGTGAACCAGATTGCTAAGCAAGGAAATCTTCCTAGAGGCTTGAAAGCCTTGGATAGGGAGTTGGTCTCTAGAGGTGTAGGACACATCTTGGATAGAGAGTAGGCTAGATGGTTCACTAGGCCTTGAGGGTAGATTAGGAGTTTATAGTTTATGGTGTATATCATTTGTTGATAGCCTTGAGTGTGTTAGTCCTTTTCATATAGTGTATTGCTTTGCTAGTAATTGTGGTTATTCAACCCATGGATGTTTCCTCTTTGTTTACCATGTAAAAATACTTGTGTTCATTTTTGCTTTACTTTTTATTATCTTCCATATCATGTATTGATTGTATCTCTTGTATATTGATTTTTACATGTATTGACTCATACTATACAATTGTTAAATCATGTAGAGTGTACATTTCATTTCATTCTTGTTATCCGTAATTTTTGAAGTTGGAAGAAATTGGGACTCTATTTATTCACCCCCCCTCCTTCTCTAGGTATAATATACACTACATTTCTCTAGGGAATTTCAACACCCTTCCCACTTAAAGGAACCGTAATGATGAAATTACCTACCAAAATTTCTCTTTGACGAAACAACCTTTACACCCTTACAATCCAATTCATTTCCAGAATTGGGATTTTATTCCCTCAAAGGCTCAAACGACCTTCTTTATCACCCACCTCTCTTGAAATTGCTCAAACCCACCAATACTTGAATCTTTCTCTTTCTTTCTTTCATTTCTAAGAAGGGGATTTTGTTCCTGCAAACCTCCTCTTATCGTGGAAGCCATGACCAGCTCCTCTGCTTCTTCACGATAGTTTTGCCTAAGCTTTAAGCAAGATGGCATGTAATAGACTACAGAAAGAGCTCGTTGAGTGGCAGGTCTATTCTCCATCAGGATTCGAACACAGAGTCTCTGATAATCTTCAAAGGTTTGTTTACTTTTAGTTAATTTCTTATTGAACTGGTTAATTAAATTTTAATGTTTTAGTTTCTGTCTAAATTTGATTATGTTATTGTTTAATTGCATTTTTTTTTTGTACAAGATAGGTGATCCAAGTCAACGGAGCTCATGGACTTTGTATTAGGGCGAAACTTATCAGCTTCAAGTGGAATTTCCCGAGCATTACCCTATGTGGATTTTTTTATTTTTGTTTTGAGTTTTATTTGCTCTCTACTTGTTTAATGGTTGCCAAGAAAATCGTCGAAATTGGTATCAAAATTTTTTTGTCACTATTTGGAGGGGTTTTTGTAAGAATATCACCGGTTAACTAATTTAAATTTAAAAGGCATCTATTTAGGTGACTAGACAAAAATACCTTCATTTTGTCAGTTTGTGTGTTTTCAAACGTAAAGAGAAAAAAGTTGAAAGAGATAGAACAATGGACAGAGAAAGCATCGATGCAAGAAATCCGGCTATAAACTCACGGCGAACTCACCGGCGGTGGCACTATAGTCCTGAAATCAATGAGAAACTGCTATTGATAGTGGTAAGTCATAATCTCTCACACGTTTTTGTTATTGATAATTTTATATGTGTTTGATGTTGGGTGTTTGGTTAGACATGTAGATTTGGTTTGATTAGATTTGTTGTTGATTAGGTTTGTTTGATCAGGTTAGGTTAGGGTTTAAAGTTAGGAAAAAATTGTATTGAACACGATGACGTTCTGGGTTTCCGAGCCTTTTAAACCTTCATCTGAGCCTTTTCCGAGTTTTTTCACATGTAATCTGAGCCTTTTAAAGAATATGAATAGGTTTCTGAAATTTGAATCTCCGAGTCTTTTATCACTTTCTCCAAGCCTTTTATCACTTTCTCCGGCTGTAAACTCACGGCGAACTCACCGGCAGTGGCACTATAGTCCTGAAATCAACGAGAAGCTGCTATTGACAGTGGTAGGTCATAATCTCTCACGCGTTTTTTTGTTGATAATTTTATGTGTGTTTGATGTTGGGTGTTTGGTTAGACATGTAGGTTATGTTTGATTTGATTTGTTGTTGATTAGGTTTGTTTGATCAGGTTAGGTTAGGGTTTAAAGTTAGGAAAAAATTATGTTGAACACGATGATGATCTGGTTTTCGAGCCTTTTAAACCTTCATCCGAGCCTTTTCCGAGCTTTTTCACATGTAATCCGAGCTTTTTAAGGAATATGAATAGGTTTCTGGAATTTGAATCTCCAAGCCTTTTATCACTTTCTCCGTGCCTTTTATCACTTTCTTCGATCCTTTTAACTCTGGCTCCGAGCCTTTTAACTCATTGTCCAAGACTTTTAAATAGTAATCCGAGCCTTTTAAGTAATATGAATAGGTTTTTGGAATTTGAATCTCCGAGCCTTTTACCACTTTCTTCGAGCTTTTTAACACTGGCTCCGAGTCTTTTAAATCACTGTCTGAGACTTTTAATTTGTAATCCGAGCTTTTTAATTTTGAAGTTATAGGTTTGTGAAATTATACTCTCCAAGACTTTTCATATAGTGTCCGAGACTTTACAAATATTGTCCGAGACTTTTCATATAGTATCTGAGACTTTTCATATACTGTCTGAGGCTTTTCATGAACATATATATTTATTTTTATATTTTTTAAACTAGAATTTTTTATGTGAATATACAAATGAGGAATAAGCTCAAAGATTCGCTTAAAACTCTAGAGGAAGAAAGGTACTCGGGGAAAATATCTTGGCATGACCATCTCGATGACCTTACAGATATCGACAACTCACTTAATAGAGTACCTGAACATCTTGCAGTCGAAGAATGATGTTAATATACTGAGTCGTGTTTTGGACACTTCCTTCGGATGCATCGTAAGATGAAGTTTTCAGCTGGCATTGTCCATTAGTTGCTTATTCGCAAGTTGCATCACGATAGGTCGGAAGATAAGATGAGATTTCTTTTAGGAAAGCATTCGGTCCGGTTCTCGAAAGTTGAGTTTTGTTTGATCACCGGATTGAAGTTCGGAGAACTTTCTTACACGTCAACCTATGATATGGTAGAGAATGGCATACACCAACAATACTTTGAGGGTCGAGTATGCAAAGCTGAAAGCCGTTCTTCTGATTGGTGATTTTTCTGAGCAGTACGATACGGTTAAGCTGTGCTTAATGTATATGCTTAATTGGATATTGATGGGATTATACGAGAGAGAAAGTTCCAGTATGTCAATTTCGCATAGTCGAAGACTTGGACGCTTTTGATGCGTTCCCGTGGGGTGCACACGTGTATAGGCGGTCTATTTATGATTTCAAGCATGCATTGGACAGTCGATGTAGATGGTTTGAACAACGACAGCAATGAAAATTCTGACGTACACACCACGGAGACGTACAATATATATGGTCTAACGCATGCACTATTGGTGAGAATTTAGACTGATGTATTGGATTCTTATCATACTTATCTGTTTCGCATATATTTGCTTTTAAGGTTATCCCCGATCTTGGCAACAACCAATGTGAGACCTCCCGTGGGAAATCGAGTTATCCCTTCGAATTCTGAAATGAGAGTTGAGTACGCGACCGAGTGGGGAGAAGTTGAATAGCATTTTCATCGAAAGTGTAAGTATCTTTTTTTTTTTTTTTTAATGTGCATAGTTATTAGTATGTATACAATTACAATGGTCTAACTACGATTTCAGATGTTTGCAAGGGTTAAATTGGTGCTGACGGCAACTGAGAGGGCTAAACGGTACTTCAAGGACCTTTTCTAGAGAGGCAGCCTGTATGATGCTGATGTTGATACTGATGCCAATATCGGTGATATACATGTTCACATCCCGGATCCCGAACGACATATGACTACTGCAACCAATGATACTGAGGGTCCGTCTTCTGCACCTAGTGATACGGAGGGTTCTGACCCAGATGGTGGCAGTGGGAGTCCTGCGAGGACTAGGTGGGTTCGATTCATGTTTCCAGATAGCCTCGAACCAAAGGTGACTCACGAGAAGGAGTTGGAGGGCATTTAGAGGTACGTAAAATTCTTTTTACCGTATTATTTAATTTCAATCGAGTGAACGATTTTAGTACCGACAATTTTGAAATCCTTTCAGGACCGTCGGTATACTGAACTGATGGATTTGTTCCAAGAATTATGGGAGGAAGTGGGAAAGACTGATCAGAAATGAGATCAACAACATCAGGAGTTGTTGGATTTGATTCAAGGTCTTCAGGGTTCAACGTCGCACGTCCATAGTGAAGGTACATGGTTTGATGACCCACCGTTCGATGACGGAGATGGACATCAAGACTTCGGTCCTAAAGGCTGGACAGGAAGTTATCAGGACGGGCCCGACCTAGAGACCGGTACTATACAGACAATATCTGATCAGCAGGGGCCTGGTGTGACACCATGACAAGAGGTTACTGGTGGTACTGGTGGTACAAAGACAGCACCTATGAAGATAGAGCAAGTACCTTATCAGGTTTTACCAAACCAGCCTGTTCATCCCTAGGACCTGGAACAGAGTGCCTCCTTACTGTGCACTGTAAGGATTCCCATTTATTGATTGGCTTATTTCGTGGACAAACCATATATTGGAGCTTGATGTAAGGGTAGCTTAGGTATTTTATGGTTAGAGTTTTGCATAACCAAGGCCCGCTCAAGACCTCAAGAGAAGAAGTACCAAAGGTATATTCTAGTGCTTTCTTACTTTGAAGAGATCTAGTTGCACACACACACAACTCATGCATATATCTTATTCTTGTATATTGTGTGTTTTATATGAGTGCATACATGTTCTTGAACATCTCTTCTTGCATGTTTTATATGATTGCATCTTGTTTATTGAAATGTCATTACATGTTTAGGCATTAGGATACAAAGCCATGAAGTCTCTTCATGCATGTTTAATTGATTGCATCTAGTATGTTGAAATGTCATAACATGTTTAGGCATTAGGATGCAAAGCCATGAAGTCTCTTCATGCATGTTGTAATGATTGCATTCTTGTTCATTGAAATACCATGACATGTTTAGGCATTAGGATGCAAAGCAATGAATTCTATTCATGCATGTTTTAATTGAGTGCACCTTGTTTAATGACAATGCCATGACATGTTAGGAATTAGGATGCATTCACTTCCCACACTTGCATTCATGTTAGTCTTAAGTGTGGTGTAATCCGTTTCCCAAAGATGATTGAAAACGTCCGCGCTTGCATGATGGTGTGCATGCCTTAGCGAGATGGTTGACTAGTTAAGAAGGTCTCATTCTTCTCTTGGATAAGTGTTAGATTTGGTTTGGTTGTTTGGAGTAAAGTGTCTAGTTTCAAAAGATTGGATTTCAATGTTTTAAATGTTTTTCAAAACTGACCTTTGTATGGTCCTGTGACCATAACTTTTTATAAATAGATTTAAATTGAGTTTTGTAAAATTCTGGACAAACTAGACACCCATACCTTTCCAAGGGTATATTATTCGTAATATTCCATGACAGTTTGGATTGGTTTTGAAATCTCCAAAGTGACCACTAAAACAGGGCATCACTGCTATTATCCGAATCTGACCTTTGGTTACTCAATTGACTATAACTATTTATACAGACATCAAAATGTCATTCCATAAATTGGAGTAGAAAGTAGACTTCCATACTTTTCTAATGATATATCGTACAAATGGTTTCGATGTCATTTGCTCATGTTTTGAGTTGCTTGAAAATCAAGCTCTATGCTATGACGCTTCACCGTGGTTCAAATGCCGCAGTTGACCAACAGCGGCATGCTAGCGATAGCAATTCACCACGGTCCAAGTGCCGTCTTGGCTGACTGCGGCACCTAGACTGTGGCAAACTTGATTCCCGATCCTGTTTCATAATTTGGCCATATCTCACTCATTTGGAGTCCGATTTGGCTCATTTTTGAAAGGCAAGTCACGTAAGTTATAGGGCTATCATCTTAGCACTATAAATACATCTTTTTCTCTCATTTGTATTCAAGGAACAACAAATACAAAACCCTAGAGAGAGATTAAGAGTTTCCTAGTGAGAGAAAGCACCAAGATTGCTTCTTTAATTCTCCAAACCCATTTTCATATGCATAAATCATCATCTAAGCATCTTCTAGGTTTATCTAGCATGTGCTAAGGCATGGGTCTTCTTCAACACACATGGTATGATATGTTGAACACTATTATCTTACATAATTAGTGTTTTTACTTATCAATTTATCTCATTTATTAATTGTATGTTCTTAGAATAATTTCTACATACAAGATTGAGATTATGTGTTGATTGGGTTATTTTGTGATAGCTATATTTTATTGTTTATATGTCATCTAGCTAATTAATCTCATTGCATGATTGAGATAATTTTTTGATAGCTAGGATTTCATGATTGATATCTACATCTAGCTAATTAATCTCATTGAAATGTTTGAGATTGTTTTTGATAGCTATTGTATCTAGGATTGGTTATCCTCTACATAACTAAGCTTAATGACATGTCATTTAGCTTCTACTATCTAGGATTGTATTAATTGCCATATTATCATCCTAAATTAGCATATAGTGTACCCTAGCTCTATTTTCATATTTGGATATCTTTGTATATTCACTTAGGGTGTACGATCTCTTCGGAGAATTAAGTCTTGATCCAGAATTGATATTACAGGCATACGGGTAGTAGTTGTGGGTTACAGTCCGAGCATGGTTAAGGTCAACCTAGGATGTGAATATCATTACAAGTAGTGATTGCGAGGATTGAGCAATTGGACTAGGTCCACTTTTACAGGCCTACGTGTAGTAGTAGTAGGTTACATAATGGGATTAGGTTGTAAACATTATCACAATTAGTGGATTCGAGGTTCGAGTGTGAAGCAATTACCAGCCCGTGGTTTTCCCCGTGAGGGTTTCCACGTAAACATCTTGTGTCACTTATAATTCTGCACTTAGTACACTTGATATGTTATTGACTAGATAGGGGCATTTTTGGAATATTGATTAATCACGAAAATTGGGTAATATCGGATAATATCTATTCACCCCCCTCTAGATAGTTTTATACACACCGTGCATTATTAGTTTCATACACCACTCCGGTCAATCCTAGTACAGTGCACCCTTCCATTCATTCCACGAGGACAGAATTCCTCGGTCCTGGCGCACCCCTCAGATCTATCCCAGCGGAGCTCACACCTCAAGGCGATCCACGGGGACAGGGTTCCTCCATACTGCACACCCCTACAGGTGATCCACAGAGACAGAGTTCCTCTATACAACGCACCCCTGTAAGTGATCCACAGGGACAGAGTTCCTCCATACATCGCACCCCTGCAGGCTATCCACAAGGACAGAGTTCCTCCTTACAGCGCACCCATCCGGTGGATCGCGATGCTTTGGACCAGATTCCCCAGCCCCTTCAGCGTCAGGAGCGGGTTCACAAGCGAGGTTGGCAATAGCGAAGCCCATACACTAACCTCTGTCGGCTTAAGAGGGCAAGGATTATGTCACAACCAGCACATGTATAAGCACCCCACACATTGATAGATCCTTACCACTTTGCGGCGTACCAAGCCCACAAGAGGAACTCGACGAGGGAATTGTAAGTATAATCGTAGATATTACAATCTTTTTATAGTTTTTTGAAACACCTCTGTAAAATTACTTGTTTATCTAACTTCTTCAACAATTATACAGACGTGATGTGGATCTACACGAGCCAGTTGGTGTCCCTTGGTTCCAACGGTTTCAAACCAACTTCATGGAGTTGAAGGATACGGTATGTTCATTACCTAAACTGTCTGTATAAGTTGTTTCAGAAATGGTAGAATCCTAACAATACAAAATGTTGAAATTGTCAGCACATTGACACGTACTTGCATATTTTGCAAAAGTGTTAGCGAGCATACCCCATTGTCTATAGTGTGAGGATCAACATACTGGATTCACAATTCTATGTAAGTGTTTATATTGTTATGTCATGAATGGGAGAGAATGATGGGAAGTAAGGTTGACAAACCCCGCCGCAGTTGGTCTTTACTGAGGCACCAATGGTCCGCTGATAACCTTATCGTGATACGTGGATTTCTCCTGGCAGGAAACAAACGATAGCACGATGTTGACGTTGTGAGTGTTTATTTTGCATGGTTTCAATTTGTATAACAAATAAATTTCACATTGATAATACTTTGTTGAAACACCTACAGGTTCTAATTCCTTGCAACCTTAGACGTACGCATTAGGTCCTGGCCAGTGTCGACCTCACAACAGGGAATATTTACCTGTTGGACTCGTTCAGGCAGCAGGTAACATTTTGGAACAAGAAAAAGTAGCTTGCGTGCTTAAGGTATTTTTTTTATCCTTGATGCTGCAAGCAGTGGACTTTCACAGTTGCAGACGGAGGGGCGATATGACGTACGAATTGAAGAATAGGGTCTTTCCGATGAGCATTGTGTCTAGAGATTTGATCGGGGTATAAAAGTACCTATTTTATACTACTCTTAATTCCTATTACTTTTTGTTTTTTTTTTCTCGGGTAAAACCGTGTATTTAACTGTTTAAATAAGTGTTTCAGGTAAATAGAGGAATTCAGGGGCATTTTGGTAATTCTACCGAAATTAGGGGCTAAAGTGAAAATATGGGACATTTATTGATTATTACGTGAATAGGGAAGAGAACAGGGGTGCGGTTTGCAATTTGCCAGCCAATGCACAGCAGCGCGCCACGTCATTAGTGGGATGACGTCATTTTGGTGCTGCTGTTGACGTCATATGCATGACGTCAAGCATACCTCATCATCTTCTTCATGCAAATGGGTCATCATGACCCACGTGACCCGGCCTAGACCCATGTTGCAGACCTGACTTGACCCCTGTTTACCCGACGTTGCAAACCACGTTTTCGGCCAGTTTTTAGGTGGATTTCCACCCAAAGCCTCCGGTCACTTTGGCATCATTTCCAATTCTCCATGCATGTGTTTCTCTCTCCTCCAATTCCACATTTCCTCTTTTGAAGTCCAAGCTTCAAGGTCACTCTCAGAGACTTCTTTCCAACGAACCAAAATGTCCAAAATCGCAGGAAATCCGTGATTTCATGCCAAGAAGAAGAACCCACGAAGCAGAGTGACTAAACTCTCAGGAAAACATGAAGAACTCACCACGACTTCCGTCAGTGAGAATGAACCCGCGATCGTGAGCTTGACAATTCAGAGGGAGAAACTTGTCCTTTTCACGTCCAACCTTGCCCAAAATTGTTCCCTATATAAATACACCTCTTTTGCCTTCAAACACACAATCCTTAAATATCCAACAAATATACTAAATAGAATAACCTAGCTCACCAAGAACACCACTTCACTTAGCTTATAACTAGTGTTAGGTTGGTTTTCCAACCAATCTTGATCCACAGCTTTCACACATTGATTCTGAGCTTGGAAAATCAAGAGGAGTTGAGCTAGCTTGAAGACTTCTCAAGATCATTGGGCTGTCTCTATTGTCTCTCTTATTTAATGTGTAATTAAATAGTTATTTTAAGGATTTTGTGTATTCATGTGTTAATATCTATGAGACTAGTTGTATCTCTTATTTGATATTGAGATTTAATTGATATATGCTTGTTAATTGATTGTTCAATTGTTAACTTGCAAAGTAGGATTTACTTGATTAATGCAAACTCTTGCTTAATTTAGTTAACCTATAATTGAAGTGCTTAATTGTATCAACTAGTAATTAGGTGTATTGCATGATTCATTAATTTCCTAGCATATCTCATTATCACTCTTGCATGACTATTGCATTAGTTGGTAATTAGTTTAGTTAGTTAGTTAATTTAGTTAATTGTAGTTGGTAGTTTAGTGATTAGTTAGTTAATTGCCTAAGGGAGTGACAACCTTTAGTTGTAGTTAGATTAGTGTAACTTAGTTGTAATTAGATTAAAGCCATCTTAGTGTAATTTAAATTATTTAGTTAATTTACTTGTGACTACATCCTCTCTTTACTTTTATTGCATGTATTTAGTGTAAATATATATATTGTATAATAATCTAAAACCTAGGACCGATTTAAGGTAAACACCTTCTCGTGGGAACGAAACCCGTACTCGTAACCGCTATACGCGTCTAACGATTCGTATACTTGCGAAAGGGTAAAAACACATGCGCGCCCTACCATTTACCGTAGTTTATTAGAAACCGGTCACGTGAGCGGTGTGTCAACCATGTGCCTCAACAGGATAAAAGGTATGACTATTTCAAGATCTAATTCTATCCCAATTGGTTTTAATAACATTCCATTATAATGGTTGTTCATATGGTGAATTGCAGGGGTAACTGTGATGCCCATACTTTGAGATTGATAGAGTACTTGGCAGGGAACAGGGATACATTCGATTGGTTGAAAAACGATATGGGCACCATCCGAGAGAAGATGGTCGTGGAGGTTTTTTGTTACTCGAAGGACTAGTCTTCGAGTTAGTGATTTAGTTGATGTACATAACATTTTAGTTATAAAATGATAATTTTTATTTTTATTTTAAGTGTTTGCTATTAAAAGTTGAACACACATTTCATACATTGAAATCCATAAATAATACAACGAATTCTAGACACTATAACAAAGGATCCAATATGGCATTAAACGAAGAATTAAATTCAAATCAATTTCTGAACAAAAAATATATTAGAATAGTTCAACATAAAAAAGCATAAGAACCAATGGTCTCATAACACAGCTGTATCGAGCATGGTTCTTAATGTCTGAATGATGTTGGAAGACATCAAGTTGGAGACATGTTCCTCAAGGTGCCTCTTAGCATCTTGCCTTCCCACATTAGCGATCGCAAGCTTTTCTGGTGGCAATTCGTCTTCCTCTTGTATTGCCTTGTTATGATTGATCGCCTTCCTCAACGGCTCCATTCATTCCACGGTAGAGTCCTTCTCAGGGCACATTTGTTTGTTGTGTCCAATTGAATGACAGATGCTGCACTTGCGATGGTATTCCTCGGGAACAATTCTGTTGGGACCTTCATTAACCATAGGCGGATTGGAACACCTCCAGCTATTATATCTTGATTGTCCACATCTTCTACACGACTGTGTAGTTGTCCTCTCCGAAGACGAGGCATGTCGACCCTCCATCGGGCAACCTGATTATCTTTTTGACTTTGGATTTAAAACCACCTACGATGCGATGTCAGATGGCACTACCCATGAAGAAGAATGGCCAACAGGCATAATAAAAAATGAGTATGCATCAATAAGTGTCTCCCTCTTGTATTAGTCTGCATAAAGAGATATGAAATCCAAGTTTGTGGGTAATATAAAGTGTCAACTGTAACATCTCATGTACCTTGCCATTACGAGTGTGTGAGAACATAGGAAATGATCCATTTGGAATTTGTTGCATGTGCAAGTCTTTAGGGCTAAGTTAACCGTCAACTGGTTTCCCTTTAGTTTGACGGAGAATATGTTCCAGTCAACTGGATTTATGGTCATATAACCGCACTTCTTGACACGTTTTAGGATCACAAGATATGTTGTGTTAGTCAATTGATATCGCATGGACCGTACAGCTGCATGACGATCGTGAAACCACTTTTGAGCATATTCCTAATGAACTCTGCCAGTGTCATCATTGGCAGTTGTCGTGTGAATTTTAGGCATGAGTTTATGCACTCTGCAACATTTTTGGTCATCACCCTATACCTTCTTTAGGAACAATGTACACGGGACCACTTGTATGGACCGACAGCAATGGCATAATCGAATACAGCCTTGTGCAGCCTACGTAACTCCTCTATGTGTCGATTATAATTGAATTAACTGTACGTCCTAGCTGTTGAATCCATTATGTCGGCAACATCCTTTCTGTGGAATCGCTTTTTCATATTTTCACCAAAATGCCAGCAATATATGGTATGGGTTGCATAAGGGAACACTTTAGAAATCCCTACTTCAATGCTTGCATGATGATTGGAAATGAAAACCAGATCATCTATATGACCAAGGGCACCCCTCAAGCATTCCGAAAACCACTCCCATGAAAGGCTGTTTTCTGAGTCACCGCACCCAAAGCAATTGGATGCACCTGTTTGTTTCCATTTTATGCAGTTGCAACAAACATTGTACCCCTGAATCTTCCCTTCAAATGGGTACTATCAACTACAATCACATGACGCAGACACCTCCGGAAACCTATAATTGATGACCCTAATGACATGAAAAAGTAAAGGAATGTACCATCGTCTGTGCACTGTAAGTCGGTGATTGTGACATGATTTTGCTGTTCGAGAACGTATGCAATAGATAGTAGAAGTTGGAAACTTTCTTCATGCGTTCCATAGGTCAATGACAATGCATATTGCAGGGCATCATGTGCCTTACTATACATGACTTGTATGCCATACATTGTTTTCATATCGGCGATTATGTCCTTCGGACGCATGAGACGACTATCATGCTGTTGAAGTCTAGGTACAATGATTTCTCTAATTATGACTGCACTAGCTTGTCGGTGGCGACAGTGAACCTTCTCTAAGGGACAATTGTGTTCGTTGACAAAACTTCTGACTTGGAAGTAAGTCCCTTCATCTCTCCTCACCGCTCTTAATTTCCACGTACAGTCGTCAATGATGCAAACCAAATGTAACGTTGTCTTATTGGACCTTTTCACCTTCCATTCAAAGTTCTCCCGCTTTGAAAAAATGCCAACTAGCCTCTTCAAATCCTTTTTATTCAGAAAAAATTGACCTTTATAAATCATGCTTGTAGGTTCTTGCGCTGCCAAGGTGCTGCTTCTACCAATACCAAACGAGTATGAATCTGTTCCGGGAATAACCCACGTTGTCGCATTATCAGAATCATATGCAGTTGCATTATATCGGACCTCAAAAGTCCAAGGCATATTTGGTGCAATGCAACTAACTCCTTATACACGTCTTCCTTGTGTTTGAATTTTTATAGGCTCTTCATCCACATTTTCTAGATCATCTATCTGTTCATTATTTGCCTCATTATCCACCTCATGGTTCAGGTAATTGTTCTGCTAATTATACTGCTCATTGTACTGATCATTATACTAGTCATTGTACTGCTCAATTTGACAACCAAACACATTGCCAAATTGAGGTTCAACTATATCTGCATGGTCGACCTCTACTGGTGGGACACCATACACCTTTTCCCCACTTTTGGTGGCGCTCCTTTGGGTGAACACTTGGTTGCTACCGCTAAAGGATCCAAATTGTTAGGTATTTTTAGGAGGACGACTATCATTCCCTATCATATCTCCAGTTGTCATCTGAGTTAGACTTACACATACTTGAGTGATCACCCGATCTTCCCCTAGCATAAACTAAACATCATCGTCATTTCTTATAAATGTGCGACATGCACTGCCATGAACGATTGATATTGATGACATATCAACATTGAATTTGTTTACATCATACTTCACAATGGTATGCACGATTGCCACCAATTCTTCGTAAGTCATATTCTTTGGCACATATATTCCTTGGTTATCGGATCCAACAAACCTCTTACTTCCATCAGGTAACTGCTCCCATCAACCGCTGTAAGATATTACTATTCTAACCCGATTCATGATGTTGTTAAATTAATCATTACAGACCATTAATAAAAACCCAAGAATACAAAATATTTTCACATATTACATTTACAAAGGCTTGGGTGAAGATATTGAAAAGGCTCGGTGAATACTTGAAAAGGCTCAGATAGTGATTCATTGAAAAGTCTCGGAGAAGATATGAAAAGTCTCGGAGAAGATATAAAAAGGCTCGGAGAAGACATGAAAAGTCTACGAGAAGACTTGAAAAGGCACAATAGTGATTCATTGAAAAGTCTCGGAGATGACTTGAAAAGTTTCGGAGAAGACATGAAAAGTCTCGGAGAAGACTTGAAAAGGCTTTATTATTGATTCATTGAAAAGTCTCGGAAAAGATATGAAAAGGCTTAGAGAAGATATGAAAAGTATCGGAGAAGACTTGAAAAGTCTTAGAGATGACTTGAAAAGTTTCGAAGAAGACATGAAAAAGCTCGGAGATCGAAGACATGAAAAGTCTCAAAGAAGACTTGAAAATGCTTTATTAGTGATTCATTGAAAAGGCTCGGAGACATGAAAAGTCTGAGAAGACATGAAAGTCTGAGAATACACTAAAAGGCTCGGAGAAGACATGAAAAGTCTGAGAAGACATGAAAAGTCTCAATGAAGACTTGAAAAGTCTCGGAGAATACACTAAAAGGCTCGGAGATTATTTTAAAAGGTTCAAATACTTGTTTAAAAAGCCGGGAAAAAGCTTACAAAGTCTTGAAGATCCACAATTTTCACAATGGCTTAGGGTTTACAAAAGACTCGGATAACAAATGAAAAGAAAAAATGAAAATGTGAACAAATTAAAAGAAGTATTTGAAAGAAATATTACTTTGTTGTAATGAAGCACGTCCAGTTGTTTATAAGTTGAACTTTTATTTGTATATAGAGAGAGAGTTACTGAGTTATCGTTTTTGTTGGAAGCGTGGAGAGAGAAAAGTACAAACAGAATAACATAAATGATTATCTAAAGGCAATTTTGGTAGTTCACTATTATAGGTGCCTTTTAAACTTAACTTATTAAAGTAGTGACTTTGTCAACAAATCAGTTGGAAAAGGTGACATTTTCTACTATTTCCACTTTCTTTTGCTGTTCTTTGTGGTGAGTTTGCAAATTAGGTCCCAATTGAGTGGAAATTTTTGTTTAATAGGTTAGAGCAACTAAACACGGCCTTTATGAAATTGTTGATGTTGTTGTTGTTGTATTTATAATAAGTATTTACTATTGTTTTCTTGTATGTCTTTTGGACTAGTGATTTTTGTCCCTCCAGCTCCTCTACATCCGCACATTTATATTTGTTTAGGTATTGTTTCGTTTTTATTTAATTTAGATTTCTTTTCTTTGTATTAGAGCAACCCCAAAAGCCTCTTCTAATTTCACTCTTCAAATATCAATTTGCTTACCTATGTGGCAATTTGAAGAGTGAAAAAAGAAGACTTATTCCAAAAGACTCTTCAAATATAAATAGTTTTATATTATTTTAATAAAAGCATTTAATTTTTTCCCGCCAACAAATTTAATTAAATTTTTGTTTGTGTGTTTTTTTTTTTTTACTTGGATATCATTCAACCATTTTGAATGATACCTCAATATATTCCAATAATGTTCAAATATAAATTTTGACTTGACGATTTCTTTGTACAATGTCTTCGCATTCATAATCTATAAAATAATAATAATAATAATAATAATAATAATAATTATTATTATTATTATTATTATTATTATTAACTCAATTTAATTTACGTAACCTAAATTTTGCAGACAAAATAAGTTTACATTTTTGTTTTTTTTTTTTTTTTTAGAGCACTAGTGGTAGTGGATGTGTACATGCTTCAAGAGAAAATTTAAATAAATTTTTCAAAACAAAAATTTAAAAATATTTTTCAAATAAAAGATTTGAAAGAATCTTAATCAAATAAAACAACTAAATCATATATAGGATTTGAAACAACAACTTGCAAATTCAATAAAAAAAAAAACAAGATTAAAATTTATTTATAACTTGTTTTTATGAAAGTTTTTTGTTTTTTTTTTTCTTTATGTTAATTACTTAATTAAATCATTCAATGTATCAAAACATATACATATTATGCTAATTAAACTGACCGGATCAAATCTCATTAATTTGGATATTGTGTAAAAAATCTTGGATGATCAAATTGATCCATATGATAAGATGTAGTGAAAAAAAAAAAAAAAGAGTAAATTTGAAACAATAAAAATTATGGTAAAACTTTTAATCATATTTAATGATATTTATTGGGTGAAAAAATTCCATAGAGCCAATAAAATATAGTTGTTTGTTGTTAAAGGTTGTTCTTAAAATTGAGCTGTTTGAAATTGTTGAAATTAGAAAGAGTTGTTTAAATTTAAAATCAGAAAGTTGTTAAAGATAGTTGGTATAGTAATTAATGATGGTTATAAAAATAATAAAATAATATTTGAAGAGTGAGAAATCACTCGGTAATATTGAAGAGTGAGAAAGATTTTCTCAATTAAAGAATACAATTTGACCAGTCTGTTGGAGCCATATTTGCTGATGTGGCTTATCTAATTTTTCCAACAATCTCAATTAACAAGTCTGTTGGAGTTGTTCTTACTTGTTGGATATAGCTCAAATTTAGAGGAAATAAAAAGTTGTTGTTAGGGTTATATATAGGACTAATTGCACAAACCTTCCCTGAGTTTAGGTCTAATTACAGCTCGATAGACCTTTTACTCGAAATTACACAAACCTCCCCTACCATAAGTTAACTTCCGTTAAACTTAACCATTGACCAAACTTTTAGGGTTAAATGACTTGAATGCTCCCATTGATATTATTTTATTACCTAAAATAAATAATTAAACAAATATTATCTAATATATAATTTTTTAAAAAAATTTAGTAAAAATGATAAGGATAATGTTGTTATTTTTTTCGAAATTTATCACCCATTTTTCATAAAAATCCTTTATGGACCTTTTTTTTTTTGGATGGGTGATGAATCTCAAGGGAGAAAAAAAAAAAAAAAAACTACAAGAAAAATCATCTTTGTTGACAGTTTTTTCTTGACGGTTTTCAAAAACTGTCAAGAATTACAAATTCTTTACAGTTTTTAACTGTCAAGAAATAACTATCAAGAAAGACAATTTTTATATATTATATTATTATATTATTATATAATATATATTATATATTTTATTATATATATTATGCTATTATATATATTATAATATTATATGTAATATATAAAATATATAATATAATATATTTATATATTATATATTATTATATTAAATAATATATATTATATATTTATATTAAATAATATATATGTATTTTATATTATATATTATGAATGTTTTATAATTAGGGTGTTTATCTTTAATAGTTTTTTAAAACTTTTACTTCCTATTTTCAACACCAAACAAAATCCCGATAAGGATTTATTTTACAGTAATATATAGGTTTTTGGGTAAACTGATATTGGATAAGTAAAATTTTAAATTTAATAAATTTACTTTTAAATCATTTACTTTTAAAGAATTCAAAAAAATAAATTTTCAAAAATTGTTTACTTATTTTGGGGAAAGTATCATTTTCCCTCCTGTATTTTGACCTATTAGTAAATCTCCCCCCTGTATTTCTATTAATGGTCATTTTCCCCCCTGAATCGAAAGTATTTGCCATAATCCCCCTTACCATTAGATTTTCTATTAAAATACCCAGTTGACCATTATCTTCACATTGACCTAAAGGGTAATACGGTAACTTTGACAAAGAAACATTGATGTTAATTAATATGAGAGGACAAAAAAGTAAAATGAATAATAAACATTTATCATTAAAAAAAAAGAAATTAATGAATGGTTGAAAAATTAACTTTCCTTTTTTTTTTTTAAAAATCGGTAATAAATATTTATGATTTAGAAAAAGGAAATTAATGTATGGTTGAGAAATTATCTTTCCCTTTTTTTTTTCATTTCAATAGATCTTTCCTTCTTTCTTTTTTCAAATCAGTAATAAATATTTATGATTTTAAAAAAGGAAATTAATGTATGGTTGGGAAATTATCTTTCCCTTTTTTTCATTTCAATAGATCTTCACCATCCACCCATTTATTGAATGGTTAAGATCCATTTTAAAAAATTAAAATGAAAAAAGGTTGAATGGCAAAGATCTGCTTCTCCATCATCTTCTTCCTCTTCACTATCATCTCCAAAACCCAAACTCTAGCCGCCGCCGCTCATACACCAATCCCCAGTCGCCACACTAACCCACTAAAATCACTCCAATGACCACTACAACGAGCGTCGATCGTCATCCAAGCGAGGTGATCGACGCTCGATCTCCTTCCATATGAGATCGACGCTCGATAGATCTTTTCTCACTGCTGATTGTGTTTTCTTTCTATTTCTCCTATTCTTCTCCATCTTCTTTCCTTTGACAGAGGTTTGGGTGTTAGTGGGTCACGGTTTGGATTGTGGGATGGTGTTTCTAGATTTGGTGGTTTTTGGTGGGACGCCGAAGAGTAGATTCTAGGATGGTGGTGGTTTCTGGATTTTAGAGGTTGAATCTGGTGGCGGCTATGGTGGATGGTTTTGGGTTTGGTCGTGAATCTATGGTGGTTGGTTTGGTTGTGAAGTTGTTGGTGGTTAAGTTAGGTTTGGTTATGAAGCTGTTGGTGGTTGGTTTGGGTTTGGTGGTGGTGTAGTTCTGGGTTTGAACTTGATGAATTGGTGAATTTTAATGATGATTATGGTTGATGAACTGGTGAAGATGATGAATTGATGAACCGGTGAACTTAATTTATTTTCTTTTAAGTTTTTATTTTATTTTTAATTTGAGTTTAAGGACATAAATGTATTTTCTCACTAACCTAAGCTCTTCAAGGGCAAAAATGTCCTTTAACATGAAATTAACTTTTTTAAACGGAAAATCTAACGGAAAGGGGGATTATGGCGAATACTTTCGATTCAGGGGGGAAAACAGCCATTAATAGAAATACAGGGGATAAATTTACTAATAGATCAAAATATAGGGGGAAAATGATACTTTCCCTTTATTTTGCATCCTCTTGTTTCATACTAAGAGACACGTTAATAATCCAATTACCCATATAAATTAGTAATCTGAGACTTACATTTGTTCATTAAATTGCAATATGCATGTTAAGAAATATCTTCCGTACAGTGAGAGTTGTATTCCAAATCATGTTTATTACAATTAATGTCACGAGTCTCCTATAGGTCATGTTTGGTTGGATGGAAAGGAAAGAAAGTCATTCCATTCGTTTAGTTTGTTAAAATGCAATGGAATTGTGAGTCCATTGGAATTGGGATTCCATCATTTTGGTGGAATGAGCATTCCATCCAAAAACTAATGGAAATTCATTCCATTTCAAACTAAAATTTATATTCCATAAATACCCTCATATGCCTCAATTCCATTACAAAAATACCCTCAGCTCCTTTCCCAAAATAATATATTATTATTTTATATTATATTAATGATATATAAATATTATATATATATATATATGTACTATATATTATATTATTATATATGTTATATATATTATTATATTAAATAATATAAAATTATAGATATAATATACTTTTATATTTTATTATTATTATCCATAATATATCATGTTATTATACATTCATAATTAGGGGTATTTTAGTCAAAATACAATTAACTCTATTCTATTACATTGTTAACCAAACAAAATAATACTGATTCATAGACTAATTATAAAGTTCTAACCAAACAAAAAACTTAGTCTTCCTTTCCTTTGCTTTCTCATTCTCATTATCATTCCGATTACCATTCCACCATATGATCAAACGTGACCATAGAGTATTGACCAATAACTCGACTATATATGTTTTAAAAAATATAATTTTATTAAAAGTTTCAATAAATATTTGTAAATATATGTTTGTCGTAGAAATTAGAATTTTGATTAGTTAAATAAATTTAAATTTATCTAAAAAGGTTTTTTTTTTTTCTTCTTCCTAACAACTCATAGTTTATATATAAATATTATTCATTTGTTATAACATCAAAGGTTGTAGTCAAGTGATAAAGACTTACAATCTTTGAACTTTCAACTCCCACTAATGATAATTAATTGTCATTATTATCAGGTGGGCGGTGGTCGGCGGGCGGCAGGGGTGGGTCGGCAGCGGCGGTCGGTGGTAGCTGGCGACCCTTGGCCGGTGATAGGCCGGACGGCGACGGGTGTCCGGCAGCGTCAAGGGGTGGTCCGGTGGGGCAGGGGCTTTGTTGACAGTTTTTAAAACTGTCAAAAATACCTTTCTTGACAGTTTTTAACTGTAAACAAATCTCTTCTTTTCTTGTAGTGAAAGCTCAACCATGAAAGATTTTTTTTCTTTTGTTGAAAATGGGTGTTGAACCAAGAATAAATAATAATAATAATAAAGCTCGGATGATGATGAGTTTCTCGTTAGTTGAAAATGGGTGTGGTGATAAATCTTCGACAAAAAAGAAAAGCTAACCATTTTTTTTTCTCCTCTAAAAAATGAGTAATAAATATCGAAAAAAAATAACAACATTATTCTCATTTATTTTATTAAAATTTTAAATTTTTATTATATATTAGATCATATTTGTTTATTTATTTATTTTAGGTAATAAAATAATACAAATGGGGGCATTCAAGTCATTTAACTCTAAAAGTTTGGTCAATTGTTAAGTTTAACGGAAGTCAACTTATGTTAGGGGAGGTTTGTGGAATTTAAAGCAAAAGGTACATCTAGACATAACTAGACCTAAACTCAGGGGAGGTTTGTGCTATTAGTCCTTATATATATCCCCGATCTAGTCAATGTGCACTGATATAACTTCATGAGGATATTGAATATGAGTCACTCATTATGGAGAAGTTTTGACAAGTGCATACACTCTTGAATCAAAGCATGTAAAACTAGTAACTTATATTCAATATCATCATGAAGTTATATTATTTAGCATTGACTTAAAAATTTATATATATATATATATCGGATTATCGGATCGGTTCGATTCGATTTTGGATCCAAAACAGAAACAGAACCAAAAACAATTCATTTTTCATTTTTCAAACCAGTTTGAACCGAATTAGAGATATGAACCGAACCTAACACCCTTTTCGGTTTGGTTCGAGTCGATTCGGTTAACAAGAGCCAGTAACCCAAATTTTATGAATAAAAAACAACAAATGGTTAATCAGAACATTCTTGAGAGAGAGTGACCAAAAAGAACGAATAAAGTGGGAGGAGAAGAAGAAAAAAAAATGTCTTCGACTCTTAGGATCTAAAACTATGTGTTTCATTGAATGGCTAAGAGAGATATAAAATTTAATCCTGCCCATTGAATCCTCATGATTCAGTAGAATGTTTACGTTCACTTTGAATTAAAGTTCGTTCACTGGAATCAGTGATTCAATCGGTTGAAAACTAATTAGATTAGGAAAAATCTACTCTAAGTACGTGAAAATTAAATTGCATAATGCTTGAGTTTGGAAAATGGTTTGGTTTCTTGCAAATGATTAAAAAAAAAAAAATGCAAACTTTAAGCTAAAAATGTAAACTTTAAAACTAAAAATGCAAACTTGAGAAATAAAAATGCAATCTTGTGACTAAAAACTAAACTAACACAACAAATAAACACACAAGAAGTGAATGTATGGGAGAAAGCACTAGGGAATTGATGTAACCTTTCTTAGACCAGCCAATGTCCTCTCATAGACTTATTAAGCACTTCAATTCAATTTTTGGGCTTGTTTTAAGATAAATCCATTAAGTTCTAGGTCTTTCCCATTACTCACACATGACCATGTAATAAGCAATGGTTAATCCATCTATTTAACTTTAAAACTCTAAGCCAAGTTGGTCTAGCATGGCCATACATAAACCAACATTCCCAATTACTAAGCTTGTGAGAGTATTAGATGGGATAGTCACCCAGACCTAAACTTAACACCTTAAATAAACTAACTTTTAAATCCATGTCTCTTGTGACCACAATAAAACATGAGTAGAAATATTAGAGCAATTAATTCAGTAATTAAAGCTAAAATCAAATTGAATTAAAAAAATTAGACTAATTTATTACATAGAGTAGTCTAATACGGTTACATCAATCCCCTAGCTAAAAAATTAGTTACACATCAATGGATAAAGGGAAGAGAAAACATAAGAGAAGAGAAAACCCATATGTGTCTTGTGAGCTTCCTCTTGAGAATTCTTTTCCTCTTGCTTGCAAGACTTCCAAGGATGGATGGATGAGAATGTGTAAAAGGAAAAATGTGAAAGGAATGATGAGAGAATGTAAAAGGCTGAATCTTGGGTGATTTTCAGATGTGTGGTCATGTTAGATCTAAAAAAACAAAAAGAGATATTTATATGGGATCCAAATAGGGCAAAAATCTTTCTAGAAGAACGAGCTGATGGACTACCACGGTCGTTGATTGCCGCGATTGGAGAAGACATCAGGTGAATCGCGGCAAGTGATAGTGCCTATTTGTACACTCAGTTTAGCCCCCATTTCTTATCAATTGTACTTGTTTTCGAGAGTATTTGTATATTTAATGTGTTTGGTAAGCTTTGTGTAGGTTATTTACCATAAATAAGGTATTTGAGCTTAATTGATGAGTTTTGGAAGTTGAAAGGGTTGAAATAGGAAAGACTCATGCAGTACACCTATATTTAGGGGGCCATATCTCCTACCTCAGATGGAACTAGGTTTCGTGCTACATATTTTTGGAAAGCCCCAGCTGTCTACTTTCTAACGGTTTTTAAGGATCGCGATTCCAATATTTGTAGAGGAAGTTATATCCATTTCAGTAATGGTGCACGCTGCTGGAAGCCACTGAAGAACAAATGCGCTGTACCAAGGGATGTTTGTACAACGCCCAACAGCTGCCCAGCCCCAAAACACCATTCCAGAGATGCGGCGCTATACGGGCGTGGTACATGCAGCGCCTCTCACTTCCACATTAGAATTTTTAGGTTTTTATGTTCTAATTCCCACACCCTATATATATTCCACTTCCTCTCTTTTCTAACACCTCTTGCACGACTCTTGAACTCCAAAACACTCACACACCACATCCCAAACTCTCCAAGAATATATTTTTACCTTCCAAATCCACAAAACACCACATCCAACCTCAAATCCACCACCCAAACTCCAAATCCACTTTACCAAACACCAAATATCCAACTTTCCCACCATTTTCAACCATCAAAACCCAACATTGGAGCATAAAGGGAAGCATCAAGAGAGGAAGCAAGCCAATCACATCAAGTCACCAAGGAGGAGTTCTTCATTATAGTTTTCTCTACACTCTCCTCTATTAATTTATTCACTTGTATTTGAGATGGCTTGCATAATATTCTTATCTTTTGTAGCCATATTTTGTAATATGAACTAAAACCACCTTGGCTAAGGCCAAGATGAAACCTTTTACATGAATCATCATTAAAGGTCATTACTTTATCATAAATGCTTGTGTTATGTATGTGTATTCCAATTGCTTAATGCTTCTAGGTGCCTAGCTAACACTTAGTTGATA
The DNA here is from genome assembly GCA_035582765.1 of Acer negundo. Taxonomy (NCBI): domain Eukaryota; kingdom Viridiplantae; phylum Streptophyta; class Magnoliopsida; order Sapindales; family Sapindaceae; genus Acer; species Acer negundo. Next base: position 9,922,533 of record CM069241.1, on the reverse strand, counting down.
TTTGGTTATTGTGTGAAGCACCGAGAGGAGAATCACACAACGTGCTCGATGAAAGGCTCGATACAAGTCTAGTAAGATAGAAATATGCGATGCTAGCTTGTAGGATTCCATTGTGTGCCATTATGCTTAATGAATTTGTGTGTAGTTCGGATAACCATTGAGAAATAGGTTGTTGGTGCATATGAATGTTGTCTTTATCACTTGAGAGAGGTTAGAGACTAATTAAGGGCATATGAATCTACATACACACTTGCATACTTTACTTCAATGATGTGCCTAAATTGATGAGAATTAGATAGGTGGATGCAAGGTCTTGGCCTCATTCACATATATTTACATCCAAGTGCTTGAGCTTGTTTATTTGTTTAGTTTCATTTATTGCATTATAATTGTAGATTGTTCTAGTTTATATTAGAGTAGTGTAATCAAATCATTCAATCTTTGTTTGTCTAAATAGTTTTTAATCAATCAATTGTGGTAATCAATACATCAATCCTTGTGGAACGAATTCTATTCATCATTATGCTATTCCTTCGACTCCGTACTATTACGGGTGCTCATTTAGGAGTGGTCAGTAAGCTTTGGAATTTCTATCGCCTCGACTGCTGCAGTTGGCCAAGACGGCACCTCAACCACGGCAAGCTTAGGAAGTTTTTGCCGCTTGAGTGCCGCGATTGTGTAAAACGGCACTTGAACCGCGACACTTCTTCCTTGAAGCTTCGTTTTCCAGATTTTGTACTTTAAGCCCCCAAATATTCTCTCTTATACTAAAAACGCCTCTGCTAATCAATATTATCCTGCAAAAGGCTCAATCAATCCATTAGACACTCGATTTTACTCGAGAAACGAACAAAAGCAAAGAAAAGAGAGGCCAAAATCTAGTATTGCAATGGCTTGATCACCACACTCTGTTAGGTGTCAAAAACTAATTAAAAGATAAGGAAAAAAAAAGGACAGGAGAGAATCCTAATCAGCTTGGTGGTAGAGGTAATTCCAATTCCAATCAACCACTCATTGTCCACGTCAGCATTTAAAATACTTAAAAACCTTGGTTACTGACATATTATGATTTGTTTATAAATAAATCATAAACAAATCAGTGAATCATAATATTAAACTTCATTATTATGCGAGACATAATGACATATTCGTCTGGAGAACCAATAATATTACGGTTGACCTAGTGGTGGCCACGGTTCGGTTTCGGTTCGAAACCGGCGGTTTAGGTTCGAAACCGGCGGTTTAGGTTCCGTGGCCACCCAAAACTAAAACCGAAACCGGAACCGGAAAATCGGTTCGGTACACGGTTTCTAACCGACGGTTTTACGGTTTCGGTTTCGGTTTCGGTTTAAAAACCGTCGGTTTTAGGTTCGGTTTCGGTTTTTCATAAAAAAAATTCAAAAAAAGTGCCACGTGGCAGCTTCTGATTAGTCGATTTTTAAAATTTTCTTTAAAGAAAAAAACCGCCGGTTTTTGGCGGTTTTTGGAAGTGCCCAAACCGAAACTGTAACCGATTCAACCAGTTTTGAAATCGCCGGTTCCGGTTTCGGTTTTGGGGCGGTTTTTGGAAGTACGGTTTCGGTTAAACCGCGGACAAAACCGTCGGTTCAACTGAAACCATGGCTACCTTTAAGAATTTCTCCAAAAAAATCAAATATATTATTTTATTCGTTGACCCGAATTTCATGACAAGCCATTGCGAAAATACACGGTAATAATATTATAAAATAATAATCAATCCAATCAATATCTAACTATATCCAAGAAAACGAGAACACTGAGAATATGTAGGCAAATTTGACATTAAAAAAAAATTCGAAACTGTATAAACCAAATTTTCAAGTGCATAACAGCATATAGAATTTTGATTGCCAGTTTGCCTACTTGCCTTTAATTGAATTTTTTTAAAAGCAAATGTGTTCGTGCCTTATTGTCTAGCTCCCATAAGACATGGTATGAAGACGAGGTCTTCCATGGTGTGGGATAAAATACCTTGAAATTCTTAAGAAGAGATAGTAAAAGGTCTAGAGTTAGAGGAGGTTGTGGGTTTTTGCCTTTAGTTACAAAGAAAAGGAATTGGGTGAATCTGGTGCACACGATAGGAGGAAGAAAAAGGGGCTGGCATCAGGCCCAGCCCTTGGGGGAGCCCAATGAGACAGCTGTCTAGGGCTCTCGATCTTTAAAGGCCCTTAAATTGTAAAATAAAAAATAAAAAATTGATTACAAATATAACACATGTATGATTTTAAAATAACAAACCCATAAATGAGTTTAAAATAGGCCCACTGAATATATATTTTTTTAAAGAAAGGTCCACAAATTATAAAATTCAATTATCATTTTCAAGTTTTACACCAAGTCAAACATGGGTTGAATCATATTCCTAACACTAATTGTCTTTTTTATATATCTAAAACAGGAATACAATAGTACAACAAAAATCTTACTCATATCACTTATCAGACAACCAGAAGAAGACATCGAACAAAAATAAGAAAATCAAAAATCAAATTAGGGTTCTTCAGAACTCTTTTAAATCTTACTATAAAATTCATAATTTAGATACAAAATCTCAACTTGAAATCTTGAAATCTTAGGGTCCCGTAAATACATTGTCTATAGTTCGACTCAGGCCCCGAAAATCTCAGAGCCGGCCCTGGCTGGCATAGGTGGTGTAGAGGGAGGTTTGCTGGGTGCATAGTCGTTTCTGAGTTGTGTGTTTTGCATTTGTAGGTTGTTTGTTGCTTTTGCAGTGGTGTTGGCGGCACTTTTATCGTCATGATCGACCGTGATCATGGTTTTTCAGTGACGTTTTTTTGTTGTTCTGAGATGCGTACATTGTTGTTATGAATGGATTTCACGGTGTAGTGTTGGCCGTGATATGTTGTTTTCAATGTTTTTTCGCAGTTATATCATTGTCTTGGACGGCCGTGTCTTTTGGTCAGCTTAGACCGTTTGTGTTCTGTTGATAAAATTTCGCCGTTAAAAAAAAAATTAAAAAAAAAAAAAAAAGCCTGCCAAATTGTGAATATTATAATTCGTTTAGAACTTTTAGAGATGAATTTCAACGTTACTTGCACTACAAGTTTGCATTATAAATATTGTATGTACTGGGAAAAAAATATTTAAAACAAATAAACATTGTATTTCTTGTCTCTGATATAGATGAGTAATGTCCACTTCTGTAATGAAAGACAACATTAATTAATTACAACCCAAGATCGCCTGTCAGGAATCCTCCTATATATATATATATATCTACTAATTATAATTCAAGTGCAAGACCGAATGAGAACTATAATGTACATGCAGAACCAGCTTTTCCTCTCCGGCTTGAGTTTGTAAATTTGTTCTTCTATATATGTACCTGCAGCTGATTTCCATCGTTTCATATATTTTTTTTTTTTAAAAAAAAGAACCCACCGCGGCAAGAAATGCGAAGGAAGGAGATAGATACGTGGCGTTACATTTATGAAACCAATGGGATGGAGAGAAAATTGGTGAACGGGAAGTAGTAGATGAAAGGAAGGGATTATTTTCAGGCATTTGGCTTCCTACATTGCGGTTTTCACATTATTTTACAAGGGATTATTAAAAAATGACTTCACTTAATAAGTAGTTCCACTCTCATCTATTCAGAGACATTAAATATGGCGCCTGTGCATGATTCAATTGTTCGCTGGCTAAGATAGCATTTCCAATCCAACCGGTGACTGATAAAAAAATAAATAAATAAAAAGAATGACAAATTGACAAAGAGAATCCAAAAAAAAAATAAAAATCAAAGTGATTATGAAATATGATAAAAAAATAAAAAAGATTGGACGTACTTACCATCTGAATCTTAAATGACGGGTTACGAATAGGTAACCTCTTCTTACTTGGAGACCAAAATTTCGAAAGCACTTTGTTGGTCACACACTTGGCATAGTTATAGAAACGCGAGATCAAACAATTACCCAGATGAATTATGAGAGATCCAATGAAAATGAAGCCTATAGCTAAAATCAACATTAAATAATAGCTTGAAAGGCGACGTCGAGAGCCAACTCTAACAGAGAATTTTGGCATAACGAAATATGCCAAAAGAAGGTAAAGAAAGAAAGTTGCAAACCCACCAAGAAGCATTAAACTTCCACAAGGAAGTGAGTACAAGAGCACAGAAAGAATACAGGTGCTTGTGGTGAGAAGAACTGTAATGAAAGACATGATGTAGAAGATGAGTGGAAATTTTCCATTTACGAGATCCTTCAATTCGAATACTAAAGCAATTGCAACCAAATATTCTTTTGGAAAGAAAGTAGGGAGGGAGCAAGTTAAAGTGAAAGCCAAACCGATGAATATTGCAAGCACCACCATTAAGACATTCTTTGTCTCCAAGGTCCGCCATGGAGGTATGGTACTACTCCATTTTGGATGGTTATGATGAAGTCCTGGGTCGTGGGATAAAGACACTTCATGCCGGATAGCCTCATGAAGGATGAAATCAATATGCCTAGTTTCGTAATCAGGATCAGGTATCTTATCATAGAGGTCCAGGGCGGTTTCACCTTTCATGTTCTTAGCGTTTACACGAATCGGAAAGCCATAGCCAGTTGTGGAAGTAAGATCCGGAAGACACATCTTCACAATCTATCAACAAAAACGAAATAATATTTCAGAGAAGCAAATAACACCGGACATCCCTCAGGTTTGACTTTTTTCGCGAAACAGCTTTATTGAAAACTAACACTTACCCGGAGTTGTTTGTTCTGGACTGCAATATGGAGTACAGCATTTCCATGGCAGTCCTGTGCATCAAGCAGATACTCTTTGTTAAGCTTCTTAGCCTCTCCCAACAAAACCGCAAAAGCGTCAGGATTGCCGTAATCGGCAGCTAGGTGAAAAACCGTCTGCTTCTCCGAAGTCAGCTCTCCAATTGAATCCGGACAAGCGGAGAGTAAAAGTGATATCACATCTACGCGGCCGTGCATGACGGCCTTGTGGAGAGGGATCATAGAGAGTTCGCGATCTTTCACATAGTAGAGTTGGTCAAAATGAAGACCCACCAAAGCCCTAACCATCTCATCATCTCCGTAGATGCAAGACAAGTGCAAAACAGTTGTTCCATCTTGAATTTTCTGCAAGGCTAACTCCGGTTTAATGTTTCCGATCACTAAAATGAAAGCAAATCTTCTCAGCTTACAGGCCAAAATGAGAGGGTTTTCCGGCCAGACAGCAAGATCGAATACTTTTGGATTAGCTGAGATTAACGGCTGCCATGCTTCCATATCATCGTTTGTTATGGCATCCAACAGCTTCGATGAAACCGATGAGTTGTTGGAAGCGGCCATATTTACTGAGGCTTATTTCTTCTGTTTGTTTTTAGTTTTCGTTTACTTCGAAAGTTGTTAGGGGTGAATCGCAAAGTGTTGCTCTAGTGTAAAGTGGCGTCGAGACTTTAGCTGTTAGAGAAGTACTCATTCTTCATTGGACAAAATTTTGAAATAGCCTCGAATTATTGGAAAATTCAAAAGTAGTCTCTCTTTCGGAATTTTTTCTGTTTTAGTCAAAAAGAAAAATTTGTTTGTTTGTTTTTTTATTTTTTATTTTTTGGGTTTTTTAATATTTTTTTCCTTTTTAAATCATGATTTTGTGTGATAATATATGTTTAATATGTTGCATCTGCTGATTTAATCGAGTGATTTGGTTTATTTTGTGTTTCCAATAATATTAGATTTGGGGTTGGTCTAGTAATATATCATTTACGAAGTTGTGCACTATAAGATTGTAGATTCGAGTCATCTCTCCTCCCCAAACCCTGAATTTTATATAATACTTCAAATAAAATAAAAAGAATATTACACACTTTCTGCCTTTCTAGTCATGTAATATTTATTTATTTTCAACATGTAATATTAGTTATTCACTTAATCTCTTTCCTTATATATATATGTATAAATATATATATATACAGTCTTTCTACTGTTAGTTCGTCCTGATATAAAATATATCAGGACGAAGAATGTGGATCATAGATTATGGAGAAGTTTTAACAAGTGTATGCATTTCGAGTCAAAATATGTAAATTTATTGGTCCATATTCTTCGTCCTGATATATTTTACATCAGAACGAACTGATAATAGAAAAATTGTATATATATATATATTTATATATTTGCTCAACTTTTTTACTTCAATATCGCAAGCACCCATTTGCTCATGTGCTCGTTAATCCAATGGTTAAAAGGGTGAAGTCAAAAAATTAAGTTAGAAATTTGAAACCCATTTACTCATGTGCTCTTCAATCCAATGGTTAGAAGGGTGAAGTCAGAAATTTGGGTTGATATAATTTTAACATATATATATATATATATATATATATATATCGATCTCGTTCATATCAGAGCATCCTTATATAACTTTATCAGGATATTGAATGTGAGCCACTCATTTATAAAAGTGATTTGACAAGTGTATACATACCAAGTCAAAGTATGTAAAACAAGTGGCTCACATTCAATATCCTTATATAATTCTATCAGGGCATCCTCATATGAAAATTTTCATATATATATTGTGAGTTTCTACAATGAATATTCTTCCAGATTCTACGCTATCAACAAATCTACATGGCATAAAATTACAGAATTACCCAAAACACACACACACACACACACACATATATATATAGTAATTATAATAATTATCAAGTGAGGTATATAGTATTCAAAAAAATAGTTATAGTACTTAAAAAATTCTTGAATTTTATTCATAGGTAGATTCCAATGAACTTATTATCCATACAAAAATTCAAATAAAAATTCAAATAAAAATTCATAAAAATAGATGTGATTTCATCAAGGTTTTTACTGAAATTAAAGTGAGGTATACCTTACTTGATAATTACTATATATATATATATATATATATATATATATTTATATATGGTTATATTCTGGTCAGTACACACTGATGTAACTACATCAATACCAATGTATGTGAACCACTGATTATGGAGAAGTTTTGACAAATGCATACACTTTGAGTCAAAGTATGTAAATCTAATGGTCAATATTCAACACACTAATCGATAAAGTTATATCAATGCGCACTGACTTGAACATTTCTATATATTTATTCATTAGTTTTTTTTTAGGGCAGTATTATTTCCCCCTATATTATGCCCCATGTATTTCCCTTAACCAAACGTATTAGCCAAATTCCCCCTTTCCATTAGCATTTCCGTTATAAAAGTTAATTTTCAAGTTAAAAGGCATTTTTTTCCCTTCAATAATTGTGAATAAATGTATTTCAAAAAATAAATTGTGAAAAAATGTATTTGAAAAAAAAAAATTAATCAGAAAAAAAAAAATTTTCTATTTTTTTTAAATGGGTCTCCACCATTCATCCCAAAAAAGCTAGCAAAATAAAAGATAACTTACAAAACAAAATAAAGCAAAAAACAAAAATCAAAAAATCAAAAAAAATAATAAAAAAAAAAGATGGTGGAGATCCGATCCATCTTCAATGGAGATAAACAAAAAAACATGAAAAAAACATTTAGTTTCATTACATTCAAACAACCTAGAAATTGAAAAAGATAAAATCAAAAGAAATTCACAATCCAAGTTCAACAACATCATCATCTATCAACCACAACCACCAAAATCAAACCCAAACACAACCACCACCTCTAAACACAACCACCAACACCCATGGCTACACTGACACTAACGAGCGCTGATCTCTCTCAAAGGAGAAGATCGGCTCTCGATCTCTCTAGTGAATAGGAAAGGAAGAAGGCAGATAGAAGATAGACCGAAGATCGGCAATGGAGGAAATCGATGGACACGAATTCACAGAGAGGGAGAGAGAGAGAGAGAGAGAGAGAGAGTGCGAAGAATCAGATGTGAAGAGAGAGAGAGAGAGAGAGAAGAAGCAGCGTTGGGAGGAGATCGGCGCTCGTACAGGAAGGAGGGTCAGAGTTATTTCAGCAGCGGCTATGGTTATGGTGACGACGGCAGCTAGGGTTTTAGTGCTTGAGTGGTGGTGGCGGCTAGGGTTTGAGTGTTTGAGTTGTGGTAGATTAGGATAGGGTTTGAGTCTAGGAGATGATGGTGGAAGTTGAAGATGATGACTGATGAATGGTGGTGATATATGTTTTTTTTTTTTTATTTAAAGATTATAAATATATTATATATATTATTATTATTATTAAATCTATTTTTTTTTATATATTATTAATCTATTTTTTTATATATTATTTGATATGTTTTTTAATTTTTAATTTGGTTAATGATTTTAAGTTAAAGTTACCATATTACCCTTCAAAGGTAACAGTCAAGTAAAGATTTTTAACGAAAAAGCTAACGAAAGGGGGAATATTGTGAATACATTTGGTTTCAAGGGGTATAACGACCATTAAGGGAAATACATGGGGCAGATTTACTAATTGGTAAACATATAGGGGTGAAAATAAAACTTTCCACTTTTTTTTTTTTTTCATAAATTAGATAATTCAATACATTTTTTCATATGGAATTCCGATCAGTACTAATATAAAATGCAAATATTTTCATTTTACACTGGTGGCAATTGGAATTCCGTATAAAAAAACGTACAAAATTCTCGCATCGGATAATTTTCATATACATGTGTATTTATGTGTGTATATATAGAGAGTAGTGCTATTGGCACACCTCTACCGATCTATTTATGCCCCACTTTTTTAATTATATTGTATTTTTTTTTTCTTTTATCAAAATTACTTAAAGAGACATACAATTTAAAGAAAAAAAATAATCTTCTATAAAGTAAATCTATTAAAACCCTCACATTCTTTTTCCAAAAAAAAAAACCCAGTAAACTATTTCTTAACCAAAAAAAAAAAAAAAAAGTCTTAACTCTTGAACCCTAAAATTTGCTTCTTATACACATACAAAATATTATGGAAGAGTTCGAGAAAAATATGGAAGAATTGTTTGAGAACAATATCAAATATCTAGAAGAGAATGACATAATGTTTCTGCAAGAATTGTGTGATAATGATATCAAGCATCTACAATAATTATATGAGAATAATATCAAGCATCTGGAAACAATTCATTCTCTAAAAGTAAGTTTGAAATTAACTTTTTTTTAAAAAAAATAATATCAAGCTGTCGTTGTGTTAAAACAATCTATTTTTTTTTCTTTTCTTTTCCACCATAAAATAAGAAGAAAAAAAAAACTCAAAAAAAAAAAAGAAAAAAAGAAAAGAAAAAATAAATCATTCAATGGCTATGAGAGAGAGACGTATACAAAGATCGAAGATGGGGTGTATTAATTTTGAAAAATATGTAAAAAGGGTAGTTTTGAAAATAAATCAAAAAAATTAATAAACATATTTAATTTTATTTAATTAAATTAAAATTTTAAAAAGTGAGGCCCAAACAGACCGGTAGGGGTGTGCCAATAGCACCACTCTACATATAGCTGAAAACACGTAATTTTACATATATGTCCTTCCAATTATTATTTGTTATATATTTACCTTTTAATGGATAAAATTTGTAATGACAGTTTAGGAAATATAAAACTGAGCGTGTCTCTTTTTTTTTTTTTTTTAGTGAAAATTAAAAAAAAAAAAAAATCAATTTAATATTCCAATGATTTTAAGATATATATATATATATATATTATCACTTAAAAAATCAAACAAACCCTAAAGAAACATTTGTTTTCAAATTTTTCTAACATAATATATTGTAATAGCATTAACATGAAAATTTGCAGAAATCAAATTTATGAAACTTAATAAATTAACTTATAATCTGTTCAGATAAGCTATCATTTAAAAAAAAAAAAAGTCATGTAATTACAAACCAACATATATCAAATTAAAAAAAAAAAATACATATTAACAAGAAAATCCTTTTTCCATAGACGTTTTTTCAACTAAAGTCGGTTCTTCTTATGAGTAAATTAATACTAGTATATACTATTAGATGGAAAATGCTAACATTAACCTGGAATAGGTTAAGGTTAATTCTCTCTACCGAGACTTGATTTGTCAGTCTAGGCAATTTTATTTTATTTGAATTCTTAGAGTTGAGAATTTTGATAAGAGACGCTAATTAGATTACTAGCGACACTAATTTATGAACCATAACAAAAGTAAGGTTTTGTAAAGAAAATCATAAGCATCACTTTATTGTAATCAGATAAAAACAAAACTAATAATATTATTTATAATAAAAATCAAACACAAAAAAAATATAATATAATGTAATTATCATGGACAAAGGCCAAGGGTGTTCGCCGTAACACTTTCCATAAAAAAAAAATCACAAAATCTCAAATTGAAGGTTATGCTGGACAGCTGGAGAAGACCGGCCAGCCTCCTCTCAATTGATGGATGTTGCGGCCTCCTATTCGTTTTAGCGGAGGCCTCCTCCATTCTTGACGAGAGGGCATTGGCCATGTCGTGACTACTAGAGGAAGCCCTTCTACCTCTGTAATAAATCGATAAGGAAGGACCTCCTTAATCATATATTTCATTTATTTACTTATTTGTATATATATATATATATATATATATAATTAAATAAAATATATATTATAAATTTTCTATTTAATTTGAATAAAATAATTAAAATAATAAATTGTGATCAAATTAAAACTATATAATAAGGGGTATAATTGTTAGATTGTAGTTTGGGTTGAAGACATAATATATATATATATATATGGAGAGAGAGAGAGAGAGAGAGAGAGAGAGAGAGAGAGAGAGAGAGAGAGAGAGAGAGAGAGAGAGATCTTTAACATTATATGAAAAAAAAATAAATAAATCTTAAACATTAAGATCTATTAAGTAATTAATTAAATTAAGAACTATTATGATCTAAGATAATAATAATAACAATAAAACAAAACAAAAAGCAACAACGTTGTCAAAGTCCAATCTTGAATTATCTTATTAATTTATCCTATTCTATTACAACACTCTTTCTTAGATATCGATTTTCAAACTACCACCAGACAATATGAAATAAAATAGCACTAGCCACTAGCTAGTATATATAATCAACTGCAACTAACGAAAATCTTAACAACAAACTTTTTATAAACAGTTTTCCAACAAAACTTATTACCTGCTTTTCGGAGGAAATTAATAATATTATTACTGAATGATTGTAAGTGATATTGTTTTTTGTTTTTTGTTTATTGTTTATTGTTTAGATCAATTCGAGATTTGGGTAAAGTGATATGACTCAAATTAAATCTTATCTCGTCAAAACAAGTGATTAGTAATTAACCTTTACGAATAACACAAAATAAATAAACATTGTTTTAATTAAATAAAAATAATTGTTAATTTTTTTTTTATGTACAACTTGTAGTGCCGCATAGGGGAGGAGATAGGCGGGGTCGACAGGGGCCATGGCCCCCCAACCAAAATATTTTCAACAAATTTTTCATGTATAAAATATTGAAAGTCAAGTAATTAAGGTGGTCTCAACTTCTGTATATAACAGAATAGGATACAAATTGTAACTCTGTAAATATTCTGATTTGTATTTCCTTATCGGTTTAAGTTACTTGCTTTATATGTACAGATTAGTTTATAAAGGTAAAGATATCTATGATCTATCACATTATTTTTTAATTATAAACATAATTATAACCCTTTAAAGTCTGATCTAACCAATATATCTAAGAAAGTTTGATGTGAGCTATCAGCAACTATGAGCCTGTGAACATATCCGTTTTAAGAAGAAATTATTCGTATGTTTCTATTTAATAATGTATATAATGAATAGATATCATGAAGATTATTAACCATGATCACTAAAAAATACCGGATGTGATAGATTATTTACTAAAGTAGTAAGTTCTTTTTGTGAAACATGCAATATAGATGTTCCAGATATTAATGCTTAATACATTGCAATACGAGGTCGAACTCAACATTAAGAAAATAATTTTACAATTAAACAGTACTATTAGGTATGTATATATTTTATGTTGCAATTGATTTTCAATTACAATAATTAAATATGAGTATATAATCGATTATAAATGATTTTTTAGATTCTAAAGAGCGGCATTTTGATTTATAAAACTTATGTTTATTTTATTTATTAATTTATGAAACTAAACGGTATTACATTTTTTTTTTGTTTTTTTTTTAAATAATTTAGTTTTTAGATATTAATATATTTGTTTTGCACAAACTTGAATTTCTTTTTGTCTCGGACCCTTAAAGCCAAAATCTTGTCTTTGCCCCCGGTACTTCACTGTCGCGGTCCATAATTCAAATCTAAAACATTATCAATTTAAATAAATGTCATTTATCACCACATTAATTATTATTATTATTATTTTGAGTAATTACAATCAAACACATAAAATATAAAATATATTATCATAGCATGAAAAGACAAATCCATGAGACGTGCATAGACCAAGTCCCTTAAATTATTTATATATATAACAATTAAATTATATGGTTGGTTTGTCCTGATTTGCTTACAATAATCTTACTATTAGCATATAATAGGTTACAATACAACAACTAACCACGAAAATTCATCTTTTCATACGCGTAAATTATAAAATATGTATATAGACTAAGCCCCCTCTTGAATTTTCTTGTTAATTTGTAATTGTTTACGGTTTACAGTACTCCTAGATAACGATTTTCTAATTAAAATAACTTTAGCATAATAATATAATAAGTTCGTCCAACCACAATGAACCACAAAATCTTTTAATATGCAGTTTTTCAAATAAAGTTCGTAGTCTTTCAAATTAGTTAATTAATATGTGGTTGTTAGATTATAGTCAATGATAAATAACACAAAATGGTAAACATTATTTTGATTTTAAATAAAATTATTGATAATATGATTATTAATTAAATCAAACACATCATATATAAATTATATTATCATTAGCATGAGCACATGTGACGTGCATAAACTAAGTCACGTCTTGATTAAACTCTTAGACATTTTCGAACTAAATAACACTTGCATTGATTAAGCAACTGCAACGAAACACGGAAATTCTTCTTTTTTATACATACATCGTTTTTTTAACTAAAGTTAATCATTATTGTAAGATTATAGTATGTGATATTGATAAACTATAAATCATTACAAATAACACAAAATTAAATGAAAAAAACAAACCTCATAGTAAAATATAAAATGTAGTATCATCAGCATTTAAAAAAAAAAAAATGTAATATCATCAGCATGAGCAAGATAAATCCATGTGATTTGCATATATAGACTAATAATTCCCCACTTGAATTATCTTGTTTAATTTGTCTTGATTTATTTACAATAGTCGTATAATCAATTTAATTTGTAACTAAAGTATCCATAGCATAGTTAACTTGGCCATCCAAATTCCAAAGGCATCTCGTTTATAACACGACCGATGTTGAATTTCGGAACACCCAAAAAACCCAAGCAGCTATACCAACCTTAATTGTCTAATATTCGACCAGATCAGGTTAGTCCGATGGTAAACCTCTCAGATCTACACTATGAAATTTCAAAAGTAGCTATAGAATAGTTAACTAGGCTATCCAAATTCCAAAAGCATCTCGTTTATAACACGACAGATGTTGAATTTCGGAACACCAAAAAAGAAAAAAAAAAAAAAACCAAGCAACTACTTACGTTAATTGTCTAATATTCGACAAGATCAGATTAGTCCGATAGTAAACTCCTCACATCTACAGCACGAGGTTGTGGGCTCGAGTCCTCTCATTCGCCAAAAAAACCCTGAATTAATATAATACTTCAAAAAAAAAAATTTGTCTTATATATATATATATATATATATATATATTGAAGTATTACACTATTACATAAATTGAGGGTTTTTTTTAAGAGGGGAAGGACTCGAACCCGTAACCTTATGGTGCAGGTGTGAGGGGTTTTACCACCAGACCAACTTCATCTCATCTAATATTCTTTAATACAATGAAATTGTTGAAAATATCCACACAAAAAAAGGGAGAAATGATATGATTTTCTATTTGTATTAGAGTGGTGCTATTGGCTTTTATGCCCCACTTTTTAAAATTTTAATTTAATTATATAAAATTAGAAGGGTTTATTAATTTTTTTGATTTATTTTTAGGATTACCCTTTTACTTATTTTTTAAACTTAATACACCCCATATCGTTTTACACAAAAAAAGACACTTCATCTCTAATATTTATATACAGTTTTTTTTATATCCATTCACATGCCTTTTTTTTTTCCTTATTTCATGGTGAAACCATCCTTATTAGATGCGATTTTTTTTCTGTAGTCAATTGGATTTCTTGTGGTAGATTATGAGTGTGATATTGATCGTCTGATTTTTTTTTTTGAACGATTGAGTTAGGGTTTTGGTGTGGTTTCATTTCGTCAGAAATTAGGTTTTCTTGATTGCGATGCTGGGTGCGATTTCGTTGTTTTTTTTTTTTTTTTTAATAACATTAAATTAACCTTGGAAGATCCGAATAAAATATATAAATTAAAGAATTGATACAAATCATAGTATGTCTGGAAGATCTGAAAGAAAATAAATCGAGAAGAAAAAAAATAGCAAACATGCATCTGGAATTTGAAAAGAAAAACAAAACAAACATATGAAATAATAAAATCAATAAATACTAAACATGGAAAACATAAGATCGAGATCTGAAAGAAAATATAAACAAAATTAGTAAATGAAATCGAGATCTAAAAGAAAATATAAATAAAAATAGTAAACATCCAGTGACTTGAAATAATTTATGTCATTAGGGTTTTGAAATAAGAAAAGTGGGGTTTTATTAATTTTACTTTGTACATGATTATTTTAATATAAATGGTATGTCTCTTTAAGTAATTTGATAAAGGGAAAAAAAGAATACTAAATAATTTAAAAAGTTGGGTATAAATAGTTTAGTGATGGGTGTGCTAATAGCACCACTCTTTGTATTAAACTCTTAAAAGTTTTCTATTGTTGTCAACTTTAGTCTCTGAAGTGACAAAAACACCCTTATATTTTATTTTAAATGATTTTTACTTTTTTAAAAACCAAAACTTAGGCCCCGTTTGATTTTTTGTCTAAAGACTGAACAATGCTGAATGTTACTGAAGACTGAATTGTAACTTAAAACTGAAAAACATGTTTGTTTTTTTTCACTGAAAACTGAATATAAGTGATAAGTTGTTAGTTTTTTAAAATTATATATATGTGAAAATAAATACTTTTACATCTATGCCCTTCTAACTATTATTTGTTATATATTTACATTTTAATATATTACGGACAACTCTAACATATAAATTAATTCTAAAATAAATTTATTTAGTTATTAATAATATTTCAAATTTATATTATTGTATAGAATCTAATAATTACTAAGCTATTAGCTAGTGACATTATAAAACTAATAGGCTACTTCATGTGTATATTAAGGTCAAAATGAAGTTCATCAATATGTACTTATTAGCAATCTGCTTCATGTGTATAATTTATTCTTTAATTGATTTGGAATAAACTTGGATAATTATATAATTTATAGATTTCATGTAAGCAAATATATATATATATATATTATAAAACAAGTGGTTAGTTTTGAAAATAGATTAAATTAGTGAGGATAGTTTTGGAAGTAAAACTTTGCATTAAATTCTACTGGATTTGTGTTAAATGAAAAGTGAAAAAATTTTAATTTTCAAAACAAGTGGTTTTAGGGGTTCATTAAGTAATTTTAACACTTAAAAAATCAAATAAAATAATTTAATGGAACACATTAAGTACCATTTAGTGTTATGTGGAAAAATCAAACAGAGACTTAATGTGTTTAATCCAAAACAAAAAACCTATCGTATTTAATAATAATAATAATAACTCTAAGTACTTAATCCCAGGCATGTATAAAAAAAAAACGTAAAAATGTACTATTACCTTCTAGTTTGTACAATTGTTTTTTCTCTTCTTTTGGAGGTCCTGACCTGCTGTGCACTTGCATTTATTTTTCTTGTTTTTCTTTTGTCTGCAACTCCTTTAAGAATTTCCTTTGGAAGTCGGTTTGACAATATAAATATAAAGAAAATTACTTTTAAAAATAATAATAATAAATAAATAAAAACTATTTACAAAAATTCATGAAAGTTATTTTTGTCAAAAAAGTGAAAAATCTGATAAATACAAAAAAAAAAAAAAAAAAAAACTTTAAAAAAATTTAGTAATCGATAATTTTAGAATTTCATATATTTATATGGCTATTTTTTTTTTTAAACCACCCCATACAATATTCTTAGATATTGATTTTCTTTTTTCTAACTAATTAAAGTTTCCCTACTATAATAAATCATGCAACTGATACATTGAAAATCCATTTTTGTTAAACACGGTGTTGCAACTAAAGTAGCAGTCCTAGTAAACAAATTAATGTTATACGATCCAAAAAATTAACTTAAAATTATATGTTTTTACACAATAAAAGTAATTATATTATAATCGAATGTTAATTGGGGAGCCGTGTGAACCATGAAAAAGAAGTCCATAACGGTCATAACAAAGAACGAAAAATGGTTAACATTGTTTCTCTGATTGTAGTTAAATGATACTAATACAGTAATAATATTATTAATTAATTAAAATCAATTGCATAAAAAATAAAATATGTTGTAAATAGAATGACCAAGACTAGATGTGATATGTATGGACTAAAGTTTCACTTTCAGTTGCATTTTGTTAGCAATACCCTGGAAACTGCATAGTAAATGCCACCGCACTTAATAAAAAAATCATCATTTTTAACTCTGATGTTATAATTCGAATCTATTATCAGATTAAATAATCACTCTTTTTTTATCGAGGTATATTAGATGGCGGTGAAAAGTTATATTTTATACCAACTAATCTTCAAAAGTAAATTAACTTATCTTTAAAAAAAAATAAATAAATAAATATACCAACTAATCTTCAAAAGTAAATTAACTTATCTTTAAAAAAGAGAAGTAAATTAAAATTATTATTTTCGTTATAATTATAGTGGATGATTAATTGTGAACCTTAACAAAGAGGAGTAGAAAATAATACAGATATGTTTTGACCATTTTTTTTTACATTATATATCTATCCATATTTCTTGACCAAGTATTTTTTGAAGCTTTTATCATTAGGATTCGAGTCTTTGACTTTAGAGTCATTTACCCAAACTCAAAGCTCGTTCATCTACCAGTTAAACTACGCCCCTTAGGACAATGATTTAACATTTTTTTTCTTAGTTAAATGATACTAATAATAATATTATTAATTAATTAAAATCAATTGCATAAAATATATATATATATATTGTATATAGGATGACCAAGACTAGATGTGATATGTATGGCATTCTATATTACCAAAACACATTAGGCGCAACTGATCTTTAAAAGTAAATTAACTTATCTTGAAAAGGAGAAGTAAATTAACATTTTTTTATATATAATTATAGTGGATGATTAATTGTTAACCTTAACAAAGAGTAGAAAATAATAAAAATCATAATCTTAATTGCAATCAATGATAAACTAATATTATTATAGAAGAAAATTATGTTATAGGTAGTTTTACGACTAAAATTTTTTAGGCGATAATTTATGATGAATTGTGAACCATAACAAAAAACAGAAAATAGTAAACCTTATTTTTTATAAAAAAAAATTTGCAATTATATAGTTAACCAATAGTGTTAATTATTATGAATTAA
The DNA here is from genome assembly GCA_035582765.1 of Acer negundo. NCBI lineage: Eukaryota > Viridiplantae > Streptophyta > Magnoliopsida > Sapindales > Sapindaceae > Acer > Acer negundo. Next base: position 9,904,810 of record CM069241.1, on the reverse strand, counting down.
AATCAAAGTATATATATATATATATATATATATACATAAATGTTTAAGTCAGTGCGCACTGATATAACTTCGTCAGTGCACACTAATATAATTTCATCGGTGCGTTTGATGTGAACCATTAGATTTATATACTTTGACTCAAAATATATGCACTTGTCAAAACTTTTCCATAATCAGTGGTCCACATGCATTGATTCTGATATAGTTACATCAGTATGCACTGACTAGAACGGGACTTTGTGTGTATATATATATATATATATATCATGAACAAAGCTTTTTATTTTGGGGAATGCTATCTACCTTTCTTATTTGTCTTTCCCATTTACCTTTCTTACTCATTGCTTAACACGTATACACTTTTTCATTTAATAAAAAGTTTTCACTTTTTGCTATGAAGTTTGTTTACGTCTTTACCCCTTATTAATGAAATTATAGAAGCAACCATCATGAGTAAAGACGTAAACAAGTTGTGCAGTAAAAAGTGAAAACTTTTTATTAAATAAAAAGGTGTATACGTGTCAAGCAATGAGTGGTAAAGGCAAATGGGAAAGGTATATAGCATTCCCCTTTTATTTTTTTATTTATTATTATTATTATTATTATTTTATATATAGAGAGCATGAACAAGACTTTATTCATGTGATTTGCATAGAATGGAAAATTCTTGATCGAACTATCTCATTAATTAGTTATCCTTATAATTAGCTTTCAGATGCGCAATCCATTCATATCTTCATGCAAGATTCCAATTAAAATCAGTATTTATTGAATTAAAACCATATATATTAAAATTAACATGGATGTTTATTATAGGATCCCACGTGTAAAACCTTATAATTCTCATGCTCCCCTATAATAATAAGTCATACAAGTACATCTAATCGAGAAAATCCTAGGTAGCACGGATACGGTATACGGATATGGGATACGGATACGGTACGATACGGGGACACGGTAAATTTTCAAAAACTAGGATACGGATATGACAGGATATGTCGATTAAAATAATATATATTTATATTTTTAAAAAAATAATAATATATGAAAACATATTTGATAATTCATTCAAAATCAAAATATATTCAGAATCCAAATAAAACATGTCACATATATATATATAAGTCATAACATTGTAACATATTACATGATTTAAATTAAACATGTCACATAAATTGTAGCATATTACAAAATACAAATAAAACATACGTCACATAAGCCATAACACATTATAAAATATAAAGAATACATAAATAAATAAATAAATAAATAAAAACTCATAAAACATATTCTGAATTCCTAATTAACTTCACTATCATCAATTATCAATCATAATTCATATGGTTAAAATATCTAGATAATTCGGCCTCTAATTCTTGTTTATCAAGATAAAGGTTTTCAATATCATGTATCCCGTTATTCTCCAAGTCAATGAAATCAAAACCAAAATTTCTTTACAATTTCATTTTGACACCTAAATTTTTTAAATTATAATTTGACCACGTTTTATACTAAAATAATTATAATATTGCCCCAAAAGTATCCTTAATGTATCCCCCAAGTATCCGTCAAGTATCCGTCAAGTATCCGCCAAGTATCCGCTGGTCAAACTTATGAAAAAGTCAACGGATACGCCATTTGGTGTATCGGATACGTATCCTGAAGTATCCGTGGAGTATCTGAACCGGATGCGAGTTCGATACGAGTTATCTCCACCAAATGGAGTATCCGTGCTTCCTAAAGAAAATCTTTTTATATTTTATACGAATGTTTAAATAGAGTGCCAGAGTGGTTAATGTTATAAGTAAACTAATAATATTATTATTACATTAGTCAAAAAGATATATATTATTATTACAGTGGGTGGTGAGCTGTTAACCATAATAAAGAACAAAATATGGTAAACTAATAATATTACTATTTTAAAATAAAAAATATAAAAATATTGGTAGTTGCAATAATAATTAAGGTCGCCGGTTGAATTGGCATTCCCTTCTAAGAATCTCATATTTATACTTTAAAAAATAATTCGCTAGTAAAGTTGATTCTGAAAAATGTTCACGGTCGAAACTATGAAACCGATTTTATAGCCTTTTATAACTAAACATCTAGTTTCATACAAAATTGATTAGAGAAAGATCATCTCTCTTTATTTATTCTGATTTGTGCGATTATCTCAACAAAATTTGGTGCGAATAATCCAACTTATAACGTTTCAAATTCTGCAAAGACAAAATTTAAATGTTGAAATTAGGATGAAGAAGACAGGTTCAGGTGATTGGTACGTTGATTTACAATTAAATATGTCAACATCCTGCTTTCGTTTATTTTCGAATTCTTAATAGAAAGGAGATGACCAGCTTGCCCCTAGAAAGTTGAATTGAACGAAATCGAAAACTACGAGCGGGACTGTGCCGACCCTTAGATAGTAGTTTTGATTTTTGAATTCATTTGACAAAGAAATTCTGATTTGGGCTTGAAAGTTGAAACCAAAATGCAAGATCTACTTGATGGGATATGGTACAGATTTCGCTTCCTAGTTACTGATTATAGACATGTTTCCAATGGTGTAAACATTCACTCAGACATTGCAGCTAAACATGGCTCTACAAAATTACCATGGAATAATAATCTTGATGATCGGATTAGTTATGGATTTCCGATAACACATCATGCAAAATTTTTGGAAAATCGATTGCACGTAGCTGTAAAATTGGGCGATGAAAAAAATGTAGCCAAGATACTCCAAGAAAGTCCTGAGTTAGCTTTGGAGTTGGATCATGAAGGCAATACTGCTCTGCACTTGGCTTGTCATACAGGTCGTGTGTCTATTGTCAGATTACTTATAGCATCTGATTCTCAGCTTTGTCTTGTGAAAGATAGACATGAGAGAACTCCTCTGCACACAGCGGCCATGAAAGGAAGAAATGGAGTGGTTGAAGAATTGTTGAGAGCTTGTCCTGACTCTGTTTCTGAGGTCTCTTCCACTGACGAAACGCCTCTTCACGCTGCCGTAAGACACTGGCAAGACAAAGTCTTGGAGCTCTTGCTGCGATCAATTCAAGAAAGAAGCGATTTTGGTGATATTATCAATAAAAAAAATTGCAATGGCAATACTGTTCTGCACCACTCCGTATCAAGGAGACATCTCAAAGTAATATATATTTTTCCGAACAAAAAACCATTTCAATTTGATTTAGATCTTTGTTGTTGAAGTTTTTTATTTTTTTATTTTTTTATTTTTATGCAGATCATAAACTTATTGCTGAGTGAGAGGCCTAATTGTAACGGTAAGATGGATGTAAACGCCATGAATGATGGTGGTTTCACAGCTTTAGACATCTTGGATGCTTTACCATACGGAGGCAAGAAAGATATGGAAATCGAAAAGATTCTTCAGAGAGAAGGAGCCTCAAGAGCAAGAAATTTAGGTAAATTGATCTTAGAGAGTAATAACTGCGACAGCTGTAATGAATCACTGAGAAATTGGGACCGATCATCATCAAATCTGCAAGTTTACTGGCCTATGAAGACCAAACATAAAATTTCAAGAGATGCATATCATGCTCTGTTAATTACCACGGCTGTGTTTTTAGGAATAACCTTCCACGCAGCACTGAATGCCCCGGGAGGCAGGCTGGTTGATAACATCAAATTCAAATCCAGCTCAAGTTTGGGGATTCAAGTTGGCAAACAAAGTTCTAATCTACTGAGATTATTCATTTGGTTTGATTCCATAGCCTTCATCACATCGGCAGCCTCAATGATTATAATCCTCATGCATGAAATACCCTTGAAACCATGGATGTTGATCTCCGTGTTATCAATATACGGAGCCTATATATGCTCGATAAGGGCTGTATCCCCTCGAGATGCTTTGCCTGTGTTCTTACTGGGAAGTCCTCCAATATTGTTGGCATCTATGTCAAAACATCTTGCTCTCCACAGTAAACTTCTTAAGCTTTTGCAATGCCTATGGATCAGAGTTTATCAAAGCTAAAATCATCAGATCTCGAAAGGATCCTTTCACAAATTATCACGTTTGTTTTACAGTTTTCCTTATTCCCTTGTAGAAAATCGCTCGATTTTCAGAATAATCGGTTGTACTTGTAACATAAAGAAGCTCTAGTTTTGTGTAATATATTATTGCAGCGTGCTTGCATTCAGTAAATTTTCGTATTGTAGAGTTGTGACTGTATGGATCAAAATCCTTCAAATTGAATTTGATTAGACTCAAATTATAGAGATATATGTGGTCTTCCATATTACGGGTTCACTTCTTACATTTCTTTCTATTAGGTTGTTAGTTTACTGTCAAGTCAGGTGATCAAGAAATTGTAGGACTGATGCTCCAAGAAAGTCTCAAATATGCTCTAGAGTTCAATCATGAAGGCAACAAGTCTTGGAGCTCCTGCTTGACTCCACGAAAGAGATATGGATCCGCACCTAGCAATATCAAGAAGACATCTCCAGGTAATATTTCTTCTGTGGCTAATTATTGTTATATATAAAAAGGTAAGGGAGAGAAGCTGAAGTTGAGAAAATAAACCATATGAATGAGTGTGTTGTCTGCTAATTTTAAAACCAAAGTGGGTGTTCTTGCTTAGATCTTGTTTGCTTTTCGAATGTCTGCTGAAAATCATCCTGGTGGTTCTTACAAAGAAAAAATTCAAGTCTTGCTCAATTTAGGTAAAACTGTCTGATTTCTAATTTTCCCGAATGTTTTTTTTCTTGATTAATCTCGAGCATCTTGTTTTTAGATATACCACTGCCATCAAACAGATTAACACACAACAGATAAACAGTTAACTATGCTTCTAATTACCTTGATTGCTTATCATTTTTTAATAGCATCTTTCCCCTGTTCTTTTGTGTTGCAGATCATAGAATTATTGCTGACTGAGAGGTCTAATTGTAAGGCGAAAGTGGAATTAAACGCCATGAATGATTATGGTTTCATAGCTTTAGACATCTTAGATGTCCTGCCACAAGATGGGAAGAGAGATATGGAAATTGTGAGAATTATTTGAAGAGATGAACATCACTTCTTAGCAGGGTTAGTAGTGCAACTCTTTTTCATATAAGTGGTGAGGAGTTCAAATTCCACCATGTGCTTTTTACAAGCATGTGTGGGGAGTTTTCTTCCCGGGTTGTTGCTGTAGTTATCTCCCATTATTGGAATAGATATCCGGGCCGCACATGTATTGTTTGATCTCGGCAGGTCTCAGCAGTACTATTCTATTCTTTGAAGAGAAGGGCCCTTATAGTTAAAAGATTTGGGTATAATTATATTAGACTGTAGCAACAATGATAACTTGTATTGAATTGCAGAGAATTTGGGACCAATCATCGCATCTACTTTGTCAGTGAAAGCCACAGTGTTTGGCTTCCCCTGGAAACAGGCTAGTTGATAACATCAAATACATCAAGCTCAAGGTTTTCCTTTCAAGTTGGCAAGCGAAGTTCTTATCAACTGTGATTATTCATTTGGTTTGGTTCGATTGCCTTTGATACATTCCCTTGGAGCAATGGATGTTAATTTATGTGTTCTCACTTTATGGAGCTTTTATATGCCCACTAATGGCTGTATCACCTCAAGATGCTCTAACTGTGAAGTGCACTGATGTTGGCATCATTGTCGAAACATTGTGTTCTACTCAGAACACTGCCTAAGCAACTCTGTGATATGGATTGGATTTCATAAAAATTAGTTTGCAACTACCTTATTTCTGTGTTAAAGAACGTAAGCAACTCTTGTTTTCTCCTATCAAAATGCGATATTATGTACCGCTGTATAACTAGTTTGGTGTTTGACAAAATCAATCTACTGATGGAATAATTAAACGAAAAATTCAGCAGTCTGGCCTTTTGTGCACAATGTTGTATAGAAAGTGTCACAATCTCTGTTAGACATTCAAACAATTAAGCTACCATGGATACCATCAATAACATGAAGACCATACTCTCGGTTGAGAGGAAAAAACAGAACATACACTCAATATTTTTGCTACAATAATCCATTAGTTTTCATTAAGATTATATATAAAATACAAGGCAATTTACAGCCATATGATAACACCAAACATTGTCCTAACACACTGTCATTAGGTGGAAAACATACCACAAATACTGACACAGCCATACCTAAAACATAACATTACCAACTAAAGTAAAACTAAGACATTTCAAGCAATATAGAAATAGAACTAAATAGTTACAACTACTTCAACAATGAAACTAAATTGCCATAACCATAAGCTAGAAAGTATCTAGAAAAGTTTCATTAGTTTAACACTTCTCCTTGAAACTTTTCTTAAAGACTCCAAGCTTGGTTCTTAGAACATTAAATTGGCTGCCAACAAGAGCCTTAGTGAGTATGTCTGCTTGCTGCTTTTCAGACCTGCAATGCAACAGTTGAACTTCACCATTCTTCTCAGCTTCTCTGATTGCATGGAACTTAACATTTATGTGCTTGGTTCTTCCATGCTGAACAGGGTTTTTGGCCATAGAAATTGCTGATTTATTGTCACACCATAGGATAGTAGATTCATCTTGAGCACATGCAAGGTCTGTCAAGACCTTTCTAATCCAAATGGCTTGATTTGAGGCTGCTGCAGCAGCAATGTACTCAGCTTCTGCTGAGGATTGAGCCACCACTTCTTGCTTCTTTGAATTCCATGAGAACACACCACTTCCAAGAGAAAAAACATAACCGGTTGTGCTCTTGGAGTCATCCACAGAACCTGCCCAATCACTGTCAACAAACCCTTCCAGCTTTCCATCACTTCTGCCATACCAAATTCCGAATTCAATGGTACCTTTTAGGTACCTCAACACTCTTTTACCAACACCAAGATGTGTCAAACTTGGTAAATGCATAAATCTTGAAAGTAAACTTGCTGGAAACATTAAGTCAGGCCTGGTGGCTGTCAAGTAAAGAAGGCTCCCAACCAGACCTATACTGAGTCATATCAGCTTTTTCGTCACCATCTGCCTTTGAAAGCTTCTCATTTACTGCCAATGGAGTTGCTACTGGATTGCAACTCTCCATCTTAAACTTCCTTAGCAAATCCATTGCATATTTCCTTTGTGAGAGGAAAATTCCATCATTAGACTGGTCCACTTCCATTCCCAAAAAATATTTCATCACACCTAGATCAGTCATCTCAAAAACTTGTAACATAATTTCCTTGAACCTTTCAATTTCAAGAATATCATTACCTGTCACTAGCAGGTCATCAACATACAAAGAAACTATGAGTTTCTTACTATTTCCTTTTGATTTCACATAGAGTGTAGCCTCATTTTGGCTCCTCCTGAATCCATTCTGTAGAAAGTGACTATGTATTCTGCTATACCATGCTCTTGGAGCCTGTTTCAATCCATACAAGGCTTTATGAAGCTTGTAAACCTTGTCTTCATGGCCTGAAACAATAAAACCAACAGGCTGCTCTACAAAAATTTCTTCTTGCAAGACTCCATTCAAAAAGGCTGACTTAACATCCAAGTGAAATATTTTCCATCCAAACTGAGCTGATATAGCAACAAGCAATCTGATTGTTTCATGCCTAGCAACCGGAGCAAATGTGTCACCATAATCTACTCCAGCTATTTGTGCACATCCCTTCACAATAAGTCTAGCTTTATGTTTGTGAATAGAGCCATTAGGATTCAATTTTGTTCTATAAACCCATTTGACTCCTATCACTTTTCTGTCTTTAGGCATTGATGTTAGTTCCCAGGTACCATTCTTGTTGATCATTGACAACTCCTCCTTCATTGCATCATTCCATTCAGTCATCAATGATGCTTCTTCAAAACTAGAGGGCTCACTCACAGCAAACTTACACTTCTCATATAATTCTGCCAAGGACTTGGTTTTAAGAACTGAAGAATCTGATTCTGCCACTGATTCTTCCTCCTCAATTGCAGCTTCATTTTGAGCATTAACTGCAATAGGATCAATAACTGTATGGGCTGGCTTTACACTTCTGATCATTCTCCCAATCCCAGTAAGTATCCTCATCCACCTGAATATCTCGGCTAATTACAATTTTCTGTGATTGTACGTTATATACTCTATACCCTTTTGAACTCATAGCATAACCCAAGAAGATCCCCATTTCAGCTTTGTTATCTAACTTGGACCTCTTTGCATCTGCAATATGAGTATAACATATAGAACCAAAAGTTTTTAAGTGTTTTACAGTGGGTTTCATTCCAGACCATGCCTCAATAGGTGTCATCCCTTGAACAGCTTTAGTTGGTAGTCTATTCAAGAGATATACTGATATATGAACTGCCTCAGCCCAGAATTTCTTTGGTAACTTCTTCTCTACCATGAGACATCTTGCCATTTCCATAACAGTCCTATTCTTCCTTTCTGAAACTCCATTCTGCTGAGGACTATAACTGACAGTCAGCTGGTGTTTAATTCCTATTTCATTATTTCATTACAAAAATCATTGAACTTGTTAGAGGTATACTCCTTACCATTGTCTGACCTTAACATCTTCAATTTGCACCCACTTTCATTTTCAACCATGGCTTTGAAATTTTTTAACACACTAAAGACTTGAGCCTTGCTTGACAGAAAGTAAACCCATGTCATCCTAGACAAATCATCTATAAACAAGATGAAATAGGTGTTTTGGTTTAAAGAAGGCACACTCATTGGACCACACAGGTCTGTGTGAACAAGTTCAAGCTTGTTTTTAGGTCTTGTGACAAAACTTGAAGAGAATGGTTTCCTATGCATCTTTCCAAACTAACATGCATCACATAAATCCTCAACATAGCTTACTGTAGGCATATCAGTAACCATATCATGAGATTGTAAATATCTCAATGCATTCACATTAAAGTGAGCATATCTTTTATGCCATAGGACTGAATCATCTTGCTTGGAAACCAGAGCTGAGTGATTTACTTGATTCAAGCTCAAAGAAAAACTATTATCATGCATTTCTACCTTAACAACTTCTACACCACATGAATCAAATATAATGCAGTAATTTTCCTTAAATGAGAGTGAATAACCCTTCTTCAATAGTTGAGCAACACTCAAAAGGTTCTGGTCTAGGTCTGGAATTAAAAGGACATCATAAATTAATTTAGCACCCTCACTAGTTTGAATAGAAACTGTACCTTTTCCAGCTGCCTGCACCACTTGACCATTTCCAAGCTTTACTTTGGTCCGGTCAGCTCTATCTAGTGAAGAGAAAAGGTTCAAATCCCTTGCCATGTGACTTGTGCATCCACTGTCTATGTACCAGACATCTTTAGAGACTGAGCAGCATGCTTGAGTTGCCATAAACAAGTGATCCTGTGACTGATGTTGCTCATCTGTGAAGTTTGCTTGTTGTTTAGGTTGTGATTGCATCTGGTTTGGCTTTGATCTACAGAACTTCTCTCTGTGACCCCATTTCTTACAAAAATTGCATTGGATTTGTGGCTTGCCTTTATACCAGCAGTTTTTAGACAAGTGATTTGTTCTTTTGCAAGTTGAACAAGGAGGAAACTTGCCTTTCATTGCAAATTCTGTTGAGCTTCCATCCATCTTGGTTTTTCCTTTTTGATCACCATTTTTCTTGTCAAAGTTTTGCTTCTTTTGATCTCTTTGACCAGACTGCTTCCATTTTTGCCTTGCTTGAAAGGCACCTTCGGTTACTTCATCAGTCCTCATTGAGATCCTTTGCTCTTATGCCTGCAGCTTGCTTATCATTTCTGAAATGGTTAGCCTTTTTAAGTCACAAGACTCCTCAATAGCTGCAACTTTAGCTTCAAATTTTCCAGGCAATCTGATCAACATTTTCTCCACAACCTTATAATCCTCCACTTTCTCACCATATAGCCTCATTTGATTCACTAATTCAGACAACTTGCAAGAGTAGTCTTTAACAGACTCACTTTCTTTCATTTTCAACATCTCAAACTCTCTTTTGAGAGTTAACATCTTGACATTTCTTACTCTTTCACTACCCTCATATCTTTCCTTCAGCTCATCCCATATCTCTTTTGCTGTCTCCAGATGCATGATACTGGTGAAAACAGCATCTGTCAATGCTGAATGAAGACAAGTAACAACCTTGTCCTTCTTCATCTTCTCCTCCTCATGTTGCTTAATTTGAGCTATGGTAGGATTAGCTCTAAGTGGTGGAATTTGCTTGTCTTGATCTACAAATTCCCATAGGCCAAATGACTTCAAATATGACCTCATTTTTACTACCCAAATCTGGTAGTTTTCCCCAGCAAACCGAGGAACTGGAATGGCAGTGTTGCTTCCAGATGCCATTTAATCACTCACTAGTGTTTTGACTCTTAAAAACCAGTGTTTAGGCTCACAAATATCTCAATATTTTCTGAAACTAGACCTCATAGTCCCTCAAGAACACAGCTCTGATACCACTGTTAGACATTCAAACAATTAAGCTACCATGGATACCATCAATAACATGAAGACCATACTCTCGGTTGAGAGGAAAAAACAGAACATACACTCAATATTTTTGCTACAATAATCCATTAGTTTTCATTAAGATTATATATAAAGTACAAGGCAATTTACAACCATATGATAACACCAAACATTGTCCTAACACACTGTCATTAGGTGGAAAACATACCACAAATACTGACACAGCCATACCTAAAACATAACATTACCAACTAAAGTAAAACTAAGACATTTCAAACAATATAGAAATAGAACTAAATAGTTACAACTACTTCAACAATGAAACTAAATTGCCATAACCATAAGCTAGAAAGTATCTAGAAAAGTTTCATTAGTTTAACAATCTCAAATCAACATGCATGTATTCCTATTGAAATATTATACTGTTTGAGGATCAAAACCCTTCAAATCATATCACATTAGACACAGATTATAGAAATTCCAAAGCAATTTACCAAAATACAAGCACGCTGCATTAATATATTACAGTGGTTTTGTGTACATAGTACACAAAACTACAGCTGCTTAATGTTACAAGAACAACTAATTATTCTTACAAAGTGATTTTCTACGAAAGGTCCGGAATTACGATACTAATTAAAAAAACAGTACATATATATCATTACTTTCTAATGTTTATGAGAAAATATCGTTGCTTACGATGATTTTATACCCTATGCCTGACTAGAGGCATTAGGATATTCTTAAATAAGAAACAAGCAAATAAGGAAAACTGTAAAACAAACGTGATAATTTAGAAAGGATCCTTTCGAGATGTGATGATTTTAGCTTTTATGAACTCTGATCCATAACCATGGCAACAGTTTTAGCAGATTACTGTGGAGAGCAAGATGTTTTGACACAGATGCCAACAATATTGTAGGACTTCCTAACAAAAACACAGGCAAAGCATCTCGAGGTGATACAACCATTATCGTGCATATATAGGCTCCGTATATTGAGAACACCGAGATCAACATCCATGGCTTCAACGGTATTTCATGTATGAGGATCATAATCATTGAGGATGCCGATGTGATGAAGGCTATGAAATCAAACCAAATGAACAATCGCAGTAGATTAGAACTTTGTTTGCCGACTTGAATCCCTAAACTTGAGCTGGATTAATTGAATTTGATGTTATCAACCAGCCTGCCTCCCAGGGCATTCAATGCTGCATGGAAGGTTGATGTAGCGAAAACTTTGTCGAGATAAAATCTACTAAAGTTCCATTGATTTGCGCACAAATACCGGAAAATTAGGCTTCAATTCGTTGATTCACGATGAATACCGAAATTGGAGTAATTAAAGAAAACTCTAAAATTTTATAAATCAAAAACCCCCTGGCCAATTCGGCCTACATCTTTATTTAAAGCGAAACAAATCCTAAACCTAATCGAATTCCTTGGAAAGCAAAAAAACGACTTAAAAACGGAAATTTACCAAAAAAGGCAAAAACGAAATTAAAGCAAAAACTAATTCTACTGAGAATCCTAAACACTCCCTTTCATACATTCAGTAACCGGAGCCATAATGCTACTGAAGTGTGGAATGAACCGCCGATAGAATGATGCCAACCCATGAAAACTACGAACTTCAGTAATTGTCTTTGGTCGGGGCCACTGTTTGACTGCCTCAACTTTAGACTCATCCACCTGTAATCCCTCTCCAGAAATAATATATCCCAAAAACAGTACCTTTGGTGTCATAAAAGCACACTTTTTTGTTACAGCAACAAATCTTTCCCCGCGAAGAACACATAACACCTCCCGAATGTGCAGAATATGAATTTTGGGGGTTGCACTATAAATCAGGATATCATCAAAATACACAACGACGAACTTACCAATGAAAGGTCGAAGGGCTTGGTTCATTACTCTCATGAAGGTGCTAGGTGCATTTGATAACCCGAAAGGCATCACTAGCCACTCATACAATCCCTCTCGCGTTTTAAACGCTGTTTTCCATTCATCTCTAGGCCGAATTCGAATCTGATGGTGCACCCACTCTTCAGGTCTAGCTTGGTAAACACACTTGCCCCACTTAACTGATCTAGCAAATCATCCAGTCTCAGGATTGGAAAACGATACCTCACAGTGATTTTGTTAATTGCACGGCTATCCACGCACATCCTCCAGGTTCCATCTTTCTTTGGTATTAAAAGGGCGGGTACAGCACACGGACTCAGACTCTCTCGAATATACCCCTTCGAATATAACTCCTCAACTTGTTTCCGAAGCTCTTCATGTTCCGTAGGGCTCATACGGTAATTTGGCCTGTTTGGTAACATGGCCCCTGGCTCTAGATCTATATGATGTTGAATATCACGTAGGGGTGGAAGTCCTTCAGGTAATTCTTCCGGAAATACATCAGCAAATTCCGAAACTAAAGGGGCTACAGCTTCAGGCACCTTCCATTATGCACTTGCCTTTTTCCCACCAACACAAACACTGTTTCAGAATCTTTCATCTCCAACTCAAGTTCGCATAGGACAGCAAATTGGTATTTTCTGCAGGTGTTTTTGTCTTTTCAGAAGGTTTGCTGGGTAATAACACAATCTTGGTTTCCTGAAAGACAAAAGAATAAGTATTTTTGTAACCGTCTTGAAATACCTTTCTGTCATATTGCCATGGCCTCCCTAACAGCAGGTGACAGGCATCCATATTCACTACATCACACCACATCTGATCTTTATAATTGGACCCCATGGAAAACGGGATTAATGCCCGTTGTGATATGGTTACTTCTCTTCCCTTTTGCAGCCACGCTAGCCTATATGGTTTTGGATGTCTCTCTGTCTTCACCCCTAATTTCTGAAATGTTTCAGCTGACACAATGTTCTCACAACATCCCCCATCAATAACGAATCAACACACCTTACCCAGAATGGTACACGTAGACTGAAATATGTTATTTCGAAGCCAATCTCCCTCTTCAGTTCTTGGTGCCAAACAAGTACATCGCATCATTAACATAGTTCCAGTATCGCCATCTACTATTTCCTCATTCGCCATATCTTCTGCACTTAATGGTGGGTCTTCCTCTATCTCCGCATCTTCCTCATTAAATTCTGTAGGATCAATAAACAATACCTTTTTTGCTGGTCTTGGGCATTCTGACAATCTATGGCCTATTTCTCTGCATCCGAAGCACCGAAATCCACCCCTTGCTCGGGGAGTTTGAATGTTACTTACGGGGTTTCGTTGTATAGAATTTGTACTGCCACAAGCATTGGTACGTCCCTCAGAATTTTCGCCCGAACTACTGCCTATATTTGTCCTATTTCGATTACTAGGTCCACTTCTGAAACTCTTGAATGGTCCACTCCCAGATTTTTACGACAATGTCTTCTCCAATTGTAAAGCCCTCTGATGCGCCTCAGTTACTGTCACGGGATCAAAAAGATTAACCATATCAAGGATTTGTGTACGCAACCTACCACAGTAGCGTGACACTAACTGATCCTGTGTCTCCTCTATATCGTTTCGCACCAACAACTCATAGAACTCGGTTGTATATTCATCAACAGACCTCATGCCTTGACACAAATTCTGCAATCTCTGGTACATCAATCTCGTAAAATTGTGAGGTAGAAACTCTTCACGCAACTTTCATTTCATCTTCTCCCAGTCAGAAAGTTTGGGTTTTACTGCGCGATTCCTAGCGAGTTTAAATTGTTGCCACCAAGCCGCGACTATACCCCGAAACCTCGTGGCCACCAATGCCACCCTCTCATTCGCAGGAACTCTTTTGAATTCCAGAATTTCATCAGCGATTCCAATCCATTCTAGAAAATCATCTGGCTGCATGCTTCCATAAAATTTCGGAACCTCTGTCCGCATCCCTGACTCCCATCGCCTGACATCTTCAGTTCTGTCATCAACCCTGTCATCAGTCACAGGCGCTCTATGTCGACGTCGTGGTTGCGGATCCCCTTCTACTTCGTCACTACTTGTCTCAGGATGTAAGGCCTGAAACGGATTTTGGTTGGCTCTTGACGCCAAGTTGCGCCGTTAATTGCTCCACATGTCGCTCCAACTGCATCACACGGTCACGTTCGATGGCTAGGTCTACAGGAATCTGGTCTGGTCGTCTTCTCGACGGCATGATGATGTCGTCCTGAACGAACCTGGCTCTGATACCAACTGATGTAGCGGAAGCTCTGTCGAGATAAAAACCTGCATAAAACGATTAGAAACAACCTGCTAAAGTTCCGTTGATTTGCGCACAAATACCGGAAAGTTAGGCTTCAATTCATTGATTCACGATGAATACCGAAATTGGAATAATTAGGGAAAACTCTAAAATTTTATAAATCAAATGCCCCCTGGCCAATTCGACCTACATCTTTATTTAAAGAAAAACAAATCCTAAACCTAATCGAATTCATTGGAAAGCAAGAAAACGACTTAAAAACGAAAATTTACCAAAAAAGGCAAAAACAAAATTAAAGCAAAAACTAATTCTATTGAGAATCCTAAACACTCCAGAATTGACGGAAGTCGATTTGGAATTGGGAAACTCAATTTATTGCGAAAAAGAAACTTTCCTAAAATTGCAAAAACTGCAACTTCAAGGCCTAAACGACGGAATTTGCCTAAAAAAGGACGTGCTTACGTAGCAAAACTATGTAGAAGTTCCGGAAACGTCGAAACGCATCAGCTGTCAAAATTTCAAGTCATTCTGATTCCGTCGCCCGGGTTTGGTCTTACTTGGATTGTTTCAAATCCCACCTCTCCAAATAATCTAATGCCAGTTGATCTGCCGCATCAAAGGTTATTCCTATAAACACTGTCGTAGTAATCAACAAAGCATGGTATGTATCTCTTGAAATTTTATGTTTGGTCTTCATTGGCCAGTTAGCCTGTAGATGTGATGATGATTGGTCCCAATTTCTCTGCGAGCTCTCACTTTAACTTCGATTTAATAAGAGGAGTGTATTGGATTGTGATTTTAATAGACAATTTTGAAAAGTAAAGTGTGATGGTATTGGATTAAGACTTTTTAATAAGTTAAATAAATCTTGTGGTATTCAATTAGAACTTTTAAGATTTTTTTTAAAAGTCCATAATATCTTGTGGTATTGGATTGAGCTCAAAATTTGTCGGATTTCATGATAAAATAAATTGTCTCATACTTTTTAGTGATAACTATAAATTTCAAGACCCCAAAAAATCTTGCCCTCTCTCATCAGACTTTTCACGCTTGCTCAAGACTTTTTTTTTAGCTAAAGAAGACGAACAGACTTGCAAGAGTAGCAATAAGGCTGTGAAGAAACCCTAATAAAAACTCATGGTCTTTAGGTTTGATCGATTGATAGTCTGTTTTCGATTTTGTTTATAGGTTGATTTCGATTTTTTTAGAGAGACCAGAATGCCAAAAAACCTTCGATGTATTTGCCCAAACTGACGTCGTTGGATCAACACGTGAAGGCAAGCCTATGACCTTCTGATGTAGCGGAAGCTTCTACAAGAAAAACTCACACGAAAAATTGATCACAACCTTCTTAAGATCCGTTGATTCTCAAAGAATACCGGAAATTAAGGCATCAAAGTCTTGTTGATTTCCTCAAGAATACCAAAAACAATGGAAAGAAGAGAGAAAATCTCTCTATTTGAAAAAACTCAAAATCTGATAACCTAATTTCAAATTGAGGAAATACAAGCCTATTTATAGGCCAAACACAATGACAAATACATTTATCAATAATAAATAAAATTTTTAAGTTTTCTAGGTTCACTCCTAGAATCTCTAAATTCATTTTATAAATCCTAGGTTTATTTACAAAAATTAACTAAATAGTTTTGAAAACAATGAACCTATAGATGCATGTATTCTAATTATTGGTCTTCTTGGGATGGTCAAAATGATTCATAAAATTCCATTCATAGTGCATTGCATCACCTTCTGCTGTCTTCTGCTCTGTGTCACCGTCGCCTGTTGCATGCCGGTAGTCGTTAAAGAGTCAGTTGCTGCAATCAGTCACTGCCGCTAGGTACCAAATTTATCATTCAATGCTATTTATATTTTTTTTTCGATTTGTATGGCGTCCTAGTCTTGTCGTTCTGATGAATATTGGAAACTACCCAAAAAAATGGTCTTTTCCCATCGAAAATACGCTCTACCGACGAGAAAAAGCCATCGGAGGCCATCACAAATACGTTTGTCATAAATAACCATTCACCAACGAGGCGTCACAAATACTACCATTTCCGACGGCCATAGTCATCGGAAAAGATAAAAATACCATCAATAATAGTAATTCAAGGTGGTCAAAATTATTACCATTTCTGACGGCTTACGGCTATTTCCGATGGCTTAATTTCTATCGGAAATAGTCCACCTCACCTTGCAGGCACCACATTACCCGACATGTGCCACATCACACGGCAACTTTATATTCATGAAACTCATATGGTGGCTTAATTTCTATCGGAAATAGTCCACCTCACCTAGCAGGCACCACATCACCCGACATGTGCCACATCACACGGCAACTTTATATTCATGAAACTCATATGGTGGCTTAATTTCTATCGGAAATAGTCCACCTCACCTAGCAGGCACCACATCACTCGACATGTGCCACATCACACAGCAACTTTATATTCATGAAACTCATATGGTTCGAACCCTTGACTTTGATGACAATAAGGGTTACCCTTACCATTTTGCTATAACTTTATATTTGATATGTTTTGCATACTATTTATATATAAGCTATTGATATGTTTGTATAATATCTAATTTTAAAAAAAAAAAAAATTGTATACTATAGAGATATTGTTTTTTAAAATCATATTTTATTAAAATTATTAGAGTTTGTTTAAAAAAAATATGATATAGTAGTGTCTCTAAACATAATTAAAAATAACTAAATGTTCTTGTGATTACTAATAATTTTGCTATATTTTATATTTAATTAATTTAGTAAGATGTGTCCATAAAGTAATTCAAATTAAATTTTAGCATTTTCGATGACACTTTTTTATGTCGTCAGAAAAGTGGGTAATATTGATGACTTATTCGACTATTTTCGACGGCCCAAAAGTCGTCGGAAATGCGGTACTATTTTTATTATTATTTCCGAAGGCACAAAAAGTCCCACAAGTCATTTGCATAACTCGGCAACTTGACACAACCTGAATCAACTTGCAGATGTCATGTACGAGGGTTGTCGTAATGTTCCTTGACATCCTTACATGACTTTCCCGGTAGTTGACTGGCGATATTTTACGATCGGGCAATTTCTCAATATAAAAATGCTTATAATAAGAGGGAGTTCCTAAAGAATGGCGTCAATATCTCACAAATCCCTTCATTATAATCCTAACAAACGTTTTGTGAATTTCTGTTGTATCAAAGTGTTCACTTCTGATTTTCTCACATATATGTCATTGTCCAGATAGCAATTTAAGGAAAATCAGGTGTATTAAATGCTTACTACGAAATAGAGTTTATATAATTATTTTATCTAACTTTTTATTTTTCAAGAAAAATAAATCATGACATTTTTATTTATACAAATTATTTGAAGAAACTTTATATAAAAATACGTTTTTGACACTACAATAAAAAATTGGTCTTTTCTGACGGCTAAATGCCGATTAAAAAGACCATTCCCTTCGAAAATGTGGAATATTTCCGACAGCAATTAGGCCGTCATAAATGTTGAATTACTTTTTCCTTATTTCCAATGGAACAAAGACTATTTCCGACGGCCATTGGACCAATCATCCTCAAATCTGCAATTTTACTGGCCTATGAAGACCAAACATAAAATTTCAGGAGATGCATATCATGCTCTGTTAATTACCACGGCTGTGTTTTTAGGAATAACCTTCCACGCAGCACTGAATGCCCCGGGAGGCAGGCTGGTTGATAACATCAAATTCAAATCCAGCTCAAGTTTGGGGATTCAAGTCGGCAAACAAAGTTCTAATCTACTGCGATTGTTCATTTGGTTCGATTCCATAGCCTTCATCACATCGGCAGCCTCAATGATTATAATCCTCATGCATGAAATACCCTTGAAGCCATGGATGTTGATCTCCGTTTTATCAATATACGGAGCCTATATATGCTCGATAATGGCTGTATCCCCTCGAGATGCTTTGCCTGTGTTCTTACTGGGAAGTCCTCCAATATTGTTGGCATCTATGTCTAAACATCTTGCTCTCCACAGTAAACTTCTTAAGCTTTTGCAATGCCTATGGATCAGAGTTTATCAAAGCTAAAATCATCAGATCTCGAAAGGATCCTTTCACAAATTATCACGTTTGTTTTGCAGTTTTCCTTATTCCCTTGTAGAAAATCGCTCGATTTTCAGAATAATCGATTGTACTTGTAACATAAAGAAGCTCTAGTTTTGTGTAATATATTGTTGCAGCGTGCTTGCATTCAGTGAATTTTCGTATTGTAGAGTTGTGACTGTATGGACCAAAATCCTTCAAATTGTATTTGATTAGACTCAAATTAAAGAGATATGTGTGTTCTTCCATATTACAGGTTCACTTCTTACATTTCTTGCTATTAGTTTGTTAGTTTACCGTCAAGTCAGGTGATCAAGAAATTGTAGCACAGATGCTCCAATAAAATCTCAAATATGCTCTAGAGTTCAATCATGAAGGCAACAAGTCTTGGAGCTCTTGCTTGACTCCACGAAAGAGATGATTATGACGATACCATTGCAGTGGCAATACGGATCTGCACATTGCTGTATCAAGAAGACATCTCCAGGTAATATTTCATTTTCGGCTAATTATCGTAATTATTGTTATAGATAAAGGTAAGGGAGAGAAGCTGAAGTTGAGGAAATAAACCATATGAATATGAGTGTGTTATCTGCTAATTTTTTTTTTTTTTTATAAAACTGACCATCTTGAATAATCTCGAGCATTGATCGGACTATATTTACACATATTTGAGGTCCCCATTTCCTATCGTTTGCACTCGTTTTTGAGCATTTTTTGTACATAATGTGTTTTGTGAGCTTTTTGTAGGTTATTCACCATAAATAAGGTATTTGAGCTTAATTGATGAGTTTCGAAAGTTAAAAGGGCTGAAATGGAAATGGCTCGTGCAGAACACCCAACTGTCGGGGGCCATATCTCCCTCCTCAGATTGAACTAGATTTTGTGCTACCTATTGTTGGAAAGCCCCAGATGTCTTCTTTCCAACAGTTTTTACAGAACCCGATTTTGATGTCTCTAGAGGAAGTTATTCTGATTCCGTGACGGTACGCGAAGCTGGAAATGATTAAAATGCCAAAACCGATGTACACCCGTCCTATGTACAGAAATCCAGAATGTGTCCACTTCTGATCCGCTTCCAACCCACTGTATGTAGGGCGGTTGTAGGGAGGTTTGGAGGCGACTGGGCATCAATTTCGCAATTTTTGGCTCATTTTGAAGGGCAATCTTGTCCTTTCACACCCCATCCGTGCCCTAACCTCCTAACTCTTTAAATACCCCCATTTGGGGTCTGAAACAAAAAACTTCGACACCTCCCACACTCAAAAACCGAACTCCCCTTTATCATCTTCCTCCTCCATCTTTTTCCCCAAATAAGAGAGATTCAAGCTCCCATGGAGGTTTTTCCTCCATGGGAGCTCACCATATATCTCCACCACCCTTTTTACATTACATCCACCCATCTAGGAGTAGATTACAAGGAAATAGGAGCGGTTATTGGACAAATTTCGAGCTAGGAAAGCTAGGAGCTTCTTTGGAGGGTTTGTCTTCAAATGTTGTCTCCTTTTTACTCATTTCTTGTATTTCTTGTATTTCTTGTTTTCTTTGATGTGTATCATGAATTTGGGGATACTATGAACCTACACTTGTGTAATAAATGTATTGATTGTTCTTAAATTCTTTGGGTTTTGTCATATTCTTTTGTTTAAGTATAATTTCTCTCTTATTATGATATGCATGTGTGTTGATGGTCAAAATCGATATATGTCCTTGAATGAGATTAGGAGTAGAGTAATTTAATTTAGGAGTAGTGTAATTTAACATCCCATGATTATTGATTGATTGATGAATGAACCTAAATACCATGTTTAGAGTGATTTGAGTGTTTAAGTTTTAGCTCCAAAGAATGGGTGAAGCTTGGTTGATTATGCATTCACATGCTAGATTAGGCTTTGGTTCTTTATTCTTATACTTAATGGGCCTTGTTTCAAGGCACAATTGCTCATCCCATGGCTTGGGTTTAGGTGATGAATTGATTTTGGTGAATGCTTTAATCAAGAGAATGAACCCTTAATTCAATTGAATATTCTTTATATTTAACAATCAACATTGATGCATATAGTTGTTGGTAATCTCATTTCCATTTTAAGCCATCCATCATAGAGAGTTTAGAGAGATAAAGAGAGAGCTTTCTCTTTGATTGAAAGGGTTGTGCTTTCATGAGATTGGAGAATGTCATGGTCGTCCAATGGTGAGGACATCTCAGATTGATACCTGAAAAGACCTGGTGTTCGATTCCCGGTTACGGATGAGGGGTCTCCTTTCTATCCATTTTGTATTTCTTTCTTTGTATCTTTGTCTCGTTTTCAATGTGTACTTTCATTCATTAGGGAATTGATATAAATCTAGCATTGTTGCCTTTTTTGTTGCATATGCTTGTTAATGGTTGAGTGGTCCTTTAAAGTGCTTAAAGCTTTCGAGTGGTTAGCCACCATTTGAATGAACTTAGGTTGTTGTGTGAATGACTGAGAGGTGAAGCACTCAACGTGCACTAGTAGATTGGCCATTACATGTAGAGTCAACGCACGGTTTTGTATGTATTGTCGATATGTGTGTCTCATAGTTCTTAAGGAACTCGAGTGCAGTTCTGGCAACCATCGAGAGATAGGTTGCTGGTGCATGTCGGTATAGCCGTTGTTGCTAGAGTGAGGACAATTGGCGAGGATTAAGTGAGCACAACATTCAACATTGACTATGCATGTTTGTATGAAATTGTGTGATTGCTATGGTGGAGTCATTTACTTAATGTAACCATTTACATTCCATATCTCTCCATTTCATTCTATCCATGTACATATATTGTATATAATTTATGTTTTATCGCTTTATTTATATTTCATGCACAATAACACACACACACCTATTAGTGTTAGGCTAAACTAGTGTATGTTGACGGATTCTGCCTCTCTGTGGGAACGAACTATATTTATCATTGTACTACACCATGGCCTTGTACTATTGCGAGCGCCCATTTTGATCCAGTCAATTTTTGGCGCCGCTGCCGGGGAGGTGGCTTATTTGTTAATTGTTGCTAAATTTAGCTTAGATTTTGTAAATATCTTAGATTTATTGCTTTGCGGAGTAGTTTCTTATGTTGAAAATAAACACCTCTTTTACTCATGATTTTCATTGTGTGATTGACAATGTTTAGGCTAGGTTTGGGGGTGTAAGTCATGTTATTTTTCTTATTTTTGTTTAAAGCATGTGCATTTGATTTTCCTTGAGTTGTTTTGTGCAAGGAAATAAAATTTCAAGTCGGATGGACCACACAATTCAAAAGAGTTTCTTGGGGGCTTTGTTGGTTCGAATAACCACTCACGAGGGCTTGCGCTTCAAGGGTATAATGCTTTACTTATTTATGTGATTTTTATTTATGTTTATATCTAAGAGTGGATATGTGTTGTGCTTAGATCTTAGGGTGTTTGTTTTAGAAAATTTTCTAATCTCTATGCAAAATAAGTCATTTTTGAAAAATCTTGGAATTATAGTCTATTTTTGTTGAGTTGTTTTCTTTGTGTGCCGGCAGAGACATGCATTGTATGCTTTTAGCTCCGTGCATCACTTAAATTTGTTTGTACAGTGCCAATCTTTTGATGTTGAGATGGATGAGACTTCTATGTTTGTTTAGCCTATGAAAATAATGGAGACTACCCTAGTAAGGTTTCGATCCTATTAGTGCCAAATTCAGAGGGTATATTTTGTTTCTACTCTTTAAACACTCCTCGACTTTGTTCTTAATTGTGATCTCATTGTACATACATTTTACATTGATTGCCATAGAACTAAAATAATGTGGACTGCTTGTTGAGATTTGTATTCCATTGTTAGATAGACTTTTAGAAATGATTTTGGGATTGAGTGTGTGCGAAACTACTAAAATAGTCTAAACACTCCCACACCCCTATATTCATTGCAAATTGAGGCCAAACATTACACCCCCAACCATTCCCTAGTTATTAATAATGTTGAGGTGTATAGCTTAATAGAACTTATGTATTGTAAAGCACTAATTTTTGAAAAAGCGTGTACTTAGGTAAATATATGTAAATTGTGCTAGGCATAGGCTTACAAAAAAAAATAATAATAAATAAAAATAAAAAAAGGAGAAAAAAAATAAATAAATAAAAAGTAAAAAAAAAAAAAAAAGAGAAGAAAATAATAGTGAATTATAAACACTTAAGCCTTCAAGTTCTTCAATTGTAAAGTTACTCTTAAATATGAGTACAAATGTAGCACAAATGTGCAATGCAAAGTTTATAGTCTAGATGCTTGTAGTGTAAAGTGTAATAGAGCTAATTTTGTTGTAATGTGATGTGTAAACACCTTGGCATGGTTAATAGCTTTATCCTTCCCACTCCTACCATATATTCCATCTCATACACCTTCACAAATCACCTTGGCCACAATATAAAGTGAGGGAAAGCTCATTTGATCTCTTAGGAAGTTTATATTGAGAATGCGAGTCAATGCATGTCTTTCCATGTTCATGGCATTTCAATTCCTTCCATGAGATCTATTTCCAAAAATTGTGCTTCATTTTAAATATTCATATGTGATATATTAGATTCCTCGTACATAAACTCATTCGCATATGTTTTATAGAGAGTGATCGCCTAGGTTCTGAGTGGAAAAATCTGACTGAAATCCAGTGAGGATTAGAGTCGAGGCGAATTTTATCTTGGGCATTCAAGCATAGTTGTTTTGTAAACTAAAATCATCTTAAGTATTGGCATACTTGCACTGTGTGATGCATTGTTATTAATTGGTATATTTGAGATACTAGCATGCATGTAGTCTTTAATTGGTATGTTTGGATTGCATCTCAACTCATCTTGCAAAGTATACGTTTGTGGGTATCGTAACTGTACGCCCTCAGAAGACAACTTCTCCATCTAGGGATCGCCTAGTGGTTGAAAGGCGTGTGGCACGTGCTAAGTGTCATCATGTTTCCTACGGAAGTGGACTAGCCTAGTCTTTAGTTTTTATATTTGTTGTTTTTCTATTTTGTTGTTTTTCGTCTTTATTTTGCTCGAGAATGAGCAAAATATAGGTTTAGGGGTATTGATCGGACCATATTTACACATATTTGAGGTCCCAATTTCCTATCGTTTGTACTCTTTTTCGAGCGTATTTTTGTATATAATGTGTTTTGTGAGCTTTTTGTAGGTTGTTCACCATAAATAAGGTATTTGAGCTTAATTGATGAGTTTTGGAAGTTAAAATGACTGAAATGGAAATGGCTCGTGCAAAACACCTAACTTTCAGGGGTCATATCTCCCTCCTCATATTGAACTAGGTTTCGTGCTACCTATTGTTGGAAAGCCCCAGATGTTTTCTTTCCAACGGTTTTCATAGAACGCGATTCCGATTCTCTAGAAGAAGTTATACCGATTTTTGTGACGGTGCGTGAAGTTGGAAATGACCGAAATGCAAAAACCGATGTACACCCCCTCTACGTACAGTAGGTGAACAACGATTTTACTCCAGAATGTGTCTGCTTCTGATCCTCCTCCAACCCGCTATACGTATGGCGGTTTGGAGGCGATTGGGCATTAATTTCATAATTTTTTGCTCATTTTGAAGGGCAATCTTGTCTTTTCACACCCCATTCGTGCCCTAACCTCCCAACTCTTTAAATACCCCCGTTTAAGGTCTGAAACAAAAAACTTCGACACCTCCCACACTCAAAAACCGAACTCCCCTTTATCATCTTCCTCCTCCTTCATCTTCTTCCCCAAATAAGAGAGATTCAAGCTCCCATGGAGGTTTTTCCTCCATGGGAGCTCACCATACATCTCCACTACCCTTTTTACACTACATCCACCCATCTAGGAGTAGATTACAAGGAAATAGGAGTGGTTCTTAGACCAATTCCGAGCTAGGAAAGCTATGAGCTTCTTTAGAGGGTTTGTCTTTAAAAGTTGTCTCATTTTTACTCATTTCTTGTATTTCTTGTTTTCTTTGATGTGTATCACAAATTTGGAGATATTGTAAACCTACACTTGTGTAATAAATGTATCGATTGTTCTTAAATTCTTTGGGTTTTGTCATATTCTTTGATTTAAGTATAATTTCTCTCTTATTATGATATGCATGTATGTGGATGGTCAAAATCGATATGTGTCCATGAATAAGATTAGGAGTAGAGTAATTTAATTTAGGAGTAGTGTAATTTAACATCCCATGATTATTGATTGATTGATGAATGAACCTAAATACCATGTTTAGAGTGATTTGAGTGTTTAAGTTTTAGCTCCAAAGAATGGGTGAAGCTTGGTTGATTATACAATCACATGCTAGATTAGGCTTTGGTTCTTTATTCTTATACTTAATGGGCCTTGTTTCAAGGCACAATTGCTCATCCCATGGCTTGGGTTTAGGTGATGAATTGATTTTGGTGAATGCTTTAATCAAGAGAATGAACCCTTAATTCAATTGAATATTCTTTATATTTAACAATCAACATTGATGCATATAGTTGTTGGTAATCTCATTTCCATTTTAAGCCATCCATCATAGAGAGTTTAGAGAGATAAAGAGAGAGCTTTCTCTTTGATTGAAAGGGTTGTGTTTTCATGAGATTGGAGAATGCCATGGTCGTCCAATGGTGAGGACATCTCAGATTGATACCTGAAAACACCTGGTGTTCGATTCCCGGTTACGGATGAGGGGTCTCCTTTCTATCCATTTTGTATTTCTTTCTTTATATCTTTGTCTCGTTTTCAATGTGTACTTTCATTCATTAGGGAATTGATATAAATCTAGCATTGTTGCCTTTTTTGTTGCATATGCTTGTTAATGGTTGAGTGGTCCTTTAAAGTGCTTAAAGCTTTCGAGTGGTTAGCCACCATTTGAATGAACATAGGTTGTTGTGTGAATGACTGAGAGGTGAAGCACTCAACGTGCACTAGTAGATTTGCCATTACATGTAGAGTCAACGCACGGTTTTGCATGTATTGTCGTTATGTGTGTCTCATAGTTCTTAAAGAACTCGAGTGCAATCCGGGCAACCATCGAGAGATAGGTTGCCGGTGCATGTCGGTATAGCCGTTGTTGCTAGAGTGAGGACAATTGGCGAGGATTAAGTGAGCATGACATTCAACATTAACTATGCATGTTTGTATGAAATTGTGTGATTGCTATGGTGGAGTCATTTACTTAATGTAACCATTTACATTCCATATCTCTCCATTCCATTCTATCCATGTACATATATTGTATATAATTTATGTTTTATTGCTTTATTTATATTTCATGCACAATAACACACACACCTATTAGTGTTAGGCTAAACTAGTGTATGTTGACGGATTCCGCCTCCCTGTGGAAACGAACTTTATTTATCATTGAACTACACCATGGTCTCGTACTATTGTGAGCACCCATTTTGGTATAGTCAAGCATCTTGTTTTTAAAAGAAGAGATACGACTGTGATCAAACAGATTAACACACAACAGATATACAGTTAAGTATGCTTCTAATTACTTTGATTTATATATTTCTTTGTTTGCTTATCATTTTTATTAGCATCTTTCTCCTAATCTTTTGTGTTACAGATCATAGAATTATTGCTGACTGAGAGGTCTGATTGTAAGGCGAAGGTGGAATTAAAGGCCATGAATGATTGTTGTTTCACTGTTTTAAACATCTTAGATGTCTTACCACAAGATGGGAAGAGAGATATGGAAATTGCAAAAATTCTTTGAAGATAAGATAAGGACCATTATAGTTAAAGATTTTGGTATAGTGATATTAGACTGTAGCAAAAATAATAACTTGTATTGAATCGCAGAGAATTTGGGACCAATCATCGCATCTACAAACTATATGGCGTATGAATAGTTCATGAAAAACCCCAAGAAATGTATATCAATCTATCATGCTTTGTTAGTAACAGCCAGTGTTTGTAGCATTAACCTTTTATATAGTATTGGATGCTCCTGGAAACAGTGGTTGTTAAATGTTAACATCAAATACATCCAGCTCAAGGTTTGCCTTTCAAGTTAGGGTTTAATTCCATTGCTTTCATACATCACAGCCACAATTTTTTCTTTTTTTTTTTATAAGTAAAACCAAGTAGCAAGACACCGGCTTAAGAGAAATTTATTAATAAAAAGAGGAAACACAAGAGAGAGAAAAAACAATCACTACTGACAACAAGTCCTTGCGATGTGTCAAAAGATTTTATATTTTTATATTCTACCTCGCTAGTGCACGAGTCAAGAGACTAGTATATCAACAAGCAATGGTATCATTCCGCAGAGAGATGTCATCCGTTAACCGTCATCTGTCTCAAATTTTAGTGTTTATTTAAAGCATGTAAATAATAATACAAATATGATGAGAGTGGTGTGTGTAAAGTATAAGCATATTGCGGTGTGTGTGTGTGTGAAAATGTAAATAAAAGAAATGCAAATAAAAACAAAAGAATATGAAATGGTGAGAATAGTGTTTAAAGAGACAAATAATAAAATGGTGGCTAAGAGAGATGTAGTATTATGGTCATACAAGGTAGATGAGTTCACCATACATAAATGCACACATAGTGGGTTGCTAGACAATGAAGTTTATCCAAATTAAGTTGAAGGCTCGTTCTCTCAATTAAGGGATTCAAAAACACTGATCACTCCTCAAAGGTCATGGATAGAGCAATTGTGCCACTAGTCCCACCCATTAGGCATATGAACATATAGCCAAAACCTACTCTAGAAAGGTCATGTATAGAACAAGTTTCACCTATATTTTAGAGCTAGATGGTTTAGGTTATACCCGAATTGGTCCTCCATAGGCACAACTGAAACCCACATGCACTCAAACCCCTCTAAACAAGGCATTTCAACCTTCCATCAACAAACACACATAGATGAGATATTTGATTACAACTACTCATACATTTAAGTTAATCTACTCCTAATCCCATCTATGAACACATATCAATTTCCAATCTCCACACATAAGCATATCAAGATAAGAGATTATTCAATAACAACAAGAATGAATCAAAACCAAATTCGGATTTAAGAATAAACATCACATAAATGAGCACAATATAGGTTTACAAATATTCCCAAGTAGGGTTACACATCAAAGAAAACAAGAATACAAAGAGAAGAGTAAAAAGGAGACAACCCTTGAAGGTGACCTCCTCCAAGAGCTCCATGAATTCCTAGCTCAAAATTGGTCCAAGACAACTCCTTTCTCCATGGAGTCTTTGAAAACCTCTCTCTCTCTCACACATATTTAGGTGGAAGAAAAATAATGTATTTATAGTGTGGGACGGTTAAGGCACGAAATGGGTGTGAAAGGACACATTTACCCCTTAGAAACGACCTGTTGCGGTCAGGTTTGAAGGTGTGTTGCAGTCTGGGTCGATGTGGCACAACAGTGGCAAAGATTTCCACGGTTTAAATGTCGCTGTTTTCGCTGCGGTCAGGATTCCAGCCTCTTGCACAATTACCAAAACGGGCATAACTCCCTGTAGAAAACTCAAAATCACGATCCGTAAAAACTGAAGGAAAGTAGACTTCCGAGGATTTCAAAATATATATGGAGCTCAATGTGGTTCGTTCTGAGGAGGAAGATATGGCCCCAGAAAGTTGGGTGTTCTACATAAAGCTCTCTGCCGCGATCGTGTTTCCAGCCTTATGCACCGTTACGAAAATAGGCATAACTACCTCTAGAAAATCCGGAATCACATTCCATTCTAGAAAGTAGACATATGGGGCTTTCCAAATATATATTGATCTCAACATGGTTCGATTAGAGACGGGAGATATGACCCCCAAAATTTTGGTGTTCTGCGCAGGCATTCACAATTTCAGTCCATTAAGCTTCCAAAACTCTTCAATTAAGCTCAAACACCATCTGAAGGGAACACGTGCCTACACATGGCTCACAAAACACATTATATACACAAACACGCACGAAAACTAGAACAAACGATAGGAAATGGTGACCTCAAATAGGTATATGAATCGTCCGATCAACTACTAAAACTGGTTAAAAGAAAATAATTTCAACCCTTGGTTTGCCTTTTCTTTTTCATTTGGTCACCATAGTAATACAATTATATTTATTTATTTAGAACATAATTAATTTCATGTGGTAATATAAATTATACTTTTATATTTTACAAATAACATAAATTAGACATTCGCTTAGAAAAGTTAAATAAAGCATCTCTGCTGCCTCCTCCCTAGCTTGGAGGTGGCATACCTTTTCTCGAAGGAGATTATGCGATGCCTCCACATCTGGAAGAGGCGCTGAGCAATTCTCCACTTCAATGGAGGAGGTGCGACTCGCATCCTCCTTTATATGGAAGAGGCTCTTGATCTCCTCCCAAATCTGGAAGGAGGCCATGATCCCCTTTTAACCAATTACTTTTCCGTCGTGGCATCAAAGGTGACGAAAGAAGATGAAGAAGCTTTTAAGTTGTGGTAGATTTGTAATTTTCTAAATTTTTTGGGTTAGTTTCATAATTATTATTCCATTGGTAGATCTATAATTATATAAACATATGGGTTCTTTTGGTTTTTAATTATTTTTGTGTTAAAATGACTATTTTATCCATGTTCTATTAAGTTGGCATCCATTTAGTCAACGTTTTTTAAAGGAGGTTTGTGCTGCAATTTTGAATATACGCTCAATTTTACCTAAATTGAATATATGTTTATGACGAGAAGAGGTTGGTTCGGTGGTAAAACCCCTCACACATGCACCATGAGGTTGCGGGTTCGAGTCATCCCCTCCTCAGAAAAACCCCAATTTATGTAATAGTATAATAATTCACAAAATAAAATAAAATAAAATAAATGAATGTGTGTTTATGCAATTAAGCCCAAAATATTATGAAATATTAATTTATCAATTTTCAAAAATTTTATTATTTTTGTCAACTTTTCTGTTTTTGGACAAATATGCCCTTAAAAAATTCTAATTTTTTAAAAAATAAACAAACAAATTGTGCATAAGACTTTCGATATATCCATAAAAAAAAGAGAGAGAATGATATATATAATTATATATATATATATATATATTAACATAAAGTAAGGATTTTCTAGTTTGGTATTGCTTTTGAAAAGTTAAAATCATAAAATTGCTTTTAAAAAGTTAAAATCATATTATTTTATGATTTTAACATAAAATGATGTTTGGTAAAACTTCCAAAAGTGATCAATTGATAATTTGATAAGTTTTGTTAGTGATTTTGTTAAGTAGGTGGGGGATTACTTTTTGAAAGTGATTATAGAATAATTTATTTCAGCATTTAATGCATCTTTTAAAATATCATTATTATCGTTATGAAATCAAGTTAAAATCATTTATATACCTTATTTCATCTCAAAATTAAATATTCTATTTAAATATTGATTTGATTTATAAAATATTTTAAAAATATTTTTATTGTTCTTATGGAATTTGTTTTCCAATTTAAATATTCAATTTAAATATTGATTTAATATATATAATTAATGAAAAAAAAATGAAATATAGTCCTAAACTCATGTATATTTTAGTCATTATGACTAATGTTAACACTTTTGCAATGAAATTACCAAACATATGTATACTACTTTTGAGCTATATAATAGTTTTAAAAATACAATTGACGACACGTCGTTACGATGTCAATCAAAAAATGAACAATTAAGTTTGACCTCGCTATCGGGCAGTCACAGGGACTAGCATAGCGGCAAGTGAGGGTATCATTCCGCAGGGAGGTGGGATCCGCCAACTGTCACCGGTTCTAGCTATTATTACAACACGCCGAAAGAACTCGTGTGTTGCGGGTGCGGAAAAGTAAGTAATAATATCAATAAATAAACTAACTACCATAATATATACACGGATAGAATGGAATGGAGAGATGGCATGAAATGTGATTACAATAGAAAAACGATTCAACCGTAACAATCCTTCTAATTAAGCTTTAGACTCACTTAGTCCCTCAAATGTTCAAGTATATCATAGGCTCGTGTCCCCTTAATTGATCTCTAAATCACATCTAGACAATGCATAGATTCATTAAGTACTTTAGGACACACACACAAGCTCTGTATGTCAGTCTAGTGATCTCTCAATTGTCTGGTCATATACAGTGGTTATTTCGTTGGGCATGTAATGCGCAACCACGTGGGCCATACTATAGCCAATAATTCATTTACATTGGCTAACCAAATACGGGATGACAACCAAGTAAAAGCATTAAGAATACGAGATACACATATAACACTCATGTTATATGCTCTTGTCCCTTTAATCAATCTCTAATCTTTCTCGATGTCTTAGAAATTACATCCATGTATAAATACTTGGATTCATTAAGTACTTCGGGACACACATGAGCTCTATACGCTAGTCTAGTGATCTCTCAACTTACTAATCAAATGTAAAGGATATCACGCTGGACATGATAATGTGAACCGCACGATATATAACACATAGCCTAAATATCATCCGCAAGGTGGTTAACCAAGTGAAAGCATTAAGCAATGAAATACACATATAACTACATGAACATAAGAGGAATTCATTTTGTCTTTACTCTAGATATGGATTCAGTTTTATCAATCTCCCTAGGATGGCTAAAAATGGAAACAAGTTTACCAAACAATTACATGCAACAAGTTGATTGTCATTCATTAAGACCACTCAGTTTAAGTTAGTGGTTCATTCTCTTGATTTGGGAATTATCCCTAAATCAATTCATCACCTAACCCAAGCCATGAGTGAGCAATTGTGCCTTTGAAAATAAAGACCCATTAAGTACAAGAATATATAACCAAAGTCTAATTATGCGTCCTATTCTGCGCCCTAGGGCGCCGAATTGCAAAAAAAAATGAAGCTCTACCAAGAAATCTGCAGCCCCTAACCGTAAAACTAAGGGTACATAATCCAACTTTCAAAAATTGCACTTTTATCCCAAAATTTCTATATTTTTGCACTTTAGCCCCTCAACTGGAAAATAACCTGAAACACTTATTTAAATATATTAAATACCCGGTTTTACAAGGAAAACAAGCATAAAAGATATAATTAAGGGGCTACACAACGTGTAGAAATAAGAGTTGTCAATAATTAATTAAACATCTGATGATTAATTTTACGGTTGATTATTGTTCTGCATAACTAACAGTGATTATTATAAAAGTTATAGCACTACCAAACTAGCTCTTACACTTTATCAAACTTCACGACTCACAAAATAACATGTAATTAATATCAAGTTTTTTTTTTTCTTTTTGCTTTAATAATTATTATCTCTCTCATCCTTTCCTAAATTTATTGATCTTCCGATTGTTAATATTTTTGTGAATATTGTAAATTTAAATATTTAGTTTCGTAGCAAAATTTTTGGATTACTATAATTTTTAATTTATAAAATATTATGACTAATCTAATTATCAGTTATTCTAATTTTAAATTTATAAACTAACAATATTGTTTAATGAATTTGTTTTTGTTTTGATTGAAATTTAGATACATGCTTGTTAAGTTAATTTTTTTAGTATTTAATTATTCTTTTGTTTTTAGATTTGTTAGTAAATAGTAATATAAGTGTATATTTATTTTTCTATGTAACGTGAATGCTCCGTCATAACAAAACTAATATAATATAATAAAAAATTAGAATTTTTTAGAAAGTAACATTGTATTTGAATATTTCAAATAAATCAACTAATATTATAATATAAACACATTGTATATATAAATAATTTATTATTTCTTGACCTATATAGAAGTAATAAAATTAGGATTAATTTAATAATTTATTTTTGTGTCTTTTTGTTATTTATATAGACCATAATACGAAGAAAAAACATATTCTGTTATTTCAATAAAAAATGATGATAGTGAGTCATCAAGTAAGTCAAATGCCCCATTGTTTTGACTTTTTTTTTTAAATTAATTTTGTTAATGTATTTATTTAGAATATATATTTACAGGGTAATCATCGTTATGTCATCTTGACTAGGTGTATCTTTATTTTTACTCAACACAATTTTCTCGTATGATCGGTAAATAATAATAAAAAAAATAATAATAAATAAAAATAAAAATAAAAATTATTCTAGCACACCCTAGTATTTAATAATCCTGGTTACGTCCCTAGTCTTATATATACACTAATGAATTAATGTCACAACTCAATAGAATACAAATAATGAAACTTTAACACCAAAGATAACAGCATAGTGCTTTTTGCTGCCCTTGGGTTTTAAATGGATCATGTGTAATTTTTAATTTTCTTATAAACACCAAAAGTGAATTGTGGTTTGGTGGTAATTAATGAGCACTTATTCAATTATCATTATCCGGTTCAAATCACCTGATTACCAAATGTGATATTTCAAAAAATAAAATAATAAACACCAACAGTTCGGTATATCTCTATAAGGAAAACAAAAAAAAAAACAAAAAAACAGAAAAAAAAAAAAAGTTTAGTATATCACTATGTAAATATGATAGACTCCTGAAAATCCGAAATGGTTTTCGATTTTTTTTTTTTTTTTTTTCCGCATGTATAACTTTTCGAATTAGTGTGCATGGATTTTGCAATATCAAGCCTCAAAACACATGATCCATACACAAGGGCCTACGAGCCCATATTATCAAAGGGCCTAAGAGCCCATATTTACACCCCTTCAAAATTTACAAAATTGTACCTATATATGTATGCTCCAATTATATATATATATATATTTTTTATAAAAAAAAATTTCTCCTTACATATATTTTTTTTTTCTAAATACACTTCATTCTAAAAACTTAAATTTTAAAAAATTCTAAAGACACTCCATCTTTTTCCAAAATTATCCTTTTTACCTTTTACACTTTTTTATTGAAAAATCTCCATCATAAAAACCTATTTTTAACTAAAAAAATCATTTTATTTCAAAATTATCTTTCTTCAACAAATATTGAAATTAACAAGTTTTTTTTTTTCCTTCGTTCGACTCTTTTTTCAAAAAATTTAAAAGTCTCTATTGTAATATGTTGGTGTTTTACGATTAAATTACATGAAAAGCTGCCAGAATTTTGGCTAAGCTCAATAAAAGATTGAGCATAGATTATTTGGTACTTGCCTAATCTGGCATCTGGAATCTTGAGTTAAACAGACAATTCATATCTCATCATTCCAAATTTTTAAATTGTTCTTTAAGGTTTATATGGAAGACAGAGCAATGCAAAGGGAATAGGTTCATATAACATAAATTATAGGAAATTTCTACTGGATGAAAATAGGATAGAGAGTACCGGACAGACAATAACAAAGAGAGAAAAAGAGGTTCACACCTAAAAAAACATAATAGTGTAAATCATTATAGACTGAAATTAGGTTGAAGTGTATTTAGAATTTATTTATCCTTTTTAGTAATTTTAATTAGGATAAAATTGTCATAGAATAAAAAAATTTAAAATGGAGTGTAGAAAGATATTTAGTGGATTGTCAATAGTATCATTCTATTTTTTTCTTTTAAATTCAATTTTACCCTTATATAAAATTACTAAAAAGTGCACCCTAGTCCATACATAAACTTTTTTTTTTTCTCTTTATATTAACTTATCAGATCCTATTTTATTCATTAAACCCTAATTTCACTTCTAAATTTTATAATGTGTGTACAAAATAAAGTGGCCGTTACATATAATATGGGTGCAATTGTGTAAATATCCCTACTCGTTATCAAATTCAAAAAAAATATTTCCACCCAAGTTATGTGATTCCTATAAAATTATTGGTCCAACAGAAATATGAGGGAGATGTATAATAGAGCTTGCATTAGCAATAGGAATTATAATGGGTAGCCCTTTTTATAATATATTCAGCAACTAGAATTTAGTTTATTATGTCTGACCTTTACTAAGGGCAGAGACACTAGTAGACTAGACCGGGCTATAATTTGGTTAGTAATTTTTTGGTGTGAAATTTTCCGTATGAAATTATCGATTGCTATCGGTACCTATTGGATTACTACTGATAGCTATTAAATTACAATCGGTAGCAATCGAAGATTCAGTCATTTACTTGAGAATTTTCAATATATATACATATTATAAAAAAAAATTACAAAGCTAATAATGTGTTTTAACTTCTAAGTAGCTCTAGAGTCTCTCAACTTTTTGATAATATTGATTCAGATATGATAATTGATGAATTTTGTGTTATGAGACTTCATATGGTACCACTCAAACACATTAGTGATGTATTTGTATTATAGCATATGCATTTTAAAAAGTAAAACCCATGTACCTCCATACTTGTAACCCTTATAAATTATTAAAACTCTTTTGATCATCAAACTTATTAAAAATTATTTCAACTTAATATTTAGTATAATTAGCCCTCCCTAATTTAAAAACCTTGCTAAGATTTTGTTTTATCAATATTATCAAGATTGTTTGTTTCAGAAGAAAGTAGATGAAAGAAAATTCTATGCAACTTCTTGGGGGAATTTGCTTCTGTTGAGAAATAAATTTCTACGAAACTTCTTAAAAGAATATGTTTAATCTGACTCATGAGTCAATAAAGTATCGTTATCAGTTATCACAGTCGCAAAGTTTTAAAAAGCAAAAGGAAGGCTAAATTTTCGTTCTTGTGAGGTAAAGTGATGTGAATGAGTTTAATTAGTCAAAAGCTGGTAATTGAAAAACTATTTTTAGCTTTGAGCTGACCCACATTCCAGACTTTTAAGTTAGAGACAATTGTCACGCCAAATTTGCCAAATTACGTTGAATATAAAAAATAAAAAAGAGTAAATTGTGCAAACACCCCTGACATTAGGTTTAATCGTATGCATAAACAATTTTGCTCAAAATTGCCCTGAAATCCCTCCATCAATTGACCATAGTTTTGGTGTAGAATAGCTAAAATAGCCCTAGTTACTTATTTTTACTTTTATTTTATTATTTTAAAATTAAAAACATATTTTTCATTCATTTTCTTTTCCAAATTCTTTACTTCTTAAAAAAAATAAAAATAAAAATAAAAAACTTCTAGCAATATTTTCTCACCCCAAACACCACAAATTTATTCATTTTATTTTCCAAATTCTTTTACCTTTATTTTTCTTCCATTTTTTTTTTACATTTTCTCACTCCCCCAATACCACAAATTTAATATTTTCCTATCTCACCGCTATTTATACCACAAATTTCTTCAATCAAATTCCACAAACAAAAATAACATCAATTCCACAAAAACCACAAATCAATTCCACCTTTATTTGTCATATATACTTCGGATGCTGCTTTAATTACCAGTGTCATGTTCCCCGGCTTTGCCAACGCCAACCAATTAAGACTATTTTTTTTTAAGAACAAAATTCATTAAATTAGCTTGGAAGACACCAATCCTATAATGCACCAAATGTATGACAACATTATATACGACCTACATTCCTACTCGAATCAAGTTTCATGAAATAATCAAGTTTAAGTGCAAAGTTGATAGCTGAAGGCATAGTCCATGCAAGTAATTAATTACCGCCAAGCACTGCAAGGAGATAGCATGATGTATGGGTGCAAATTGTTAATTTGAATACATGGCTCATATAAACTAAAAGTACTACCAAACCGTCAAAGGCGCTAGGTCATATATCT
This sequence comes from Acer negundo, assembly GCA_035582765.1. Lineage (NCBI taxonomy): Eukaryota > Viridiplantae > Streptophyta > Magnoliopsida > Sapindales > Sapindaceae > Acer > Acer negundo. The sequence continues at coordinate 9,868,494 of CM069241.1, read as the reverse complement.
AGCTTAAGCCTTAATGTATATACATTTTTTTTTATCATAAGGTTATTGGAGATCGGAATCAACCTCATCTCAACATATTACATGACTAAAGATGAAGAGTTAGCAACCACACATGACACCCGAAGATGCTAGTATGAGTCATGACAAATGAAGAGAAAACCACTAACACCTAGAGGTGCTAGTGGTTAAACACAAAACTCATGCAAAAAGAAGCCAAGTTGGATCTCAAGGTGATGTTTTGCGACCATGTTTGTGTCATGATTATCATCTGAATATTAAGTTGAGAATGATTTGTTTTTTCAACAATAAACGGGAAGGGTAGTAAAATAAATATTTATCCTAAATCATTAAAAGAAATAGATGTGAAGTGATTAATTCAAGACACAAAGAATTGTCAAAAGAAATCAAGTGATGGGGGAGAGAGAGCAATATTTTTTTTTTAAGTTCAGATAGAATTAAACACCGACCTTGCTGCCTTTTAAGTGTGGTTATCATTCTTTTGTTAGCTGATTCTTTTCTTCTTCTTTTTTTACCCTTTTTGTTAGCTGATTCTTGGTTTGTTGTATTTCAAAAAAAAAATGATAATTTTATTGAGATTTCAATTTTATTGTTAATTTTCTTAATCTTTATTGTTTTTAATTGGTTTTTAATTATTATTTAATAAATAATATTATAATAATTGATAAAACTTTAAAAGCGTTGGTTAACCGTTAGTTAGGGATATTCTTTTGTAATAAATGTAAAAGTATAATATTAATGTGTTATTGCAATTAACCTAAAATATAAAGGTAAGATTTAAAAAGCAGTGGACACTGGACAGACAAGTTTGTTTTATACTTTTATGAATTATATGATTAATATCCAGCCAACATCCTTGACCATGGTTGTTATTTTTCCGGTTTTCTCACTCCTTTGTCGACTCCAGTACCCGAGAAAAAACAAAACTAGTATTTCTGGGCCCACTAAGATTCTTTCGCAAAAGCCGTACGAAATGTATTTTAGTGATGTCGTGGAAGGAAGTAGGAAACAGGAAAGAAGATAAGTAGAGATGTGTGGAAGAAAAGAAGGAAAAAATTTTAAAAATTAATTGGTTGGGGTGTTTTTGTAATTTTGATTAAGGATCGAAAGAATTTATTGTAAAATTGTTATAAACAATTAAAATATGAAATAAGGCTAAAAACGATTTCTCTATAACCTATTTTATAAAAAAAATTGTTTTTTTTTTTCTTTTCTTTTTATGATGAGTTTTGGTTTGATATTGGTGTTGTTGTTTGAGATTGGTGATGATGATGATGAATTGTGATGGATTTTTTTGTGTTTGGGGTTGAATTTTGATTAAATGGGGAATTTTTTATGGTATGGATTTTGATGAACTGAGATGATTCATCATAACATTTGTCAATTTTCTCTAATAAAAATGAGGGTTGATTGCACAAGTACCTCAAAATTTTCTCTAAAGGCAAAGTATAATTAAGTTTAAAAATTCGACACAAACATATTTGACCGCTAATCTTCCTCAGTCAACTGTTAATGTATGAAGGGTAGTTCAGTCTTTTTACAATTGATATTTTATAAATAAAGTAAACAAGTTATTATTTAAAAATTAAAAAATTAAGGAAATGAATGGAGGTGAATTGATGGAGGAGATTTGATATCCTCCGTCATTTAATAATAAAAATAAATAAAAAATAAAAAGAAATAAAGAAAGAGATTGAGCGATCTGGAGATATCTCCAGATCGATCTCTGATGGAGCATCTATAAAGAAGGAAAAAAGAAAGGGATTAAGCGATCTGTTAAAAATGGATTTCTTTCTTTTTTTAGTAAAATCCCTATAATAGAAACAGAACCGAAGAGAACTCAAGTGTGCTTCTTTCTTCTTCTTTTTTTACTTTTTTTTTTTCTTTCCACTTCCTAGGTTTTACTAGTGGAAATGGTGGAAAGTATCACTTTTTCCAACTCATTTGGTGACTCTATGACTGGTTTAATAACTTAAGTTTAAAAGGCACCTATTATGGTGAACTACCAAAATTGCCCTTAGATAATCATTTATGTTATTCTGTTTGTCTGGTTTTCTCTCCACACTTCCAACAAAAACGATAACGGGGTTAGTCTCTCTCTCTCTCTCTCTCTCTCTCTCTCTCTCTCTCTCTCTCTCTCTCTCTCTCTCTCTCTCAATACAAATAGAAGTTCAAGATACAAACAACTGGACGTGCTTCATTACAACAAGGTAATATTTCGTGCAAATACTTCTTTTCATTTGTTCACATTTTCATTGTGACAATTATGGATCTCCAAGACTTTGTCACCTTTTTCTGAGCCTTTTTAAAAATCACTAATCGAGCCTTTTCTTGTCTTCTCCGAGCCTTTTCATGTCTTGCCCGAGCCTTTTCATATCTGCTCCGAGCCTTTTCAAAAATCAGTAATCGAGCCTTTTGAAGTCTTCTCCGAGCTTTTTCATGTCTTGTCTGAGCCTTTTCAAGTCTTCTCCGAGCCTTTTCAAGTCTTCTCCAAGCTTTTTCATGTCTTCTCCGAAACTTTTCAAAATCACTAATCGAGCATTTTCAAGTCTTCTCCGAGCTTTTTCATGTCTTCTCCGAGACTTTTCAAAAATCACTAATCGAGTCTTTTCAAGTCTTCTCCGAGCCTTTTCATATCTTCTCAAAAATCACTAATCAAGACTTTTCATGTCTTCTTCGAGCCTTTTCATATCATCTCCGAGACTTTTCAAAAATCACTAATCGAGCATTTTCAAGTCTTCTCCGAGACGTTTCAAGTCATCTCCGAGACTTTTCAAATAATCACTAATCGAGCATTGTTAGGTCTTCTCCGAGACTTTTCATTGAATTACTAATCGAGTCTTTTAAAGTCTTTTTCGAGACCAAAAATGTGTTCTTCGAGACTTTCATGTATTCTCCGAGACTTTGCTAGTGTTCTCTAAGCCTTTTAAATATCCTCACCCGAGCCTTTGTAAATGTAATTTATGAAAATATTTTGTACTCCTGAGTTTTTATTAATAGTTTTGATTAATTTGACAGCATCATGAATCGAGTTAGAATAGTAATATCTTACAACGGTCAATGGGAGTAACTACCCGACAGAAGTCAGAGGTTTGTTGGATCCGATAACCAGGGAATGTATGTGTCAAAGAATATGACTTACGAAGAATTGGTGGTGATCGTGCATACCATTGTGAAGTATGATGTAAACAAATTCAATGTTGATCTGGCATCAGTATCAATCATTCCTGGCAGTACATGTCGTACATTTATAAGAAATAACGATGATGTTCAGTTTATGCTAGGGGAAGATCGGGTGACCCCTCAATTATGTGTAAGTCTAACTTAAAGGACACCTGGAGATGTGATAGGGAATGATATTCCTCCTTCTGAAAATACCCAACAATTTGGATCCTTTAGCGGTAGCAACCAACTGTATCCCCAAAGGAGTTTCGTCGAAAGTGGGGAAAACGTGTGTGGTGTCCCACCAATAGCAGTTGACCAAGTAGTTGAACCTTAATTTAGCGATGTGTTTGGTTGTCGAATTGAGCAGTACAATGAGATGAACAATTACCCGAACCATGAGGTGGATAATGAGGCAAATAATGAACAGGTAGATGATCTAGAAAATGTGGATGAAGAGCGTACATAAATTCAAACACAAGGAAGACATGTACAAGGAGTTAGTTGCACTGTACCAAATATGTCTGGGACTTCCGAGGTCCGACATAATATAAATGTATCTGATTCTGATAATACGATAACATGGGTTATTCCCGGAGCAAATTCATACTCGTTTGGTACTGGTAGAAGCAGCACCTTGGCAACGCAAGAACCTACATGCATGATTTATAAAGGTCAATTTTTCCCGCGTAAAAAGGATTTGAAGAGGCTAGTTGGCCTTTTTTCAATGCGGGAGAACTTTGAATGGAAGGTGAAAAGGTCTAATAAGACAACGTTACATCTAGTTTGCATTATTGACAACTGTACATGGAAATTAAGAGCGGTGAGGAGAGATGAAGGGACTTACTTCCAAGTCAGAAGTTTTGTCAACCAACACAGTTGTCCTTTGGAGGAGGTTCACCGTCGCCACCGACAAGCTAGTGCAGTCATAATCGGAGAAGTCATTGCACCTAGACTTCAACAACATGATGGTCGTCTCATGCGTCCGAAGGACATAATCACCGATATGAAAACAATGTATGGCATCCAAGTCATGTACAGTAAGGCACATGATGCCTTGCAATATGCATTGTCCTTGACCTATGGAACGCATGAAGAAAGTTTCAAATTGTTACCATCGTTTGCATACGTTCTGGAACAGCAAAATCCTGGCACAATCACCGACTTACAATGCGCAGACGATGATACATTTTTGTACTTTTTCATGTCGTTAGGGTCCTCAATTAGAGGTTTTCGGAGGTGTATGCGTCCTGTGATTGCAGTTGATGGTACCCATTTGAAGGGAAGATTCGGGGGTACAATGTTTGTTGCAACTGCACAAGATGGAAACGAACAGGTGTATCCAATTGCTTTTGGGTACGGTGACTCAGAAAACAACCTTTCATAGGAGTGGTTTTTGGAATGATTGAGGGGTGCCCTTGGTCATATAGATGATCTGGTTTTCATTTCCGATCGCCATGCAAGCATTGAAGCGAGGATTTCTAAAGTGTTCCCTTATGCAACCCATACTATATGTTGCTGGCATTTTGGTGAAAATATGAAGAAGCGATTCCACAGAAAGGATGTTGCCGACATAATGGATTCAGCAGCTAGGACGTATAGTGAATTCAATTATAACAGGCACATGAAGGAGTTATATAGGCTGCATAAGGGTGCATTCGAATATGCCATTGCTGCCGGTCCACACAAGTGGTCTCGCGTACACTGTCCCCAAAGAAGGTACAGGCTGATAACCACAAATGTTGCAAAGCGCATAAACTCATGCCTAAAATTCGCACGGCAACTGCCAATGATGACACTGGTGGAGTTCATTAGGAATGTGCTACAAAAGTGGTTTCACGATCGTCATGCAGCTGCACGGTCCATGCATCATCAACTGACTGACGCAGTACATCTTGTGATCCTAAAACGTGTCGAGAAGTGCAATTATATGACCGTAAATCCGGTTGACTGGAACATATTCTCCGTCAAATTGAAGGGAAACCAATGGACGGTTAACTTACACTTGAAGACTTGTACATGCAACAAATTCCAAATGGACCATTTCCCATGTTCTCATGCACTTGCAACGGCAAGGTACATGAGATGTTACAGTTAACGATTTATATTATTTGGGTACGTGAATCTCATTGTTTTCATTGTTGTAGGGAGCGAAACTTGGATTTCACACCTCTGTGTGCGGACTACTACAAGAGAGAGACACTTATTGATGCATACTCGGTTCCTATTATGCCTGTTGACCATCCTTCTTCATGGGTAGTGCCATCCGACATCGCATCTCGGGTGGTTTTAAATCCAAAGTCGAAGAGACAATCAGGTCGCCCGATGAAGGGTCGACATGCCTCGTCTTCGGAGAGGACAACCACACAGTCGTGTAGAAGATGTGGACAATCAGGACATAATAGCAGGCGGTGCTCCAACCCACCGATGGTTAATGAAGGTCCCAGCATAAGTGTTCCTGATGAATACCATCGCAAGTGCGGCATCTGTCATTCAATTGGACACAATAAACAAACGTGCCTTGAGAAAGACTCTACCGTGGAATGAATAGAGCCGTTGAGGAAGGCGATCAAACATAACAAGGCAGTACAAGAGAAACATGTCTCCAACTTGATGTCTTCCAACATCGTCCAGACGTTGGGAACCATGCTCGATACAGTTGTGTTATGAGACCGTTGGTTATTATGCTTTTTTATGTTGAACTATTATGATATATTTATTGGTTGTTCGTTTAATGCCATATTGTATCTTTTGTTATAGTGTCTACAATTCATTGTATTGTTTATGGATTTCAATATATCAAATGTGTGTTCAAGTGTTAATTGCAAACAACTAAAAAAATTTTAAAAATAATTTCATTTCATTACTCAAATGTTATGTACATCAACTAAATCATTAACTGGAAGACCAATTCTTTGAGTTACATAAAACCTCCACAGCCATCTTCTCTCGGATGGTGCCCATTTCGTTTTCTGACCAGTCAAACGTATCCCTGTTCGCTGCCAGGTACTCTATCAATCTTAAAGTATAGGCACCACAGTTACCACTGCAATTCACCACATAAACAACCGTTAGAATTGAATGTTATTAAAACCGATTAGGATAGAATAAGATCTTTAAACAGTTATACCCTCTATCCTGTTGGGGCACACGGTCTCTAGACACAATGTTGAGTGGAAATGGCTTATTCTGCAATGTATACGACATATCGCCCCTCCGTCTGCGACTGTGAAAGTCCACCGCATGCAGCATCTACGGTAAAAAATATCGTAAGCAAGCGAGATGCGTTTTCCTATGACGAAATGGTACCTCCTGTCTGAACGGGTCCATCAGGTAAATACTCCCTGTTGTGAGGTTGACGCTGGCTAGTGCCCAATGCGTATGTCCAAGGTTGCAAGGAATCAAAACTTGTATGTGTTTCAACAAAGTGTTATCAGTGGGAAATTTATTTAAAATTCAAATTCAAACAATGTAAATAAAACATTGACCACGTCAACTTCGTTCCATGGTTTGGTTCCTGCCGAGACCAATCCATGTACCACGGCAAGGTCCTCAGCGGACCACTGATACTTGAACATAGACCAACTGCGGCGGGGTTTGTCGGCCCCACTTCCCATCAATCTCTCCCAGTCATTCAATAACCATGACTGTACAAAGAAAATTTATAAAACGTTAGATAAAAGATGTACGAAACACATAAATAGATGTTCAAAAGCCATATAAATTAAACACTTACATAGAACTGTGAATCCAGTATGTTGATCCTCGGACCATAGACAGTGGAGTAATATCTCTGACGCTTCCGCAGAATATGCAAGTACGCGTCCATATGCTGACAATTTCAACATTTTGTATTGTTAGCATTCTACTATTTCAGAAACATCTTATACACAATGTTCAGGTAAGGACCATACTGTATCCTCCAACTCCATGATGTTGGTTTGAAATCGATGGAACCAAGGGACACCAACTGGCTCGAGTAGATCCACATCACGCCTGCATAATTGTTGAAGAAGTTAGATAAGAAAGTAGTTTTACTTAGCAATTTCAAAATACAAAATAATTTTTGTAATATGTGCGATTATACTTACAATTCCCCAGTCGAGTTTCTCTTATAGGCTTGGTACACCGCAAGGTGGTCAGGATCTATCAATGCGTGGGGCACCCATACATGTGCTGGTTGTGGCCTAATCCTTGGCCTCTTCGGCCGAGAGGGGTCAGTGTATGGGGTCTGCTGCTGCCAACCTGCCCTGCGAACTCGATCCTGACGTTGAAGGGGTGGGGTAATCCAGTCCAGCTCAATGTGATCCACTGGATGGCTGAGCTGTAAGGAGGAACTCTGTCCCCGTGTATTACCTCCAGAGGTGCGATGTGTTGACGGACTATGTCCCCCTGTATCGCTGTAGGGGTGCGCTGTAAGTTAGAACTATGTCGCCGTCGATCGCCTGCAGGTGTAAGCTCTTTGGATACACTGAGACTGGGGATCTCTGTCTCTGTGGAATAAATGAAGGGGTGCTCTGCACCAGGATCGACCGGAGGGGTGTGCTGTAAGGAGGTGCTCTCTACCAGTTCTTGAGAATGAACAAGCTGGTCTAGTAAAACCTGTTGAGGTTCTTCCATAGGTGATGTATCTGTACCACTAGTACCACGAGTAACCTCCTCTCGTGGTGTCACACCAGGCCCTTGCTGATCACCCTGATGACTACTTGCCCTCCCTTTGGGACTGAAGTCTCGATGTCCGTCTGGGTCATCGAAGGGTGGGTCATCGAACCTGTACCTCAAGTACGGGCGTGCGACGTCGAACCCTGAAGCCCCCGAATCAAATCTAGCAACTCCTGATGCTGTTGATCTCGCTTCTCATTACTCTTTCGCACCTCCTCCTGTAACTCGCGTAACGCATCCATCAGTTCAATATACCGACGGTCCTGAAAGGATTTCGAAATTGTCAGTACTAAAACCGTTCGCTCGATTGAAATTAAATAATAAGGTAAAAAGAATTATACGTACTTCTGTTTGCCTTCCAATGCCTCCTCGTGAGTCATCTCTAGTTCGAGAGTCATCTCCAGTTCGAGAATCATCTCTAGTTCGAGGCTCTCTAGGCAACGTGAATCGAACCCGTCTAGTCCTTACGAGACGAATATGACGACCATCCGAGTCAGAACCTTCCGTATCACTGGGTTCGAAAGACGGACCCTCAGTGTCACTGGTTCCGGCAGTTGTATATCGCTCGGGGTCAGAGACGGGAACAGGTATATCACCGAGATCAGCATCATACAAACTGCCTCCCTGGGAAATGCCCTCGAAGTACCGTTCGGCCCTCTCAGTTGCCGTCGGCACCAATTTCACCTTCGCAAACATCTGAAATTGCAGTTAGACCATTGTAATTGTATACATACTAATAGTTATGAACATAATATATATATATATACATATAGATATTTACACTTTCGAGGAAAATGCTATTCAACTTCTCCCCCCTCGGTCGCGTACTCAACTCATATTTTAGAATTCGAGGGGAGAGCTCGATTTCCCTCCGCTTCCCACATCCGCTGTTGCCAAGCTCGGGGATAACCTCGAAAGCAAATATCTACGAAACAGCTAAGAACGATAAGAATCCAATACAATACATCAGTCATATGAAAAAAATAACAAATTCAAAATTCTCACCAACAGGGCGTGCGTTAGACCATATATGTTATATGTTGTATGTCTCCGTGGTGTGTACATCAACGCCCTTTCGTCGCTGGCGTTGTTCAAACCGTCTACGTCAACCATCCAACACATGCTTGAAACTGTATATAGACCGCCTATACACGTGTGCACCCCACGGGAACGCATCAAAAGCGTCCAAGTCCTCGACTAGGCGAAACTGCCATACTGGAACTTTCTCTCTCTCGTCCAACCCCATCAGTATCCAGTTAAGCATATACAATAAGCACAGCTTAACCGCATCGTACTGCTCAGAAAAAACACCAATCCGTAGAACGGCTTTCAGCTCTGCATACTCGACCTCATCTCGACCCTCAAAGTACCGCTGGTGTATACCATTCTCTACCATATCATAGGTCGACGTGTCAGGAAGTTCTCCGAACTTCAATCCGGTGATTAGACAAAACTCAACCTTCGAGAACCGGACCAAATGCCTTCCTAACAGAAATCTCATCTCATCTTCAGGCCCATCATGATGCAACTCGCGAATAAGCAACCGATGTACAATGCCAGCTGAAAACTTCATCCCACAATCCATCCGAAGGAGGTGTCCAAAACACGACTCAGTATACCGACGTCGTTCTTCGACCGCAAGATGTTCAGGTACCTTGTTAAGTGCGTTGTCGATATCTGTAAGGTCATCAAAATGGTCATGTCGAGTTATTTTCCCCGAATACCTTTCTTCCTCTGGAGTTTTAAGCGAATCTTTTAGTTGATTCCTCATCTGCATATTGACATAAAAAAATATATATATAGTTAAATAAAATAAATAATATAAAAATGAAAGGTTTCGGACACTAAATGAAAAGTCTCAGACACTATATGAAAAGGCTCGAAAACTATATGAAAAGGCTCGAAAACTATATGAAAAGGCTCGGACACTATATGAAAAGGCTCGGAAACTATATGAAAAGGCACTACATGAAAAGGCTCGGAAACTATATGAAAGGCTCGGAGATTCTAATTCTAGAAACATATTCATATTCCTTAAAAGGCTCAGATTACTATTTAAAAGTCTCGGACAATGTTTTAAAAGTCTCGGAGCCAGTTTGAAAGGCTCGGAGATTCAAATTGCAAAAGCTTATTTAAATTGCTTGTAAAAGGCTCGGATTACATATGACAAAGCTCGAAAAAGGCTCAGAAAAGGTTTTAAAAGGCTCGGAGATTCAAATAGCAGAAACCTATTCAAATTGCTAGGAAAATGCTCGAATTACATGTGAAAAGCTCGGAAAAGGCTCGGATTACATGTGAAAAGCTCAGAAAAGGCTCAGATTACATGTGAAAAACTCGGAAAAGGCTCGAAAACCCAGAACTTCATCATGTTCAACAGAATTTTTTCATAAATTTAAACTCTAACCTAATCAAACAAACCTAATCAACAACAAATCAAATCTAATCTAATATACATGTCTAACGAACATCCAACATCAAACGCACATAAAAGTTTCAACAACAAAAACACGTCAGAAAATCATATCACCTTCTCGTCGATTTCAAGACTGTATCGCCACCGCCGGTAGGTTTCCTGTGAGATTTAGTACCGAATTTCTTGCACCCAAGGTCTCTCTTTCCACTGTTCTCTCTCTCTCAACTTTTTTCTCTTCAGACGCAAAATGACAAAAATGAGGGTATTTTTGTCTGGTCACTTAAATAGGTGTCTTTTAAACTTACATTAGTAAACCGGTGACATTCTCACAAAAGCCCCTCCAAATAGTGACAAAAAATTTTTGAACCCGGTTTTACTATATGTCCTTCCATTCCATTCCATGGCACCTCCAAAATCCCCTCCTCTCCTTCTTGAGCTCACACGGTTTTTTCATTTTGTACCTACTCATATTTGTCAAATTTTTTTTTTTAATTACTTTTGACTTCTTCTTTTTCGCAATGATTTTATTTGATTTGTTGTTTTGTACGTTCTTGAAATTAATTTGTGTTGGTTGGTTGTGATGATGATAAAGTGCTTGTTTGGTTGAGCTTTTTACGGTCTCAAAATGTATACTAATGTCTATTTGAGTTTTTTAGAGTTGTTTGGTTGGGTTTTCGAGATTGTTTATTTTAAATTAAGTAGATGCTAGTAGAGTTTAAACTTGTACAAGGCAAAAACTCATTGGGGGTGCTTCTCCAAATAGACATTTAAAAAATAAATAAATAAATCTACCAACCAAACAACTATATATATTTTTTTATTTTTTTCTTTTCAAAAACTCTATTTCTAATCATCTTCTATAAGTAGATCTTTTACCAATAGAGGTTTTTTAAAAGCCGAACCAAACAAACTCGAAGTTGAGAAGAAATGTGGATGGATTGGTGATTATGTTGAAGTTGATAATGAAGATAAGGATGGAGTAATTGGAGACTTGGAGTTAGGGGTGGCAATGGGGCGGGTTGGGGTGGGTCAAGGCCGCCACAAACCCGTAACCCGGTTTTAATGGTTGCCCCAAACCCGACCCGTGACCCGGCCGAGTCAAAAACTTTCGCCTCAAACCCGCCCCGTTTGACCCGTTTCATTTATAAAATAAAAAAATAAAAAATTTGTCAGTAAATTTAAATTTAGCATAACACAATAACTAAGTTTAATAAACATTAAATTCATAGTTAATGTATAAAATACAAATCCCAAAATAACTTAAACAAAAATATAAAATACATACAACAATGGTGGATAATATATATATATTAAATATTTATTTCTATTTCAAACAACATTTTGACTATTATTCTATTTCAAGTATTTTGATTACATTTTCTTAATTATTCAATTCAATTGAGTCATATAAAATATATATATATATATATATATAATATTTATTTATATTCCGGGTCAAATGGGGCGGGTCGGGGCAAAAGGGATTGCCCCATACCCGACCCGATAACCCGACAGGGTCAAAAAATCTGCTCTAAACCCGCCCCAAACAGACCGGGGTGGGGCAGGTTTGGGGCGGGTCGGAGATTTTTGCCACCCCTACTTGGAGTTGATGTAAGATGAAGATTTGGATAAAGTTTTTGTTTTAAATTTTTTTTAGTAAGTATAATAAATATAATATATATATATAATTTTTGGATGAGATGGCAGGGGTAAAATCATCTTTTTATTGATTTGGTTGGTCAACAGTTAAGTTTAATAAATTAACTTTAATGGCAGGATACATTTGTGTTTAATTTATGAAACTTATCGATATTTTGTCTTAAGAGAAAATTCAGGTTACTTTAATGCAATTAACCCTAATTATCAATCCAATCAATAGGTAAATTCAACAAGGGAACATTTATTTGCTGACCCTTGGTGAGCGAGAATGTTGGACAGATCTAGGGATCCCGAATTTTTTTAAGAGGTCGATATAAACAAATATAATATTTAACGGTAAAGTAAAATTTTATAACATTTAGTTTTAAATATATAACCTTTTAAAAGGATTTTTAATTATTATTTTTGGATGCTTTTACCCCCCTAAATTTGTTGGGCCATCTCTAATGGGACACCAATTTGGTATAAAAACACCAACTTAGTGTAGAGATGAGCTCCAATACAACACCAAATTACAATTTTTAAAGAAAAACATTAGTGATGATGGATAGTGTTACGCCAACAATATATATATTTTTTATGTTTCTTTTATTAAATTATCAAATTAATATTTTATATTTATTACAATTCCTAATTTAACCTCTCATAATTATTTATAACAATATTTATTCTAAAAATTATACCGTTTAAATGATCTCGTCAAATGACATCAATATTAATATATATATATATATATATAAATTATTTATTTTACTTATTAATTATGTATTTAACTAATAGTAAATTTTTATATTAACTTAATTTAGGGCAATTAAATAAATGATAAAATACTTTAAAAAAATGCATGAAAAAATATTTTAAAAAATACACGATATAAAAAAAAAAAAAACTATAAAATTAAGTTGAATAATATTATGGTGAAAAGTTTGGTGTAAAATTAAGTGAGTAATTATTTTATTTTTTTATATTATGTAATTAATTATTTAAGAATAATATGTTTTATGTCAAAAAAAAATTAATTAATTTTGTATAAATTTACTGATAAAAATTAATTAGTATTATATAAATTTTTATTGAGAGAATATTTACAATCAACTTAGATCAGGCATATACCATCTAAGCACCAAATGACAGGTTACGAAGGGGCAGCATTTCGGTACATGGAGGCCGCCGAAATATTGAAGCCACTTTCCTCCTCACCCCCTTGGCATGGTTACAAAAACGCATTGTCAAACAGTTACCTAGATGAATTATGAGAGCTCCTATGACTATGAAGACTAGGACTAAAAGCCACATGAAATAATAACTTGGAAATAGATGATGGGAGCCAGTTCGGACGCAGAATTTTGGCATAACGTTATGTGTCAAAAGAAGGTAAAGAAAGAAAGTTGAAATGCCACCGAGAAGCATTAAAATTCGACAAGGAAGAGAGTACAACAGGACCAAAAGAAAACTAATACTAGTGGTGAAAAGTACTGTAATGAAGAACATTGAGTAGAAGATGAGTGGCAGTTTTCCATATACGACATCCCTAAATTCAAATACCGGAGCAATTGTAACCCGATCTTCTTTTGGAAAGAAAGTGGGAAGAGCACAAATTACAGCAAAAGATAACCCGATGAATATTGCAAGGACCGCCAAATGGTCTGTCTTTGTCTCCAAGGCCTGCCATGAAGGACCAGTACTATTGCTCCTCCTTCGATCGCCATGACTAAATAAATACAATTGATCAGGATGACTAGCCTCATGAAGGATACGGCCAATTTGTCGAGTTTCAAAATCCGGATCAGGAATCTTATGGTAAAGATCCATGGCAGTATCACCTGCTAGAGAGACCACATGTGAGGATGAATTTCACATCGAAAAAAACATATAATTACAAGAGAATGGTATATATACTATTCACAACCCACCAATTCTCATAAACAGATAAAAATATGTACGTATTGAAATTTAACATCACCTTCAATGTTCTTAGCGTTAACCCAGCTGATTGCAAAGTCATGGCCTGTCGAACTCAGATCCGTAAGACACATCTTCACTATCTGTGACATCATAATAAACGAACTACTTAGATACATGCCCAGAATTCCAATGTTGGTGTGAATTTTTTTGGGGGGGGGGGGGGGGGGGGGGGGGTGGGCCGGGGCGGGGAGTTAGGTTCCTAGCTCCGGCGTGTATTGTTTATCCTAGTCTTTTCCTGATCAAATGCATGACTCCTAAACACAAAAATAATATATAAAAAAACATACAGGAAGAAGTGTTTCACTTGCTCGACGGAGCATATTACCCGGAGTTGGTTGTTGAGGACTGCACAATGGAGAAGACTATTTCCTAGGCAGTCCACTCTATCAAGCAGATAGTCTTTGTTAAGCTTCTTAGCCTCTCTCCACAAAACCGCGAAAACCTCTGGAAGGTAGCACTCGACTGCTAGGTGAAAAACCGTCAGCTTCTCCGGAGTAAGCTCTTCAATTGAATCCGGACAAGCGGAGAGTAATAGTAATATCACATCTACGTGGCCGTGCACGACAGCCATCTGGAGAGGGGTCGTAGAGAACTTGTGATCTTTCTGATAGTGGAGTCGGTCAAAACGAAGACCCACCAAAGCCCTAACCATTTCATAATCTCCCAGAATGCAAGCCAAGTGCAAAACAGTGTACCCACCTTCAATCTTCTCGCAAGATAGCTCTGGTATGATGCTTCCGATTACTAAAATTATATTAATTCTTATCAGATTGTAGGCTATAATGAGAGCTATATCTGGCCAAGTCTGCGCAGCGAGATTCAAAGGTTTTCCGTTAGTACCTATCATGGTAATCTGCTCCCTTGTCCTGCTTTTGAACGCATCATCTAACTGCTTCAATGATACAGACCAGATGTTTGCAGCGGCCATTTCGTGATGTTTTCTTCTTTTTCTTTTCGCTTAATTGCCTCACTGATTAAGTAGATTTGGGCGTCAAGACTTCAGGGAAGTTCATGGTTCACTCTACTTTTTCTCGTTTCTTTTAAGCAGCTTTTGTAGTTTCTCTCAGATAATTGGTTAGTTTAGTATTTTTGAGAAACAAGGAAAAGAAAAAAAATTAACTATGGAAGGGATTTGAACCCCAAAGCCTTGCGAAAGTTCGTGCTTGTTTAGTTGGTCAAGCTTTCTACTTCCTCAAAAACTCTACACACCTCTATTTGAGTTTTTTATGGAGAAGAGCTTTTCTAAATAGACATTTTTTTTATATAAAAAAAAAAAAAAAAAAATCTATCAATCAAACAATTATAATTTTATTTTTTTCAAATGTTCAGTTTCTAATAAATCTATTACAAGTAACCTTTTTACAAATAGAGGTTTTTCAAAAACCCAACCAAACAAGCTCGAGGCCACAAATCTAGATTTTAATCTACTGATTATATATATTTAAAATTCAATTAAAAATTCATTCAAGTATTAATCCACAGTGGAATCACATGGATTTCTCTTATTCATGCTAATTACAATTTATTTTTATCTTTTCTGCTAGAATAGTGTCACGGATCAACCAACAGTCCAACACTTTTTTTGAATGAGAAAATAATATTAATTAAGATATAATATATTTTTATTATTCGATTTTCATTTATAATTAAGATACATGGAAAGAAATACTATACAAGGATTTTTTTTTATATGATTTGAGTTAAAAATATTAAGACTTCATATATGAAAAACAAACTATAAATGTATGGTTTATATAAAAAAAATTGTTTAAAAAAAATAACATTAGAAAACTAAAAAATTAAATAAAAGCATAAATATCTAAAAAGTAAAGATTTTATAAAAATTACACAGTAATTAGAAATTTTGAAAACTTCAGGGATAGTGGCCCTTCTCGTTCTATGCTACCTCCGTCCTTGTATTTCCACACTTCTTCTTCTTTATCTATATATTGACTTTCAAACTAAACTAGCTAGTATAACATAATAGATTATGTAACCAAAGTACTAATCATGAAGATCCTTCTAAGTAAATTACAATAATATTGTTTCAAATGGAAAACATTATTCAAATAAAAAAAATTAATAATATTATAATTATAAGTCACAATCAACTGCATAAATTATACAATTTATTAACTTTTTTACTTTAATGGTTTTGAGATTTTGAGAAAACTCATTAGCATGAACAAATAAAAATCCATGCATGTGATGTCCATAGACTAAACCCTTCTTAATAGTTGAATTATCTTGTTAATTTGAGTCAACTTGTTTAATCAATACTCTTAGATATCCAATTTTAAATTAAAGTAGCACTGTCATATATAATAGATTGTGTTACCACAATGTTGGTGGATTTTACTAAACTTATCTGCCTTCAAAAGTAAATTAATTAAAAAATGGTAAACATTACTTTTAATTAAAAAAGAAAAAAGAAAAAAGAAAAAAGAAAAAAAGAAGATGAAGCTAATGATCATGTTATTAATAACTAAATCAAACTCCTAAAAATACAATATATCATCATTAGCATCAAGAAGACCAATCCGTGTGGTGTGCGTTAACTAAATCTTCTAACCAGATCTTCTCTTTAAATTGCTTTGTCGATTTGTCGTGATTTGTTTACGGTACTCTTTATCAATTTAATTTCTGACTAAAGTAGCCCTAGCATAGTAGAAGATCATGCAATTATATGAAAATCATCCTTTTTCTTACACAATTTTTCTAATTTTCCATGCAACTAAAATCAAGAGTAAACCTCAAGGGGTTGCCCAGGTGGCCCACGAATGAGTTGTAAACTCAGACATCCTTGGTTCGAATCTTGGCAACTCCCTTGAGGCCAGCCCTGAAGGCGTTATATCAGCTGATGGAATGATGAACTTGGGATTTGGATAACTTCTGGGTCAACTGTTCGAATCCCACCCAAGCGAGAGTGAGTCTTGATTTACTCGCTTGCATCCTTGTGGGACTAGGGGTGTGGGCCGGGATTTCCTATCTATCTTACTCCACGATCCAATATACAGACCACAACAAGGCATGCAGTTGGGGAGGACATGCGGATAGATGCCTGAACGAAATCCAGGATCCTCGATAACTAATAATAATAATAATAATAATAATAATAATAATAATAATAATAAAGAGTAACTTTAAATATATTATTATCATAGTGATATTATAGTTGGCACTAATATTAGACAACCCAAAAATTTAGTCTAATTTCAATCCAAATAATGTGGTAATTGGTTTTTTTTTTTATTATTATTAACCACATCATCACATGTGTGTGATGAAAACAACTCACTTGCTATATCATTTTGATTGAAATTTGGATTGATTATATTATTTGACTTATATTGCATCGGAAATTTTCCTATTTCCGTTGCCGTGATAGAATTATATAAGGACATTGAATGTGAGCCACTCATTTTACATACTTTGACTTAGTATGTATGCACTTGTCAAATCACTTTTATATATGAGTGACTCACATTCAATATCTTAATAAAGTTATATAAGGATGTCCTGATAGAAACGGGACCGTATATTACATTACTCTACGGTGGATGATGAATCGTGAACCAAGAGAAAGAACAAAAATTTCCATGCAAAAGCTACCAATAAGTCAAAAGTAACTTATATGTAATATATTATTAGTGAGAGTTACATCACATTCATCACCAAGACTAAGATCATAAATTTTCATGCAAAGTTACTGATATGCTATTTAGCAGATACAGATATGGATACGGGTACTAGATACAAATGTGGTATAATACAGGGATATGATAAATCTTTAAAAATTAGGATACGGATAAAGCAAGATATGTCAATTAAAATAATATATATTTATATTTAAAGAATAACAATAATATATGAAAACATATTTGATAATTCATTCAAAATAAAAACATATTCAGAATCCAAATAAAACATGTCATATAACTACATAAGTCATAACAATGTAACAAATTACATGATCCAAATAAAACATATCATATAAGTCGAACATATTACAAAATCAAAATAAAACATCGTCACATAAGTCGTAACATCTTACAAAATCCAAATGATACATAAAAAAATTCATAAAACATATTTTAAATTCCTAATTAACTTCATTATCATCATTCATATTGTTAAATGATATAAATAATTCGCCTCTAACTCTGGTTCATCAAGAGAAAGGTTTGCAATCTCAAGTATCCTGGTACTCACCATATCAATAGAATCAAAACCAAAATTTCCTTACAATTTCATTTTGACTTCTAAAATTTTAAAATTATAATTTGACCCCATTTTATAGTTTATACTAAAATAATTATAATATTGCCCTAAACGTATCCTGGAAATATCCCCTTAGTATCCTCCAAGTATCCCCCAAGTATCTTCTAGTCAAAATTGTGAAAAAATTAACGGCGTATCGGATACGTATCCAATAAGTATTTGAATTGGATATGGGTTCAATATGAGGTACCTCCACCAAATGAACTATCCGTGCTTTCTAACCAATGAGTCAAAAGTAACTTAAAAATATATTATTAGTGACAGTTTCATCATAATCCCTAATATTTAAATAATTACCAATTTAGTATTTGTATCGAAAATGTCTTTATTGTTTTATTTGATTGCAAAAAAGTCTTTATTATTTCAATTTTGATCAAAATAGTCCCTCTAAACCGTTTTCCTTATGTTTTGTGTTAGTGAATGTTGGAATTTTGGTAACTTTAGATTTCAAATTCAGAGTATTGTAATTTTCAATTGATAACATGATTAATTAAGTTTAAGTATCATATATAAGAGTATAATGATTTTTTTCAATAAAAGTTTACAAAATTGCTAATGGTACCGATTTAGTGAGACTAATTTGATACGAATCAAAATAAGAAAGACAATTTTGATAGTAAATGAAACAATAAAGACCATAATATTAACTAATTTTGTAAACTTTTGAATTAAATTGATAACTTTTCAAATAACAAGGACGATTTTGATAGTTTCCCTATATTTTTTTATTACAATTATTTTGAAACAAATAGTTTCCCTATATTATTATCACATTACACAGGGACACTGGGTCACTGGTTGATGATGAGATGTGGACCTCTCAAATTATGATTACCACGAACATCCTTCACACCTTTTTTTTTTTGTCTCTCTCTCTCCTTCCTTCCTTCCTTCCACTGAACTAACCCCGCCACCTTGTATCACATATGTTACAAGTCAAAAAGAATGATCTTCTTTTTATACGCGGTTTTGCATCTAAAGTTGATAGTACACTACATAAATAATTAATTTTTTTAATTATTATAATATTTCAAAATTATGGGAGTAAGTATGACTCGAACCCACCTATACATCTATATCAAGATGTTGTCGGTTCGAGTCTCTTGAATTAATGTAATATTAAAAAATAATAATAATAATAAAGTGAATTGCAATTTCGAAAAGAAGATTCTTCTTTTTCTTTGTGATAAGTTATAAAACATAACAAAACAAAAAAAAACACAAAATGATAAACTTTGCCCCCCCTCTCTCTCTCTCTATATGATAAACTTTGCCCCCCCTCTCTCTCTCTCTATATAGAGAGAGAGGTAAATCAACTTAAATTTCTAACTAAAATTAAAGAAAAAACATAACAACAATAATTTATTTATTTTTTATTACAGGAACAACAATAAAGTTGTTATATTCACGTTTGTGTAATTTTTAAAGGCTAAGTTTATTCTTGAATTTTTGTTGTAATTAATTTTCTTTTATACAATACTCTTATATATATATATATATATATATATATATATATATATACGGCCCCGTTCACATCAGTGTACACTGATGTAATTATATCAGTACCAATGCATGTAAACCACTGATTATGGAGAAGCTTTAACAAGTGCATACATTTTGAGTCAAAGTATGTAAATCTAATTATCTACATCTAATGCACTAATGAAGTTATATCAGTGCGTACTGACTTGGAACATTTATATATATATATACAGTCTTTCTATTATCGGTTCATCCTGACATAAAATATATCAAGACGAAGAATGTGAACCATAGATTATAGAGAAATTTTGATAAGTGCATATACTTTGATTCAAAGTATGTAAATCCAATAGTTAATATATCATGACGAACTGACAATGGAAAATTTGTATATATATAAAAAGTTGCCCTACTAAGCTTTGCAGCAATAAACTAGGAAAAGCCTTCTCTTGAGACGTGATTTTTCAAAAACAAAAAACAAAAACAAAAACATTGTCTATCCTTCCAATTAAAATTAATTGAGGATTATTTTTCAAAAATAATAATAATTAATTGGGTTTAGCCAGTATATACGTTCTGAGCTGCAGGGGAGTTATTAGTCATTGGATTTAGATTTAAGAA
Source organism: Acer negundo (assembly GCA_035582765.1). NCBI lineage: Eukaryota > Viridiplantae > Streptophyta > Magnoliopsida > Sapindales > Sapindaceae > Acer > Acer negundo. The sequence continues at coordinate 9,848,231 of CM069241.1, read as the reverse complement.
TTATAAAACAAATCAAAAACTTAAAATAAAATAAAATAAAAAACATAAAAAACAAAAGTCGACTCTTTTAATTACCCTACAACTATATAGGTCCAACATAATAGCTAAATCCTAACTGAATATATTACCGTTAGTTTGTCATTTTAATTACAATTAGAAATAAGATTTTTAAGACAAGATTAAACAACGACCCTTGTTAAAATATGAGCAATTTGGTATTTTTATTAGCCAATTTTAAGAGTGGGAATGTTTTTTTTAGATAAATGTATATTTAATCTCTCGCTGTATTTATAACAAACTGTATTTATAACAAATTTAAGGGGATTCCACAGTATTTATCCCTTTCAATCTTGTAATTAGGATGAAGAAGACAGCTTCGTAGGCAGTTTTGCTTTTCTTCGAGATTTGAGAGTTGAGCGGTTTTGTAAAATTTTCGTAGAAGGAAATGACCATAGCGCCCTTATGACAAGATAGAAAATAATGGAGAACAATCTTCTATGACTCAAATAAGCCGACTGAAAATGATGTTTCAATTTGTATCTGACCAATTACATTGAGACATATATCTACATAGAAGTTGAAAAAAGTATGGAAGGGTTTGAGTCCATCGGCAGTGGATCAATTATACACTTGATAGTTGTTTAGCAAAGAAATTCTTATTTCTGGTATTGTGGTTGTTGCAGTGTTGGCTATTTTCCAAATCCAAAAATGGACATGTTCTTGCAAGATGAAGAGATGATCCTCGGGCAAGAAGAGTTTGCAGATTCGAGATTAACAACCTGGGTGCATTCAGTTGCAATGATAATTGAGAAAGCACTACTTGACATGTTTATGGAGAATAGAAGCATAAAATTATGGAAGAATGACTTGCACGTAGCTGTGAAGTTTGGTGATGAAAAAATGGTAGCAAAGATACTCGAAGAAAGTCCTGAATTAGCTCTAGAGTCAGATCATGGAGGCAATACTGCTTTGCACTTCGCTTCTGATCAAGGCAACCTGGGTATAGTCAGATTACTCTTAAAAAGCAATCCCCAGCTTTGCCTTTTGAAGAACAGATGTGAGTATACTCCTCTGCACATGGCGGTCATGAGAGACAGAGTTGACATGGTCAGGGAATTGTTGAGCGCTTGCCCTGAGTCAGTTTTCGTGGTCTCAGCCACAGACGAAACTCCCCTTCACGTAGCTATAAGACATTGCCAAGAATCATTTCTGGAGCTCTTGATCGAATCCATTCAAAAAAGAAGCGATTATGTCCATATAATCAATAAAAAGGATTGCGCTGGCAACACGGTTTTGCATCTTGCAATAGCAAGAAAACATTTCAATGTAATATTTCTTCTCTATTTCCTAGATCTTGTTTGAATGTTAGAAAAATATGACATACCCTGTTTTCTTTTTTATGCAGATCATAAGATTATTGCTGAGTGAGAGGCCTACTTGTTATGGTAAGGTGGATGTAAACGCCATGAATGATGGTGGTTTCACAGTTTTAGACATTTTAGATGTTTTACCACATGAAGGCAAGAGAGACGTGGACATCGAAATGATTCTTCAAAGAGAAGGGGCCATGAGAGCTACAGATTTGGGTAAAGTGATATTGGATGATGAGAAATGGATTGAATCGCAGAGAAATGGGGACCGATCATCACATCTACAACCTATCTGGTACTGGCCTAGGAAGGCCAGACGCAAAACCCCAAGAGAAGCATATCATGTTATGTTAGTCACCGCGGCATTGATTTTAGCAATAACCTTCCAAGCAGCGCTAAATGCCCCAGGAAGCAAGGTGGTTGATAACATCAAATACAAATCCAGCTCAAGTTTGGGGTTTCAAGTTGGCAAACAAAGCTCTAATTATCTGCTACGATTATTCATTTGGTTCGATTCCATAGCCTTCATCACATCGGCAGCCTCAATGATTATAATCCTCGTGCATGAAAAACCCTTGAAGCCATGGATGTTGATCTCCGTGTTATCAATATACGGAGCCTATATATGCACGATAATGGCTGTATCCCCTCGAGATGCTTTGGCTGTGTTCTTACTGGGAAGTCCTCCAATATTGTTGGCATCTATGTCAAAACATCTTGCTCTCCACAGTAAACTGCTTAAGCTTTTGCAATGCCTATGGATCAGAGTTTATAAAAGCTAAAATCATCAGATCTCGAAAGGCTAACTCCTTTCACAGCTTATCATGTTTGATTTTTTTTTTGCTGTTTCAAAAGAAAATCATGTTTGTTTAGCAGTACTTTATTTCCCTACTAATTATTGTGAGCATCTTCTGTGTTTAATATCGGATTCATGAATCGGTATTAAATCAGTATAAGGATATAAGCTGCTCTTATTTTCTTATAAACAGTGATTTTTTGTTGTGTTTCATATATTGTATTGTTTAATGTTTTTGTAAGAATAATCAGTTGTAAAATACAGTAGCTGGAGTTCCGTAACCTATGTTTGTAAAAACGCTGTAATAAATTAATGCAGCATGCATGTGTTTAGTTAATTATCCGATCATAACCTTCAAATCCTATTTGATTAGACCCAAATTATCGAGATATATTTGGTTCACTTCTTAAATTGCTTGCTACTGAGTTACTAGTTTACTGTCAAGTCAGGTGATCAAGAAATTGTATCACAGATGCTCCAAGAATGTCCTGAATATGCTCTACATTTAATCGTGAAGGCAACAAGTCCTGGAGCTCTTTCTGGAATCTATTCAAGAAAGAGACGATTAAGGTGAAATGGTTTTGCGCATTGCGGTATCATGAAAACATCTCAAGTAATATTTCTTCTCTATTTCTTCTGCCACTAATTATTGTTATTTATAAAGGTAAGGGACAGAAGCTGTAGGTTGAGGAAGTAAACCGTATGAATACGAATATTGCAATTGAGTCCAACCAAATTGGAACATATATCTACTTGGAAAGCTGATTTGAGTCCATCTGCGGGATCTGAGTCCATCTACAGTGGAGCGACCTTGACGGTTGTTTAGCAAAGAAATTCTTATTTCTGGTATTGTGGTTGTTGCAGTGTCGGCTATTTTCCAAATCCAAAAGTGGACATGTTCTTGCAAGATGAAGAGATGATACTTGGGCAACAAGAGTTTGCAGATTCGAGATTAACAACTTGCGTGCATTCAGTCGCAATGATAGTTGAAAAAGCAATGGCAACACTCCTTGACATGTTTATGGAGAATGGAAGCAGGAAATTATGGAAGAATGACTTGCACGTAGCTGTGAAGTTAGGTGATGAAAAAATGGTAGCAAAGATACTTAAAGAAAGTCCTGAATTAGCTCTAGAGTCGGATCTTGGAGGCGATACTGCTTTGCACTTGGCTTGTGATGAAGGCAACCTGGCTATGGTCAGATTACTCGTAAAAAGCAATCCTGAGCTTTGTCTTTTGAAGAACATATATGAGAGAACTCCTATGCACATGGCGGTCATGAGAGGCAGAGTTGATGTGGCTTTTGAATTGTTGAAGGCTTGCCCTGAGTCAATTATGGTGGTCTCAACCACAGAAGAAACTCCCCTTCACGTTGCCGTAAGAAAGTGGCAAGAATTTTCTGGAGCCCTTGATCGAATCCATTCAAAAAAAGAAGCGATTATGTCCATTTAATCAATAAAAAGGATTGTGCTGGCAATACGGTTTTGCACCTTGCCATAGCAAGAAAACAGTTCCAAGTAGTATTTCTTCTACTGCTAATTATTTTCAGATATTATGGTTTAAGTAAATAAACCATATCGATATGATTATTGTCTCTGTCTGTTCAATAAAACAAAAAGAGGGTGTTTGAATTTTAGATTTTTGCAAAAATATGACATACCCTGTTTTCTTTTTTATGCAGGTCATAAGATTATTTCTGAGTGAGGGGCCTAGCTGTAATGGTAAGGTGGATGTAAACGTTATGAATTATGGTGGTTTTACAGCTTTAGACATTTTAGATGTTTTACCACAGGAAGGCAAGAGAGATGTGGACATCGAAATGATTCTTCAAAGAGAAGGGGCCATGAGAGCTACAGATTTGGTTAAAGTGATATTGGATGATGAGAAATGGGGACCGATCATCACATCTACAACCTATCTGGTACTAGCCTAGGAAGGCCAGACGCAAAACCCCAAGAGAAGCATATCATGTTATGTTAATCACCGCGGCATTGATTTTAGCAATAACCTTCCAAGCAGCGCTAAATGCCCCAGGAAGCAAGGTGGTTGATAACATCAAATACAAATCCAGCTCAAGTTTGGGGTTTCAAGCTTGCAAACAAAGCTCTAATTATCTGCTGCGATTATTCATTTGGTTCGATTCCATAGCCTTCATCACATCGGCAGCCTCAATGATTATAATCCTCATGCATGAAATACCCTTGAAGCCTATGTTGATCTCCGTGTTATCAATATACGGAGCCTATATATGCACGATAATGGCTGTATCCCCTCAAGATGCTTTGCCTGTGTTCTTACTGTGAACAGAGCCGGTCCTGACTTATCTGAGGTCCGGGGTGAAAATGTAAAAAATAGGCCCCATGTGTAGCTAACGGCGTACAGTGCAGCTGTGTTCTGATAATCGAAAAATCGATCGATGAAAAGAGAGAGAGTTTCAGTGTTTGTGCGGCGAAAAGAATTGTGGAATTGTGGGGTGTAGAAAAATAATAAGAGAAGTGGCACAAATAATAAGACTAAAGATAAATAAAAAAAATTAAAAATAAAATGTCACTTATTGATAATATGGTCACGTGAGGTTTAATCAAATGATAGTCCTAACTATTGAGATGTTTGAGTTTTTAAACAATATACAATTATTTAGACCCTTTTTCTTTGAAATAAAATGGTTTCAGTTGGGCCCATTTGGGGTTCATCCAAAGAACTTGTAAATTGATCAGATCAGCTAGCACAACTAGCACGAAGAGACTTATCCTGACATGACACAAAGACCCCAGACTGGTGTTTGTATTGTGTTGCAGCTACTAGTGAAGCCAATATATATAGTACTGCAGATGGACTCATCCAAACACGTATGCCAATATTTGGGCCCTTCTCTCAACAATAAACAACACAAAACAAAATAAAAAACATCTTCCTCTGATTATTATGTGATGCTGATTGTAAAATTATTGCTGGCTGAGAGGTCTAGTTGTGAGGCAGAGGTGGAAGTAAATCCCATGAATGCTTGTGTTTTTATAGCTTTAGACAACTTACATGTCTTACCACAAGTTGGGAAGAGAGAGATGGAAATCTCCAGAGATTATTCGAATAGAAGAGGCTTTAACAACAAATAATTTTGGTAAAGTGATATATATTAGACTGTAGAACAACGATAGCTGTATTGAATCGCAGAGAATTTGGGACCAATCATCGCATCTACAAACTACATGGTGTATGGATAATTGATATAAATTTTGATATATAATTGATATCAAAATAGGTGGTGAAAAGTCAATTATATCACAACCATATATATCGCCAAGATCAAACCCTATAAATCGCCATTGCCTTCGCCATTTGAGCATTGTACGTAGCAGCAATTCGTTGTGAGATTGTGGCTAAAACACAGCCCAAGGAATCTCGAACAACCAAACCCACGCCCACAACAGCACCCCAAGAATCAAGAGCAGCATCTGTGTTTAATTTGAACATACCTGCAGTTGGAGGAGTCCATTCAACACAGCTCTGTTGCCTGCTCACCACCCTCCTGTTATTAGCGCTTGCATCCAGAAAATCAGCAATATATTGTCTTGACCAGCCAACAACATCATCCGATCTCACCACAATTGATCCGTGTATCACCAAATTTCGATGATACCAGTTTTTCCAAAGCACCACACAAAGTAATTCCAGCTCCTCTTTCTTCAGCTTTTCAAAGCAGCTAAACATAAAATGGAAGAACCTCATATTCTTCCCTTTCCCTAACTGCACACCAAACAGACAAGAATGGTGAACACCCTTTAGGTTCTTACAACTCCAAACAGCATGGAGTGTTGTTTACACAATACAATTACACATGGGGCAAACATCAGCAATTCCATCCCACGGCTAATCAAGTTGCATTTGCTTGGAATCCAATCATAACAAGCTCTCCAAATGAACATTTTTATCTTCAAAGCCATTGGCATCCTCCACAAACATTTCCACCATGATTCCGCCCCCATCAAACCCAAAGAGCGAGGCAAATCAGCCAAAGCACCCCCAACCCAATAACCAGACTTAACAGAATAGATACCGCACTCCTCATAGTGCCAAATTTGTGTGTCTAACCCCCTCGATATCCCCACTGAAAGGCTCAGGATAGCCTTCTAATCATCCTCCGAAAAGTTCTCTAACACCAACCTCTCATCCCATCTACCAGAAGGCAACATCAGTTGCTGGACAGTGGCATATTCCCATAGAATATGAGGAGACAGAACCTTAAGAGTAGATGTTTTTGGGATCCACCTATCTTTATAAAATAGGATTTTAGAACCATCACCTACTCTCCATCTAATACCAGATTACAAAAGAACTCTACCGGTAGAAAAGGAGCCAATTTTCCCTTTCTTAGCCTCCATAAAATTCTGATCATGGAAATAGCAAGCCTTCAAAATTCTTGCCGCCAAAGAATTTGGTTTATTTATGATCCTCCACCTTTGCTTAGCTAAAAGGGCCCTATTAAACACCTCCAAGTCCTTGAAACCCAAACCACCATTCAACTTCCAAGTCACACAAACGCGACCATTCCGCCCAATGGATTTTGCAGACATTCTGACAACCTCCCCACCAAAATCTAGCACACAAACGCTCAATGAGTGACGATAATGACACCCTTAAAAAACCGTAACTACACCTCTTTCGTAATTACACTCATCAAATTTTTAAAAAAATCTCTAATTTGTAAATAAACATCACTTAATACCAAAAATACCCTTTTTTAATTATACTGTATTGTATTTTTGTAAGTACACACCACCATGACTATTATTATGTTATTTAATCAATTTTATCATTATTTCAAATTTTGTTGTTACCTTTATTTCTCTCACTATTCTTTCTATTCCCTACTTCTTTTCTCTTCTTAGTGTTTTCAAAATCAAACTCCAATTTTCGTTATTTATTTTTCGTTAAAAATCCATTTTAAGATTTTTTTTTATTTTATTTAATTGGATAACCACTTTCTGTTTAAGAGAGTTATTGGGATACAAGATTTATGTCATGTCTCAATTGATGTGAAAGTAGAAATGTGTTAAATAATATTTCAAAAAAAAAAAAAAAGATAGGTGTTCGATGAAATTGAAGAACATCTAATTTTTTTTTTAACAAGAAAGAACATATAATATTCATAAATAAATAAAATTCTAAAGTGTATTTGAAAGAAATAAAAAATATATATAGATAATATAGTTAATTTAAAAGTCTGTTTATATACATAATGATTTTGTTCTTCTAATAAAAATTAATTTAAAACTTTACTTTTTCAATACCAAATTTATCTCATGATTTTGATTCACTTTCCATACTTAGTTAAAAATATATTTAAAAGATAATTTATGGTTTATTAAAATGGAAAGAATTTTTATGATATATGTTAATATCAAACCAATAATAGGAAGAAAAAAAAACTTACAAAAGATTAAAATAGAAAACTAATTAATAATTATTGGTAGGTGTACTACCAAACAATTAGTCCTGTTAGTAAATTTACTTAAGGGTATTATAGAATTTTTAAAAACATATTAATTTATGGTCGTTCATATATTTGTTATTGATAGAAGTAGAACTTGTGACTTCAAGTCAAAGTTTGTATGTCATTACCGCTTGACTATAAGACTTAATATGTTAATAAATTAACAATAATTATATATAACCTATATGGGTTGTTAGAAATAAAATAAAAACCTTAGTAGATAAATTTAAATTTATTCAATTAATTAAAAATCTAATTTCTATGACAGACATATATCAAAAAAAAAAATTATTGAAACTTTTAAGAAAATTATATTTTTTAAAACATATATAGTCGGGTCATTGGTCAATATTTCATGGTCACGTTTGGTTAAATGGTGGAATGGTAATCGAAATGGTAATCAGAATAGTAATGAGAATGAGAATGAGGATAGAAAGGAAAGAAAAACTGAGTTTTTTACTTGGTTGGAACTTTATAATTAGTCTCTGAATCATTATTATTTTGTTTGGTTAACAAAAGAATGGAATAGAGTTAACTGTATTTTAACCAAAATACCCCTAATTATAAAATATTCATAATAACATGATATATTATGGATAATAATAATAAAATATAAAAGTATATTATATACATAATTATGTATTATTTATTATAATAATATATATAATATATATTATATATAATACATATAATATATATATATATGTTGATGCAAGAAAATTTACCAACATCAAATTGAATTAAATGACTTCTCTTATTGAACTTTAAAACTGAGAGATTACAATTTCTGTTTTATTTAATTTTGACTTCTCTTTGTGTTTTTCTTCTCTCTTTTTTTCGATGCCCTCCTTTCTTGGTGAGTTTCACATTTTATAATACTTCTTCGTGGGGTCCTTAGGACACGTGCAAATTCTCCGTGGGATTGAGCTCGGACTTGGGACAAATTCTCTTCTTTACACACCTTTATCTTGTTTGACATTAAAAACGAACTCGGCACCTTTGTCTTTTTGACATTGAACTCGGACTCGGCATCTTTGTCTTTTTATATTAAACTCGAACTCTGCACCTTTATCTTCATTGACATTGAACTCGGACTCAACACCTTTATCTTCTTTGACATTGAACTCGAACTTGGCACCTTTGTCTTTTTGACATCGAACTCGAACTCGGCACCTTTGTCTTTTTGACATCGAACTCGGACTCGAACTCAGATAATCCTTGGACGATCTTTCAATTCCCTTCAATTTGAGCTTGGACAAGGATAACCCGTGGACAATTTTCTTCGCGCATTCCTCGTCTTTCCTTCTCTAGGTGATAGGACAACTTCTTTCTCCAAATCAAATTTGTTTATGCTTCTATATATACTTGTACGGTTAATACCGTATACACATGTATACACTTATATATATATATATATATATATTTATACATTCAACTTTTACCGGTTAATTTTAAGGTACAACAATATAATACATAATATATATATATATAAATGATTATAATTTATATAATTTATAATATATATTATATAATATATATAATTTATAATATATATATAATATATTATTTCATATAATAATATATAATATTTATAATAATATAATGTATAATATATAAATATTAAATATTAAGTAATGGAAATTTAAAAAAAAAAATTATAAACATTTCTTGACAGTTTTTAATTGTCAAGAAAAAAAACTGTTACGAAAAAAAATAAATAAATAAATAAAATAAAATAAAAACTTATAACGGCGACGGTCAGCGGCAACAGCAGGCGGTGGTCCGGCAGTGGGAGAGGTGGTTATTATAAATATAAAAAATTTTATTTAATTTAATATTATAATTAAATATTAAATAATGAAAATTTTAAAATAAAAAAATTATAAACATTTCTTGACAATTTTTAACTGTCAAGGAAAAAAAAATTATGACAGTTTTTTAAAACTGTCATAAAAAAAAACTGTCATTTTTTATGGTTTTTCTAGTAGTGGGTGCGTAATAGTTGACTCAAATCTGCTACACTTAAATCCAGAGATTGCACCCACCTCATGAGCCCTATTCAACAAAGAAGATAACCCTTCTGCACAAATCAAAAAGAGGTACCGGGATGATGGATCCCCCTGCTGCATACCTCTCGAAGGCTTTAATTTCCCACAAATTTCCCCGTTAATAACGAAAGAGTAAGAAACAGAAGAAATACACCGCATAATTCTGTTCAACCAGGCTTCTGAAAAGCCCAGTCAGTGCATCATTCGATCAATAAAAACCCACTCCACACAATCGTAGGCCGTAGGCCTTAGACATATCTAATTTTATTGCCATTGACCTATCCTTATGTTTCTTCCGTTTCATCACGTAGAGACACTCAAACCCTACAATTGCATTGTCTGAAATCAGAAGTCCTGGCACAAACGCACTTTAAGTGTCCGAAATTACATCGTCAAGGACCAGCCACAAGTGATTCACTATAGTTTTAGCAATGATTTTATAGAGGACATTACAAAGGCTTATAGGTCTGAAGTCACCAACCCGTTCCGCATTTGTCACTTTGGGTATCAATGCGATAAGAGTATAATTCATTGCCTCCACCAACTCGCCCTCATTCAGGCACCTCAGACAAGCCGCAGTTACACTAGGCTCTACAATCCCCCAAAATTTATGATAAAATAGTGTCAGTAACCCTTCTTGACCTAGGGCCTTCATAGCCTCATACTAAAGACAGCTGATTGTATTTCTTCACCTGTAAAACGCCTGTTCAGAAACTCACTTGACTGAACTGTCAACCTTAGCCCTATTGGATAATATCTATTAAACCGCTATCAATATATTCAAGTTGTATATTTGTATTCAAACTGTACAAGTAGCTTTAGTGTTTTAGTTTAGTTAAAAGTCATCTCTCTGTTGTACTATTTAATTCATGCTTTAATCAATGGAAAGGGTGTGCAGTTTTATACCAACGTTTTCTCAAGTCTTTATGGTATCAGAGCAAGCGATCTCTTCCTAAACATATCAATTTTTCTTCTCTTCTTTACCTCACCGATCAATGTCAAACCTAAACACCGATGGTTCCTCCCTTGACAACACCTCTTCCTCGCCAACACCCACAATCATCAATATCACTCCTCCAACCTCCACGGCACTTTGTTCCAATGAGTTTCATCTCATCACCATCAACATCTCGGCTCAGGCTCCTCTCAAGCTCACCGCCAACAACTACATGTCATGGAAAATTCAGTTCCAAACCCTCTACACTGGCTATGACCTTCTCGGGTACATCAATGGCTCCAAACCTTGTCCGTCAGCCAACCTAACTGTGAACAACATCACCACTCCGAATCCTGCTTACAATATTTGGGTTCGCCAGGACTAGCTTATTATGAATGCTATTATTGGCTCCCTGTCACCATAAATCATCTCTTTTGTTGCCAGAGCCAAGACGTCAATGGAGGCATGGACAATTCTGGCCAACACCTATGCTAAACCATCTCGTGAACGCATCAAGCATATCAAAGCCGTTATTAAAAATTATGTGAAAGGTACGCAGTCCATTACGGATTTTCTTCACTTTATTAAAGCCCCGTGCAGATGAACTTGCATTACTTGGTGCTCTGATGGACGATGATGACCTCACTGAAAGGATACTTGATGAACTCGATGATGAATACAAAGAATTGGTTCTGGCTGTTCAAGCTCGGGATAATTCTATATCCTTTGATGAGCTTCATGAAAAACTTCTCACCTTTGAGGCTTCTCTTCAGAATAACAAGAAGGAAACACATTCATTTCCAGCCATGGTAAATCCTACCTCTCGGTATGGTATGAATTGGCATCCACAACTACACAATAACACCTGGCGTCCTCATTCTCCCAATAACACCAGCTGGCGTCAGTCCACTTCTCAAACAAACCAACCCCAACCAGCAGCACAGGTGCACCAAACCATAATAGCCCTCATGCTTCACGCCCATATCTTGGCAGATGTCAAGTTTGTGGTGTCCAGGGACATTCAGCCAAGCGTTGTCCCTCCTTTCAGATGGTACCAATTCAGCCTTTAGGTTCACACCTTGCACCGCTGACTGCTTCTCCTTCAGTGCTATTAACAATTCCTCAAATAACTCCGGCTGGCTATTTGACAGTGGGGCCTCCCATCATGTGACAGCTGACTTGAACAACCTTACCTTACATGCACCGTATAATGGTTCAGATGATGTTATGATTGGTGATGGCACAGGCTTGTCAATCACGAATACTAGTTCCGCTTCTGTTTGTGCCTCTACTAATACTTTTACGTTGAATGATGTTCTTTGTGTACCTGATATGAAAAAGAATCTAATTTCAATTTCTCAATTTTGTGCTACTAATGTTGTATCTGTGGAGTTCTTATCATCCTCTTTTCTTGTAAAGAATCTTCGTACGGGGGCGATTCTTCTGAGAGGCACAACCAAGGATGGCGTGTATGAATGGTCGTCATCCAGTTCCCAGTCCACACCAATCCTAGCATTCTCCTGCATCAAAACCACGTCCTCCAACTGGCATCACAGACTAGGTCACCCAGCTCATCCTATTTTACATCATATTGTGTCAAATTTTGGTTTAGATGTATCGTCTCCTTTGTCCAAGGATTTTACATGTCATTCTTGTCTTTGCAATAAAAGCCATAAGCAACCATTTTCCCTTTCATCGCTTGTTTCGTCTTGACCTCTGGAACTTATATTTTCTGATGCATGGATGTCCCCAGTCACCTCTCATGCAGGTTTTATATACTATGTAATTTTCATTGACCACTACACAAAATATATTTGGCTCTATCCACTAAAACGAAAATCGGAGGTTAAAGAGAATTTTATTCGCTTCAAAGCTATTATCGAAAAAAATTTCAAACAGAAAATCATCACATTTTACTCTGACAATGGCGGTGAATACATGTCTCTCAAAGACTTCCTTGCCATGAATGGTATCTCACATCTCACCACCCCACCTCACATACCTGAACATAATGGGTACTCTGAAAGGAGACACCGTCACATTGTTGAAACGGGGCTTGCGTTACTCACCCATGCCTCTCTCCCACTACAATTCTGGTCTCATACGTTTGCCACAGCTGTCTATCTCATAAACAGAATGCCTATCCCTACACTAGGTTTCCAGTCACCCTATGCTAAGATTTTTGGAACATCTCTAAATTACTCAAAATTGAAAATCTTTGGCTATTTGTGTTATCCTTGGCTCATATCATATTCCTCTCATAAGTTTGATAAGCGGTCCTCCTCATGTGTTTTTCTTGGGTATTCACTGTCACAGAATGCCTACCTATGTTTTGATCCATCGTGCTCCAAAATGTATATCTCCTGTCACATACAATTTGTCGAGTCTGTTTTTCCCTACATGTCACTAAACACAACCCTAGATCGTCCATCCTCTGCCACTGTCAGCTCTTGGCTGCCACCTATCACCACCATATCCTCATCTCACGCCAGTCAACTACCATCTACGCCACCCTCTGTTGTGCTCTCTCACGAGTCGTCACCATATGAAGCTTCAACCTCCTCACCGCCAACTGACATTGAGCAACTCACATTGCCTGCTGTCGCCACTTCAACTCCTGTAGCTATTACTTCATTGGAGCCACCACCATCTTCTTCACAAGCTGACATTACAGCAGCTCTGTTGGTCCCTCAAGCTGTTCACACTACACCATCTACTTTGGTTCCTACACATCTGCTGCAATCGTCACCATCTTCAACTCCACAGCCAACCACTTCAGCTGCCGAGTCCTCATCTCTAGCCACCGTCACAGTGCCTCAACAAGTAAATGACCATCACATGACCACACGGGCCAAGAACAACATCCATAAACCGATACAGAAACTAAATCTTCACACACACCTACAACCGACACCTGATTGTGAACCAACTACAGTAATCCAAGCACTTAAAGACCCAAATTGGCGTAGAGTCATGTCAGAAGAATGCAATGCCCTTGTCCATAATGGTACCTAGGAACTGGCCCCGTCAGAAATGGCATCTAATATAGTCGGGTGCAAATGGATTTTTCGGATTAAACGGAAATCTGATGGGTCAATTGACAGGTTCAAGGCACGTCTGGTCACCAAGGGCTTCAATCAACCACCTGGTGTCGATTATTTCGAGACCTTTAGCCCTGTCATCAAACCCACCACCGTGCGGCTTGTTCTCAATATTGCTATCAGTCATGGTTGGCCACTTCGTCAACTGGACATCAACAACGCCTTTCTTCAAGGTCATCTGACAGAGACAGTCTTTATGGCTCAACCTCTGGGATTCATTGACTCAGACCACCCTACACATGTATGTAAACTCAAGAAGGCAATCTACGGTCTCAAGCAGGCACCGAGGGCATGGTACCATGAGCTGTGTCAGTTTTTACTTACAGTTGGGTTCAAGAACTCATATGCTAACACCTCCCTCTTTGTTCTGAATAGTGGTGGCAATATTCTCCACCTGCTAATATATGTCGATGATATTATCCTCACAGGAAATAATGCAGCTCATGTGAATCGATTTGTCGAAAGTCTTGCTTAACGATTCTCCCTAAAGGATCTAGGTCCTCTTTCCTATTTTCTAGGTGTTAAAGTAGTTCCACAGAGGCATGGTATCTTACTGTCACAGCGACGCTACATACTAGACCTTCTAACTCTTACCAAAATGTCTGGTGCCAAGCCGGTTCAAACTCCCTTGCCCACAAGCCTGCCAATTAGTCTTCACTTCGGCACACCACTTAGTGACCTAACCGAATACCAAACAGCTGTTGGCAGCTTACAGTATCTCTCGCTCACTCGTCCGAACATCTCCTACGCCGTCAACAAATTGTCACAATTTATGCATCGACCTACATCAGACCATTGGGATCTTGTGAAACGTCTACTAAGGTACTTATGTGGCACTCTGAATGAGGGTGTTATTATCCATCGCAATTCTCAAGTTGCACTTCATGCCTTTTCCGATGTCGATTGGGCTAGAAATAAAGATGATTTTTCTTCCACAAGTGCATACATAGTTTACCTTGGCCGGAATCCCATTTCGTGGAGCTCAAAGAAACAAAGCACCATAGCTCGTTCATCAATAGAAGCTAAGTATCGCTCTGTTGCTGCCACAACTGCTAAACTTAATTAGATATGTTTTCTTCTCACAGATCTCAGACTCACACTACCTACCGCACCTTTTATCTATTGTGATAATGTGGGTGCTACTCAGTTATGTGCCAATCCAATTTTTCACTCCCAAATGAAGCACGTTGCGATTGATTTTCATTTCATTAGGGATCAAGTCCAGTCAGGTGGTCTTCGTGTGGCTCATGTATCCTCTAAAGACCAACTTGCAAATGCTTTAATTAAACCGCTGTCACGACCTCTTTTTCAGTCTATTAAGGACAAGATTGGCCTCTCTCATCGTGGCCTATCTTGAGGGGGCATATTGGATAACATCTGTTAAACCGTTGTCAATATATTCAAGTTGTATATTTGTATTCAAACTGTACAAGTAGCTTTAGTGTTTTAGTTTAGTTAAAAGTCATCTCTCTGTTGTACTATTTAATTCATGCTTTAATCAATGGAAAAGGTGTGCAGTTTTACACCAACGTTTTCTCAAGTCTTTATACACCATCCAAAACCAAATCCATGTTCTCTTACGTCGACTGGGTAAAAGAGAAAAGGGACGAAAAATACTGCAACACCATGTTCTCAACATCCTCTATCCATTCCTTCCACAACCCATCCTTTCCAAACAACCCTCGATTTAATTCTATTGCCGGCCCTTCGAGCTGAAGTTTTAAGATGAAAAAATCTTATGTTACGGTCTCCAGCTTTTATCCATTTCGCCCTAGCTCTCTACCTCTAGTAGCATTCCTCCACGTTCAATAACTCATTTAACTGAATTTCAATATCCCTTACAGTTCTCCAGCACCCATCTGAAACACCTCTACTGGCTTCACTCAATTGTCTTCACTTAGCTTTGATATCAACCATTAGCTTCTGTTTACGATCTATGTTCCATATACCCAACCGCTCTACACTTCTATTAATATTTTTAAGCACTTCTGGAACATTAGTTTGACCACTACCTGTCCAAAGACATTCTACCATTTCCTTACACATATCCTCAACCACCCAACACTCTTAAAAATGAAATTTCTTACCTCTAACGCCGCCCGTTGTCGTCACATTATCCTCGAGGAATTCCAATAAAAGAGGTCGATGATCGGGTCTCTAGAAGTCCAAGTGTTTCACAACATATCTCGGAAATAAATTTCTCCAACTTGCATTATTAGCAAATCTATCCAGTTTCTCCATTATCATTTCTGCTCTATCTTTTTTGTTGCACCATGTAAACATCGGCCCAACAAACCCCATATCATCCAACCCACATCCATCCATGGCCTCCTGAAATGCTGAGACACAGCTCCAATCCCTCCCGCGGCCTCCACTTTTTTTAGCATCACTCATCACTTCGTTAAAATCACCCATATATGCAGACCCAAGGCAGAGAAGACAAACCAGCCAACCTATTCAACAAGGTCCAAGAATGCTTCCTCTGGCTAGGGTCAAGATCACCGTAGAAGCCCGTTAGCCTCCAAGTTTTTTGACTGTGAGACTTTATTTGAACACCGATATGGAAGCTGGAATATGACAACAAATCCACCACAACAGAGTTCTTCCAAAACAAGCATAAACCACTGGAACATCTCACTGTATCGACAACAAGTTTCCCAACAAAACCAAGCTTGATCCACAACCTCTCTAAACGAACATTATCTGACTTTGTTTCCAAAATAAACATCACATCTGGGCAATAAACCCGCATCAACATATGCAGGACTCGGAACGACCAGTCCTTCCCCAATCCTCGAGCGTTCCAGCTGAAGATTTTCACCCCTCTTGCAATTTTTTTTTTCCTTTAATCTGTTTCCCTTGTTTCCTATATGCGATTTTTTGATCTCTTTTTTTTTTTTCTTTTGTCACCTTATTTTAATATTTTCTTCTAAGAATTCACTAAAAAAATCAACATGATATCAATAATTTTTCACCATTACTACATCTTGTCCATGGTTTGAACTTAATGCAGGAGACATGAGATGAAAAACTTATAATTGTAAGGATGGAGTGCGAAAAATTGATTTAAGAAAAATGGGAGAGAAAATATGAGAGATGAGAGCAAGGAGAGAATAATTGACTTTTATAAGTATGTGTAAGGAGTTTTCTCTCGTATATGGGAGTAGTTATTTGGGTCACACATGTATTGTCTAACATTGGCAGGTCCTGGTAGGCTTATTGTAATAGTTGTAATACTTCTAAAAAAACTTTTATATATATATATATATATATATATATATAAATTAACTTTTAAGTGAATGATCTCTTACTTTAATTTTGGCAAAGATCTTGATAAAATCCATCGATTTTTTCAAATTTTGATATGAATTTTTTTATGAATGATAAGTTCATTGAAATCTACCTATAAATAAAATTTGAGAATTTTTCAAGTACTTAGAACTTTTTTTTTTTTTCATATATTTCTCCCATTAACAAAATTTGGATAAATAGTTCTAGTAGTTGAAAATTTCTCAAATTTTATTTATAAGCAGATTTCATTAAAATTATCCTCCACAAAAAACTTTATATCAAAATTCATAAAAATCGATATGATTTCATCAAAGTCCTTACCGAAATTAAAGTAAAGGATCCCTCACTTGAAAATAACTATATATATATATATATATATATATATTCATGGGTAGATTTCAATGAACTTATCATCCACACAAAAAATTCAGATCAAAATTCATTCAAATCAATGTGATTTCATGGTGATCCTTACCGAAATTAAAATAAGAAATCACTTATAAGAAACTCACTGTCTCACTATATATTTATATATACATAAATATTCAAGTCAGTACGCACTGATATAACTTCATCAATGCATTAGATGTGGACCATTAGATTTATATATTTTGACTCAAAGTGTATATGCACTTGTCAAAGCTTCTCCATAATCAGTAGTCAACATTCATTGGTACTGATATAGTTATATCAGTGCGTACTGACTAGAACGAGACCGTAGATATATATACACACTCCAACAAGATGAGGTTGGCCTAGTGGTATGCCTCTCACATCCACAACACGAGGTTGTGGGTACGAGTCTCACCCCCTCCCTAAACCCTAAATTATTGTAATATTTCAAAAAATAATAAAATAATAAAATAAAATAAAATAAAAACTTAGATATACTACTCTCCCCAACTATTTTGTTTAGGGTGGCTCTATTATTGGCCAATAAACTACTCCCCCAACTTTTTTTTTTAATAAAAACAAATTGGTTATTTGCTAGGACAACCTTGAATATACAACAAATAAAATTAATTATACACCAACCTCTCGTAAACCATAATCTTAATTTTCCAATGTCCCTATTTTTATTTATTTATTTATTTTACAATATTTATTAATCAAGGACCAAGTATTTTTTTTTTTTTTTTGAAAGCTTTTGCTATTGGTAGGATTCGAGCCGTTAACCTGAGTTATTTGCCTAAGCTTCGAGCTCGTCCGATCCCCATTTTACTTTTGGTATGCAATAACTGTTTGCTAATAAATTACTATGGTTAGACAAGATGGGGTTGGTCCAGTGATTAAGTCTCTCACACCCACACCACGAGGTTGTAAGTTCGAGTCTCTTTCCCATCCCAAAAAAAAATAAAAAAAAATAAAAAAATTACTATAGTAGTATTATTGATAAATTTGTATTGTCTATTGAATACCTTTGAAGGGCAATGGAGAAGAAAAGAATAGGCAAATTTAAAGCAAACTAAAAGTTAGATAATACTATAAATAAAAATAAAAACATTTAATTTATTTATGTAAATATGATAAGTACATAATATTTGAGGATAATAAAAACCCCATATTGATCTCATAAATACTTTATCAGAATCTTTAACTTTAGTAGAGAGATCATCAAAACAGGTCATGTCCAATTGTAGCATGCTTCTCTACCACTATGAACATCCTCCACACATGGACCGCTTGGTTTTATATTCCAGTTACAGTCATCATCACAAATTTCTGTAAGTTTTTGTTCTGCTGAATAAACATCAAACCTATGAAAAACATTTGACCAGGTGAAATTACAGAAGAACAACGTCGTATGAAAAATATTAGGTCGAAAATGGAAATTGAATTTGCCTAGATGAGGGAGTGTGTGCTGCCCTAAATCAGCATCCTTAGACTTACAATGAAGGGTCAGATCAACCCCGGAACCGATATCGTTTTCGATACTGAGATGCACTGTAGAGGGTGTGAAAAAACCTGCATCGCATACTATTGTTAGGAGCAGCAAAACCGAAATCATCAGCTGCAAGAAATATTTTCCAGAAGGATTCATGTTTGCTATTGTTTGGTGGTGATAATGTATATATAGAGAGCTTTTTATATAAAAAGTTTTGTGCAACGTTCACCTAGAATTAATTATATTTCCATCTTGAGATATTCAAACGAGGGAATAGGGGAATATAGCATTTTTTTTTATTTTGACTTGTACAACTATCACACTTTAATAACTCTTATTTTAATAGCACCAAAAATGGAATTTGGACAAAAATACACTCCTATCTTCTTTTCTTTTCTCTTGTGTGTCCTTCACCTTCCTAGACACATGTCAAATGCTAAGGAGGGAGGTAATGCTTACCCACAAAAATGTGGGTGAGCAAAAATACACTCAAAAACATGTTACATGCTTATATTAAAAAAGTTGTACAATAAGAAAAGTAATTTTACCTAAAGACAATGAATGGGTGGAAATATTTTAAGTTAATAAAATTGCCATAATTTCTCCTTAATTACCTGAGATAAGATAATTACTTGTTTGATTTTTGCTCACCCCCTTGAAAGTGGGGAGAGTGTTACCCATCCCTACATACTGACATGTATCCATTTGTTAACGGATTCAAATCACATGTCAAAAAAGAGTAATGTTATTGGCACCCCCACTACTGCACTATTTATGTCTCACTTAACCGCCTTTTAAAATTTTGATTTAATTATATAAAATTAAATGGTTTCATTAATTTTTTTGATTTATTTCCAAGATTAGCTTTTTATATATTTTTCAAACTTAATACACTTTATATCTTTTTTTAAAAAAAAAAAAAAATAGTAATACCCACATCCATTCACATGAAAAAAAAAAAATTAATAATTAATTCTAACCCACTCTAGTGTTTAATCCCGATTATATCCCTGATCCTATATATACACTAATGAACAACTCAATAGAATACAAATAATGAATCTTTAACACCAGGGATTATGCATCATAACAGCCTAGTGCTTTTTGCTGACCATGGGTTTTAAATGGATCATGTGTAATTTTTAATTTCTTATAAACACCAAAAGAGATACCATTGTCAAATGTGGTTTTGTGGTACAGAGTACTTATTCAATGCGACAATGTATTGGGTTCACACTAACACCAAATGTGATATTTCAAAAAATAAAATAATAAACACCAACAGTTTGGTATCTATCTTTGAATGGAAAAAAAAAAAAAAAAGGTTTAGCATATCACTATGTTGTAAATATGATAGACACCTGAAAATCTGGAATGGACTTTGTAATATCAAGCCTCAAAACACATGATCCATACGCAATGGCCTAAGAGCCCATATTATCAAAGGGCCTTAGAGCCCATAATTTCAAAGGGTGACAATATTTACATCCTTTAAGACTGTATATTTTTTTAAATCAAAAAGTTTCGAAACTGTATACCCATACACTCCAATTTGATTTTTTTTTTCAAACTATCTTCTTAAGATCAGATTTTATATTTTCACACTTCATTTTTTTTTTTAATAAACTTCATTCTAAAAACACTTTCATTTTTTTCAAAATTATCTTTTTTACCTTTTACACTTTGTTATTGAAAAATCTCCATCACAAAAACCTATTTTTTATTAAAATAAAATCATTTTTATTACAAATTTATCTTTCTTCAATAAATATTGAAATTAACAAGTTCATTTTTTTTTTTCTTCATTCTACACCTTTTTCAAAAAAATTAAAAGTCTCTAATGTAATATGTTGGTGTTTTACAGTTAAATTACAGGAAAGCTGTCAAAAATTTGGCTAAGCTCAATGAAAAGAGATTATTTGGTGCTTGCCTGATCTAGCATCTGTATCTACTGACAATTCATATCTCATCATTCCAAACTTTTAAATTGTTATGGAAGACAGAGCAATACAAAGGGAATAGGTGCATATAACATAAATTAAGGGATATTTCTAATAGGGAATGAAAATAGGATAGAGAGAGTACTGGGTAGACAATATCGAAGAGAGAAAAGGAGGTCACACCTGAAAAACATAATAGTGTAAATCATTATAGACTGAAATTAGGTTGCAGTGTATTTAGAATTTATTTATCCTTTTTAGTAATTTTAATTAGTATAAAATTATTATAAAATAAAAAATTTTGAAACATAGTGTGGAAAGATATTTTGTGAATTTTCAATAGTATCATTCTATTTTTTTTCTTTTAAATTCAATTTGACCCTTTTATAAAATTACTAAAAGGTGCACCCTAGTCCATACATAAACTTTTTTTTTTTTTTCTCTTTATATTAACGTATCAAATCCTATTTTATTCATTAAACCCTTAAGTGATGTGAATGAGTTTAATTAGTCAAAAGTTGGTAATTGAAAAACTATTTTTAGCTTTTAGCTGACCCACATTCCAGATTTTTAAGTTAGAGACAAACTGTCTGTCACGCCAGATTTTTAAGTTTAATACTATAGTATAAAAGTAAATGACAAAATAAAATAAATAAATTTTCATCAAAAAAAAAAAAATGACAAAATAAAAGTTTTGAAACTCTATTATTTATAAAACCGATATACAGTATTTACAATCGAAAATAGTTGAGTACTTGCAAACCCAAATCTGGAATGTGGCGTGACAGACAGTTGTCTCTAACTTAAAATTGTCATAAAATAAAAAAAATTATTTTGTCATTTACTTTTATATTGAAGAAAGATAAATATTTATTGAAGAAAGATAAATTTGAAATAAAAACGATTTTTTTAATTAAAAAATAGGTTTTTATGATGGAAATTTTTCAATAGAAAAGTGTAAAAGAGATAATTTTGGGAAAAAAAAAAAGTAGTTTCTTTAGAATTTTTTTAAATTTAAGTTTTTAAAATGAAATGTATTTAGAAAAAAAAAATAGTGTGAAAATATAAAATTGGATCATAAGAAGAAAATCTAAAAACTTAAATTATAAAACCATCACAAGACCTGTCTATTGAGGAAATTGCTATGTGGTGCAGCAACCAGATTAAGAACAATGAAGGTGACCATATACTTGTGTATATTTTTATGTGATTATGCATGTATATAAAGATTAACTTCTTGAGCTTCACACATGGTATCTCTAACAGGTTATACTGTCATGAACCTCTACAATAAGATTCATAATCCTGATTCTAAAACTCGATAAATTGGATACATCCTTCATCAGGCTAGTCAGTGTACACTGCATTTCTGTCAAACTCGGGCCTCGGAGACAAATACAGAATATTTGGCGGTCCTTGCAATATTCATCGGGTTGGCTTTTGCAGTAATTTGTGTCCTTCCCAGTTTTTTTCCAAAAGAAGGCTGGGTTGCAACTGATCTAATATTTGAATTTAAGGATGCTTTATATGGAGAACTACCACTCATCTTCTACCTAATGTTCTTCCTTATAGTACTTTTCACTAGTACCAGCTTTCTTATTGTCCTAGTACTAGCTGTAGAAAACTTATATGATTTGTCCTGTCTCGACTGACGACTATAACTAGTGGATTTCTTCCCGAGTTTTATCTCTCAAGTTTTCTACAGCCGGTACTAGTGGTGAAAAAAAACTGTAATAAAAAACATTAGGTAGAAGATGAGTGGTAGTTCTCCATATAAAGCATCCTTAAATTCAAATATTAGAGCAGTTGCAGCCCAGCCTTCTTTTGGAAAAAAACTGGGAAGAACACAAATTACTGCAAAAGCCAACCCGATGAATATTGCAAGGACAGCCAATTGTTCTGTATTTGTCTCCGAGACCCGAGTTTGACAGAAATACAGTTCACACTGACTAGCCTGATGAAGGATGTAGCCAATTTGTCGAGTTTCAGAATCAGGATTAGGAATCTTATTGTAGAGGTCCATGGCAATATAACATGTTAGAGATACCACATGTGAAGCTCAAGAAGTTAATCTTTATATACATGCATAATCACATAAAAATACACAAGTAAATGATCACCTTCATTGTTCTTAGTGTTAACCCGGATTGCAAAGCCATGGCTAGTGGTCCACATCTCTGATCCGTAAGACACGTCTTCACTATCTGTGACATATATCATAAACGAAATTATGAATTAGGAAGTGTTTCACTTACTCTTAAAAAATAAATTATTAAAAAATAAGTCTTAAGAGAGAATCAAACTCCATAGACTCACAGAGAGACCAAGCTTACCCAGAGTTGGTTGTATAAGACCGCATAATGGAGAAGACTATTTCCTTGGCAGTCCACTTTTATCAAGCAGATAATCTTTGTCAAGCTTCTTAGCCTCTTCCCACAGAACCTTGAAAACATCAGGAAGGGAGCACTGGGCTGCAACATGAAAGACCGTCCGCTACTCCGAAGTCAGCTCTTCAATTGAATCTGGGCAAGCGCTCAACAATTCCCTAACCAAGTCATCTCTGCCTCTCATGACCGCTATGTGCTGAGGAATTCTCTTATCTTTGTTCTTCATAAGGCAAAGCTGGGGATGGCATTCTATGACTGTTTTGACCACATCCAGGTTGCCTTGAACACAAGCCAAGTGCAAAGCAGTATTGCCTCCATGATCTGACTCTAGAGCTGATCCAGGCCATAGATGGATTATGGCAAATCTACGCCGGAAGGATAAGCAATCCATTCTCCAGCACCGCGATACCTTTTTGGTTTTTTCCTGTAATTGAATAAATATCAAAATATTTCAAATATTTTCATATATTGAACCTAAAATTGAAAATCAAATTCCAAAAAAACTCAATATTGACTATTGAGAATCAAAATCCGTAAACTACTAAACTAAATCTAACAAACTAAATCAAATTTCAACCAAAATAAATCAATTTCTAAGTTCCAACCAAAGTAAACAACTAAACTTGAGTAGGGGTGGGCGTTGATTGGATCGGTTCATTTTTTCATAGAACCGATAAAAAACCGATTAAGTCCGATTTTTGAAAAAGTGAACCGATCCAATCAAATTGACATTTGCCAACCGATCAAAAACCAACCGAATTGGACCGGTTCGGTTCGGTTTTTTCGGTTCTGGACCTAATGGGCCAAATTTCTATTATCAAAACACCAAAACAACTATTATCAAAAATGAAAACCTGGGGCAAAGAAAGAAGATTTATCATCAGTAAAATTTCCGCAGAAAACTGTGAGAACTGGGGGGAAAGAGAGAGAACATAAGGAATTTGAGAATTTGTCATTGGTGATTTTATTTTCTTTTCCTACTGTCCCAGCAAAAATCTCAAGAAATCAAACCCCAGGTATATATCATGCAGCCTAAATATTCTATCTTGTGTAAATTTCTAGCCATGTAAACCTTCAGATCTTAGGGGTACCTATTAATATATCATTATCCTAGAAGAGGAAAAACAAATCATCAGTCCAAACAGCAATTAAAATTTTGATAAAATAAATAAATAATAGGCAGATAAAAAGACTAATAATTCAGCTAAATTATATATCCATCATCCATGTTGAACTAGTGAATTTGCTCACTCATTTTTCATAAAAAGACTACAATGATTCCTTGAAGAACCTTGTGTACGAAACATCATGCATACATAACCACACCCACCCAAAAAAAAAAAAAACACTTTCTTCAACAACAAAGATCAAGCTTTGCAGCACGAAAATCTACGAAATCAAATCAAATACCCCAAATTTATAGCAAATCTGAGGACCCCAGTTGTTCAAATCCAGAGAAAGAACTCTATGGATGAACAATTCCAGTTAAGAAACCACGAACACTTCAAAATCCCTAAAACCAGGATCGCAAAATTGAGAATAGCCCACAGACCCAGATGTGGAATCCAGCGACTATAAAATGGAGAAATCCCGAGAAAAACAACAATGATTGAAAGAGTAAACCTTGAGCAATCGGCGGTGGCTAGGTGAGAATTGGTGACGGCGAGGTGAGAATCGGCGTAAGAGTCAAAGAGAGACCCGGCCGACGGCGGCCCAGGTCTGAGAAGTCGTGCGACGGCGGCCCAGGTCTGAGAAGTGAGGAATGTCTCTGAGAAGTGAGAAATGTGAAGGAAATGGAGAAAATTAATTTATTTTTTTAATACTCAAAACCGGTTCGTTTTTACCGGTTTTGTGGACTCAACCGAAAAAAAAACCGAACCGGTCGATTTCTTTAATAAACAACCGAAATGAACCGGTCGACCAATTAAACCGGTTCGGTTCAGTTGACCGGTTTTTTACCCACCCCGTTACTTGAGATTGATTCAGGTAAATTGATAGACTGTACAGAAATAATTAACTTTTGAGTTTTGACCCCCACGGGTCCACGACGTAATTCAAATTTCCAAAAATAAAATGGATATATAAGATACTCAAATACATATATCACAGCCTCACAGGGTAAACACTAAAGGAAGAGATCATTCCATAAAATGGATTGACTTTTTCTCGCATGCATTAACATTATAAAATCTCATTAACTATCAATAGATGAATTTATCTGCTTTTATTTAGACAATATATTATAAAACTTAACTAATGGTTTACAAATTCTCGTACTAAATTTATTAAATTCGATATGTACTATAGAGAAAAACCCTTAGACACCGTTGGTGTTCAGGATTAGATTGAATTAAGATGAGATTGGAATTAAATGGAATTAGATTAGATTGGATTGGACTAAATTAATACTATACTGTGTTTTGAGAAATATGAGACTTAATTGAATTAATACCGTATTTTGTTTGGTGAAACATCGGATTGGATTGAATTGAATTAATAATTTTTTTAAAAGGAAAATATAATAATATTTTGAATTTGATAATATAAACGCATTATTTCAATAAACTCGGTTCTAAAAAATTGACAAACCCAAATCATCGATCATCATCAACAAACCCACTCATTTATTATATTGTTTTTGCTCATTTGGTTTGCTTAGCCTCAACATCTCTCCCGTCAAAATAACGAGAACTAAACAATAGACAATTTTTGTCAGGCAAAAAATTTGACAATAAACCCAGATTATAAACGAATTTGAATTTAGATTAAGAAGAGGAAGCAAACAAATATTGTTAGTACCAAATCTAAATTGAATTCTATAATCTAATGAATTCGAGAGCAACCTTGTTTGATTTTTCTTTATTATCAATTTAACAAATAAATAAATAAAGTAGAAACTCCATTTTCATTCTCTTCTCCATTCAAATTTGTTTCTCAGATCTCTTTGACAATAAACCCAGATCATAAACGAATTTGACAATAAACCCAGAATCATCATCATCACTACCACGGCCACCGGATCTCGGGACTATCATCATCACCACCATCCACGACCATCATTGTCATCATAATAAAGAAAAAAAAAGTTAAGAGAGAGAGAGAAAGACGAAGGCTGCGACGGTGGAAGGAGAAGAAGACAAAGGCCACGGCGATGGAAGGAGACGAAGACGAAGGCTGCGATGGCGAAAGAAGAAGGAAAGGTTGAAGTCTTGGAAGAATTATGGGTCTGGTACTCTAGTTTTAGAGAAAGAAAGGAAACGCTGAAAGAAAGATGAGAATAAATTAAATGGGTGGGGTCCACATAGAGATGGGGTGGGAGGTGGGTATATTTTATCTCATGATCATGGGACTATTTTGATATTTGGATTAATAGTCTAATGTTTCGGACTCTCGCCAAACGCAAGACTGGGACTAAATTAGTCCAATCTCAGTCCAAACCCACGCACCAAACAGGCCCTTATTATTTTATTCCTCAATGTAGACAAATATAATGAAGTGTAAAACATGCTACCTATTAATTAAGAATAATTTTTTTATATATAATTATTGATTAAAGTATTTCCTTTTTTTTTTTAATAATAAGATGACACCAATTCAATAATGGATTACATAAAATATGAAATAGATCGTAAAATTTACGTATAAACAATTGTTTAAACTTGTAGGTAAAAAAATTATTTAAATTTGCAAATAACTTAATTCTCTATAATATTGGAAGTCATAATATTACGTGTATTTTTATAACTTACTTTGAAAAACAAAATAGCTACATTTCACTAAATAGACAAAATATCATATTAGTGTAATATTATTAAACCTTATGAGTTTTATGTAATTATCTATTTATGTATTTTTTTTTTTTTTTATTCTGTAGGGCTGCCCGGGCTGCCTGATTGGCCCGAGCTGCCCGGGCTACAGCTCGGTGCAGCCGTCTCATACGCCAGAGAACAGCATCCACCAAGAATATTTATCAAGAATTCATAATCTGATTAATTAACATACATCTCAACAGTGACTCTCAGGTGTGTTAGGATACAGATATTAATTAAGAATATTAGTATGTTAGGAGTTATATATTAATTAGTTATATTTCCTATTATAAATTGCTTTCCCTTTTTATTTTAGGTTTAGGTTTAGGTTTTCCTTTCATATATTAGTTTAGAGTTGTGCTATCGGCACACCCCCTACCAATCTATATATACCCCACTTTTTAAAATTTTGACTTAATAAAATAAAATTAAATGTTTTTATTAATTATTTTGATTTATTTCCAAAACTATCCAATTTACTTATTTTTCAAACTTAATACACTTCATCTTTGATCTCTGTATACATCTTTCTCTCACCTCCATTAAATGATTTATTTTTTCTTCTTATTATTTTATTTTATTTTGAGTTTTTTTTCTTCTTATTTCATGGTGGAAGAAAAAATATATATATAACAGGGTTGCTTTAACACAATAATAGCTTAATATCATTCTAAAGAACGATTCTTCCATATGCTTAATATCTTTCAAAGACTATTTCAAAATATTTTTGTATGTATGTAAGAAGCAAAATTTAGGGTTTAAGAGTTAAGGAAAAAAAAAAAAGGTTTAAAAGAACATGGGTTTTTTTTTTTTTTTAAAAAGCAATGTGGGGTTTTAATAAGTTTACTTTATAGAAAAATTTTTTCCTTAAATTATATGTCCCTTTAAGTAATTTTGATAAAGAAAAAAAAAATACTGCATAATTAAAAAAATAGGGCATAAATAGACAGGTAGGGGGTGTGCCAATAGCACTACTCTTAGTTTATTTTCCTTAAATAATTAGGTTTGTTATCTCCCTATATAAGGGGCTATCATTCATTATAATAAAACAAGCAGAAGTTCAATAATTTCTTCTCTCTGAATTCTTTTCTTCCTTCTCTAAATTCTTTTCTTTATGCTGTTCTTTTTCTTTTATCGATTTCGTGTGCTTTTATTTATTTAAATATAGAAGAATCCTATCAAGGTGATTCCATCATCTTCAATGGTGTTGAGTTTGATTCCTTCTTCTTCTTTTTCCAATACCTGTCAATCCAAGTACGAAGTTTCTCAGTTTCAGAGGCGAGGATAATCACAACAAATTTACCAACCATCTTCACAAAGCTTTGCTTGACAAACAAATTGAAACTTTCGTTGATAACAAACTTAATAGAGGAGATGAAATCTCCTCATCTCTTCTCAAAGCAATTGAAGAGTCGCAAATTTCTGTTATCATTTTGTCTAAAGACTATGCATTTTCCAGATGGTGTCTTGAAGTACCTGTGAAGATCCTCGAGTGCAGGCAAAACCACTGACAAATTGTAATTCCAGTTTTCTATAGAATAGATCCATCACATGCAAGGGCGGAGGCATTTGAAAACTAGTCAAGGCTGAAGCCCAAGCTGGCTTTTCGTATATAAAAAAATTAAAAAAAAAATTAAGTGTTTGTTGTTAAAGAAAAAGTACAAATATAAATACAAATAAAAGAAAATTACTTGATAATTTATAAAAATAGTCTAGTTTTAGTTTAATTGAGATAATCTCGATAAATTCATTAGATTGATATGAACAATATTGTGTTAACACTCAAACATATTAAAGTTTAATTTATTCCCCTTGCTATTTTTTTTTCTCTATTTCCTAGATTAATCATTTTAAATGTTTTTAGAGGCCAAGATCATTATATTTTTATTATCCAGGTATATACTTTTTAGTTAGAAAAATTTTATTTTAAGGTTTGTTAAAAAAAAAAAAAATTTTAAATTGTACTACCGCTCAGTGTGGTTTTGATAGGAAATTACGTTAATTCAATATAATAATGTCTCATGTATAGGTCGCCGCACATACCGCAAGTGTATACCCAAACAAAAATTATACTTAGCCCACCCATTCAATATGTGCCGACTTCACCCCTGATCACATGTGAGGAATTAAAGTGGGAATTTTTGTAATTGCATTTGCTAAGCATCAACAACCTGCAAAGATAGCGAGTTTAGATCAAGGGCAAAGATGGAAGGAGGCTCTCAAGGAAGCAGCCAATCTTTCTGGCTTTGATTCAGGTGTCTATAAGTTCGTTCTTTATGCTTCATCTTTTATGTTCTGTTTCTGTACTTGATATTTCCTAAGAAAATATCGTCATTAAAAATTGGAATTAAAATTACGACATTTTATCTTTTGCCGTTTTTGATTTTTTGCAACTTAATACGAATTAATTTTTATATTTGTTAGGAATGAGAGTGAGCTTATAGAGGCTATTGTCCAAGATGTTTCGAAGAGATTGAATAATCAGTTGCCCTCAACTGATACCAGCAGCCACCTTGTTGGAATACATTCGGACATTGAATCGTTGTTATGCCTTGGATCGGAGGATGTGAAATGGATTGAATCGCATAGAAATAGGGACCAATCATCACATCTACAAGCTAACTGGCCCATGAAGACCAAACATAATGTTATAAGTATGGAACCCACATTCTCCACATTGGTGTGATATTGTCCGCTTTGGGCCTAAGCCCACACAAATTTACTCTTGGGTCACTACCCAAAAGGCCTCACACCAATGGAGGCCAAGATCATCGCTATGTCCAGCCAATGTGAGACTTTGGTTGCACACCCAACAATTCTCCCCTCGAACAAAGGACCATCATTATCTTCACGGTCCGGGCCTCCCTCAAACGATCATCCATCCGTCAATGCTAGGAGGATTACTCCATCGAGATCACTTATCCCCACCACGTCGAAGCACACGCCTTACGTGAAGATCTGGAGCATTTCCTGCCTCGAGAGCTAACATCACGGACCCATTGCGACCTACCTGGGGCCCACCTCCTGGTTCGCTTCGGCTACGGCTGGCTAAGTCTGGGGGTCGGCTCTTGATACCACTTGTTACAAGTATGGAACCCACATTCTCCACGTTGGTGTGATATTGTCCGCTTTGAGACTAAGCCCGCACGGATTTACTCTTGGGTCACTACCCAAAAGGTCTCACAGCAATGGAGATTGTTTCCATACTTATATACCCAAGATCATCTCTAGGTCTAGCCAAATGTAGGACTTTGGTTGCACACCCAACACATAATACCCCAAGAGATGCACATCATGTTTTGTTAATCACAGCAGCAGTGATTTTAGCAATAATCAAAGCTCTAATTATCTGCTGCGATTATTCATTTGGTTCGATTCCATAGCCTTCATCACATCGGCAGCCTCAATGATTATAATCCTAATGCATGAAATACCCTTGAAGCCATGGATGTTGATCTCTGTGTTATCAATATACGGAGCCTATATATGCTTGATAATAGCTGTATCCCCTCGAGATGCTTTGCCTGTGTTCTTACTGGGAAGCCCTACGATCTTGTTGGCATCTATGTCGAAACATCTTGCTCTCCACACTACACTGCTTAAACTTTTGCAATTCTTATGGGTCAGAGTTATAAAAAATAAAATCATCAGGTCTCGAAAGGCTTCCTTCACAACTTATCAAGTTTGTTTACCAGCTACCTTATTTCCTTTATTATCATTGTGATCATCTTCTGTATTTAAGAATATTATCCAAATATATTAACGATGTTTTGTTGTGTTTCATATCTAGTATTGTATTGCTTGATGTTTTTGTAAGAATAATCGCGCTGTAATATATTAATGCAGAATGTATGTGTTTAGTTAATTATCCTATCATAACCTTCAAATCCTATTTGATTAGACCCAAACTATAGAGATATATGTGGTTCACTTCTTCAATTGCTTGCTACTGTGTTACTAGTTTACTGCCAAGTCAGGTGATCAAGAAATTGTAGCACAAATGCTCTAAGAATGTCCTGAATATGCTCTAGATTTAATCTTGAAGGCAACAAGTCCTGGAGCTCTTTCTGGAATCTATTCAAGAAAGAGACGATTATGGTGAAACGGTTTTGCGCATTGCTGTATCATGAAAACATCTCAAGTAATATTTCTTCTCTGTTTCTTCTGCACTAATTATACCTATATATAAAGGTAGGGGAGGGGACAGTAGCTGTAGGTTGAGGAATTAAACCTTATGAATATGAATATTGTCTGCTAAGTGAGGTTTAGTTGTAAGGCAGAGGTGGAAGTAAATCCCATGAATGATTATGTTTTCACAACTTTAGACAACTTACATGTCTTACGACAAGTTAGGAAGAGAGATATGGAGATCACAGAGATTATTCGAATAGAAGTGGACTTAAGAGCAAATAATTTTAGTAAAGTGATATTAGACTGTAGAACAACGATAACTGTATTGAATCGCAGAGAATTTGGGACCAATCATCGCATCTACAAACTACATGGTGTATGGATAGTTCATATAAATTCTCAAGAAATGCATATCTTGCTTTGTTAGTGACAGCCACCGTGTTTATAGCGTTACCCTTTTATGCAGTATTTGGCTTCCCCTGTAAACAGGCTGGTTGGCAAACAAAGTTTTTATCTACTGTGATTATACATTCGGTTTAAGTCCATTGCCTTCATTATATAAGTGGCCTCAATTATTATAATTCTCATGCATGAAATTCCCTCGAAGCAACAGATGTTGATTTCTGTGTTGTCAATTTATGGAGGTTATATATGCTCAAAAATGGCTATTTCACCTCAAGATGCTCTCTGCCTGTGTTCTCACTGGGAAGTGCACCGATGTTGGTATCCATGTCGAAACATCTTGATCTACTCAGTACACTGCCTATGCTTTTGCTGTGATATGGATTAGATTCCATAAATTTTAGTTTGCAGCTACCTTATTTCTTTGTTAAAGAATAAGCCGACTCTTTTATATCAAAATGTGATATTATGTACTGTTTTATAACTAGTTTGGTGTTTACCGTAACTTACGTAGAAAATCAATCTATTGATAGAATAATCAGACAAAAAAATTAAGCAAGCCGGCCTTTCGTGCACAATGTTGTATAGAAAGTGTCACAATCTCAAAGCAACATGCATGTATTTCTATCGAAATATTGTGACTATATGTGAGGATCAAAACCCTTCAAATCATATCACATTAGACACAAAGATTGTAGAAATTCCAAAGCAAAGCAACTACATTAGACCCTTTGGAGCAACCATAGATGGGATTTCTATGTCTCGATTACAACGGCAAGATAATAGTATAAACAGAGGATCCGGTATGATGTTGGGGAAGCAATGTTTTCAAACGGAAGCAAATGTCTCGATGTATTGATAAGCATTAGACCTGAAAAATCTAAGAGAACCTTCATGATGAATCCCTTCACTATAACAACGACCTACTCCTGAAGATTGCTACATACCCGATAGCTCTACAAATTTGACCCATTGTAAAGCACAAGAGG
The DNA here is from genome assembly GCA_035582765.1 of Acer negundo. Taxonomy (NCBI): domain Eukaryota; kingdom Viridiplantae; phylum Streptophyta; class Magnoliopsida; order Sapindales; family Sapindaceae; genus Acer; species Acer negundo. Next base: position 9,815,656 of record CM069241.1, on the reverse strand, counting down.
AATATTTGGTTGCCGTTACAAAAATTGAAAATTTGGAATCTTGACAGATCACTACAGGTTTGATATGAGGGATGTTTTTATTTATTATTTTCGTTTACTTGGTTTTAAGTCACTTTATCTAAAATGTTCAATAAAAAACAAAAAAATGAAATTTCATTTAAGAATTCAGCAATACGATTTCATCAATCTTACTTCTTCGTTGGATGGTCAAGTATCGGGTTGATCTTCTTGCTGTTGCATCGGCATTTCCTGATATGGTTAGAAGTTATCGTGATCCATTAATGGACTTAGGATTTTGAACTAGTCAGTTCATTAGAAGTATCAATTGAAAAGTGTTGTATTAAACTCTAGTAACAAAGTTCACAATTTTGCCTAGCCTGCCTGGTTTCAACCAGAACAATTAAAACAAACTCAAATATAAGTGTCACCATTTCCTCTTCTTACCATCATCAATTGACAATTGTTATCATCAGCCGAAACAATCGCCAACAATGATGATCATTTAACTGGTATACTTGTTTGCCTACCAATCAAATCCTTGCTTAAATTCAAATCTGTATCCAAACACCATCTCTCCTTTCAAAACCCTTAATTTTGTTAACAAAAATTCGGATATCCTGCAATCCTGTGAGTTGTGACAGTCTAGTGTCATTATGTTGCACTTCTGGAGGAAATGAACCTACTACCAATCTATACACAATACTTCCTAAAACAAACTCAAACACAACTGTCACAGCCTCCTCTTCTTACCATCATAAATTGTTAACATCAGCTGAAACAATTGCCAACAATGATGATCTTTTGACTGTAATATTTCTTTGCCTCCCCATCAAATCCCTGCTCAAATTCAAATTCGTATTCCCAACTTCTCCCTCCGCCGGACCCCTATTATTACTGAACCCATTTCAGGCCTTCTAGTGTGTCGTTTAAACATTCCTGGATACAATTTCATCAACCTTGCTTCCAAATCCTCTCATACCCTTCTAAGTCCCTCAACATTGCTGACATGAAAGCAAGAATTCTGCATTCTTGCAATGGCCTAATTTTATGCGGTGGATCCAGAGACTACAACTGGCCTTTTAGTGCACTTTGTATAGAAAATGTCATAATCTTAAAGCAACATGCATGTATTCCTAATGAAATATTGTGATTATATGTGAGGATCAAAATCCTTCAAATCATAAAAGATTAGACACAGATTATAGACATTCCTGCATTTCCATCTCCTAGCATTTTAAATTTCCCTGTTCCCATTCTTTTTTTGTTTACACTTTGATGGAATCATATGAATCACTTACAATGATGGGATTCAGATTCTTTTCGACTAACTCACATGAAATTCCACCCAACTCTATATACATGAAACATATGATACAAATGAACAAATCACATGTACATGAGTTTTAAAAAATAAAAATCACAAATACATTAGTTTTAAAAAAATAAAAATTACAGACACGTGAGTTTTGTTTTTTTTTTAAATAAAACAAATCACAGGTAAATGAGTTTTTAAAAAATCACAATAAAAAATTAATCAAAGATACAAAAATACAGGTATATGATTATTATTTTAAAATCCCAAGTAGATGAGTTTTTATAAAAAAAAATCAACCAAACATGTGTATATATATAACTTCATAACAATAAACAATAAACATACATATATATTATTGTTTATGATTATCAAAAAAAAAAAAAAATTAAAAGTGTTGCTTTAAACTTAAAGGTGATAGATAAAAACTTGTAGTTTGAATGCTAACGAATATGAGAAGACAAATGATGACCAATAACTATTCAAATATAATAGGGTTGTGTAATAGAAAAGGTATCTGATGGAATATTTAAAATTCATAGAGGGTAGTATTGACAATGCAACTGTATTTAAAAAAAAATAAAAAAATAAAAAAATAAAAAATAAAAAAAAGAAAACTCAAAACTAGCTTATTGGGAGAAGCCCAAAATCTAGGCTTCTCCAACTAGACAAAAAATGGTTTTTATTTTTTTTAGGTTAAAAAAAACTGTTTTTGAAATTTACCAAAAAAAATATATAAAAAAATCTTAAAACGGCTTCTAACATTAAAAAAGTGTTTTTGACCTCTGCAAAAGCCATACCAAACATACACTTAATCTGGGACCAGGTATTTTTTTTTTTTGAAAGCTTTCGCTATTCTCCATACGCGTCCATCTACCGCTCGAGCTACGCCCTGTTGGTTTTATTTAATTCTTTGTAACTTTTAGAATGTAATCTATAAAACAACATGTTTACTTCACTGATCGTCTATAATGATGTGTAAATTTCTTCTTTATAAATTAAATAAATAAATTATTTACTGTTTTTATTTTAAAGAAAATTTTTGATGTTAAAATGGCATTTTTTGACAAATGGACATTTTTGGCATTTTTGAAAATTTCAAAGTAGCTAATTTGCCAATGGCATTGCTCAATTTACCAAAAGCTTTAACTTGCAGAAATTCAGGTAGTACCTGAATACAATGTGACAGCATAACAAGCAGAAATAGCATCTGGATTTGAAGCAGCATAATTTGACAACTTGTCCATTAGTCGAGATAGCACTGTTTTGATGTCAACTGTTAGCTAGTGATCGAAAAGATGATGCATAAAGGAAAAATATCAATATGCTGCACTGACTGATCTTATATCCTCCCATCAAAATTACAAGTAAACATGTTTTGTTCTAATATACTTGGAAAAATTTTATTACAATATCCTTGTATAAAAACTATTACAAGTATGTACTCCACTATTTAAAAAACTACTAAAAAAAATAGGAAATAAATATACTATTAACTGCATCACACATAAATTCCACATTCGTATCAAACAAAATTTTTAGAAGATCAGCAGTTTGATTATATTATAAAAATTATTTGTAGACAAAATAATCTCCACTCTAAGCAATGAACGTATGTTAAGCTGGGGGCAAGCACCCAATAATGGCTCGAGGGTTTGTAAGTGGTACTCATCTGGGAAGACCTGAGTTATGCAATTCATCAAATGATATCGTTCGAGATGCTATAAATGAAACCGACAACGCTCTCTTTTTATATAGTTAATAGATATATAAGATCGGGTCGGGTTGGATATCTATACCAACCCAATTCAAGGTCTTTCACCGGGGTCAGTTCGGGTGGAAAGTGAAAAATGGCTGCCCCAATATTTTTATATGAGGAAGTGGGGTAATATACAGGACCTTTTGCTGAAAAATCACTTTTTAGGAATTTGAACTGGTCAGTTTATCAGAAAAATCAAGTCACAAATATTATAGAAACTGCAACAAGAGAGTTGTATATTTGTTTAAGCTTTAGATTTTACTTGAGAATCAAGAGCTATATCAGGTAATGGTGATGTGAAGAAAAGTTGAGTTTTTGTGGTTTTGAATTGGTCAGTTTATTTGAATAATCAATTCAAAAATTTCATATAAAACTGTAACAACAGAGTTCTATATATGCTTGTTCAATCTTTTAGTTTTAGCGTACATGAGAATCAACAGCAACTTCCTTGCTGCACAATCAAAATCATGTTCTACTCATAAGGATCAGCTTAGGTTCACTACGAATTCTGCTATTCTTCTACTTGTTTAAACTTTTGAGTTCAATGAGTATTGCACAAAATCTGAGTTGCATAAATACGTTAACCTCCTCATATTATCCCAATCAACAGGAATTGGAGTTGCAGGCATTGGCATTTTTCGAACTTTCACCTCATCATCCACCTTGAAGTACAAGGAAGGACCAAAACAATTAACCCAATGAACTGCACCATTCCAAAATACTCCCCTTCTAAAATCCACTCCATCATCTGCGATAAAAGACCTGCCAGAGAGCCTCCAAGAGCGCGTCTCAGATGAGTATATCTCTATTTGATACCGCGAGTAATTCAGGTACTCCTTTAATCGTGAGTAAATGCCCAAATAAGCATGCCATGAATTAGGTTTTCGGACACATAACTTTATAGTGAGGTGACTTCTGAGGATCGTAGGCTAGAGTCATACCACAAACAATTGTTAAATCTTGACCACCAGGGCGAGGAAGTCTACGGAATTGCTCGGTTGTGGGATTGTAAATGTAACAGTAATGTCTGTCAATATAGTCTGAACAAAAGAGTAACCCATGACAAGATTGTAAGATTCTCACACCAAAAGGATGGTTCACAAAAGTTAGGGTCTTGAAGGGAGGGCTAGTTGGCTTGTCACTTAGAGAAACAAAATCATATTTTTTGTTAATGAGAGAATCTTTGTGCAAAAGAAGGCCTGAGACTAAATAGGGATCAGGGTAGAGGCAGCGACAAAAGAGAGGACTGGAAATAAGAGAGCGCCACTGTTTAGATACAGATTTGCATCTGAGAATAGATTTCAACGGTAATCGAATCAAGATTCCAGTCAAGATATCATCTGGTATCTCCTTAATATTGACAGATGACATATTTGAGAATCTTTTGAAAACTTTGTGGGTGATGAGAATTAGCCGTTCCGGCGTGGAGGGCAACGGTGTGTGGAGGACGGTGGCGTGGAAGAGAGGACAGCAGAATCGGTGTGGAGCGCAGTGACTTGGTGGCAGACGAGCGGCGCCGGCGGCTGCTGTGAACGGAGAAGAGCAGGATGAAATCGATATGAAATGGGGGAGCGGCTGTGAACGATGATATCGGGGTGGGTTTGGGTTTCGGGTTTTGGGTTTCTTTTATTTTAGGGAAACTTGCACGAACATACCCTGACTTTAACACATATACGAGGCATAATCCAGTTTGTCATAATTATAAGAAAATACCCTTGATTAACCATTGACTGACAATTAACTATACTAAATGATAAAATAACCAAAATACCCTTCTTTAATGTTTTATTAATTTTTATTTTAAAAAAATACTGTAAATATTAAGATAATAAAACTAATTAATCAACAATATAAAATTTAGAAGTCAAATATTACAAAATATCCAAATCACCTCTCAATATTATAATTTTTTTTAATTTTTTAATTGTTTGATAACTGTTAATCATCCCTCAAAAAATAAATAGCAATTGATCTCCATGGAGACCTACATTAATGGAGATTTCTAGGCCTCCATAGAGATCAATTGCTATTTGTTTTTTGCTTTTAATATTTAATTTGATTTGCTTTTCTTTAAAAATATATATATATATAAATTGTTTTGGTTGCCTTTTAATATATAATTAATTATTTTTTAATTATTTTAATATTTACAGTATTTTTAAAAAAATAAAAATTAATAAAATATTAAAGAAGGGTATTTTGGTCATTTTATCATTTAGTATGGTCAACTGTCAGTTAACAGTTAGTCAAGGGTATTTTCTTGTAATTTTGATAAAATTGGATTATACCTTATATATATATTAAAGTTAGGACATAGTTGTGCAATTTTCCCTTTATTTTATATAAGAAATGACAGGACCAACACCATAATATCATGATTTACTATTCGCATGCCTTGAATAAATAATTTTTGGTAAATATTTTAAGCAAATGCTATTGATAGATGACAGCCATTAATTATCTATTAACACTATATATTTTTACTCAACTTAAAATCCTAAGAAGAAAAAATATATATCGTTTTCTTATTTTTATAGATCGATCTCCAGAACGGTTTTCTTATTGATTTGATCTCCTTAATCATGCTTCTACTGTTCAAAAATCAGTTCAATTCATCATTGTGGGTTATTATTAGCAACTTGGCATCAGAGCCAGCCTTAGAGCAGGGTGCCAGGGTCGCTCGCCTAGGGCCCATGATTAAAAAGGGCTTCAAAATCCTAGTTTTGAGTTGTTATGTAAAGGAGTTTAGACAAAAAATTCCTCAAGTAAAAGATTTTAGTTCATACAAAAAAACAAATGGCCCAAACATTTGTTGTTTAAAAGGCCCAATGAAGAAATTGCCAAAATGACCGTATATATTATGGAAAATTTGTTTTTAACAACAAACGAAATTTTAATTGTTAATAACCATATTTTTGAGAAATTACTGGAAAGCCCTCATATAAAAACCATCCCCAAAACACTCTCTCTCCTTTTTCTCTCTTTTCTTTCTCTCTCCTCTCCTCTCCTCTCCTCTCCTCTCTCTCTCTCTATCTCTCAAAGTGATCATCGACGTCGTCAACTGAGTGCACCGCCGACGAGGGTTTGCCCGCCAAGAGCCAACGAGCTTCTTGGCTTCGTGACAGCCACAACACCGTCATGATTCACCATCGTGCACTGCTTGGCTTCAATAGTCGTCACGCTTCACGCCCAGCCGTCGTCGTCGTCGTCGTCGTTGTCGACGTGCTTCGCTGCTGCTACTTCGTGCGTCGGTCATCGTCATGCTTCACGTTTTGGTTGTCGTCGTCAGAGCTCCCTCCGCCGGTGATTTGATCTGAAAAAAGGGAAACAAAAACCTAATTTTTGAATTTTGGGAATTTGGGGAATTTAGGGAAGAATGGAAATTAGGCATGATTTCAAGTTTCACATTTAATTTTAGCCATGATTTCAAGTTTCAACATTCAAGTTTTACCCATGATTTCAAGTTTGATGTTTTTTTATAAAATAAAATAAAATAAACTAATTTCAGGGGTACTCTTGTAATTTACGAATATACACTTAATTTTTTTTTTAAAAGTGGTTATTAACAATTAAAGTTTCAAAAAAGGTTACTAACAAAAGTTTAATATATCCAATGGTTAGTTTTGGTTTTCTCTCCCCAAACATTTCTAAAACAAAACAAAAGACCCAATTAGTTATCACCGTGTCATTCTCTATTTTCATTAATCCAGCCATCCAGCTTTCAGCTTTGTCTTTCTATATCATTGTTCTGGATCATGTTTAGCCCATTTACATTTCCGTTCAAACAAAAAAATATGGCCCAAATATTATTTTACACCTCCGTTCTACCGTATTACTTGTTTGATAACTTTGATTCAGATAATTTGGTCGTTTGAATAATTTGAAATCAAAGTCCCAAACCTGCATGATTTGAATTTATGTGTTTTTAAAATTTATTATTTGTTATTTGTGTACAATTTTGATTTATTAATTTCTTCCTAATGCATTGTTATCTTTTTTTAATTACTTGAATGTTATATTTTGCCGCCAATTTAAACGGTTTAATCAACATCTACAAAAAAAATTTCAAATGGGATTTTATCATTTTAGTGGGTTAGTTTCACATTTACTTGTAAGTTGTAACTTGTAGGAGAAGCTGAAAAACAAATTCTCCATTCGAAAGAAGAAGCTAAGGGCCAATTTGGTATTACTTTTGAAAAATTAAAATCAAATTATTTTATAATTTTGATATAAAATGATGTTTGGTAAAACTTCCAAAAATGATTAATTGATAATCTGGCAAGTTTTGACAGTGATTTTAAGAAGTAGGTGGGGGTTTATTTTTTGAAAGTGATTATGGAATAATCTATTTTAGTATTTAATGCATCTTTTAAAATATAATTATTATCCTTATAAAATCAAGTTAAAATCATTTATATACCTTATTTCATCTCAAAGTTAAATATTCTATTTAAATATTGATTTGATTTATAAAATATTTTAAAAATATTTTTATTGTTCTTATAGAATTTTTTTTTTTCAATTTAAATATTCATTCTACTTAAATATTGATTTAATATATATATAATTGATGGAAAAAAAAAATGAACGCATGTATATTTTAGTCATTGTAACTAATCTCAGCTCTTTAATAATAAAATTACCAAACATATGTATACTACTTTTGAGGTAGACAGTTGTTTTAAAAATACAATTAACCAAACATCTACGGATAAACTTCACAGTCGATTATTCCTTCAGCACAGCGAATAGTGATTATTATAAAAGTTACAACAATACCAAACTGGCCCTAAATCTATACCAACAGAAATTTATGGTTGATTTAGTATAATACAATGACAAACATTTTGTTGTATTTTGAAAACACATAACTTTATTTTTACACAATGCATATTGGATATAACTATATAAGTTTATTTTGCTATTTTTTTCCGATTTTATTGAAAATCAAGCATCAAAAAATGGGGCGAAAATATAGGAAAAATAATATTAAAAAAATAGTTGTAGATCTTGAAAAGTTTCCAAATTTTGTTTACAAGTAAATTTCATTGAAATTATCATCTGTAAAAAAATTCAGATCAAAATTCATTAAAATCCATGAATTTTATTCTTGTTTTATGTTAAAATGAGGGTTCTCTCATCAGAGACTTACTCTATATATATTGAATAAACTATGAACAAGGGGCCTATTTTCAGTTTTTTGCCTCGGTCCTTTGAAAGGTCAGGATCGACTCTGCTTGGCATCAAAGTTAGAAACATTTTCCCTATGCAGCAGGTACACTTGCTTTAGTACTGCCAGACCTCCTTTGTAAAAAATCACTTTATTAAAAGAATAATCAGTTGCATGTTAAATAAATCGGTTGGAAACCTTGACGGGCTGCCTTGGTGGTCCAAGGATGAACCGTAAACTTATGCATCCTTGGTTCAAACCTTTGCAACTCCCTTGAGGCCAACCCCTAGAGCAGCTCAACAGGTGGAATGACAAGCTTGGGACACGGATGACTCCCACGTCAACAATTCGAATACTACCCAGGCAAAGATGAGTACTGATTTACCTGTTTTGCATCCTTGTGGGGCCGGGGGTGTGGGTCAAGTTTCCTATCTATCCTACTACTCAACAACCAATAAACATGCCACTGCAAGTCACGCAGTTGGGGGGAAGATAGACGGACGAAGTCCAGGATCCTCGATATCAAAAAATAAAAAATAAAAAAAATAGCTGAAGCCTTTCATCTCCACTTCAACTTGTCGTCATCGCTTCGGGTCCTCACCATCTCCGGCTGACCATCGTCATTTCAGGAAAAATTAGGAAAGATGATATATAATCTAATTATTATATATTAGGGTTATGGTCCCCAAATTACACGATCTTTTTCAGTTTGTCTGTATCCCCATCAACAGAGAAACAAAGAACAAATTTAGGGTTCATAAATATCGTGATAATTTGGAAGATCACAACCCATCCACCAATATCCAACAATGGATTCAGGTACTCTTCCGCTTTCTTTGATCTCCTTTTTCTCTTGAATTGATATGGGTTATTAATATGTATTTAGGGTTTGATTAATCATGATATAGAAACATGTTTAGGATCAGATTCGGATTGATTATGTGCCTATGCATGTTGATTTAGTTTTAATCAAATTCTTGACACCAATTCCTCTCATGCTCCTCCTAAATCCCTCAACATTGCTGACATTAGAGTAAGAATTCTACATTCTTGCAATGGCCTATTTTTATGTGGCAGATCTGGAGACTACTTTGTTTACAATCCTACTACCAAGCAATGCACTATACTTCCTACATGCCTTGTCAGTAATGGAGTTTTTAATGTTGTACATGATGTTATCTTAGCTTATGATCCTTCAAAATCACCACATTACAAAGTCATTTGTGTAAGGGATTGTGATTTTTCGAAGAGGGACATTATCATATTGAGGTTTACTCATCTGAAATCGGGCACCGGAGACAATCTGGAGGTGCTTTCAGTCCACCAGACCATACTAATTTTAGATATGGTGTATTTTGGAACGGTGTCATTAATTGGATTAGTTATTGGGGTAATTCTTTGTTCTTCGTTGATGAATAAAAGCAGCATGAAATGCCAATGCCTGTTATTCCTGACGGCTATGATGATGATGATGATGATAGGCTGGTTAGGTAGTTTGGAGAGTCTCGAGACCATTTGCATCTTATCAAGATCTATGGTCCGCATATTGCTCTGTTCAATGTTTATGAAATGAAGAGAGATTACTCCGGTGAAGTATCAGGTTGATCTTCGGGCTGTTGCAGCCACATTTAATGAGATGGTTAGAAGTAGTCTGGAGCCATGGGACTTGCATTATTATGTTTTTTCGATACTTTCTGTTGTACGGGAAGAGAATGATGAGGACTCGTATTTGGTGTGAACTTGCCTAATAAAGTAGTACGTTACAAGTTCAACGATAAGTCTTTTGAGAAGCTACATGATTTTGATAGAGTTGGCACCAAAGTCGATGCTGAGTTGGAGCATGTGAATACAATAGAATGTTCATGGTTTGATGCATTTCAATACATGGAGAGTCTCGCTTATGTTTGATTATGTTCTACTCCTAAGGATCATCTTAGGTTCACTATGAATTCTGCTATTCTTCTTCTTGTTTAAACTTTAGAGTTCAATGAGTATTGCACAAAATCTGAGTTGCAAATGAAAACCCTTTTACATGTTGCATGTAAGCATGCCTACTACCTTCATCCACTGGAAGCAGAGGCACTAGTTGAAAACCCCAAAACACCCTACTAGACTGGAGAGGACCCTTTTGAAGATTTGATCATATGTTCTTGCTTTGGAGCAAACTATAAACATATCATCATCTCATTTTTATGTTTATTGATTTAAGCCTAAATGAAAAATGCTGAAGTGCTGGGGTGGCTTCCAATGAGCACTTGGTAGTTTTTTTATGGCTGAAAAAGTGTATGAATTGCTTGGTTGTGAGATTGTAAATGCAACAGTCATGCTCTATAACTGCCATGGTTTAGATACAGATTTGCATCCGAGAAGAGATTTCAAGGGTAAACGAACCAGGATTTCTGTCAAGAGATCATCATTATCTGCCATGGAATTTAGTTTCTTCTTGAGAATGTTTTTGAAAACTTGGTGGGTGATGATGGGTATTAGCCTTTCATGATTACGTAGTGTATTTATATGAGCAAATGAGGTTATTTTTCATTGAAGATTGCTCAATAAGCTATGCTGTTGTAACGTTGACTTAGAAAAAGGATTGCTAAACACAAAAGGAATCTGGACGGCTCACCAAACATGGAAACATTTTATTTTACAGTTCCTTCTGCTTATGATTTTGAACTAGTCAATCATGCAATAATCTTGCTCTAAAACTTTGAGCAGTGTAGTTTTTCGATTGCTCAAAATGGTGTTGCAAAGTTGACCCAGATAATTAGATAAATAGATTGCAAAGCACAAAAGCAACATTTGGTTGATGTTTCGGAAAACTAGAATCTTGACAGCTCACAAAAAAGTTTGGTATGAGAGAAATTTTAATTGATATACAAGGAGTGACAAGTCACTATCAACATGTCAAGATTTAGCTTCCTTGAGAATCAAGAGCAGATGGCTTGCTTCACAATCTTCATTAGTCTTTTGAAAAAAAAAAAAAAACCTATAAATACATGCCCATTGCTCCTATAAACAAAGCCAAACAAACAATCATGCTTGGATCCACCAAAAGAACCAAAACAAGTTCAAACATATCAATCACCATCTCCACTTCTTCCAATCATCAATCAGCAGCCGAAACAGTTGCCAATATTGATGACCTTTTAACTGATATACTTCTTCGTCTCCCGATCAAATCCCTGCTCAAATTCAAATCCGTGTCTAAACACTGGCTCTCCCTCATTACTAACCCTAACTTCTCCCTACGCCGGACCCTTGTTCCTGAACCCATCTCTGGCCTTTTCGTGCATGGCATAAACACTTCCGATTTTGATTACATTAATCTTACTACTACAAACCCTAGTCGTCCTCCCTTCAAGTCACTCACTTTTCTTGACAGTAAAGCAAGTATCCTGCAATCTTGCAATGGCCTATTGTTATGTACCAGTTGTCGTCCAGGTCGAAGGAATGAACGTAACCGCAACTATTGTGTTTACAATCCTACTACCAAGCAATACACAGTACTTCCTCCATTCCCTGTTAGTAATGGAGTTTTTAGAGCTATTCATGGTGTTAACTTGGCTTATGATCCTTCAAAATCACCTGATTACAAAGTCATTTGTGTAAGGAATTGTGATTCTTTACAAGAGGGGCATTATCAGATAGAGATTTACTCGTCTAAAACCGGACCCTGGAGAAAATCCGGTGGTACTTTCATTGCAGCAGCCGGCATAAATTTCAGCCTTGGTGTATTTTGGAACGGTGCCATTCATTGGATTAGTTATTGGGGTAATAATAATTCTTTGTATTTCAATGCTGACGAAGAAAAATTACATGAAATGTCAATGCCTGCTGTTCCTGATGGCTATGGTGAAAGGATGGTTAGATACTTCGGAGAGTCTCGAAACCATTTGCATCTTATCGAGATTTATGGTCCGTGCACTGCTCTGTTCAATGTTTATGAAATGGAGAGAGACTACTCCGGTTGGTTCGTGAAGTATCGGGTTGATCTTCTGTCAGTTGCAGCCGCGTTTCCTGAGATGATTAGAAGTAATCTTGATCCATGGAACTTGCAATATTATGGGTTCTGGATACTTTCCATTATAAGGGAAGACAGGGATAAGGACTCATACTTGGTTGTGCACTTAACCAAGAAAGCAATACGTTACAATTTTAATGACAAGTCTTTCATGAAGCTCCATGATTTTGCTCCAGTTGGTAGCCAACTCGAATCTGAGTGTACTCTAGAAATTGGATTTTTTGATGCTTTTCACTACATGGAGAGTCTTGGTTATGTATGAAGTGATGATGTTCTGTTCCAAAATCTGATATTCATCTTCTTGATTGAACTTTTTTTTAAAAAAATATAATCTTGGTTGACCTTTTGAGTTCAATTGGTATTGGTAATTCTAGAAACAGTAATATTGGTAATCTCACTAATACAATCCCTTGTCGTCCTCCCATTTAAGTCCCTCACTTTTCTTGACAGTAAAGTAACAAGTATCCTGTAATCTTGAAATGGCTTATTGTTAAGGAAGAATTGACAATGCCTGATATTCCTGATGGCTGTCATGGAAGAAGGGGTTCGATGCTTCAGAGAGTCTAGAAATCATCTGCATCTTATCGAGATTTATGGTCCTCAGTTCAATGTTTAAGAAATGGAAGGAGACTATTCCTGTTGGTTCCTGAAGTATCAAGTTGATCTTCTGTCAGTTGCAGCCGCGTTTCCTGAGATGATTAGAAGTAACCATGATCCATCACACTTGCATTATTATAGGTTTTCGATACTTTCCATCGTAGGGGAAGAGAAGGACGAGGATTCGTATTTGTTGCTGAACTTGTCTAAGAAAGCAATACGATACAACTTCAAGGATGAGCCTTTCAAGAAGCTCCATGATTTTGAAGTGAAACATGTAGATAAAATAGAATTTGGATGCTTTGATGCTTTTCAATACATGGAGACTCTTGCTTATGTTTGATGATGTTCTGTTCAAAGTAGTGATCAGTCTAGGTTTATCATGGGTTGTGTTCTTTTTTTGAACCAAATTTATTTCATCCCACACTTGAAAACTTGTTTCAAATTATGAGATAGCTAAGCAGTGGTCCAAATGCAATTTTGTTAAATGACAATTGACAACCAACTGCAAAAGCACTAGGCAATTTGACAGAAAAAGTAGCAATCTTTAAAGGGTGGTTGTAGTTATTAAATGGAATTTAGCAAATCCCCTCCAAATCTCAACTTGATATTGTGCTCTCCCACTCAAATTACTTCACACACACACACCTAGCACTGTCCATTGACTCTCCATGCCAGCTAAATATTTGTAAACAGATTGGAATGCCAGAGAGTGAGGGACAAGAATGTTATGCAGAAAAATTGAAAAATAAAAGCATATGTATTTGTCTGAATATACAATTGGCTAACATTTAAGCAAATCATCAAAATGACAATGCTGTCATTATACAAGAAATGGGCACAAAAAATGAACAAACAACCAATCAGGAAACTCAAATTTATTGCCATTATAGAATTCCTGTGGAGTTTGGGAGCTGACCTCATTGTAGCTTTGAGAATTTCAGAGGTTGAATTCAAAGTCCATGACAATCTTGGAACCAAATCAATCTCCAAAGAGCCAAAATTTCCTACTTCACTGATTGAAGTTGAAGCAATAAGCCAAACAACTTTTAAAGGTCCAGTTGCTTCTTGTCAATTAGCTCTTTCTCATGAATTCATATACCTCCACATATCCAAGTTGGGACCAACAAATCTGATCACCGACTCTAATATTATGCTTCTTGGATGGCTGAAATGTGCTACTTTTGCCGCAAGTGAGTACACTGCCTGCAATCCTACAATCCTTGTGTCGTAACCAAAGAAGATGTCAACATTTTCGCTTCATGCAAATAAACATTTTATTTTCCTCATATATGTGTCATTGGCATCACTATTTGTCACGACCATCAAACATGTTGATGTTAGAAATTAAAATATACAAATTCAGCCTGAAATCAACCTCACGGTGACATACTACCAATACCCGGTTTGACTTTCAGCAAAAGGCCAAAGTTCCTATTTTCCGATTTCTTCAAGCTTCCGTATGACTTGTTTTGTGTTTGGCCTAAGAGAAGGGGAAGGCGAACAACAAGCCATGGCAAGCTGAAAAAGTTTGAGAATGCATTCTTCAGTTACTGGATATTCATGACTACCGTTGTTGCTTAGAAGCAAATCCGGGTGGTACAAATCTGCAATCCTATGATCAAGAATCGCATTTCGCATGAAATTTGGTAGATAAAAATCCCCATCTAGAGTTGGGTTCTCATTGATCGGTTCCTTACCAGAAAGTAGTTCAAGCAAAATTACCCCAAAACTGTAAATATCCGTCTCCTCACTTACATCCTTCATTTTGATAAGCTCAGGAGCTTTATAGCCCTCGGATGCTGAAGCTTCAAGCATTTCCTGCCCAGCGGTAGGATTCAAGAGAAACTGCAAACCAAAATCAGAGATATACGGCTGGTAACTGCGATCCAATAATATGTTCTTCGACTTAAGGTTTCCATGAATAAAAGGCTTATGCAACCCCGTGTGAAGATGATCCAATCCCTCAGCGATACCAATGGAAATCCTAAAAATGATGTCCCATTTGTGAGACTCAACATTTCCACCTGCCCAATGAAAACATAATCTATTCAATATGTAATCTTTTCAACTTGAAAATGAACCCAGAAACTGGATCGCGTGTTTAGTGATTGATTGTCTAACCATTAACAGGGTAAACGTGAATCATCAAATAAATGAAGGCAAAAGGACAAAGCTAGGTGCCGACACTTCTAAATAATGCAACAAAATAATATCATGTATGGTTGACTATGTGTGCATAATAGGAAATCTCAATCATGAACACAAAACAATCAATTTTGAATCCAGCTATGAACTCCTGGCAAAAAAAAAAGGCTAAGAAGAAAAGGACACAAATAGAGATCTCTAAGAAGCTACATATCATAATTGGGAATTGAAGTTCAAAGACAAAAATGGATAAAAGCTTACAACTGCTTTGAATTTTCTACCTAATAGGTGAAAATTGAAAGATGCCAAAAAGAATTTAATAACAGCTCAATTAAACATTCTTGATTTCATTAAAGAAAACAAACCTGAATCCTGAAAAAGCAAAACTATCTACCTAATCTAAAATGGAAACTCAGTGCAAGAACACAAAAGAGAGAAAAAAATTTTAAAAAAATACTTGAGAGACCAATCAGATTTTTATCATATCATTTCCATTTTTTGATCATCAAATTTCACTCAAGTAATTCAACAATCAAGTTAATCAAAATCAACCTCTCAGATTTAATCTGGGATTTTTCTAGTTTCTGCTATAAAAAACAGAAACCAATCAGTCTAAAAGCATTGGTCTGAGAATAAACAAATAACTTTGAAGAAACTAAAACTAAAAACAAAAGTAAAAACATTTTGTTCTCAGTTGTTCAAACTTTGAAGCATATAAACCTGAACCCAAAAAACAAATATATGAATTAAGATCACCAAAAGTCAAGGAACAGCTGACCTCTGATAAACTGAGACAGATTTCCAGGCTTGTAGAATGGATGCACAAGTAGCTTCTCACCTCTCGGTCCAGCATAAAAACCCAAAAGAGGAACCAAATTTGGGTGCCTAGTGTACCCCAAAAGCTCAATCAGATCACCAAAATCTTTATCTCTTGTAGTACAAACAGGTCTCAAGAACCTGAGCAACCTCACTGCACAACTCCTCTGTAACAAGGCCTTGTACAGAGTACCATGGTTGGATTTACCAATGACTTCACCAGGAGCATCAAGAATGTCAGAGATTGTGAGGTCTTCTCCTCCTTTGAACGTGACCAGATCCTCTCTCTGATTCTCTTTTTCTCCATTTTTGAGCTCATTGTTGCTCTCCAAGTCATTCTGGTCATTCTTTGTCGATCTTCTGCGGTAAAAGAAGAAAATGAAGACTAAAACAATGGTGAAAACAGCTGCTGAAATTAATCCGAGAATTAGTTTCAGAATGTGGGTGTTTCTCATTTCAAGAAAAGTTTGATTCTTTCTAATGAATTAACAAAGAAAACAAAGAATCAGGATCTGGGTAGAGTGACAGAGATCGAAAAGTGAAGGATTTAATGGAAATTCAGTTCAGCTTTCATGGAAAATGTTCTGTTTTATTTTTCTGGATTGTACTATAAGTCTAGAGGGAATTGACAGTGGAAGACAAGAAGATGAAGATAGATGTGAACTTTGTGGGGGTGTGGAACCCAAGATTAATTATAATTATGATAAACAAAAGTAAAGTTAATCAGAACTTTACATCAATGTGGAAGATGAGACTTGAGAGAGACTGATGATGGAATTTGGAGTGTGAGAGAGAGCGAGCAAATAGACTTGGGCAGAGAATCTAGTGTGATACAGATCTAGCCATGTGATATTTTGAGTTTTTGACCGCTTTGTTTTTGCTGCAAAGTGAAAATGTGGAAATTTCTTCAATGCCCCTATCTTTTTTCTTTTTTCTTTTTCTTTTTCGCTGGGCCGTATAAAATATTTATCTAAAATTATATCAAATAAAAACGTCGGACGTAAGTTATCAAGATTATAGCACTTTACACTGTAATCTCATGCTTTACTAGATTTATTTAAACTATTAACATAATCTTAAATATCTAATGGTATCTGTCTATTCATATATATATATATAGATTCTGTATATTTTTTTTTTTTAAGGTTTTTAATATTGGTAAGATTCGAACCGTTAACTTAAAAATCATTTATTCAAACTCTAAACTCGTCCATCTACCAGTAAATTTACGTCTCTAAAGACTAATTAGAGATTGTTAAGGGTTGTGATCACTTGTTAATGTAACTTTGATTATATCCTCAATGACCGATTATATCATGATTATAAAAATACTATAGCATTAATACAGAAAATCTATTTTTATATAACATATCATTTAGTTTCCTTTTTGAGGAGGATTGTGTGATTAGTTTGAAAGATCTTTAAAACTCTCTTTTGTTATATTGATTATAAACAAGGAGTTTTTTTTTTTTTTAATTATTATTATTGTATTTATAAAAAACAAATATTGGAAAATGCCTACCTTTTATTATTGATTTGAAATTTGAAAAAAAAAAAAATTAATGTTTTGAAAAAGATAATACGGGAAAAAACACAAAAAGTTTTCTAGTATGATTGTACTTGTCTATTTATTTTTTATTTTTTTTATTTTTTTTTACAGGCTGCACCCAAGCAGCAAAACAAACTCTAATTAAATATGAGTTAATGTTAATACCAACTAAATTTTCACTTTCAATTAGCTAGACATCAAGTCATCAACCAACCTTGTTAGTCAAGAAGAATTCAATGAAATTAATAAGTACACTTTTTTAGTTACAACGTGATAGAATGATTAAAATATTGGTAATATTTTAATTGCTTTGGTGAGAAATCATTAGATAGATATATATATAGGTTTCATTGTTCCTTTTTCTCCACTTTTCTTCAATTTGTAGGCAAAAAAAATAAAAATAAAAACATTGCTTGTTTGCTACAACACAACACCTTTAGAAAATTAATTAACAATATTAGTTTACCTAGAAATTGAAGCAACATCATGCCTTTAAGGATTTTGTAATTATACAACAATTACATTAGAGACGTCACATTTTATTTTAATTAACAATTCATCTGCTCGAAATAATTGAATTTTGATGTTAGGTTCCATTCGTCATATTCACAAGTAATATATATATATATATATATATATATTTTTCTGTTGTCAATTCGTTATGGTATAAAATATATCAAAACGAAAAATGTGAACCATTAAATTTACATATTTTGACTCGTAATGTATGTACTTATCAAAACTTCTTCATAATCTATGATTCACATTCTTTGTCCTGGTATATTTTATATCTAGATGAACTGATAGTAGAAAGACTATATATATATATATATGTATGTATATGTATGTACAATTTTTTTATCGTCAGTTCGTATATATCGGGATAAAGAATGTGGACCATTAGATTTACATACTTTGATTCAAAGTATATGCACTTGTTAAAACTTCTCCATAATCTGTGGTCCACATTCTTCGTCCTGATATATTTTATATCATGACGAACTGACAGTAGAAAACTGTATATATATATAAATATATAATTGAAATTTGAATCATGTTACTATACAGAGTTGTATAAGTAATTACTAATATTTTGATTTCAATCTAAAAATCCCCAAAAATCAAAGGACATGGAAGAATTACAAACCAAAAACAAAAAAACAAAAAACAATCCCTCTAATTTCTAGCCATTAATTATACATGGCTAAACTCACAATTGAATTTTGAATCATTAGAGCTGTAGGAATGTAGAAGTAATTACTGATATTTTGATTTCAATCTAAGAATCCCAAAAAATCAAAGGATATGGAAGAATTACAAACTAAAAAAAATTAAAAACAATTCCTCTAATTTCTAGCCATTAATTAGACATAGCTAAACTCTTAGATTTTAGTCTAATGTATATTAATTGTCCAATAACATTAATGACCTATATATATTACTATTTTTTTAATAATTAAAAAAAAGTGTGTAATTTAGATATTGGAGTTGATTAATTTACAATATATCTATAATTTTTTCAAAAATTGTTTTAGAATAATTTTTTATTATAATTGTAAAAACAAACTTTCACAGCACCAAACAATTTAAAAATACAACTAAATTCATCATTATATTGACAAAATTTGAAATGGATCAATGTAAGTCACTTACACTCTCGTCATAACTATGTTGTGACTCAATATTTGTTAGTTCAAGTCGTATTTCTTTCACCAATCTTAATTTTATACTATAAAATAATAAATTCAGTATTATTTATATTTAAATTATAAATAACGTTAGACTGTTCAAATTATTTACCAATACATTTGAATATAATTTTAAACAAATAATTTGAAGACAAGATCGGTACCCCAAAATTATACATGCATGATGGGTGGATGACTTTATACATATGTGGACCATTAAATAAAAATAAAAATGATATCCATGAGCTACTTGATGTCCATATGATTTAAACTTTACTATCGCCAGATTTATTTGTTTCTTTCTTTACAACGTGAGTGGTTATATAATTGTCTCCACATAAAATCATTACATAGCACTTTCGATGCATTTTGTGGGTGACATTATTGCAATGATTCAGTAAAAAATTTAGGTTGAGTAACGTTACAAAACTAAACAAAAATAAATCTTTAGTATTTTAATATTATAAAACAAATATGCTTATTTTTATTGAAGAATTACAATAATATAAGAATCCTGTGTCGATGTTTATATATATTTATATATTTTTTAATTAAGCTTCTTGTTGTTGTTGTTGTTGAGTAAATATATGGTTTTAGTTGTAAAATGTCAGCAGTCAGCCCCTACAAAAATGCTCATGAAAGTGCATTCCTCCATCCAGTAATTATCAACAACTAAAGAGAGATTAAGTTTTGCTAAACAATGAGCAGCTATATTAGTTTTTCTAGGAACATACATAATAGGCAGCTATGAATCATTTTAATAATAAAAAAATTGTTTTTTAAATATTACACTATTAAATAATTTCAGGTTTTTTTTTTTTTTAAAGGGAAGAACTCGAATCCACAATCTTTGATGTATGTATAAAAGATTTTACCATCGGCTTAACCTCTTCTCGTCCCAAATTTTTTAAATAACATTACATTATGCTTTTATAAAATAACATTTACTTTTAATTTGACAACTATAACCTTTATTTTAGTAACATAATTTATTGTTATAATTCTTGAAGAGAAAAAAAAAGGGGTCTATGAGAGGATCACATCAATGAAGTTGATAAATCTATACTCGTACAAGTGTACAACATCTGGACCCTAATATGACCTGCAAAGTTGGACTTTTTAGAACCAATCAGATCTTGTCACATTTGATGAAAAAGGTCAAAGTTTCCTGACAGTGGACCACGTGTCCCTTACGCTTTACCCATCTGTTAATTTGGTGGTTGAGTCTTGAGTCACAACTCACAGTGCCAATTAACGGCGCTGATTGATGACTTAAAATAGGTGGACACCACTCTTTTAATCTTGAATGGGCAAACTCAATTCATGTGCGGGACCCCTGTCTCCTTGTGTCTTGTGAACAGGGGAAGACCCGAAGGTGGGGACCGTGGGGCCCTTCCCTAACAAAAAATTACAATATTATTACTAAATGTTAAATTCTTTTCACTTTGCTCCCCCTAATATTTTCGTTTTTGTATAATAACCCCCCTACACTTGAATTTACGCCGTGTTTGGTTAAATAGAGAAATTAAGGGAGGGAGAGGGTTGGAGGGAGAGATCAAATCATTTGTTTGGTTGGAAGGATGAGAGGGAAGGAGAGGAGGAGAGGAGGAGAGGAGGAAGAGCAAATCCTTTTAAGCCCACCATTTTGGATCCTTCCAATTATGGCGGATGAGAGGAGGGAGAGAATATTGGAGGAGAATTACTATAATGTCATCCAATTTTATAATACTCTTCAATCTTTTTAAGGGTAATAAAATAATTTTATAAATTAAATACCGATCCATCCATTCAACTTTTTTTCAATACCAAACAACATGAATGATAGATGTTATCATCTCCATCTCTCTTACTCTCTCTCTCTTAATTCATCCATCTCTCATACTTTCTCTCCCTCTTACCAAACATAGTGTTATAGTTCAATCCCTACTTGTAGTTGTGAGCCTCCTACGTTCAAAATTTGTGATTCAGCGAATCGGATTTAGAATATTGATAGACTAAATAAACACTGTTTTACCACAAAATCGCATTGATTTTCTATAATATTATTATTGATATAAAAGATTAATCTAAATGGTACAATAAATAATTTATTTTATTTTATAATTTATTACATCATCTTATCATCTTTTGTGATTTATATGTCAATGAAAAATCATTTAATACCGTGGCATGCCGGCATTACTATGTTGTTAATTCTATTTGATACCATTCAACTACTTTTTATTTATAGTAAGGGAGCCTATTTATTCCCTTTTTTAAAAAAACATGCGTCGCTTATTAAATGCAGACTTTATAATTCATATACAAAAAGAAAATAATAATAATAAATAGGTGGGACGAACTTATATTAACTTCATAGAAATAGATGGAATTAAATTACATTAGTTTTTTTTTTTTTTTTTTTTTTTAATAAACATTAAAAAAAAATTACAAACTTTTTTTTTTACTTGGGATAGGGGAATTCGATCTTAGGTCCTCAATTTCGTTGAGAGGTATGGTTACCACCAGGCTAATACACTCGACCATGAAACATTTACTAACTTATTAATATTGAATTGTTTGGATTTTAATGAAATTTATAGTATTCTAATTTCTAATTAACAACTATCTGACTTCAATTATATTTATTTTTTAACTTGAAGTTTGATTTTCTTTCTTATTAGCCCTGCTTTATTTTAGGACCTCGAAAGGTTATAATTTAAAAATACTCCAAGACATATTGACTCAAAACAAAAATCCCTTATACGGTGTCAAGAATTGTATATATATTATCGATTAAACAAAAAAAAATCATTAAAATAACAAAATAATTGAAGAACAGTTGTATTTCGCTAGAAAATTAGAATAATGGAAGATTTAATTAATTAATTTTGATATATAGTAGCTGTAGTATCATGGAAATTTTGGTCAAGTATTATAATTACAAAAGGGAGAAAAAGTCATTGAGATACAAAAGCACACGCACTAACGGAACATGCCATCTAACCAAATTCTCTACCAACAATATCTTATTAAACAAAAGTCATTACCAATTAGTTGGCTAATTGATTCATTTCTTTAATATTATTTGCAATATTATAATTATAACGGCATGCATGTATGTATGTGTATATAATGTTCCACCTTTAGTATGGGTGTTTTTTCCCCATTTATGAGAATAGTAATTCAGACTGTACTAATAAAGCCTATCTCTCGTAAAGTCCTTGCGGTTGTTGTACATATAAAAAAAATAATTAATAAATAAATTTTAATGGCATCACATGAATCCAAATGTTTCGATTCAATTGACATCACATGAATCTTGACCCCCAGAAAAAAGAAAAAAGATTTGGTCGCAGATGATGGAGAAAACTTAAAAATGTCCAAGTTTTTGAACAGCAATTAAATTGTATTTATATATATATACGGTCTCGTACTTATTAGGGTATCCTTATATAACTTTATCAGGATATTGAATGTGAATCACTCATTTATAAAAGTGATTTGACAAGTGTATACATATCAAGTCAAAGTATATAAAACGAGTGGCTCACATTCAATATCCTTATATAATTGTATCGGGATATCCTTATAGAAAAATTTATGTATATATATATATATATATATGAAAAGAATGATACTATTGACACACCCCCTAATTTATGTCCCACTTTTAAATTTTTTGATTTAATTAAATAAAATTAATTGTTTTTATTTGTTTTTTTATTTGTTTCCAAAACTATCATTTTTACTTATTTTTCTAACTTAATACACTCAATCTATGATCTCTCTATACGTTTCTCTCATCTTCATTGACCGATTTATTTATTTATTTTGCGCTTTTTTTCTTCTTCTCATTTTTTAGATGTGTCATTCTTGAACTTGTACTATTTATTATGGGATTTCTGTTTCTGGATATATAGATGCTTATGATGATGAGATCTGGATTTTTTTTTTTTTTTTTTTTTGAAAAGCTAAAACTTTATTACCATCAAGCCAAAAGGCAATGAAACCAAAACAACTAGAAAGCACATCAGATGCAATAGAGCAACATGGCAACAAAATGAAAACAGAGCATCAAAAAGAAAAACACCAACGAAACAGGAAAAACCCAAACAATAGAAAGAAAAAAGCAAAAACTAAACAGCCTCTGTCAAGTGATACTCCACACAATAACATCGCCCTCACCACCGGACCCTTTTTTGGCCAGCGAGTTGATGAGATCTAAAATCTTTAAACTACTTCATGATCTTCCTAAGTTCTTCTGGCCCTATCCCATGTCCTACATCAGTTTCTCTTTGTGGGCAGTCCAGGTACCATACAACATATCCAGAAATTTGAAATTCTCTTACACAGACCATTCCAACATATAATCTTATATCAATCTGTATATAGGGTCAGTACAAGCATAACGACATGATATAAACTTATAATAATGAAGGAGAAATTTATATCCTCCAAGACAAACCAACCTACTCCATAATCTTCTCAACCACTGCCTTAACAAATGTGAGCAATGAAGGCAGTGTTCTATCAAGTAAAGCAGATGCAGAAATCCTAATTTTTCACCATGAAATAAGAAAAAAAAAAGAAGCTAAAAATAAATATAAATAAATAAATCATTCAATGGAGATAAGAGAGAGACGTATAGAGGGATTATAGATGGAGTGTATTAAATTTGAAAAATAAGTAAAAAGGGTAGTTTTGGAAATAAATCAAAAAATTAATAAAAACATTTAATTTTATTTAATTAAATCAAAATTTTAAAAAGTGGGGCATAAATAGATCGGTAGGGTGTGTGCCAATAACACCACTCATATGAAAATTTTAAAGTCAGTGCGTTCTGATATAACTTCATCAGTGCATTGGATGTGGATCATTAGATTTATATGATTTGACTCAAAGTGTATGCACTTGTCAAAACTTCTCCATAATCTATGACCCACATGCAACGCATTGATGGAGTTATATCAGGACGCATTGAGGAGAAAACAACTGTATATATAGTGAGTCTCTTATAAGAGATCCCTTATTTTAATTTCGGTAAGAATCACCATGAAATCACATCGATTTGAATGAATTTTAATCTGAATTTTTTTGTGGATGATAAGTTCATTGAAATCTACATATGAGAAAATTTTGAAATTTTTTCAGGCACTAAAACTATTTATCCCGATTTTTTTTTTTTTTTTAATATGATAGCATCTGAAAATTGGTAAAATATAGAAAAATTCAAGAAAAATAGTTCTAGTGCTTAAAAAAATCTCAAATTTTATTCATATGTAGATATCAATGAACTTATCATCCACAAAAAAATTTAGATCAAAATTCATTCAAATCGATGTGATTTCACGGTGGTCCCTACTGAAATTAAAATAAGGGATCTCCACTATATATATATATATATATATATATATATATATATATATTTAAATCAATAATGCTAAACATCCCACCTACAATCTCACCATTTCCATCCCAACACATGTGGCAGCTGGGGTGTCACTTGGTGAGTGAATATACATTAATTGATACTTATCTCTCTTACCTATGTATTTACTCACTAATTAATGTTTGTCCACTCACCAAGTGACACATCAACTGCCATATGTATTGGGATAGAAATGGTAGGATTGTAGGTGAGATGTGTAGCATTACTGTGTTTAAATATACCAATTTCATTATTTTATTGAAAAGAAAATCTTCTTTGGGTTGAGTAATTTGTCCACTCCACACATACACATTGCATAGGAAGCCAATTATATTCTGAACCCATATTACATGACGTAATGCGAGTAGGACATTGACACAGGCACACTACATCCACCTATTCGAGTTTCCTTTCTAAAGACACTTAATTATATATATATATATATATATATATGGATTATGGACCCATTGTGAATTTGTGGCTGTGGTTGAACGTCCTAAAATTATAAAAATCAGAATGATCCTGATTAGAGTAGTATCATATATATATATATATATATAGTCTCGTTCACATCAATGTACACTGATATAACTACATCAGTACCAATAATCATGAACTATTGATTATAGAGAAGCTTTAACAAGTGCATACACTTTAAGTCAAAATATGTAAATATAATAATCCACATCCAACACACTGATGAAGTTATGTCAGTACGCACTGACTTGAACATTTTTGTGTGTATATATATATAAATTTTCTATTGTTAGATCATCCTAATATATAGGATCAAAGGTTATAAAGAAGTTTTGACAAATGCATATACTTTGAGTCAAAGTATGTAAATATAATGGTTCACATTCTTTATTCTGGTATATTTTATATCAGGACGAACTGACAGTAGAAAGACTATATATATACAGTCCCGATTTGGTCAGTGCCAGGATATTGAATGTGAGCCACTGGTTTTGACAAGTGCATACATACTTGAGTCAAAGCATGTAAAACTAGTGGCTCACATTCAATATTCTCACGAAGTTATACCCGAATCCACTAACTTAAAAATTTCTTTATATATATATACCAATTTCATTATCTTCTTGCAAAGAAAATCTTCTTTGGGTTGAGTAATCTGTCCACTCCACCCATATACATTGCTTAGGAAGACACCCATATCGCATGACGTAATGCGAGTGGGACATTGAGACGGGCACACTTCATCCACCCATTCGAGTTTCCTTTTTAGAGATCATTTAAAAAAAAAAAAATACAAAATTAAACCAAATCATCTCAAACTTAATATGAATGAGAATATGAGATCTCAACTCCATACCTCTATCAATAACTTTCTTACAAAGTAATTCAACTGTTAACTATTTAAAAGTGTTTTTTTTTTTTTTAAATTATCAGAAATACTAATAATTAGACTCCATAAAAGTACTTCAAAAAATGGATTAGGATTCGCCCAAATGAAAACAAAAACATGCCTTGTTTGTTGGCACAAGCCCAACCAGAGACCAATATAGATGTAGAAGCACGAAACAAGTACTGGGTGTCTTAATGCAGAACTGGGAATACTTCTACATCTGTGGTCCTCCTTTTTTAATAATTCATTATATAACAATCCACATCAGTAAAAGTCCCCCACAACTTGTCCCAATTGAAGCCCATCTTCTTTAGCCAATGTTTATATTTACATTCAAATCCGACAACAATCAGATTAAAGGTCTAGTCAAGACCCTACGAGATCAACTGCTACAAAAACGGTCTAAACTGTAACTCCTATAATAAGGGAAAAATATCTCCACGCTTTACAACTTAACGAGCAAAGATGGCGAATGATGAACTTATGTGAAAATTCTTACATTACTCCGGTGTAACAGCATAGAAATAGAAAAGTTCAAGAACTTCAGTAAATGTTAATTTGATTCACTTTTGTTAAAATCAATACATTTTACACTAGAATGTGTATGGTAACATAAATTAATCGGTATGACATTATATGTGTGTTTGAAGGGCTGTACAAGTTATAAGAACATGATCCTGTATTCTAAGAATTTATTTAGTGCAAATGATGATAAAAACATCAGGGGATATAATACATGGGATTCGGAACCTTAAATGAGCGATTAGACATTGAGAAACCTAACAAGTCGCTCCATTGATCCCCGGAGTTCCCGTGAATCCTGTATCCCTCCTTAGTCATCTCACTTCTCTTTTCTGACTTGTAAATTGTTGCTAGTTTCCCATGGTCATCAGAGGATCTGCATGGTAATGAAAAACCGAGGTCTTAGTTGGAGATCAAAAACCAATAGAAGCAGAATAATTCTGATGTATAACATTGATAGCATATACAAAGATCAAGTATAATAGAAAGTAACATGTTGAATGCATGATCACGAAAACAGATTAAAGGGAAAAAAAACAATAGCAGAGAAAAATGAAGAAAATTTGAGATATAAATCATAGAGCTTTTTCGTAATTAGAAATAAAAGGTTTGTCCATCCATAAAACAGATATAAACAGTGCCGAAAACTATGAGTAAATTGCAGACAAACTATGAGTAAAAAGGTTGATTGACCATCAGAAATAAGATCAATCATACTTCAGCTGCCATTAACCCGAACTACCCAGATATGAAACAATCTTTCAATTTTTAGCATATCAAAGATCAATCAAAAGGGTAGAAACTTTGGTTAAAGCAGCCTCTCAAATATGGTAACACAGCGCAATCCTTAAATTTTCTAGAAGTTGGAAATGCA
The DNA here is from genome assembly GCA_035582765.1 of Acer negundo. NCBI lineage: Eukaryota > Viridiplantae > Streptophyta > Magnoliopsida > Sapindales > Sapindaceae > Acer > Acer negundo. The sequence continues at coordinate 9,788,424 of CM069241.1, read as the reverse complement.
ATCTTGCAACCTGTTCTGATAACAAAAACAGAAAGCCTATAAATCGCAAGGAAATAGAAACCTTATTGATAAATTAACCCCTAACATTTTCCAAAGAAGGCAATATAGTCGCTCTTTTCCTCTAACATCCATCGCTTTCTCTAAACGCTCAAACACAATACAAATTCAAAGAACTCGACCCCTTTCACCCAGACTCAAGAAGGCTATCACAGGAAGAGAAGGGATACAAAAACACAAGCAGCAATCCACATAAAGTTAATATAAACAAACACGATTTCTCCCGTGTAGAGTCAGATGCCAGTCCACGCAAAAAACAAGTCATAAAATTTACAACTTTTCAATATATAAGTAAGCAAGGAGAGCATTTTATAAGGCCCTAAAGTAAAACAAATATCCTCCAAATATACACTCATTGCAAGAAGCCAAGAACCATGCCCACATGAGAAAGGGCTTCGAGTTGAAGTACAAATAATGAAGAACAATTTATATGACAAAATACCACAATTCTTGAGACTCCAACATCTAATGTTAACTATTCAAAAAATAGCAGCGCATACCCTCTATCTTGAAATAATTATACATACTATCAGCGGCTAATGCAAAACAAAATTATCGCAAGTGATAATTTTATGCTTATCCGATCACCAAAGTCTAAAGATGCATATGAAAACTCCAAACAAGCTGTACACAATATTCTTAAAAACAATATCAAAACCGTGTGCAATTAAAGTGAAAAATTAAGTAATATATATAGCAAACGTATTGAAGTGGTACTATAAGTTGAAATTTTCACTTTGTCGAACATAAAAGAACCAATAACTCACCTCAAAATGAGTTTGTCCCAATTCTGAAAGCCAGCATTATTCAAATTATCAACAGTGGTACTCCTTTGCTTCTCGCTTCGACCGGTCAGCAAGAAAACCTTAAATCCCAATCCCAAAACCTCTTCATAGAGTTTAAGACTGGACTCTATAGCTGGTGCATTGGCCTTTTCAACCCACTTATCAAACTCCATTGAATCAAAAATCTCCAAACTACAAATATCCAAAAGAATTCCCATCAGTAATCCGCGAAAGCAAAACATCAGATTCAACAAAAATCATCGGTCCAATAAACTTGAATCATACAACACATAATAGAAAATCATACGTTTTGCCTTATTTTGATTTAAAAAAACAAAAACAAAAACAAAAACCTCACTAATCCAAATAGTTGATTTAAACTGATAAAATTAGGACAAAAAACAAAATTCTGAATAGTATCTTTTACTTTATTCTGGAATCTAATAAAAAAAAATGCCACCTAATCAATCCAAACAGTGAAATAAAGTCCAATTTCTATACATCAGCAGTCAAAAAGCTTGAAAAAAACTAATGAGAAGGGTAAAACTAAAAATAATCGAAACGAAGACTGACCCATAACCGTGCTCTTGATAATAAGGAAGATTCGACAAGAGAGTCTCATCAATATCGAAAACCCACGCGTCTTTACCATCACCACTCAATTCAACACTCTTCGCATAAACCCCAGCCTCATTCGAGACCCTCTCGAGATCGAGTCTGTAACCACGACCCATCACGTAATCCTTCACGTACTCAACACACTCACGAGGGATCGTCTTCCAGGGACCTAAATTGTTGGCCTCCACAGCGAATCTCCAGCTCGTACACAGTAATTTGATCTCCTCGTCGACCTCTTTCAATCGGGTCTCGATCGTGTTATCTGGGTACTCGAGAATCAGAGGCCTTGGAAGTATATGAGGGTTTAATGTCTCGTGAGAGAAAGTGAATGAAAACAAGAAGAACAAACACAGAAATCTCACGAAATTCATTGTGGAATTCAACGTCGATTATGTGGGCAAAATTTAAAAATCTATATAAGAAAAAAAAACACAAATCTTGATTGATATATATATATATATATGAGAAGATGGGAATCTGAAGAAAAGAAGAGTTTTTTTGTTTTGTTTTGAGAAAGGAAAGCCAAGTTGGTTTGTGAAACGAGAAAGGAAAGAAATGGAAGGAGAAGGAGAGACTTTTAGTATGGAATAGTAAACAAGTTTTCTGTGAAAGGGGAACCAAGACAGAGTTGACGTGCGAGTGAAGCTAAGCCAAGTAACCACCATTTTATAATTGAGAAACGTTTCGGGTTTCGGGTTTTTGTTTGTCTTGTGTTGGGTTGGGATGACGTGGCGAGATGTGAGTGGGTGGTTTCATGAGAGTGACGTGGGGAAATCTGGTGGTGTCCTTTTTATTTATTATTTGGATTTGAATACAGTGGTAGGTGGAGATCGAGGGGGTGGTGCACAAATGGAGGCAATTGGTGGAGAAAGGAATTGATTTTAGGATTAAAAATTTTAAATGTTGAGACACGTCATTGTAATAGACAACTTTTTTTAATATAAGCATGTAACATGTTTTAGATTGCATTTTTGCTCGCCGCACGCTTTTTGTGAATAAGTATTACTTCCCTCCTCAATATTTGACATATATCTAGAGAGAGGGTGCTTTTATCATTCGTAAATTCATCCTCCATGTTTTAATGTTTATATGACTACAATTTAAATATTTTTCTAATGTCAATGTTAATAAAAGAGACAAAATGAGTGTTACGTAATACTATGCTTCAATTTTTTAATAAATTTATATATTAAAACACGTAATCATATCATATATCATATATCATATACTTTTAGATGTCGTGCATCTCATTTTTTAATTAACGGTAAAGACTTTATCTTATTAACCCCAAGGGGTGGTGTCACGGTCATTAAGGCAAACGGTACACTCAGACATTCTGAGTTCGATCCCTGACAGCCATGTTTCTCTTGGGATCACTAGAGATTTACCCGGCTGTTAACTTCAGGGCCTCGTGAAATTAGTCCCGGACACCCACGAAAAAAAAAAAAAAAAAACTTGATCTTATTAGGTTTTGAACTTTTGATGGATTTAACTTGTTTGGTGTTAGATTTTTTACATTTTTTTAAAAATATACTCATTTTTTTTTTCTAAATGGATTTTTTGTGTGTTGATAATTTTTTTTTTTTTAATTTTTTTTTTGGAACCTAAGATATATATTAAAAAAATATTAAAAAAATAAAAAAGAAAAGAAAAAGAAAAGCAAAAGAAAAAGAAAAAGAAAAGCAAAAACAAAAGCAAAGTGATGCATGTACAGATCCTAAAACAATAATCTAGAAAGGTACGCATACCTTATAGAGTGAATTATAATTATTTCAAACAAATCAATTTTTAATTTAGAATTTAATGGAAGATCTCTTCAAAATATTCATACACAACATGCTATCAAAAATGTAAATAAAAATAAACACAAATATAAAAATTTAACTTCTATTTATTTACACATAATATCAAGAATCTACATTTTCCATTTCATTTATTATATAATTATTTTATTCTCGCAATTTATTATCTCACCACTCTTTTCTTTTCAAATTGGTTCAAATGTAAAAATTATACCGCATAACTTTTTGTTGAATTAATAAATATTATTAACCTAATTCAACTCATGTCACCACTCACCACCACCCCCTCTTCTTGGTCGGTGGATCTTGATTGATTATCAAACAACACCACCCCAAATCCATTCGAATTAATTGATAAGAATACATCTTCGGATCTAAGGTGCATGTACACATCCTAAATTCAAATCATAAAACCAAATCTAAATCCATTATAGAATATGTTAAAATAAAGTAAGTAAATAAATTTAAGTAATTTTAAAATGACAAAAGATTTAATAATTGATTTAATTTCCACCGTCCAAAGAGATATGCCCTTTGTCAGGTCTGATTCATTGAAGATGTTGGTGGCTGTACCATGGATTGAACCTTACACTTGTACAGTGAGTCACTATCTATAGAGCCCAACTATCATCATGTTCAGGCCCAATGGTTCAAATATTACTTTATGCATCGTACAAGTATATGGTCCGAGTTTTCTCGACGTTTATATAGTTCTTGATCTCGATAGGTCCTAAACAAAAGTTGGTATCGTACAAATTTGGTCCATGGCCCAACTTGTATAGTGAGTCACCATCTATAGAGCCCAACTATCATCATGTTTAGGCCTAATAAACCCACTCTTTTTGTTAAGCTTAATCATCGTTTTAAACTAAGCTAGTCAGTTCACTTCTTATCAGACCAGACTTTCAAATAATTAAAGATCAGATGGTCCGAATTGTTTTAAAAAAGATGTCATCATAAAATTATTTTGAAAAATGGTTATGTAATTCTCAGCTGCACAGACAATATGTTCTATATTTTATAATGTAAAAAAGTGGAGGCAGCAGCAGCATCCTTTCATAAATCTGAAAAGAGCTTGGACTTTGCTTTTTCCACAAATACGGTAGATGAATACCTTGTAAACATGCCTTGAGATGCAGCACCTATAACAAGCTTGTTGATGGTGCAGTTTGCTAACTCCTCTGCTATTGATTTTGCTACATCATCCGATTCAATCACTGTTACATCTACATGCACCTGTAATTCAAGATTAAGAAAACTAATCTCTAGTTTTCCAATACTTGTTCAAGAATAAGATTTAAAATGGAAAATCACCTCTCTGAGAACACATTTTCTTGTAAAGAAGCAGTAGTTTACTTGTCTGCCATTCCATTTCCTTCTTATATGCAGCTGCTACATCATCTCGTACTTGTGAAATATGAATAGAGCTTCCCAATAGAAGGACAGCAGTAAAAGATGGTCAGAGATTCTGATAATTCAGTGATCTCTAAATTTTATAACATCATTTTCACTTTACTAAATTGTGAATTCATCACGAGCAAATTTTAAATGCGAAACATGATTTCTTTCTATCGATTTCACTATTGAGACAATTATCAACTCCACAACAGATTGTGAACATATTTTAGTACTATAAGCATTAGTATAACCACTCATAATAAAGATCAATATGAAAATCTGCAATTGACTCATAGCAGGCACAATGAATTTTATAATAATTGCAGCAAAATAAGGCACTAAATTAAAATATATGCCATACAGAATTCAGAAATAGCTGAACATGTCTGATTTACTGTTATGCATACGTGCAACGGAAATGGTTTTCGATAAAAATATCACGCATTCTCCTAAACTAATAATTCGCAGAGGCAAAACTTACTAGTTGTTGGGAGCAAAGCCGGTCCTGACTTATCTAAAGCCCGGGGCGTAAATGTAAAAAATAGACCCTATGTGCAGCTAACGACGTACAATGCAGCTAGTATTTTGGTAATCGAAAAATCGATCGATGAAAAGAGAGAGAGAGAAAGAGTTTCGGTGTTTGTGCATCAAAAAGAAATGTGGAATTGTGGGCTGTTGAAAAATAAAAAGAGAAGTGCCACAAATAATAAGATCAAAGATAAATAAAAAAATTAAAAATAAAATGTCATATGTGGACAATATGGTCACGTTGAGTTCAATCAAATGATAGTGCTGACCGTTGAGATGTTTGAGTTTTTAAATAATAAACAAATATTTGGACCATTTTTCTCTAAAATAAAATGATTATGTTTAACAATAAATAACACAGATAAAATAAAAAAAAGACCCCTTTTTAAGTGATTTTTTCTTAGGCCATGGGCGGGTGCCCTACCTCAGGACCGACTTTGGTTGGAAGTAGGGACTGCAGTAATCCTTGTGGAGACATGTAACAACTTGAACACTATGATCCTCTCAGGAATGAACTTCTTCAATGCCCAAGCAACAATACATTTGCTTTTTCAATAAAAAAAACAACCAAATTCTTACAATTGAATTCACAGAACATAAAACAACAAAGTACACACACATAAGAAAATAGTGAGTATTCAGAGAAACACAGAGTCAGAGAAGAACCCAAAAGACAATAAAGCTTGTACACAAACTTGAAAACATAAACAGAAAACAATACTATACATACTAGGATTTTGCACCATGCCACCGAATTCGAAGTTCCCTGAAACCCAACTGAAGAAGAAGAAGAAGAACCACGTAGTGATATTGATGCTCCATAAACTCTTCAAAAATTTGTACTATATCCTTGTACTTTTATTTTTTTGCACTATGTCCCCTGAACTCTCATTTCTCATTTTATTTGTAAGCTCTTAGGTTTATTGCCCCTTCTGAGGTGCATTTATAACAATAAAATTAGAGTTAAGGGGTTTAATGCCTAAAAAAAAATACAAAAAATATAACAAAAATATTTAAAGAGTTTAAGGGTTATCGATGTCTAAAAAAATACAAAATATATAATACAAATATTATTTTTGTAAGAGAGCTTCTTTTGACAATCCAATTTTTTTTTTTTTTTTTTTACACTTCTTTTCTAAAAACACTTCCTTCTTAAAATTTAAATTTTAAAAAATTCTAAAAACACTTCATTTTGTTACAAGATTATCTTTTTTTTTTTTTTAATCTTTTTTGAATTAAATTATTAAAAAAGGAAATTATCTCTCCTAAATCATTAGATTAATTATTACATATTAAATATTCTCTCCTAAATTTTTAATTACCATATTAAACTCTATCTCTTCCAATAAATATCTCAAATTTTATATCATCATTCTTTCTCAAGCAAGACTAACACTTATGTACTTGTTTTATTTATTTATTTATTTATTTATTTATTTTTTATAATAAAAAAAATCAAAATATGAAAATGTTTTTTGTTACTCTTATAGATATGTGATTGCCTAGAGAACTTTAATTTTTTTATCAGTCTTAGAAGTTTTGAGTTTAATTGAATCTAGTTGAAACAATTCAAATTTTCATAAATATATATATATATATATATATATATTATTTTGAAAACTGATTTTTTAATATATATATTACTATTAGTAAAAAACTAAAATATTTATAAGTTTTTTTTTTCTTTAAATATTAATCAAATATTGATAAAAAAAGTATGGAAATATGATATTATTATTATTATTTTTTAAATGGAGAGAGATTAATCAGGAGAGAGTGTTTATTATAGTAATAACATATTTATGGAATAGAGTTTAATACGTAGTATTTAATCTAATGATTTAAGAGAGATAATTTTTTTTAATATTTTAATTAGTTTAGAGTGTCTTTAAATCTTTTTATCCTGTTTAGTAATTTTAGTTTAGGTTAAAATTGTTATTAATAAAAAAATTCAATTTGGAGTGTGAATAGATAATTTGTGGATTATAAAGAGAGAATCTCTTTTTATAAATAGGGTTTACTTATTTACCCGACCCACATTAATTATGGGTTAGTTATGTTTCCAGACCGAGTACCCATTAGACCCGTAATGGAACCACAATAAAAAATGAAAAAAGTTTAGGTCAATTTCCAACCCACGAAAACAATCCTGGCCGTTGAAATTCTACCCACACCACTATAAAAACGCCAAACTAGGGTTCTACACCCGCAGACAGTAAACAATCGCAGCAGCAGCAGCAGCAGCAGTTCTCATTTTCTGTTAAATACCGGAGGTACATTCGTTCAATTAACCCACTTTCTGCTTTGAAATCCTCTCTCTCTCTCTCTCTCTCTCACCTATGTTTATAGGTTTGTTGTTTGAATTAATAGGCTGCTTTTTTTTTTTTTTGGTATAACATATCTGATGTTCGATTTGTTTGAGCTGTATATAATATTTGTTCTTGTCGTAGTTTAGAGTTTTCTTGCATATTTTTAAATGATTTATGCTGGTTATGTAGTTTGTTGATTTCGTATAGTTCAAAATCCATAATAGTTTTGTACTTGTATATATAAATACATGTTTAAATTATGTATTTTAAAAAGGGTTTTTTTGAATTTTTGTTGATTTGTTTTAATTCAAAATCCATGCCAGTTTTGCTATTGTTTATATACACGTATATTGTGTTTTTGTTGATTCGTTTTAGTTCAAAATCCATGATAGTTTTGTAATTTTTTAATATGACATATATAAAATATTACATATATATATATATTATTGTATTCTGAAAATGATTTATAGTTTACTTGTCAATAACACCAAGTTGGTATTGAGGCATCTCTTGTCGGATGATTTCATTTGGAACCCCCACAAGAGTTTTGTGAGATTGATGATCAAGGCTGGAGTCTCGAAAAAGGGCTCTTTTTTTTGCCAATATCCCTTCTAAAGGGTGTTTGGAAAGGAATACCAATGAGCTCGAGAATTGGCATAACTTTGATTTGCCATAGGCCTTTGGTTGGGGACCGAATCTGATCATCTGCTAGAGATTGTCTCTATCATCTGCTGTTTTCTTTGCAAGGTCGTATTATATATGTAAATTTTCTTTATATTTCAAAGTGTTTCTTTCATTCAAATGTGATTTATTTTCTTAAATTTGGAAATTTTGCACATCATTTTGGTTTAATAAATGATCATTGTATTGGTAGTTTTCATAAAATCAATTGAAGTTATATACTTATCTGAAATTTTTGATGGTACTATATAGTTTGGGTCCAAAATAATAAATGGACCATTAAACATATCATATGTATATTTTCATGATATTTAAGTTAGTTTTTTCTAATAAATGGACCATTTATGTTTCTAAAAGTTATTTATCAACTAATTGTGAATATTCATTTGGACTTTAAAAATTAAAGTGAAAATGTTATATATATATATATATATATATTTTATCAGCCCTGTGTTTTTATTTATTATTTATGGTTTCTATGGAAAAATTTTTCCTTCATTATTTTTCAAAATTTTAACTTCCTAGGTTTTTGTACTTAATGATTGTTATCTATGTTGCTACATTTTATGACCATTAGTTATCTTGAGTTTCTGAGATGTGTTCTTTAATTTTCAAAATGTATATTGTTTTGCTTAATCATGTTGGTCGATGTTTTAAATATTTTTATTTTTGATATTTAATAAGTGAAACCTATGTGTAATTGATCTTTTTATTAGCGTTGATGTATACTTTATGTTTATTTGGTATCATTTGTAAACTTAACTCTATTCTTATTAGAATGAATTAACATTGAGTTTTGCAGTTAGAGGATGTCTCATCGTAAGTTTGAACACCCAAGACATGGCTCTTTGGGGTTTCTCCCAAGAAAAAGAGCTGCACGGCATAGAGGAAAAGGTTTTTATTGCTACTCAATTCATTATTTATTAATTATCAAGGATTTGTTTGCTTACATTCTAGCAATGCAGTTGTAATATGTTTAGCTAAGATGACACAACCTGAATTCCCTATGAATTGTGTGAAAACTTGAATAATGATTTTCAAGTACAGTATCCCATTGGCCATTGTGATTTTGCTATATCTTATGCTTTAGAAATTAAGTGATGAAGTTGGTATATTTTAATACCGTGTTGTTAAATTGGTCTTGACATGGAAAACTTCCTTGTGATTGTGATGGAGTTTGTATTCCCTTAATACCCATTGATTAACTTTAAACCATTTTTTAGTTTGTTTTTTCAAGTTAGATTTGCCTTTGAACATAGTATATAAGCCTTCATTTCCTTTTAGATAAAGATAATCTCTTTAATTCTTGCGTATATAGATATAATGGTCATCCATGCTAAAGGAAAAATGATTACAAAACTTATATCTGATTTGCTTATTGTGGTGGTACCGTGGTACTTGAATACGCATATAATATATGATACTGGATTGATGCTCCTGTTGTATTTCTTAATTTGATATTTAACATTTGTCTGAAGGATAAACATTTAATGTCTTATTACGTCAAGATCAATTCATATTAAGTGCTTTTTGGTGTACCATAACTTGTGATTAATACTGAATTACTAACTTTGTCAGTCCACATATCTTGACAAATTCAGTGTATTGTTGGATAATTGTTTTAGTTGAATTTGTAATTTGAATGTTTTGCGACTATATCCCTTTTATCCAAGCTTCTGTGAGATGACTCTTACCCAAACCATTGGCAAAATGCTTTTATATTTAAAGCTGTACCAGTGTCTGTTCATATATATGTTTAACCCGGCTTGTATGCAGAGGTTGTGCTATATAGCTTTGTTCATGTTTTAATTTTGTAGTTGTGATTAGTTTCTTCTTTGTGATTCTCTGTTCTTGGTTTTTACAGTGAAGGCCTTCCCCAAAGACGATCCCACAAAACCATGCAGGTTAACTGCTTTCTTGGGATACAAAGCTGGGATGACCCACATTGTCAGAGATGTTGAGAAACCAGGATCAAGTGAGTTTGTTTTCTTATATTGTTCATCTTCAAACTTGTTTGCCTTGTTACAATTTAATCATTTCAAAGAAATTTAGAGGACGAATTGAATGGGCAGAAATTTTTTAGTTTAGTTATTTTCTGTATCTGAATGTTCGCTTGAATGTCTTACCATTTAATCCTTATCTTTCAGAGCTCCACAAGAAGGAAACATGTGAAGCAGTAACTATTATTGAAACTCCACCCATTGTGGTTGTTGGAGTTGTTGGTTATGTGAAGACACCACGAGGTCTTCGTTCTCTTTGCACTGTCTGGGCCCAACATCTCAATGAGGAGGTGAAGAGGAGGTTCTACAAGAACTGGTGTAAATCTAAGAAGAAGGCTTTTACCAAGTACTCTAAGAAGTTTGAAACTGAGGAGGGGAAAAAAGACATCGAGTCTCAGTTGGAGAAGATGAAGAAATACTGTACTATCATTCGTGTTTTGGCCCACACCCAGGTATTCTTCACTTTTCTAATTTCATTTTTCTAATATTGTGTGTTCACTCATAATAATATCTCAGAACCCAACATGATCTGATATTCTGATCTTCCTTTAGATGCCTAACAATAATGTGTACAAGTTATAGAGGCAAATACTTTTACCGTCTTTGGCTTTTGACCCATTTGTACTTGAGCAAATTTTTGGTACTTGTTTTTGATGCTGTGATGTATAATTTTTGAGAATTTTGTATCTTTCAATTTCATTAATTCAGTTCTTTGTTTGATTTTGTAGATCAGAAAAATGCCTGGACTGAAGCAGAAGAAAGCCCATTTAATGGAAATTCAGGTGAATGGGGGAGATGTTGCTAAGAAGGTTGAGTATGCTTATAGTTTCTTTGAGAAGCAGATTCCAATTGATGCCGTGTTCCAGAAAGATGAAATGATTGACATCATAGGTGTTACCAAGGGTAAGGGATACGAGGGTGTGGTCACTCGTTGGGGTGTCACTCGTCTCCCTCGCAAGACTCACCGTGGTTTGCGCAAGGTAGCTTGTATCGGTGCCTGGCATCCAGCTAGGGTTTCCTATACTGTTGCCAGGGCCGGGCAGAATGGTTACCATCACCGTACTGAGATGAACAAGAAAATTTACAAGCTTGGGAAGTCTGGCCAGGAGTCCCATTCTGCAATGACTGAATATGACAGGTTGGTATTTTTGTTATCCCTTGTTTTTTCAAGCTCTCGTTCATTAGGTTTCTCCAAATGACACTTTCTTATGGAATTTTGTGTTGACCAGGACGGAGAAGGATATTACACCTATGGGAGGATTCCCCCATTACGGTGTTGTGAAAGAAGATTACCTGTTGATCAAGGGTTGCTGTGTCGGACCTAAGAAGCGTGTTGTGACCTTGAGGCAGTCGTTGTTGAACCAGACATCTAGGTTGGCATTGGAGGAGATTAAGCTCAAGTTCATTGATACGTCCTCCAAGTTCGGCCATGGTCGTTTCCAAACAACACAGGAGAAGTCAAAGTTTTATGGAAGGCTCAAGGCTTGAGCTTTTTTACTTGCTGAATTAGGGAAGTTTTGTCTTAAGACAATTTTGTTCGAATTCTGGGTTTTCAACTTTCAAGTTTTTGTTCTGTTTCTGCTTGGGATTTTTTTTATCCCAATAGTTGAGATCGGATTACTTTCTCTTAATTTAGCAATCATTTATGTATTACAATTATTATCATTACTTTATAAATTAGACAGACATCAGACGCAGAATTTTTATTTAGTTGAATTGAGATTTGTTCTTTAAGTAACTTGTTCTTTCAAGTCTAAAACAAAAGCAATTAAAAATTTTTTTTTCTTAAATTTTTGATTAAGCGGTTGTGCACCGCACCCTCTATATTGATTATATAAGTAGCTATCTGATTCGGATAGTTACTCTTGTAATCTAGAGAAAGGCCGTTTTTCATTTGCTTGTTTATGAGCAAGGTGAGATTTGAACCTTCGTTATAAATATAGAAGGAGAGGTGCACAACCACTCAACCATTAGAGTGGTTGTGTCTTTTTTTAATTTGTTTTTCATTTTTATATTTATCATTACATGATGAGGTTTTCCTTTTACTTTTTTTTTTTATATTAGATGTAAAATCAAATTCTCAGAAAACATCAATACAATTATACAAATGGGTACAGTATTTGTTGATTTAATTATGAAAATGTCATGAAAGATTAAAGAAGAACGATTGTGGTGATGTCAATTATTTTTTAATATAGTTTCACAATTTTCAATAATCCAATCCATTTTCTATTTAATCGCCAAAAAGACATTAAAAAGGAAAAAGAAATGATTTAGTGCACTATTAAATTTTCAAGTTTTGTTGTTAATTTTTGTATTACTTTAAAAAATTGTTTTGTTTTAACCTTCAATTTACATTTGTAATTTAATTTTCATGAAGTATTATTTTGATATTTTTTTTTTAAAAAAAAAATATATTTTTTAGTGTATTTTATCATTTCTATTGTCGTCTAAAATGACTCGATGATAATAATACTCATTCAACCTATCAATAATTTATAATGTAGAATTTAATCATAAAAAATGCCACCTAATCTAATCTAAACAGTGAAATAAAGTTCAATTTCTATACATTTTCTCAGCAGCCAAACTGCTTAAAAATACTAACGGATCTAAGGTGCATGTGTACAGTCATCATAAATCCAAATCCAAATACATTATAGAATATGTCAAAATAAGGTAAGTAAATAAAATAATAAATTCAAGGAAGAATGGACATCCAAAGATGATTTTCAAGTGACAATGATTTAACCATTGACTTGATTATCCAATTTAATTTCCACCGTCCAAAGAGACATGTCCTTTGTCAGGTCTGACTCATTGATGATGTTGTAGATGGTCCATGACCCAACTTGTATATTGAGTCACTATCTATAGAGCCCAACTATCAACATGTTCAGGCCCAATGGTTCGAGTACTACGTTATGCATCTTACAAACATATGGTACGAGTTTTCTCGACGTCTATATAGTGCTCGATCTTGATAGGTACTAAACAAATGTCGGTAAAAAGTTGTACAAATTTGGTTTAATCTCATATCAAACCACTCGTATATATATGTAGCAATTTATAGTCTTTTTACAGTTTCACATTATGTATGTACAACTTCATATCTATCCTATCTCGGACACCCCCGGTGCACTATGCCTGCTCGCTGAAATCATATCATACGGTGTGTGGCATGTTTGAACAATCATGCGATGCTCTCATGCTTCGTGACATGATTTCAGTTTGCCGGGAACACTGGAGCCTCTTGCTCGTAAAACACAACCCGCATCAAAACGGAACTACCAAATGCAGTGCGATACAGTTTTTCATTCCCTTGAGACTTGATGGCGTTAACCTGAAGTATGAATGGAGAGGCGAAATGTTAATGTTGTTTGGACTTCCATTCCATGATAGCAGAAAGAAGGGTGTAATTTGGTAATAGATTCTTGTTTGGCAATGGTAGATTTGTAATTGGCGAAATATCGTTCTCTTCAAGCCATTCCTGAATTGCTTTGCGGTCATACGTGTATCCATCCGCAGAAACACAAGGTTCGTTCATCACATCCTGTATATATAACGATAACATTAAGATTCAAAACAATCGAAAATTGCCATAACAAAAAGCATTATACGAAAATGATCGGCACCAAAGGAACAAGAACAATGTATATTGGAAGCTGGCATACCTTAAGTATTGGGCATATGAAGTGGTTAGGAAGAGCAGGTTGAATATTCGAAACTGAATCTCGGGCTCTATAAGCGACATCCTTCAATCTCTCCAGTGCAGGAAGTACTTGATCTTTTAAGTCAGGCCTGTCCTTACGTCGAAGCTCTGCACAGCTCAGTCCCAAGACAGCTAGTTCCTTTGTCTCTTTAATTGGCCAATTCCCGGCTTGTGAATCCAAAATATCCATTAAGTTATCCTCATCAACTGCTGTTTCCACCATGTGGGCTAGTGCTATTGCTGGTTTGGCAGTCAGCAACTGTAAAATTACCAACCCAAAAGCATAAACATCGGATTTTTGAGAAATTATTCCGGTTCTTTGATACTCAGGATCTATATAGCAGAGTGTCCCGACTGGCCCCGTTTCTCTGTATGTAGTGGATACAAGGGAAGTGTCTGAATTCAGCTTAGTAGAGAGACCAACATCACCAATCTTGCTCACTAAATTATGATCAAGCAAGATGTTTGCAGGCTTCAGATCACGATGGATGATTGGTTTTGGCTTCGAATTGTGAAGGAAAACCAGAGCCGAGGCTACTTCCCAAGCGATTCTGTATCTCTCAAACCATGGAATGGCCGGAGTATTGTTCTTCCGGTATAACCTGTCCTCCAAGCTACCATTCTCCATATACTCGTAAACAAGGCAGCCATGATCCAGACATGCACCAATAAGAATAAGTAAATGCGGGTGACGAATTTTGCTCAAGATTTCAAGCTGAAAATCAATAGAAAACAATTGTAAGTATTCAGTTGAAGTACTGGGCTGAAGAGTTCCAAGGACTCAATTATATAGATCGTTCTAGCACAATTGCAGTCCACCATATGGTGTGATATGTTGAACCTGACAACATTACTTGGTACTTCAAAGAGCAGACATTCACAATAATGAGAAATCAGATATAGTGATTGCAATTGAAATATCGTGGATTCGATTTATAAAAACAACTTTCGTACCTCCTGCTGGAATTCCTTAGTTGTGTGATTATCCGTGGAGCGGAGAACTTTCACTGCAGCAATTGTATGATGCAAACTGCACTTATAAACAGTTCCATAAGCTCCCACTCCAATTCTAAGTTTCTCTGAAAATGATGAGGTGGCAGACACAATCTCTTCCCATGATATCGTCTGGTACCGCTGCACAGGACCAACTAGAGCATTCCGAAGCTTTTCTTTTTCTGTGGCATCACGCTTAGCTTTCATCTCTGCTTCTTCTCGTTGTGAAGCTTCTCTCTCGGCACATTCCTTCACATATTCAGCTTCCCTTCTTGCAGCCTCACACTTCTCCTTGTCTTGTCTTACTGATTCTATGGCTTTCTCCTCCATAAGGTTTATCTCTTGGAGCTGTTTTGCTCCCTCCAGTTGACGTTTATTGAGACTGCTCACCTGAAAGTAGAAATATATTAATATACTAGAAAAGTTGGGTAAAGAATTAAGTATAGTGGAAAATTGAAACATTTTCTCCTAAAGCAAACAATAATTGTAGGGCTTATTTCTAGCTTGTTTACAATTTACTATCCGATCAGTCAATGAATTTACTGACATGTAGGCAATTTCCAACGCATCAATACAAAAAAGTAAAGCATTTTGGATAATGCAAGTAAGTTTGAAATTAAACAGCTTTATGGGAAGTTTGTTCGAAAGGGGGATTAAGTAGAAATAGCATATGTTGAAAATTACAGAATTACAAGGAACGAGAATGGATTTGCAGGCTTGTCATCATTTTAAACTAGGCTAGTTTGTTCACTTCTTATCAGACTAGACTTTCAATTATATGAATATCAGATGGTCCAAATTCAGAGAAAAATAAAAACATATGAACAAAAACTGAGGGACAGAAATGAAGAGCCAACTCAATATCAAGTGGATCACCCTAGCTAGAATAAGTAACAATCCAAGAACTTGAAGCAATTACATTCTCATAGAATCAAAGAGAAAAGATATTACAAATCTATTTTTTTTCAGGAGAAGCATGCCAAAACTAACCTTTCGAGAAGCATCAAGTGCCTCATTCTGAGCCATTGCATACATCCCTCTAGTATGTCTCAGTTCAATTCTCAGCTTTTCTAACTCGAAGTTGATATTCACCTGCATATATGATTACAAACAAAAATAACTTCAGTGATGCATGTAAGATGTCATAAGTCATAACATGCATAGCACAAATAATCTATCAGCAGAGGCAATATTTGTAATTCCATTAATGTCCACCGGAATATCAGGTCTAAGGAAAATGGAAAAGTCACCTGACTTTCAGAAGAATAATCGGTGAATACATCTGAGGTGGAAGGTTGATCAGAGAAATCATGGTTATCTACTAGCGAGCTCTTGTAACTTGAACTAGGACTGACTGTGTGTTGAACTCCTAAACTACTGAGAGGAGAATTCATGGCATCCTTCCCATCATCTATATCCAAAGACTGGCCATGTGAATGTCTGGTATTTACGGAACCTGTTCTTGAATGAAGAAAGTTCTTGTTTATGGTTGAAAGAGCTTGAAATCGTTGCACTGGAAGGGAATCAGAACGGAAGTAAGGGTATGAAGCAACCGAGCTAGGATCTGTGCATTCCAAAAACAAAAGAAAAGATATATTAATACTTATATTGGATTACACCAGTTCCTGGAGAAAAGTATCAGTGTAGAACCTAAGATTTTAAATCCGGTTGTCCAAATTTTAATCACACTGTTTTTCGTTATGGTATTATAGATAGTTATTCCTCACATACACACGCATCCTTATCCTTCACCAATAAGAAGATTTAGCTCTAACGCAAAGTACAATTACCTGTACGTGAGCTGGAACTGCAACTTGATGAACTGTTGTTAGAGAAACTTGTGTCACTGCTGTCATATTTAATGCTTCCATTGGTGTCTAGATGAGATGGGCGGATGGATGACAATTTTCCTTCTGAAACAGCATAGACCGTACAAAACTTTGGAGTACGCAATGAGATTCTTGATGACAGATCATTAGTCTTAAGTTTCCTACAAAAAAAAAAAAAAAACAATTCTTGTTAGCAGTTGAATTCAAGTGAAAGTGAAATTTGGAGAACATTAAAGATATAAACATGTTATATGGAAGATATAAGTAACTATTCAGTTTGTTCAAAAAAGAATGGACATGCATGAATCAATGTTCGTCTCATTCTACAGTCTCTAAAATTTTCTCCTCTGGTATGTTAATTGAGCAACTCTAGCCGGTGGTAGAAACTTCATACATGGATTATTTTCAGCAATTAAGATATATGCATATCGATCTACAATATAGCAAAATCATAGAAATATGAATATTTCTTTTTTGTTTCAACATGGGTGTTCTGGATTATAGCGGTGGAGATTCAAACATAGAACAGGCTGCCCCTCACTTGTCATATCATATCTCTTTTCCTTAGTGGTTTCAAGTCCCAGCTATTCAAACATTTTTTCATTTTCCTACAAGTAGTAATAAGAATGTCTGGTAGATGAATACCTTGTAAACATGCCTTGAGACATAGCACCTATAACAAGCTTGTTGATGGTGCAGTTTGCTAACTCCTCTGCTACTGCTTTTGCTACATCATCCGATTCAATCACTGTTACATCTACGTCCACCTAAAATTCAGAATTAAGAAAATTAATTTATAGATTTTCGATACTCATGCAACAATAAGATTCAGAAAGGAAAATTACCTTTCTCTGAGTGCACATTTTCTTGTAAGGAAGCAGTAGTTTACTTGTCTGCCATTCCATTTCCTTCTTATATGCAGCTGCTACATCGTCTCGTACTTGTGAAATAGGAATAGAGTTTCCCACTAGAACAACAACAGTAAAATATGATCAGAGATTCTGATAATTCAGTGATCTCTAACTTTTATAACATCATTTTCACTTTACTAAGTTGTGAATTCATCTAGAAATAGTTACAAGCAAATTTTAAATACGAAGCATGATTTCTTTATATCGATTTCATTATTGAAACAATTATCAACTCCACAACAGTTTATGAACATTTTTTAGTACTGTAAGCGTTAGTATAGCCAAGCAAAATAAAGATCATCTACTGTTATATGCATACAAGCAACGAAATGGTTTTCTTTGAAAAGTTAACGTATTCTCCGAACTGATAATTCCTAGAGGCAAAACTTACTAGCTGTAGGGACTGTGGTAATCCTCCGGGAGACATGTAACAACTTGAACACTGTGATCCCCTCAGGAATGAACTTGTCCAATGCCCAAGTAACCATATACTTGCTTTTTCTATTTCCCTTGATAGCTATTGCAACACTTAAAGCAGGAGGAGCTGGCAACGCAAGCTCGCCTTTCGGATCAACAATTTCTTCTATCTCCATCATTTCGCCGCTTCACATACCACTGAAACCTCTTGAAGCATCACCGAAGAAAACAATAACAAATGGGCGCGCAATTGTATGAAAATCAAAATCATATATGAAGAGTTCTATTGTATAGAATCATGAAGAATGATTTGTTGTCGATTTGGGCCAACCATATTCAAGTTTTGGAAAATTTTCCAGATATGACTCATTCCATTAAAATTAATGATGTTGTTGAGCTAAAAAAAAATACAAAACTGAGAAATGAACAAGCACTACTATTAGGGGTGGGTAAAAAACCAATAAACTGAACCAAACCGATGAATCGAACCGGTCCAATCGGTTTTTTTCCGGTTTTTCATTGTTAACCGATTCGGTTCGGTTCGTTTTTTAAAAAACCGGATATTTCGGTTCGGTTCGGTTTCCGGTTCAAGGGTTTGAACCGGTGAACCTAACCAAGAACCGGTGTATATAATAAAAAATCCCTTTGTGTTATAATCAAAACAACATTGATAGATAACAATTAAATGTTACACAGTCTAAAAGAAAAACTGTATATAAATAAATAAAAACTTCATTAAATGTTATTATCTAAGAGGATAACATTTTTATGTTATAATCAAAACAATATTAATGGCACATTATAAAAAGAAAAACTGCATATAAATAAATAAATAAATACTCATGTTAAATGTTACATATTCTAAAATATACATGTCATGCAAATATAAATAGTAAAATAAAAGGCTAAGAAATGAACGAACTTAGAAACTGAATTGATAAACATATACAACAATACTGTCTATTACTTTGTTTCGTTCCCAAAATCAAAAAAACCGAACCGAACCGGTTCAATTTGTTTTTAATCGATTCACACTTTTAAATTTTATCGGATCGGTTCACTTTTTCAAAAACCGGATATTATCGGTTTTTTATCGGTTCACTCGAAAAGTGAATCGATACATTAAATGCCCACCCCTAACTACTATGCCAGAGATATGGAAAAAAATAGGCTAGTAAATAATGTTCGGTAAAAATTCAAAGCAATTGATAAAGAAATAAAAAATAATAATAAATAAAAAGATTCAGTATTTATTAGTTTCCATGTGTGGTTTTAGCAGATTTGACAAGAATGTTGAAAAAATGGATGAATCTAATAAATAATTTAAGGAAAGAATCTGATGGGTCCTTATTACAAGAAACGGTTCTATGTTCATCATAAAAATCGAACCAAATACTTACAATTGAATACAAAGAACATATAAAGTTTCATGAAATGACAAGCAAACTTCAAAACACAGAGAAGCAGAAGAACCCAAAAGGCAATAAAACTTGAAAACAGAAACAGAAAAGAATACTAAACATACCAGAAGGATATTCTGCAGCACCAAATTCTAAGTTCACTGAAACCCAACTGAAGAAAAAGAAGAACCCATGTATCAAAATTTGAAAAAAACCTGTGCTTCTTCTGCTTGTGTAAGTATATAACAAGTAAAAGGAAGTTTGGTTAGGTTTGAAAGAATCAGAATTCAGATAACAGAGCTGAGAGGTGACACAAGACAGAGTGCCCCCACAAGCATCTCTGACTCTCAATTGCAGAAAAATTTCGAGGCAGCTGTGTGGCATGAGGCATTGACTGACTTGTCTTTGAAAACAACATTTTTGTTTCTAAATGGGGTTTACAAATCACAACTTGTGAGTTGTGATGTGATTTTGATTTTTAGAATAATATTCATAAAAGATTGTGTTTACTGTTGAGGTTTTGTGTATTTTTCAAAGAGATTGTTTTGTCTTCTTGCCCAACAAGTATTGAGAGCTGAGACAACAACTTTTTATTTATTTATTTATTTATTATTATTTATTTATTTATTTATTTATTTTAAAGACATTGTGTAGACACCAACTATTATTTACTTAGCATAGTTTTTCCCTGTTCCAACTTCCAACCGCCAAACGTCAATTTGAAGGAGCCACTTGTTTATTATTATTATTATTATTATTATTATATATATAATATGAATTACAGTATTACAAATTACGGCCATTACGATAGGATTGTTGGGAATTTGGGACTTGTCACGATAAGACACTACGTGTATGGTTCGGATAACTACTCTCACAAACCGAGAGAAAACTCTCTATAAATGCTTGATACTATAGTCTATCATATCCCTATTTAATAGGAAAAAAATTGATACTGTACAAAAAAAAAAATGTAAATGTGGTCTGAATTGCCTATCATATCCTTATCATAGTAGTGTTTGATATCAGTAATTTTGACATTCCATAATTCAATGTTAGTATTTTTTTAAAAAAAATAATAATTAAAAAAAATATATTGCAATATGCCATCGAATTAATGTTTTGATAATGGACCAAACGTCCAAACCTATTGGATTATTTCAAACCAAAATGCACACATCCTCCTAATTTATCATTTGAAATTAACATCATATAGCATTTAACCTGTTGTGATAATGAGAAAATATTTATGATTCTAGTAACCAAAATATTGTAAAAAATAAAAGTGAAAAGAAAACGGTAATTTCTTATAGAAGTTATTTTTTTAGAATATTTTAAAAAATTTAGAGTTTAAACTTTAGGAAAAGGGACACGACTCGAACCTACAATCTCATGATATAGACGTAAAGAGCATACTATTGGACTAGACCAACCAAAAGCTAGTTAATTTTATGAAATCTTATTAGGTGACTCATGAAAAGGATAAATAATAATAATCACATGATTTAATACAAAGTAATACTACATAGCCAAAAAAAAAAAAAAAAAAAAATCCAAAAATCAACCTCAATAATTTGTGATGATACGGTGAATGATATCCATATAACAAATCACATAAGACGTCCAAAATTTGGACGAAATAAAAGGTAGACAAAGTTGATGGAAAAAAACAATAACACAACTTTTATTTTCTCTTGTTGCAGGTAAACAAATTGTTGCTGTATAATAACAATCATTCCACATTCTCACAGAGTCTCAACAGGAATGGATTTCCCCTTTTACCATACATAAGACAGTTTTATTGACAATAATCACAATTAGGGCTTAACAGAAGACAAAATTGAAAATAGATTAAATTAGTAAGGATAGTTTGGGAAGTAAAACTTTACATTAAATTATCCTGGATTTGTGTTAAATGAAAAGTGAAAAATTTTCACTTTTCAAAACAAGTGGTTTTAGGTGCTCATTAAGTGATTTTAATACTTAAAAAATCAAACAAAACAACTGAATGGAACACATTAAATGTCATTCAGTGGTAAGTGGAAAAATCAAAGAGGGATTTAATCTGCTACACTAAACCTCTTTTTTAATTTTTTTATTTCAAGTTTGTCGAATCAAGCACTTTAATTTTTTTTTTTAAAATTTTTAATTTAATCCTTTTATATTTAATTAAAATAATATATATATTTTAAAAATAAACTATAAATTTTTTTTTTGTTAAAATCTTTAAAATTATATTAATATTAATATATAATTTATAATTTATTCATTAATTAATATTAAATTTTTATAATAAATATGGATAGAATATTCTTTAAAAATAGTATCTAAACAAAACCACGACAAAACAATCTCTTTGAAAAGTACACAAAAGTCAAAACCAATACACCGTCCACGTATCCAACGCGTTTTCCCTTGTGAAGCAAAATACGTAAAGTCAAGTGGCAAAAGCTGAACAAAAGACGTCGACTTTGTTTGCTCATTTATAACACTTGGAATCTTGGATCAAACTCTTCCTTCAATCTTGATGCATTTTTTTTTTAATAATAATTCATAAATTTCGTAAAACTTAACGTTAAACTTTACGATGTTAAAAGTTCGAATCGTCTTACCGTATGTTTTCGTATAGGAAAAAAAAAATAAAAAACATTGAATTTTAACTTATAAATTCACCATAAAACCTGATCTATAATTTAATAGAAGATAAATAACGAGATCATTAATCTCTATAATCACACATGATCATGATCGATGATTAACTAACTTATTGATCAAACTAATTTAGAAGCATCTCTTCTCTGCTTTATTGGTGTGAATTAACAATAATTATCTCTATAATCTTACACAAGAATTAAAAAATAAAAAATAAAAAATAAAAAATTGCTATCCTCCACATAAATTTTGCAGTAACCCGGCGGACACGATATTAGGTGATGTTGACTTTTAAAACATATGATTAGTTGTTAATAAAGTGGTTGTGAAAACCAATCACGTTTTAACCACCTATTCATTATAATGTTTATGTTTCATGAGACTATATGAGGTCGGGAAAAAGATCAGATCAGCAGAAGATCCAAATTTATTGTGTTAGGTTACCGGACACAAAACTCAACAAGAGTTACAAGATACAAGAATGAATTTGTGTAATTGTATTTTGGATTTAAATTTTCTGCATATAGAATTAAGCTTAACATGTTAACATCATCAATGGCCTCCCTTTCCCTAAAAACCAAAATTAAAAGCATTCTTAAAAATTATAAAATTATTTTTTTTTCTTTCTAAATATATATATTTGAGGTTTTGTTAAAATAATACTTTAACAATTGATTTTTATACTTTCTATCACTGTCTTGTTTAATTTGTCCCATGAATTACATAAAATGGCATGCCTTAACAGCTATGGAGATAGCTCAAATAATATATAAACTTGTATATGTAAAAGTTTTTCATTGTTAACAGCTACTCAACCAAGTAAAGCTTTGTTTTCTTTTTGTTGTTTTTTTTGAAAACTTTCATATAAATCCCTTCAAGCATGTTCGGTAATATTTTTGTTTTATAAATTTACATTTGACTTTAATTTTTTCTGAAACTGAAAACACAAAAAACAGGTCTGATAGAAATAATTAAAAACAGTATTCTGAAAAAATATTAATAGGTAGGTAATATATGTATATATATATTTTTTCCGAAAAACATTATAATAAAAATATATTGGTAATATATATATATAAAACTTTTCTCCTTAGTATGCACTGATAAATATATATATCAGTGCTTTGTACGTGAACCATTAAATTCAATTGCTTTGTATGTGGACAAAATACGGAAATTAGCACATAAATGAGAAGTATGTTCACTGCAATAATAAAATTATCGAGAAAATGAATGTTGTATACTATTTATTTATTGAGCGGAGAAATCGACATAAATAATACAAAAAATAATAACTGAGGGATGGATGTCCCATATCAAAAACAGTATAGGAGCTTCAAAACTGGATGACTGGCATCCTTTACACTCACCAAAAACTTCATAATGTCATCGCGACGTCTAGACATCTAGTGTGGTTTAGGAACAAATCCATCTACAGCGAAGTTTCGAGTGGCAGCAGGAATGGCCACACGAATTCCATCAAGTTCAGGTTTTGCAACTATTTGGCATCCCAAACGAGACCTGAAAATTTGAAAAACCATAAAATTAATCCAAGTTAAATATCAAAAACTTCTTGTTGCAAGTTAAATAACACGAAATAAACTCACGATTCTGTAAGCCCAAAAGCCAGATCCAACATATCATTTTCCTCATCAGTTGGGTCTTCTAATTTATTGTAATAATCCATATCCTGCCAAAAGATAAATAATTAGCCGCTCATAAGTAGATCAAAATATGCTAGAAATTGCCAAAAATTTAAAGCATGTTTGATTTCACAGTAGTAGTTTACCATAACAATCACGTGACATGTCGAACAAGCGAGTGAGCCTTCACATGCTCCTGATATTAAACAAAAGCAGAGCATTAGAACCAAAAAGCAATTGGCAACAAAGTATTTCATCCATGTTAAGCAAATGAAACGTCGAGTCTGCTGGTTCGAAAAGACAAGGAGAAAAAGAAAGACAACCCCACCCACCCGGCAAGAAAAATGTTGAATAAAAAGAAAAGGTCACGTGATACATCAAAATGAGAGACAAAACACATCTGTTCTGCCATACTTGATAGTGTGACCCTTCACAAGAAAAGAGACTAATAAGACATGCCTAGACAAGGAATGCCAGTAAAGTTAATAAACAACATTCCAATCAGCATGCTTGCCTTCGAGTTCTATATCATTCTCATGAGCTGCTTCCAATAATGACATTCCAATTGGGACCTGAATTAGCTGATCCTCTCCATACTTATCAACAAACGTCACACTTATCCTGAAAAATGGAGCTCTTGAGTCAGAAGAAGTGACCAAAATATTATATGTCTTTTGAGAAAGATGATTAGCAAACTGTTCCTAGAAGAGTAGAAGTGATTCCCATACAGTAGAACAATCATTTCTTAGTACTAGTCGATATAACATTTTCATTGCATCGGAACAATAATGACATACGGAGACAATTAACGAATAAAGAAACATTAAACTAACATAAATGCATAGATATGTTGCCTATTTCTGCTGCCGCAGCCCGGAGTCATCATTTTCTTTTGATAACAACCATTTCCTACACTAGATTAAAACAGCTAGCTGAATCATGACATGACTGCTAAAGTACTTATGTTGGCTGCATATCAAGGAATTATTTAATAATTTAGGGTCCCTTATAATAATGCTCCAGACAAACTGACGCAGCAAAATAAAGCAAAATAAAAGAACAGGAAAACTCAACCAAAAGGGAGCTATTTCATTTCAATACCATCCAAAAATTGTTCCCCATAGAAAGTTTAGCTTTTGGGTATATAACCTAGCTGTTAGGCAAAACAAAATGGACACGTATAAAATAAACTAAATGACAAAACTACCGAAATGACAACACACAAAATAACAGCACACTACAATATCACATTCCAATTAATCAGCTATATCACAAACAAAGCAAGTCAGAGGAGTGTTGAGTATTAACATTCAACAAATCTGTACTTTGTTCCACTGAAGCTGCTGGCATAAACTGGATCTGCAGATGCAGATCATTTACTCAATTGACTCTCTTCATGACAACCAAACAACAAATTACATCAAGAGACAATAAACTTGTGGGGCGAACAAAAACCATATCCCTGCATCTGTCTAAATCCATTTCCTCTTTTAATTATGTAGTTAAGAAAGGAACTCAATTTCAAATCAAACAGCTTACGTGTCATTCCGTTCACTGCCTTCATCACAAGTGTCGCCGGCATCTGCTGTAGAAAAATGACGATACTTCTGAAATGCAGAACCTTGGAACGCCTTAGTTTCAGACGGCAATGTTAACTGTCCCAACCAAAAATGCATTGCAATCAGAGATACATACATACAGACATAAGCACACACACATGTGCACAATATGTAAAAACTAAATAAAAAAGGTTGGTACTTGGTAGAATTGTGGCTCATTCAAAATAATTGACAGCTTAAAACTACAGAACCCTCTTGGAGAGAAAATAAAATGCTCACTTGTTAACCAAAATTTTCAACTCATCCTTATGATTGCATTTAACCCGAGGAGAAATTAATCTCCTGATAGGAATAAATCAATTGATGCACCTCTTCCAGTTAAATCATTAGGACCATAAATAGATGATGGGGATAAATCCAAATCTTTATATTCTATGAATGCCTTTTGCTTGAAGGGTTTATCAAAAGTTTAACTACTGTGTATTCTGTACTTTTTTTTAATCCATAGTGGGTCTCAGCTAGTTTTCGTAGACTTTCCAACCTTTTTCATAGAAGCCAAAGAATGGCTCCAGCTCCTATTGCCTTATTTCAAGTTTCTTGCTAAAGAACTGTTTGTCTCTTACCTTTCTATCTTTGCAAGAGGCCATTTAAGTGAAATGTGAAATCATAGTTTGTTAAGCCAGTTAGCTATAAAAGCCAGAATAAATTCAGAAACCAATAAAGCATAATATTGTCTATTTATCTGATCTAGAAAGATTACTCAACACAAAATCTATTTTTTTTTTTTTTTTAGGCGGCAGTTAAATAATTTTTTCCCTTTGAACAAACAAACCAATTCAAATTTATGTCTTAAACACCTTACGCACATATTAAAATTTTCAAACAATGCAGGACAAGAAATTCTTGATAGGACAATGATCACTACCCACATTTCAGATAGCTTTCCCTGGTTTAAACTTTAAAGTGAGTATTTTAAACCAAATTTTGTAAAGTGTGCATGACATTATAATTATTGCATGGCCATTTCAAGTCACCCGTAAACACAAAATGCATAACAACCAACATCATATATCCGATAAAAATAAAGAGGACAATCATCTTTTGTGATAAAAACAATGATCACTAACCAAAGGTCGCCAATGTTGACGTTTATATCCTGTTCCAGATGTGGACAGATACCTCCCTGTCAAGATAAGAAGCTTTTGAGAAATAAGTTGCAGGTAAAAGTCATTTTGCCTTGCTTTTGAAATTTAAAAAGAAACAACTATAAAATAAAATGTTTGGTTGCTCTTGCAAAACTACAGTAAATTCATATATAAGGCTTTCAATATTTAGTTATAAGTAAAGACATGCAGCTAATAGTAGAAATGCTGATTTCATCCAAATTAACCAAACCTCGAATTGGCAAGCATATATATACCTTTCGAAAGCTCTTTGAGCATCCAACCTCCAACTCTTAAAAGTCTAGGAATTAACATAGCTATTGCAGCCGAATAATACCCCTATTATGAAAAAAAAAAAAAGAATCACTGAATAACAGAATATGAGTTTAAAGGAATCAATGTTATGCATTTAAGAGAGAAAGAAAGCAATGAACTGAGCTGAACTAAGATGAGGCTGCAAAGATTGAGGAAGGTTATTATTTGTCTCCATGTCAAAGCAAGAAGAACACGCATGCGACACATCAAATAATTTCAATGAAAAGAAAAACAGAAGATGCAGACAGTGCATGTTGCTAACAAAGTGATGCTCCTCATGATACAAGATACAATTTTATACCTGTGGAATTCATTAACTGATAAGAGCAAATGACTTGAAAATAGCCTTTTTACTCTAGCGCAACATTTAGGCAACCTTTTGCAATATTCTTTTTCTTCAAAGGAATATGTTGAAAACATAAATAAGTTACAGCCATTTCTTGATGAAAGGATCATTGTTTTGAAGTAATTTTGAACATTTTCTTAATGAAGCTTCTTTCATTGTAGTTATTCATTGCATTGAATTACTCTATCCATTTTCATTTGTGTTGTTTCTGTTTATCGAATTAAGCCATACTAGTTTCATTTTATCAGGGTTTAACTCCATCTCCTTGGTTTTCAAATTTCGGTGAAAAGCATGTAAAATGGTAAATTCAATTTAATTCACCAAATTCAATATCACCTTGGCAAATAATTATTACATTCTATGGCTAACTAACGTTTGTAAAGATTGCTTAGCAAAATATTTGAACAAATCAATAAATGAAGTAATAAAACAATTATGTTTGCGATAATCACCATTGTATAACAATCAAGAGCTAGATTAAAATCAAATGGTTAAAACAAATTAGATTTGAATTTAATCAATAAACCATCTCACAGTTCGATTATGTATACGCACAGTTCGATTTTGAATACGCACATGAAAAAAGATTGACCACAAGTCTCTTTGTTCTTAAAGACTCAAAACAAAAACAAAAACAAAAACAAAAACAAAACCTAGAAGAGGACTTTAAAAATCAGCGAAGGGGATTTTTTAATTTAAAGAAGAGAAGACTTACATAAGTATGACTGTATGAGGCGAGAGAGAGAAAAGCCGCTACCTGCTGCTGCGGCGACCGGCGGCGAGATGATGCGACGCCGGAGAGGTTGTGGCTCAAGTAGTTGAGTTGAGCGGCTGATCGGTGAAGTGGAGAAAGAACAAGATTTAGGGCTTTCAACTTCAATTTGAAGTTGTAACTTTTAAAAACATTTTTATAGAGCTAATTACACCAAACTCCCTGAGGTTTACTCTTTTACACGCATAAGTAGCTTTTTCTATAATTGACATTCATCTACCCTTAGTCAAAGTTAGTCATACTTACCAATTTTGACTATCAACTAAGAGTATTTTAATCGTTTGAAGCATTTTTGAAAACAATTTTTTTAAAAAAAAAAAAAATTGAATAAAAATTTTAAATCGGAGACTAATTGAAAAAAAAAAAAAATACTGTTTAAATAAATAAGATTAATTGAAATTTAGGAATTAAAAATAATAATTTAGAAACATTCAAGTTAATAATTTAAAAAAAAAAAAAGGACCATCCATCTACTTGTTTTAAAAAAAATGGATTTCTACCAGTTATTTATTTATTTATTTATTTGATCGAGATCAATCTTAATATTTTTCAATCTATTTGTTGGAAAAAAAATAATTTTTCTTTTTTTATTAAAGATTTTGAGATTTTTTTCTTTTTTGTAGTTTAGTGTATCAAGGGTAGTATTTCACTATTTCAATCTTTTACCATTTCTTAACGATCCATTTTGATAAAGAGTATCTCCCACCACATCTCTATCTCTAACTTTAAAATAGAGTTCCAAAAATGAATATTTCCTTCAGATTATATCTCTAAAAAAAATTCTCTCCCACCACACTCTCTATCTCTATCTCTAAATGAAACATTATTAAATAAAAATATTATTAATAAATATTCAATAAAAATTTTATTAATAAATGTTCAATATTAATCTCATTTTAAAGATCTATATGAGATATTTCTAATAGTATAATTTTTATCATAATAGGATTTATAAATTATAACGTAATATATCTTAACTGAATTTAATTACAAATGTAAAAGGATATAGATGTCAAAAATTTGTTTACAACCATAGAGATGGGGGTAAAGTTGGAATATCATTTATGAAAAGTTAATTTAGAGTTTAACTCTTGGTACTTCATTTTTAGAGTTTCAAAGATAGAAACTCTAAATTTTTTTTATTGGAAATAACAATTTAGAGTATGATGGGAGCATCTCATACTCTATTTTAGAGTTCGTACTCTGTTTTAGAGTATGGTGAGAGATGCTCTTATTTCGGAGTATAAAAGGGCAAACTTCAGAGGAATTTAGTGCAATTTTATCTATATATATATATATTTAATTGTATTTTTTTGTTCTTTCAAAAACATGTGGGGTATTTATTAGGGGGAATTGTATGAACATCCCCTAAGGTTAGATATAATTACATGTATATGGCACTTTAGACGTATTAACATAAACTTTACCTGAAATTTAAAAAATGTTGCATCAACCTCCCCTACCGTTAAATTTCTCCCATTAACCTCTAACGTTCAATGGTCAAAGGTGAAAAAGATCTAAATTAGCCCTTATTTTCATTTATCTTTTAAAGAAGATATTAAATTAATAAATAAAACATTTAATATTTTAAAAATATTTTTCTTTAATTTTTTAATCTTCCTCTTCCTCAAACAACTCAAAGTTATCCTTTTATCTTTATCTCCATGACTCTATCTAACTTCTCACCCAACAAAATTCATCAACAGCAACAACACAACACAACAAAATTTTATCAAACAAAGATTAAATACAACAAAATCCCAAAATCATCAAACTCTCATCAATTAAAAAAAAAAAAAAAATACTCTATCATTGAGAGATTCATATCTCTCCATAAGAGATGGACCGGTCCCAAAAAGCAACCTGCAAACGTAACCCGAAACCTAACTCTCCAAATCTACTCCACTGCGTTAAAACCAAAACCATCATTAAGGCATTGATCCAGCAAATAGAAACCCCCCACGAAGGCAACCGCCACGATCACCACTAGACTTAGGGCCAGTTTGGTATTGCTTTTGAGAAGTTAAAATCAACTTATTTCATAATTTTTACATAAAATGATGTTTGGTAAGACTTCCAAAAGTGATTAATTGATAATATAGTAAGTTTTGACAGTGATTTTGAGAAGTAGATAGAGAGTTACTTTTTGAAAGTGATTATGGAATAATCGATTTCATCATTTAATGAATTTATTAATATATCATTATTATTCTTATGAAATTAAATTAAAATAATTTATATTTCTTATTTCATCTTAAAATTAAGGATTCCAATTAAATATTGATTTGATTTATAAAATCATTTAAAAATATTTTTATTATTCTTATGAAATTTTTTTAAAATTTAATTATTTTACTTAAATATTGATTTAATATATATACTTAATGAAAAAAATAAAATAAGATTATAAAATCATGTCTATTTTAGTTATTGTAACTAATTTCAACACTTTTGAAATAAAATTTCCAAACATACGTCTTTTGAGCTATATAGTAGTTTTAAAAGTATAATTAACTAAACATCTGCTGATTAACTTCACAGTTGATTATTTCTTCAGCACAACTAACAATGATTATTATAAAAGTTACAGCAATACCAAACTGGCCCTTAGGTTATGGTTGAGATTGCTTTTGCATTATTTCTCAAGTTTTAACTAAACATCTGCTGATTAACTTCACAGTTGATTATTTCTTCAGCACAACTAACAATGATTATTATAAAAGTTACAGCAATACCAAACTGGCCCTTAGGCTATGGTTGAGATTGCTTTTGCATTATTTTTCAAGTTGTGATTATTTCTCAAGTTTTGAGCAAATAGGTGTTTGGTAAACTTTCCAAAAACACTTATTTTACAATTTGCTCATCCAATAAGTAATTTTTGAGAAATTGACTGAGGATTGCTTTTTGAAGCAAAAGCTAGCTTATTGTTTATGTAATCTCAAGAATACTCTCACTATTTTATTAAAAAACGATATTACCCATATATTTAATAATAAAATAAAAAAACTAAAATGTAAAAATATAAAAATATAAAAACTGATCGGGAGTGGTGGTGGTCACCACCGGAGTTGGAGGCCGGAAGAGATCCCTCCCCGACCAACACCACCGCCGACGCCGCCTCGCAGCCGTCGCCAAGTCGACCTTCTCTCCCAGATCTCCCCGGCCGCTGAGTCTCTCTTCCACTGAGTACCTCCAGCTCCGCGTCGCCAACCTCGCCAAGCCGACCATCCTCGCCTCCGGCTTTCGTCTCCGCCAGCGGTACTTTCGAGTTCCTGGTGCAGAGCGTCGCCGGTTCGACTGCGGAGGTTCTCTGCGGAATGGACAAAGGAGATGCGGTGGATCGATCGCATGGGGCGGCGGGCGGCGGGTAGGGTTCAAGCAAACCGGGTCTAAATCACGGGTCGGGTATTTGTTTTGGGCGTTTGGTCTGTAAAGAGTCCATTCTCCCTTGGAAAGCCCAAAGCTATCTTTTTAACAATGTTATTAAACACATTAAAATAATGTCTATTTTTGTCATTTCATCAAATAAATATTTCACCTTTCTAAAAGCAAAACAATTTCAAATTTTATATTACCAAACACATACTTAATTTTTTTTTAAGTTAATTATATCTAAAGTTAAGCTATAAATGGATTATTGTTTAAGTAAAGCAATCTCAAACATAGCCTTAACTCTTAAAAAGAGCCTCGTTCAGCATCAAAAATCATTTATCCACAGAGAGCCGCCGGCGGTGAGATAGAAGGAGAGGTGGGGAGGCTGAGTTGTGGAAACGACATAGTGAAATTTGAAAAATGGAGAAATTGAAGATTCTGGAGTTATTTTATTTTTTATTTTTTTATTTTTTATTTTTTCTTTCTCGAGGTGGACAGAGTGGATAAATAAGGAACAGTTTGAGAAGAAGAAAAATAAGTGTTTTTTCTTTTGGTCTGTTACTCTATTATGATCTTCATGTTGTTTGTTCATTTATTTTTATTTATTTTTGAAATAGATTCTTCATTGTTTTTTGATTTCTTCTGGATACCTCATCTGGTATGCTTAATTTAATTGGCTTTTTTGGGTGTTGTGTTAAAATCATGAATGTTCATTGATTGGTAGCCTTATTTGTAGATTTGTTCATGTTATGATGATTGTTTGTTTGATTAGCGTTGGAATAATCTTCATCTCAGCTGGATCGATTTGGAGGAGATCAATTTGTTATTTATTATTATTTTTTCTTTTTTTTTAATTAAATTAAAAATTATATATAATCAATTACAAAATAACAAAATAAATAATTTTTTCATTTTTTTTTTCATTTTTTTCCTCAAAAAGACCATATTGCCCCTGGCTGTTAAAGGTAACGGGAGAAATTAAACGGCAGGGGATGTTTGTGCAATATTTTTTTTCAAACATCAAGTAAAGTTTATGTCAATAAACCTAAAAGTACCATATGCGTGTAATTATATCTAACCTCAGGGGTGTTTGTGCAATTCCCCCTATTTATTATTTAAAGACAAAAATACCTCTAAAATCGTTAATATTGCCATAAATTCCACTTCTTGGTTCTTAGAATATTATTAATTGAATTGCTAGCTGTTTTCATGCATAGGGCATCAATTATGCGCCTTCCTCAATTATGATTTATGAATGTAGATTAGCGGGATTTTTTTTTTTTTTTTTCAAGTATGGATAGAGCATTAATTCTTGAATACGAATTTGATGTTTCAGTTTCGGTACATAAACAACAATTTTTCTCTCATGGACAAACATTATAGGCATATATATCTATGGTATACTAATACACATCACCACACTTTTTCCATGTAAACAACATAACCTTCAATCATAATAATATATATGGTAAAAATGTGGTGATGCGTATTAGTATGCTTATAGCATCCATATTATTATAGAATGATGTGGAAGTTACAAATCAACTTGCCACGTATTTGGGCTAGTTTTGCGACAATGTAGTATTATTACATCTACAAAGTGTAACAATTGATTTCCATTAATTTCATCAACCAAAAATGAAACTAAACAAGAAAAATGCTTGGTTTTTAATAATCAACTATGTTAATTTCATATCACGTTAATAATCCCTTGGAAAAAAATAGCTTGTAGAGTTTGATTCACAAATATGATTACCATACTACTAATTGATCAATCTCATTGTTTACACATTAATACAATCAATTATCGGCGTCCAGATGATGACTCCTTCCGTGGAAGGCAACTCCACCAGTCTCATTAGGCTGCTGCGGAGTAGTGCTGTCAGTTTGTGGTTGCTGCTGCTGCTCTGTGTTGGTGCTTCTGTTTCCATTGAGACGGTATCCCCTTCCTCTGAATGCAACTCCATACGGGTCACGTTCAGGGACGTAACTAGTATTAAATATTAGGGTGAGCTAGAATTTTTTTTTTTTTTCCAATCATTAACAATATAAGAAAATTGTATTAATTAAAAATAAAGATACAACTCTTTATAAAGACATAGCGGGGATTTCTATGTAAATGTAATTTCTATGTAAATGTAATTTCTAAATAAATACAAATAAAGTCAAAACAAATTATAAAATAAACATGAAATGTAAATACAATCAAATACTAATTAAATTGTGAACTTATAGTACTATTTACCAAAAACAATGTTAATGAGACATGCAACTCTTCAAGTCTTCATTTTGGTAGTTTGTAACTAAATTTATGGAAATTTTGATTAATAGCTACATTAGGGATTTATTTTCTTGTTTGTATTGTTTTTCTAATGTAGTAATTTATAACAACAAATCTTAAAACAAAAGAATAATTAAAAACCAAACTTAAAATAAAATTAAACAAATCCATCATTCTAATATTTAATATATGATCGATCCATCGAGGTTAATTAGTTGAAGGTATGTCATTAATTAAAAACCAAAATAAAAATAAAATTAACAAGCATGTATGATATATCTAAATTTAAACAATAATGTTAGTTAGTAAATTAAAATTAGAATAACAAGTAATTAGATTAATTCTAAAATTTTATTACGAAACAAAATATTTAAATTCACAATATTCATAAAAATTGATTGGAAGATCTTGATTCCTGACCGTAAAGGGACCAACAAAGTGGTCATTAGTTTCGCAAAGAAGGCTTTCCTTTTGAAGAAAGATTTCGTCTAGACTCTGGATAAATGGTTTTCCTCCAATTGTATTTTTGGAAAGAAAGTTGGAACAAAATTTGAGAAAATATGATGGAGATAATAATTATTAAAGAAAAAGGAAAAAAAAAAAATGATATCCGATGACTCTTTTGCCACGTGGGTGGTAAGTTGTGATATAGAAGTTTGACAAATTATATTATATGTAATTGTTGCCTACAATCATAGATTCCTATTTCCTAGTATATGATGTTAATAATTAATTTCTTTTTATCTTAAATTTTTTTTTTAAAGGACAGGGTGGGCTTGAGCCCACCCAAGCTCACCCCTAGTTCCTTCTCTGGTCACTTTGGACTAGAGAGTTTATTTGAGTCCCCACCCCTCAGAATGCAACTATTTTGTGACTAAAATAGTGTTTATAATCACAAATGTATAGCCTTCAAGTTTAATGGGGGAGAAAAAATAAATTATCAGCTAAAAACCTCTGGACGTAATTTTTGTGTACTGATTGACAATTAGTGATCTCGCATGAAAATTAATTCCGGAGGTTTGTACCTGAGAAACCCTTGCATTTGAAAATAGTTTTGAAACATGAAACAATAAAAGGATACACCCAGAGAGGAGTCTTTAAGATGTATTTTCCACCGGCGAGAGGATGAAGAACTGTTAAGAAGTAATAAAGATGTCCTGCCACAATCCCAAGAATCCCTGGCTTTATTTGATACCCGAAAATCAAATCCAGTACTAGTGTTGCCCAGGGAAGACAGAACCCTTGTCAAAAAAATAAAATTATTGTTTGCGTTCCAAGAAATACATCTGTAAGTACACTACATATTTCATATGTTATAAGATCCTTCGAAGCTACGACGAATACAGAGAGAAATTCAAATTTTAGCGAGTGTACCTTCAATGACACCATATATGTTGATCCTCTTGTTTGGGAACTCGCAGCCCCAAACATAAAGGATCATATATCACAAGGAATGTCCCATGAAAGGAGTCAAAAGAAGAGGAACCACAGCCAGAACCTAGAAGCAAATAATTCTCTGTCATTAGTATATGCTCAGCATTACAAATTAATTTTTTCGGACAAGTTTAGAAAAATCTAAGCATAATGCACTGAAAATACCAAAAAAAAAAAAAAAAAAAAAAAAAAAAAACAGCAATTGCTGAAAACAGAATTTTCTCTCTTCAACATGAGATTTTAATTTTTGACTAACCAGAAGTGAAAAAGCTCCAAAGATTAACATCCATACGAAATCGGCAGTCCTCTTGTCGAAAGGCCCTCTCTCTAGTGAAACACCATAGTGCACTCTATGCAAATTTAACTTCATTAAGTAATAGATATATACTCATATAATAATTCTTTAATCACATACGTCAAAAAAGTAAAATTTAAGACCAACCTGAGTAGAGAAGTATCTTCTACCAAATGCAGTGTTAATGATATACAGTAAGTTATGTTAAAAGATAGAAATGGAGAGGTTAAGTTCTTACAACATTATAAGATGAGTTGCGAAAGGAAACGAAAATCCCCCGAGGAAGAAGAAGTTAGTAACAAGTCTCCAAGCCTGCATCACAAGCAATACTTATATCATGATCAAGACTGAATTGACATAAATAAAAAAGCACTTTTAAGAGCTTTCGACTAGAAAAAGTTTCCTGAAAATCGCTCTGAATTTCCCTGAAAACGTTTGATTACATCTTCATAAGATAGAGCTATGTACCAAGGATTGGTAAAGCTGAAGATAATAGGCAGTTGTGGTCAATAAACAGGTCACTCCATAGAATTTGCTCACCAGCGGTAGAGATAGATAATATCTGAAATAATTTCAAACATATTTAAAACAATCAGCAACTCAAAAACAACAGAGTTATTATAATTAGAGAAATAGAGAGGCAAAGAGAGATTACTCTGCTGGTGTAGACATGACAAAGTTGAAAGCAAAGAAAATAGGCACGGAACACGTCTAACCCTTCGAAACTGGAATCCTCCAAAGTTGAACTCTCAAAGACAATTTTATCAAGTGGTACAATCAAAACTGCTCTCCATTACAATATAATGTCTATTTTATAGGCTTCATTCTCAAACCCTACTAGACTAGGAAATAAACAAGGAAAGATAAATTGCCAAAATGAAAGGAGTTTCAAAAAGAAAAATTACCAAAATAAAAGGGAACTAATTTACTGATTTTTTAATTTATATGCTTACTAAATTTATGGGGAATTCATGAATTTTTATCAAAAATATCGTCATTTAAAAGTAATAATAGTAATAATAACAATAAAAACTTGTTTATATTTTTCATCGTATCGCATTAATAATCCCTTGGAAAATAAAAATACAAGGCAGATAGCAGAGTTTGATTCACAAAAAGATTACCATACTACTAATTGATCAATCTCATAGTTTACATATTAATACAATCAATTTCTGGCGTCCAGATGATAACTCCTTCCACGGAAGGCAGCTCCACCAGCCGCATTAGGCTGCTGCGGAGTAGTGCTGTCAGTTTGTGGTTGCTGCTGCTGCTGCTCTGTGTTGTTGCTTCTGTTTCCATTGAGACGGTATCCTCTTCCTCTGAATGCAACTCTATTCGGGTCACGTTGCACCGGAGAGTTTATTTGAGTCCCCTCCCCCCAGAATGCAACTACTTTGTGACTGAAACGCTGTTAATGATTACAAATGTATAGCCTTCAAGTTTAATGAGGTTTGAAATAAAAATTATCTAGTACAAATCTCCGGACCTAATTTTCGTACAAGATCACTGACTGATTGTCGGTTAGTGATCTTGTACAAAAATTACATCCAGAGATTTCATTTGAGATGCCCATACGTTTGAAAATAATTTTGATGCATGAAACAATAAAAGGATACACCCATAGAGGAGTCTTGAAGATGTACTTTCCACCGGCAAGTGGATGAAGAACTGTTAAGAAGTAATAAAGATGTCCTGCCACAATCCCTAGAATCCCTGGCTTTAATGGATTCCCAAAAATCAAATCCAGTGCTAGTGTTGCCCAGGGAAGATAGAACCCCTATCAAAAAATCAAAATTATTGCTTGCATTCCAAGAAATAAATATGTGAGTATACTACATATTTCACATGTTACAAGATCCTTCAAAGCTAAGACGAATGCAGAAAAAAAATCAAATTTTAGCGAGTGTACCTTCAATGACACAACACCATATATGTTGATACGCACGTTTGGGTACTCGCGACCCCAAACATAAAGGAACATAAATACCAAGGAAGATCCCATGAAAGGAGTCCATAGAAGAGGAACCACAGCCAGAACCTAGAACCAAATATATGTATATGCTCAACATTACAAAAAATTTCAGACAAAGTTTAGAAAAATCTAAGCATAAAACATTGAATATATATATATATATATATATAAAACAGCATTTGCTGAAAACTCTGTTTTTTTCTCTTCCACTTGAGATTTTATTTTTTTGACTAACCAGAAGTGAAAAAGCTCCAAAGATTAACATCCATACGAAATCGGCAGTCCTCTTGTCAAAAGGCCCTCTCTCTAGTGAAACACCATATTTTGCTCTACGCAAATTTAACTTCATTAAGTATTCTATATATACCCGTATAATCAGGACTGATCCGATGATCAGAAGGATCTTATAACAAATGCAGTGTGTTGAAGAATAGAAAGGGAGAGGTTAAGTTCTTACATCATTATAAGGCGAATCGCAAAAGGAAATGAAAATCCCCCAAGGAAAAAGAAGTTAGTAACAAGTCTCCAAACCTGCACCACAAGCAGTATTTATATATCATGATCAAGATTCAAGACTGAATTGACATACATAAAAAGCACTTTTAAGAGGTTTTGACTAGAAAAAGTTTCCTCAAAAGCACTCTGAGTTTACCTGAAAACGTTTGATTACATCTTCATAAGATAGAGCTATGTACCAAGGATGGTAAAGCTGAAGATAATAGGCAGTTGTGGTCAATAAACAGGTCACTCCATAGAATTTGCTCACCGGCGGTAGAGATCGATAATATCTGAAATCATTTCAGACATATTTAAAACAATCAGCAACTCAAAAACAACAGAGTTATAATCAGAGAAACAGAGAGGCAGGGAGAGATACTCTGCTGGTGTAGCCATTGAAGAACTCTTTGTATGTGTGTCTTCACTAGTAAAGTGTATATATATATATATATGTAAATTTTCCGATGACGATACCCTGATAGAATTTTATAAGAACATTGAATGTGAGCCACTCGTTTTACATACTTTGACTTGGTATATATGCACTTGTCAAATTACTTTTATAAATGAGTGACTCACATTCAATATCCTGACAAAGATACCTTCATAGGAATGAGACCGTATATATACCTGAAGTTTTGTGTTAAAAATGTGACGGGATTTATTTATGGACTTAAATCGGCTGTCCATTTGTGTTGAAAATTTGAAAGATGGGTTTTGGGGTCTTCTCAAATTTAATGAAGAAGCGACGACTCACGAGAAGACTTTATTTTCCAAGTCTTCCATTAACCTACATGAGTAGTCAAGACGCCAACCAATACCATCATAAGAATTGTGAAGAGAGATGCTTCAATGTCATAGGCTTTAAGGCTATCAATGTGATTGCATTACTTTTAAAATAATTTGCGTTTAGCTAACTTAAGAAATAATCTATTTACAATATAAGTCGATAGGTGTTTGATAAATTGACTCTATAAATAATCAATTAAAGAAAAAAACAATGAAAAAATGTTTGGTAAACTTTAATTGATTATGAAAAATGACTAAAATGGACATAATTGTTAAAATGTAATATATTATTCAAATAGCTTTTTACTAAATATATATATTTTTTGTTTAAATTGAAAATACAAATATAAAGCATAGAAATATAATATATATATATATATATATTGAAATAAGAAATATAATATATTATTCAAACAGTTTTTTACTAATTTTTTTTAATTGAAAACAAATATAAAGCATAGAAATATAGAATATATATATATATATATATATATATTTATATAATTTTTTTTAAAAAAATTCTAACTGAACCAACTCGTTTATCTAATACTAAGTTACTGAGTTAACTCGCTCTTCTTAACTCTAAAGTTCAGTCAACTCGATTGAGTCAACTCAATAACTCAATCTTCATTAATGAATCTCTACAACTCAAATCCAAATCCACCACTGTATCCCACTCGCCGTCGACATCGAGAGATCATCATCCTTCATCCCTCGTCGCCATCCTTCATCCCTTGCCGTCGACATCGAATCGTCTTTATCTCCGAACCGAAAGTATCGAGAGATTTCGCGATATTTTGTCCCGGATCCATCACGAAAATGGAGGAGGCTTCCTCCTCCTCCATCGCCGACAGGATATCTCTGGTGAGACGGAATAGCGCTAGAACTGTGACGGAATCAGGATGGAATCGCGACAAAACCAGCATTGTCGACAAGATTCGCGATTTCAATCATGAAATAGTTTGCCTCCTTCACTGCCGGAGGAGGACCGGCTTCCTTCGAAGACTTCGACGTTGCCGGCTATCCTTCAGCCTCCGTCGTTGGTGGTGGCCACCACCAGCGAACAGTGGCCATTGATTCTTAAGAAAAAAAAAAAATTAATTTGATAATTTTTTAGTTTTTTTAAAATATTATTAATAAAAAAAACATCGATATTAAATAGAAGGGTATTGTTGTCTTTATATTAAAATAGTAGGGATATTATAGACATTTTAATGATAAGAAGCCAACTTTCCCAATAAACAGCTTAGAAAAGCAATCCCCATTCAGCTTTTAAAAATCAGCTTATATGACAAGCAATTTGAGAAATAATCAGCTTTTAAATAATTTACCAAACACCTTTTAGATCATAGATTATGAAATAGTTGATTATTTCATAAGTTTAAGCAATCCCAAACATATCCTAAAATGTGATGTGGCACATCTATCCACTAAAATTTTGACACCTTATCATATTTCAAAAACTCAGCAATAATCAATGCCACATCATAAAAAAAAAAGAAAAAGAAATGATTTGTAC
The DNA here is from genome assembly GCA_035582765.1 of Acer negundo. Lineage (NCBI taxonomy): Eukaryota > Viridiplantae > Streptophyta > Magnoliopsida > Sapindales > Sapindaceae > Acer > Acer negundo. The sequence continues at coordinate 9,748,371 of CM069241.1, read as the reverse complement.
AACCGGGGTCGCGCAACCTTTGGGGCCCCATAGTGCATTTTTGAAAAAAAAAACATGTGGGTCCCATATATTAAATACGCAAAAATTTATCCTGTCATACAAAACTTGCCAAGTCAGATATTCGTAACCCTATATCTAATTTTAGTCTCAAATTTTTCACAACTCATCGTCGGCTGCTTCTCTACATCTTCTCCATTCAAGACTACTCTGCAACGGATTTTTTTTTTCTCACACTTGTTTAAAATTTTGTCATTAACTTCTGATCTGCTTCTCTAGGTCTTCTTCTTTCATTCACGAATTCTTTACAACCAATTTTTTTTCTCACACGCTTCTGAACCTCTCAATTTCACGATCTCTCTCACTTTCATTTTAATGGTAGACTCTTAATCTTTGCGTCTTCTAATTCGGTTCTCTCTTCATCTCACGGTCTCTTGATCAGGGGCGGATTAGCCTGGGCTTTAGCCAAGGCTAGCTTCTTTTTTTTTTTTTTTTTTTTTTTTTTTTTTAAGTATATATTAAGTTTAATTTGTTATTTTCATTGTTTTTAAAAAGTAAAAATATAAATATAAAACAATATCAAAATTAATATTATTTGATAGTTGATAAGTCATAGAAATTGTCTAATTTATAATTTAATTTAATTAAGATAATCCTAATAGATTCATTAGGGCGATATACTCAATATTTTTATTGACACTCAAACAAATTAAAGTTTTTATTTCCTCTTGATTCTCTATTCATTTTGAACTTTACTTGTTTGCTAATGTCCCAAGTTACATTCATTCAGTATGACAATGTCTCAAGTTCGAATCGTTGCATCGCATGTTATATACCAAGATTTTTTTTATACATTTAGCCCACCCAGACAATAAGTCTGGCTTCACCCCTACTCTTGATTTTCCTTTATTTGGGTATATAAATGGAGACTCAAATTCCATATGTTTTATGGTATATGGAAGACCCAATTTTCACAATTATTGGAGTTGGAGAAGAGAATAGATTGTTTTTATGAAGTTTTGAGCTGTTAAATAAATAATTTTTTTTTTTTTTTTTTATAAACAACAAATCGAAGTATCGATGGTCGAAACAAATTAGATTTGCTTTACAAATGGTTATGTGCAGTTTTTTTTCATTTTTGATGTATGATGACAGATTATTTCGATTGTTTAGAATTTATGCCGGTATTAGGAACGCAATTTTATTCAAGCAACGATTGAGGCACTTTTACATATATTGATGTTCTACCTGTTTGTTCATCAATCCAGTCTATAAAAATCAAATTAGCAGGAGAAGCTGATGAGTTGAGAAAATTTTAAGCCTAAAATTATATTAGGTTTAAGAATATTGACTTTGCAAGTTTTGTATGATTGGGTAAATTTTATTTGATGTGGCATTGATTATTGTGGAGTTTTGAAATATGATGAGGTGTTGAAATTTTAGTGGACATGTGTGACACATCATGTTTTAAACATGAGGTACTGAAACATCTCTTAATTTTTCATGGGAAATATCTACAGACTTGGATTTTAGTTGGTTTACACTGATATATAAACTATGTAATTGCCACGTGTCAACTTCACAGGCTATGTCCACCTGTTTCACACCGTCTCTCTCCAATTTTGTATCTTCATTTCTTAATTCTCTGAGCAAATTGCACTGAACTTTTTTGAGATTTGACTTTTTATAACCAAAAATAGTTTTACTTACACTCACTTCCATTAAATCAAACTTGAGTGTTACCTTTAAAAGGTTAAACTATTCATAATTCCTAAATTCAATTAATAAAAAAATAAAAAATAAAAGACATTATTTTTTAAATAATTGAATAATTGAATTGAATTTGAAAATATATAAATTAAAAGAAAAATATAAATTTAAAAACATAACAATATTAAAAAGCAAAAAAAAAATAAAAAATAAAAAATAAAAAAATATATCATATTTTATAAATATCTTTGATGCATCTCACATGCACCAACAATGATATATATTTTTTTCCAGTTTTTCAATTTTGTTTTTTATTTTTACTTTTTAAAATTGTTTTATTTTTAAATTTATGCTTCTCTTTTAATTTATATATTCTCTAATTCAATTCAATTTTCAATTATTAAAAATTTCATTTGATCTCCACAATCTATGTTTGAAATGGATGGTAGAGATCCATTTAAAAAAATTAATTTTTTATTAATTTAATTTAAGGATCATGGGTAGTTTAGTTTTTTTAAAGGTAATAGTTAGTCAACAGTTAAGTTTGATATAATGGCAGAGGGTGTGAGTGTCAATTAATGATATACCGGTTTTTGGATACAAGAGACCAAATCTCAAAGAGGTTGAGTGCAATTTGCTCTAATTTTTTTTTTTTTTAATTTTTAATCGTGTTCGTGAATCAAATTGTAAATTTGTACCATCCATTTGGTCAAACACCATTAAAATGGCCATTAGATGAGAAATTTGGTTCAAAATAACCACTATAGATAGACAGCGTGATGGAAATAACCCTACTAGACTAGGGAATAAATGAGGAAAGAAAAATTGCCAAAATAAAAGAAGTTTAAAAAAGAAAAATTGCCAAAATAAAAATCATACAGGGAAAGGGAATTAAATTCCTGATTTTTGAATTTATGTGCTAACTGAATTTATGGGGAATTCATGAATTTTCATCAAAACATCTTCATTTAAAAATAAAAAATAAAAATAATAATAAATAAATAAATAAATAACTATGTTTCTATTTTTCATCGTATTGCATTAATAATCCCTTGGAAAAAAAAAATATACAAGGTAGATAGGAGAGTTTGATTCACAAAAAGATTACCTACTACTAATTGATCAATCTCATTGTTTACACATTAATACAATCAATCATTGTTTACAAGGCAGATAGGAGAGTTTGATTCACAAAAAGATTACCATACTACTAATCCAGACGATAACTCCTTCCGCGGAAGGCAACTCCACCAGCTGCATTAGGCTGCTGCGGAGTAGTGCTGCCAGTTCGTGGTTGCTGCTGCTGCTGCTCTGTGTTGGTGCTTCTGTTTCCATTGAGACGGTATCCTCTTCCTCTGAATGCAACTCCAGCACGCGGGTCACGTTGCACCGGGGAGTTTATTTGAGTCCCCTCCCCCCAGAATGCAACTACTTTGTGATTGAAACGTTGTTAATGATTACAAATGTATAGCCTTCAAGTTTAATAAGGTTTGAAATAAAAATTATCTAGTACAAATCTCCGGACCTAATTTTCATGCAGGATCACCAACTGATTGTCGGTTGGTGATCTTATACAAAAATTACTTCCAGGAGATTTTACCTGAAAAGCCCTTACGTTTGAAAATAACTTTGATGCATGAAACAATAAAAGGATACACCCATAGAGGAGTCTTGAAGATGTACTTTCCACTAGCAAGTGGATGAAGAACTGTTAAGAAGTAATAAAGATGTCCTGCCACAATCCCTAGAATCCCTGGCTTTAATGGATACCCAAAAATCAAATCCAGTGCTAGTGTTGCCCAGGGAAGATAGAACCCCTGTCAAAAAATAATAATTATTGCTTGCGTTCCAAGAAATACATTTGTGAGTACACCACATATTTCACACGTTACAAGATCCTTCAAAGCTAAGAGGAATGCAGAAAAAAAATCAAATTTTAGCTAGTTTACCTTCAGTGACACAACACCATATATGTTGATACGCGCGTTTGGGAACTCACGACCCCAAACATAAAGGATCATAAATACCAAGGAAGATCCCATGAAAGGAGTCCATAGAAGAGGAATCACAGTCAGAACCTAGAACCAAATATATGTATATGCTCAACATTACAAAAAATTTCAGACAAGTTTAGAAAAATCTAAGCATAAAGCATTGAAAATCTATAAATAAAAAAAAAAACAGCATTTGCTGAAAACTCTGTTTTTTTCTCAACATGAGATTTTAGTTTTTGACTAACCAGAAGTGAAAAAGCTCCAAAGATTAACATCCATACGAAATCGGCAGTCCTCTTGTCGAAAGGCCCTCTCTCTAGTGAAACACCATATTTTGCTCTATGCAAATTTAACTTCATTAAGTATTCTATATATTCATATAATAATTCCTTAATCAGGTTGGTCCAAAAAAAAACATCCAAGACTGATCTTACCAAATGCAGTGTTAATGATAAGTAATGTTGAAAAATAGAATTGGAGAGGTTAAGTTCTTACATCATTATAATACGAATCGCAAAACGAAATGAAAATCCCCCAAGGAAAAAGAAGTTAGTAACAAGTCTCCAAACCTGCACAAGAAGTAAATTCTCATTATCAAGATTGAATTGACATACACAAAATGCACTTTTAAGAGCTTTTGACTAGAAAAGTTTCATGAAAACCCCTCTGAATTTACCTGAAAACGTTTGATTACATCTTCATAAGATAGAGCTATGTACCAAGGATGGTAAAGCTGAAGATAATAGGCAGTTGTGGTCAATAAACAGGTCACTCCATAGAATTTGCTCACCGGCGGTAGAGATCGATAATATCTGAAATCATTTCATACATATTTAAAACAATCAGCAACTCAAAAACAACAGAGTTATAATCAGAGAAACAGACAGGCAGAGAGAGATACTCTGCTGGTGTAGACATTGAAGAACTCTTTGTATTTGTGCCTTCGCTAGTAAGTATATATATATATATAGCTGAAGTTTTGTGTTAAAAATATGATGGGATTTATTTATGGACTCAAATTAGCTATTCAAAAATGATATCTGGGTTTGTGTTGAGAATTTCAAAGATGAGTTTTGGGGTCTTCTCAAATTTAATGAAGAGTCACGAGCTTCAATTTTCCCTACATGAGTAATCAAGATGCCAACCAATACCATCATAAGAATCGTAAATTTTTTCATCGGAAATGTCTACAGAACTTGGATTTTATTTCTTGTCATCATTTACATATATATGCTAGAGTATCTCTGATGGTAATGTGACTTGCATTTGAAAAAAAAAATAGTGATATGTCAATATTGTCATTCCAATTGTTTCATATGTGGCATGTAACTAAACTTGATAACATCCAAATGAAAAAGCGGTCTACAATACGTCAATACTTCACTCATAAAATATATGTTTTTAATGATATATCAATTTATTATTGATCTCCTTAAATACACTTTAGAATTGATGAATAAAATAAAGTAAACGACAGTGGTGATTGTTGATCGGGCAACAAGATGACTGTCCAACAAAACCTCTGCAATTAGAGAATCATGTTGACAGTTTCTAAAAAAAAAGTTGTCACCTCAGCTTGAAGTTATATAGAGAAGTTGCATTAGAGAAGAATTTTTTAACAAAATGGATGTTCATCCTACATGTCATCTAATTTTTTCACAACTCACATATATTTTATAAGTGAAGTATTGAAGACCACTTTTTCATTTAGATGTCTATCAAGTTTAATTACACGTCACCATTTTTTTAAATACAAACGACCATCGGAGATGTTATTAGTTGGTTTACACTGCTATGTAAACTATGTAAGTGCCACGTGTCAATTTCACAGGCTATGTCCACATGTTTCACTCTCTCGGATTTGGCTTCTTTACCTGGCCGACCGTTTTACTGATTTATCTCAGGATTTCGACACGTGGCAATAGAAACATTGATGGTTGAGATTTTCTTGCTTTTTTTATTGTCTGTGCTAACGATGTTGTTTTCTTAACTTTTTTATTTTTTTATTTTTGTTCCTCTTTTTCGGGAGAAATTCTTGTCTGTGCTGGGACCATCTTAGCATTTAATAAAAAAAAGTTCTCATCAATTTAGCTCTCAACCAGATTTCCAAATAAACATCCTAGATCTCTCTCTCTCCAATTTTGTATCTTCATTTCTTAATTTTCTGAGCAAATTTTACTAAATCTCCCTGAGATTTGCCATATTGCATCCAGAAATAACTTTATCATTAATTCACACCATATGCTATTAGATTAAACTTAACTGTTGACTAATTGTTACCTTTAAAAAACTAAGCTACCCATGATCCTTAAATTCAATTAATAAAAAAACAAAAAACATTTTTTAAAAATGGATCTCCACTATAAACTACCCATGATCCCTAAATTCAATTAATAAAAAAATAAAAAACATTTTTTTAAATGGATCTCCACCATCCATCTCAAACATGGATGGTGGAGATCAAATATAATTTTAAATAATTGAAAATTGAATTGAATTAGAAAATATATAAATTAAAAGAAAAATAGAAATTAAAAAACATAACACTTTTAAAAAGCAAAAATAAAAAATAAAATTGAAAAACTAGAGAAAAAAAAATCATATTTTATAAATATCATTGATGCATCTCACCTGCACAAACAATGATATTTTTTTTCAATTTTTTAATTTTTGCTTTTTAAAATTGTTTTATTTTTAAATTTTATTTGATCTCCACCACTACTACAAAAAACACAAAAGTAAAATAGATGTATTACAAAAATTAATCCCACCGTCGTCAGCCCGCTCTACCTCTGATAATAATGAGAATTGTCATTATGAGGAATCAAACTTGCAACCTCAAAGTCAAAGTAGTAAACCTTTACCGTCTAACTAAAAGATTGGATGTGTTAACAATTGCATAATATTTATATATAACTTATATGAGTTATTAGAAATAAAAAAATAATAATAAATAAATAAATAAAAAATAAAAACTTGTCTGATGAATTTAAATTTACTCAACTAATCAAAATTCTAATTTCTACTACAAACATATATATATTAAATAAATTTTATTAGTGAGTTTATATTTCATTTCATTTTTTATTGTGTGGTTTTGTGTTTTGCTGGAGATATTTTTGTGCAAACATTTTTCCTTAAAACTATATCTTTTGGCAATGAAATAAATTTTTTCATCCACATTGGGTTCTTCGATTTTTCGATACGAATCCAACGGTATAAAGAACATAAAATTATGGACGGTATTTTGACAATTATGATTAATTATTCAATCAAAGGTCAAAAGCGATTGAAGATATTTTTGTGCAAACTTTTTCCTTAAAACTATATCTTTTGGCAACGAAATAAATTTTTTCATCCATGTTGGATTCTTTGATTTTTTGATACGAATCCAACGGTATAAAGAACGTAAAATTCTGGACAGTATTTTTAAAGTTATGATAAATTATTCATGAGTACTTAAAGGTCAAGCGATTGGAGATATTTTTGTGCAAACTTTCTCTTTAAAACTGTATCTTTTGGCAAGGAAATAAATTTTTTTGTCCTCTTTGGTTCTTTTTTTTTTTTGATATGAATCTATTGGTATAAAGAACGTAAAATTCTGGATGGAATTTTGAAAGTTATGATCAATTATTCAGTCAAAGGTCAGAAGCGATTAAAGATATTTTTGTGCAAACGTTTTCCTTAAAACTGTATCTTTTGGCAATGAAATAATTTTTTTCGTCTATTTTGGATTCTTCAATTTTTCGATATGAATCCAACGGTATAAAAAACGTAAAATTCTAGGCAGTATTTTGAAAAAGTTATGATCAATTATTCAGTCAAAAGACGATCATAAGTGATTGGAGATATTTTAGTGCGAACTTTTTCCTTAAAACTGTATCTTTTGGCAACGAAATAAATTTTTTTATCCACGTTATTCTTCGATTTTTTGATACGAATCCAATGGTATAAAGAACGTAAAATTCTGGGTGGTATTTTGAAAGTTATGATCAATTATTTAGTTAAAGGTCAGAAGCGATTTGTGAATCCGCGAGTGAGCTGTTTTCATCACTCATTTTCACACTTTTCCAAATTGATTTTTGGAATATTGTCTAATTGAAAAGTATTTGTTTACATGTCTACTTTCTTATGTCAAAATTTGAGCAAATAACGTTGAGTATTTTTAGAGATGCGCACTTGAATTTGGACATAGGTCATATTTGCATTGCAAAATTTTGCTTTGAATCCACATCGGTTTTTATAAAAACTGACGTCTAAACGCTTTTTTTAAATATCGGTTTTTATAAAAACCGTTATCTTTTCAACGCAAAATTTAAGACATCGGTTTTTATAAAAACCAATGTCTAAACGTTTTTTATTTTATTTTTTATATTGGTTTTTAGGAAAACCGATGTCTTTTGAAAATCCAATATTTTAGACATCAGTTTTTATAAAAGCCGATGTCTAAAAGTTTTTTTTTCAAATCAGTTACCAAAAACCGATGTCTTTTAACGATGTCTTTTAACATTTTTGTAGTAGTCCATCCATGTTTGAGATGGATGGTGGAGATCCATTTTTTTTTTAAAAAAATTCTTATTTTTTATTAATTTAATTTAGGGATCATGGGTAATTTAGTCTTTTAACAGTTAAATTTGACCTAACGACAGGGGGTGTGAGTGTCAATTAATGATAAAATTATTTTTGGATGCAAGAGGTCAAACCTTAAGGAGGTTGAGTACAATTTGCTCTAATTTTTTTTAAAATAATCTTAATCGTGTTTGTGAATCAAATTGCAAAATTTGTATCATCCATTTGGTCAAACACTATTAAAATGACAATTAGATGGGAAATTCGGTTGAAAATGGTGATTAGATGAGAAATTAGGTTCAAAATGACCATTATAGACAAATAGTGTGATGGAAATAACCATTTGTAGGAGAAATTACCCTAGTGGCATTTGTAAATATAATTAATCAATAGAAAATTAAAATAAAAATTATGTAAAAAAGAAATTGTTTGATCTCTAACCGTCCATGGCTGGTGGCTAAGAAAAACATCTAAAAAAAAAAAAAAAAGCCTCAATCGAAGAAGAAGAAGAAAAAGGTGAATAAAAAAGAGGAATTGGTGTGAGGGACATACCATTGGGTCAACCTCATTTTTTATAATATATGTATATATTTAGTTGACATGTTTTATTATATAAATTTATAACCAACAGGGGTGTAGCTCAGCTGGTAGATGGATGAGCTTGAGGCTTAGGCAAATGACTCCTAGGTCAGCGGCTCAAATTCTACCAATGACGAAAGCTTTTAAAAAAATAACTGGTCCTGAATTAATGGATATTGTCAAAAAAAAAATGGTTAATTGAATGGGAAAACAAAATTATATGAATGAGTTTCCGATTTATTGGGAGTAGATATCTGAGCTGCACATGTATCGTTTGCTAAAGTCTGTTTTTAGAAGGTCCCGGCAACCCTATATATTGTAATACTTCAAAAAAAAAGATAGATTATATATGTTATGATTCGATTTTCATTTATATTTAAGATATATTGAAATAAATACTATATATATAGAACCAAATCTATTTTTTATATAATTTGATGGAAAAAAATTAGACGTCCCGTTTATAGAAAAACTAAAAAAAATTAAAAAAAATAAAGAAGGGATAAAAGCATAAAAAAAATAAAAATTAATAATGTTACAAAAAATTAAAATAGAGACAAATTTGTAAAATTTTAAAACTTCATGAGCAATTGCCCCACTCGTCCTATACTAAACCCGTCCTTGGTCCTCATCATCATGTTGCATCTTGACCAATCATTACAAAAAATGTTTAGGTACTGACTGGTCAGTATCCAAGTATACTGACCACCCAATGGGATGTTGCCATGTGGTCAAAACTCTTTTACTTTTTACATTTTTATACCTTAGGTACAGACTGGTTAGCACTCATATAGTCTTGAGTTTCATTGTGCCAATATTTTCTAGGGAAACAAAAGGAAAGAAAAAGGAAAGAAATAGGACCTGAAGAGGAGGGAATTAATATTATTTAGATAGATGGTTTATCATTTTGGTAAAATCTCTTATTTACCGAAATGCCCACCCATTTAACAGTAATTCTAGAATAGGTTAACGACCAATGAAAAAATAGTCATTAGTGTCATACTGTTCGTCTAAAATGACAATTTTAAAATGAATTTCTCATTAATAGTCATTTTGATAGCGTCCAACCTCATAGGTGGCAAGTAAGGTAATTATGTCAACGTTCAGATTTTATTTTTTAATTTTTTTTTTAATTACTGGATTGCATTATCGCTATTTTTATTTTTTCTAGGATCTTGAAATATACTCAAATTAAAATCAACAGATAATATAAGTAAACAAGTAAACGTAATCAGTTATTTCATTCTTTCGCACTGAAGTGAACACCACCGAACACCTCAGTGTGCACTGATTTATTTATATCAGTACAATGCAAGTGAGTCGTTGGATTCAATTGCTTTGATTTAGTCAACATTAACTTATGCTTAATCAACATTTCACATGCATTGCACTGATATAACATTAGTGCGCACTGAAGTGAACATTATCGTATATATATAAACTTTATTAAAAACAATAATGCTATTTTATCTAAATTTAGTCAAAGGAAATAAACTTTACTAGAAACAATAATTCTACTTTGTCCAAATTTGGTGCCTAAATGATGTGGTATCCTTGATTTTTTTTGTAATAGAATTACATGATTGAAATGATTGGATTTTAGGGATACCACATTGTTTGAACCCTAAATTTAGATAGAGTAATATTACTCTATTAAAAAACCAAAAGCCAGACCCACTAAATTATCCATTACGAACCATTCCACACACTTGCACACGAAGGGAACCTCCCAAAAGGCTATGGAGCCAGGCATCAATATCACCAATAACCAGTTCTTCGGCCAGTTCGTCCTAAGAGCTTTTCCGATGCAAATGCGGCTTGCATACTAAAAATCATTAACATGATAACAATATCAAGAAACTTACTTCCTACGTGGCATAAAGATAGATTTGATAAACAATCAACTCAAAATTTGGTCTTTAATATTTCTGTTTAAAACACATTTATTTTTAATGACGTTTTCAATTTTTTTTTTCCTTACAAAAAATATATGAAAAATTAATGCTAATTTTAAATAATTGCCGAATCAACAGAAAAAATAGATGTGTAACAAACCATCTGAAAGTAGATGGTCATATTGACAATATTTAATATATTTTTTACCACATCAGCGTGCGGTTAAATATACACAGCCGCATACTTAATAGACGCTAGGTGCAATCGGTGACAGGAAAACCCTACCATCACTCATCTCTCTTATCAATACACCCAACCACTCTCTCCCTCAAGCCTTCAAATATACCAGCTTTCAAATCTCTTAAGGGTGCACATAGACATGCATTTGTTGAGAAACTTCTTCGAAACAAATTTGTTGGTTAATTTTCGTAAAACCGTTGATTAATTTTTTTGTGTTCCGTCTGCTAAATCTCGAACTAGCTTATTATGATGTATATCTAAGTTTAATATGACTAACCGATGATATACTTGTGACTAGGCCTTAGATGTAAATCTGAAAAGACTATTATCTTTTGTAATTAAAGGCTGATGTGTGTCATATTATTTGACAACCTTATGATATTTTTGTAATTAAAGGCTGGTGTAACTCTTAGAATTTGATAACATTATGTAATATTTGAAAATAAAATATTTGTGTATGCCTGAGTCCCTATGGATAAATATGTTATGTGGGATAAATGTTTTTTTTTTATTATAAAAAAAACTTTATTTTGTTTAATAATGCTTCCACAAAATATTGTTGTTGAAACTTTAATTCAGATTATTGTGGTGTTTATATATGGAAATATGTGTAATGTTATTTGTATTTTTTATTGAGACAGTTATGGTGTTTTAATATGAGTAAATATGGAATTTTGATGAAAATAAATGTTATGATATTAATTTTTTTTTTTACAATTTCAAAAATATATTGGAAAATTTTATAAAATATTTATTTATTAAAATTTTTGTTTCAATGAAAATACAATTTTATTGATTTATTTATGGAAAGGATATTTACAATAAATTATTAACTTTATTATTAATAAAATTATTATTTTTTTATAATATAATACAGTTTAATACAATGATATACCAAGCATTTTTTTTTGATGAAATTGGACTGACCTAAGAGGGGAAAGCATCACAAGAGATCATATACTGAAAAACCCCTAGGCAGAATCCATAAATATATTTAAAAAGGAAAAAAAAAAAAAAAAAGCAAACGAATCCAAAAAACACAACAAACTAGAGGACACAACCCCAAAAAACACAAAGGCATGCAGGCCAAACAAGAAAAAAACAAAACTGGGAAAACATGAAGGATTCTCTACCCATACAATCATTATCAACTAAACGAGAACATAACGAAAGAGTGGAGGACCACCATAAATAAGAAGGAATACCCAAAGTGTGCTTAGAGAGAGAGCATCCGCCACCTGGTTACCTTCCCTGAAGATGTGAGAAACCTGGAACTCCATATACGAGATCTGATAAATACAACGCTGCCAAGCTTGATGAACGCGCCAGTGCTAGGTAACCATATCGGACCTATCAGAAAGAAGTTAAACCACATAAGAGTCACTCTCGAACCAGATCCTATGTCAACCCAACTTCCACGCATAATTGATGGCTAAATAAACAGCAAGGAGCTCAGCCTCAAAAGTAAAAACCTGACCAAAAGGGATCGCCAAACAAGCTTTAAAAAAGATCTGCAAGTTCGTAAGACACCCCCACAACCCCCCACACCAGGAGAACCTAAAGTAGCCGATCCGTATTAACCTTTATCTAACCTGGAGTCGAAGACGACCAAATAACACTCATGATAACTGCAGTCTTACCAAGACGACCACTAAGGCCAAACCGACGGAGAATCAGCAAATCATTAACACAGTTACGCATACAGCCGATCCCCAAACGGTTCGTATCATAGACCGAACGCCAAACAAGAAAAAGAGCAGCACTTAAATCAATAGATTTCTCATTAAAAATCCACTGATTACGGACATGGCCTGACAGAAAAAAGAGCCCCAAGTGTCAGTGAAGACACGCATTTGAAAAGCAGAAAAATCGTCTCCCAAAGAGCAGCAGCAGCAATATGGCACTTAAGAAAAAGATGGTCCACGGTCTCAGAACTAGTACACAACATCTAAAAGCTAACTGAAAACCGGATCTGCATAAGTGGTCTTCGGTGGACAATCTATTAAGAAGAAGACGCCAAGATAGGATAAAACAGGAATGAGAGATATAGCGAGACTAGACATCCCTCCACCATGGAACCTGAGGAATATCATGAAACAACCTAGAATAAGTCGCCTTACAAGAAACCCTCCCGTCCCTAGAATGAGGCCATACCAAATAATCAGCCACATGAGAAATAACAATTTTCTCAATCCGAAAACAGAGATCCGAGAATCTAGCACAAAACGATATTCTAGAACCCATCTATCATCCCGAATGAAGTCTGAAACCCTAGCATGAAGATGGATGACCACGAAATCAGGAATACCAAGAAGATCCACAATGGGCACCCCAAGCCAATTATCACGTCAAAAATCTCTCTGTGAGCCTTTCCCGATAAGCCAAATACCATCCTTAAAGAGTTCATCATAGTTAGACTTAAGAGAAGTCCAGATGGAGGAGGTGATGTAGCCTCCCTGAGATTTCTGCAACTGATTAATATATCTCTCACGTAAAAAAGTGAAAGCAAAACTATTAGAAGTTATAAACCTCCAAGTAAGCTTTCAAAGTACATAATCATTCAGCAATGCCAGATCCTTCAAACCAAAACCCCTAAGAGCATAAGGTCTACAACAACGTTTCCAATCAACACGGACCGACTTGGAGTCCTCACAAGAATCAGTCCATAAGAAAATTTTGATCTTCTTAATAATCATCTGGATAAGGGAAACCGTCCACTTATAAACCATAAAAGAGTGTACAAAAAAGCCAGTAATCACTGAACGAATCAAAGTAGACTGGCCAGCCATAGAAAGGGACTTACCTTTCCACCTGGCAAATTTAGAAACAATTTTATATGCAATGGGCATCAAAAAGACTTCCTAAGCTTGCCCCAGATCAAAGGAACTGCCAGGTAAGAAAACGGGAAATGATCAATTTGCATCCCAACTAAGGACTGAAAAGAATTAATCTGGGCAGGAGAAACAGATGACCCGAAAAAGATGGAGGATTTACTCCAGTTAACAAGTTGGCCCGAAATGTTGCCATAAATACCGAAATCATTCATAACACTCCTTAGATTATTGGTCGTGCTCCTATAAAAAATCAACACATCATCGGCAAACAACAAATGAGTTGGAGCAGAAAAGCCCCTCGGGGAGGATATAGGTAAAAGATGATCTGTCACCACCAATTTAGAAAGTAACCTAATGAAAAAATCGTCCGCAATACCAAAACGAAGAGGAGAAAGAAGATCCCTTTGTCTAAACCCTCTCATGCATCTAAAATAACTGGTCAGAGAACCATTAATCATAATTGACAGTCTTGAAGAGCCAAGAATGCTATCAATCCAATCCAATCCATGAAGATTTGAGAAAAACCAAAAGCACGAAACACACGGTAGAGGAACTTCCAATCAATATAATATAATACAAATATAGTATAACTTAATACAATATAATACAGTGCATCACCAAACACGGGTTTGTATTAAAATAATACAGTCAAATGTAATACAATACAATACAAACGAGCCCTTAATGCACATCATCACTCATCTGAGTCATCTCTTCGATCAATACACCCAACCACTCTCTCCATCAATTAATGTGCACATCATCACTCATTCTCTCAATGACTCGATCAATGAGCAACCTCTCTCTCTCTCTCTCTTTCTCTCTCTCATTTCAACACACACTCCAACGAGCAACTTCTCTCTCCAATTCTCCATAACTCTTCATTTTATCATTGTTTCTCTTAATCTCTATCGGAAAATGCTTGGGTACTGACTGGTCAGTACCCAAGATACTGACCCACAATTAGGGTGTTGGCATATGGTAATTTTTCTTTCACTTTTTACATTTATCTTCTTACATTCTTTTAAAATAGACCACGAGTCAATTTCCTGTTAGTGTGGTCAGTACCTTGTGTACTGGTCAGTACACAAGCATTGTCCATCTCCATCTCTATCTCAAACGTCAGTACCTTGTGTACTGGTCAGTACACAAGCATTGTCCATCTCCATCTCTATCTCAAACTCTTCATTTCTTTTAGTTTCTCTCCAACTATTCACACATACTCTTTCTCTCACTCACTCACTCCATCTTTTTCCTTTCTTTCTTTTTTTCTCTGCAACTCTTCACTCCCTAGACCGGACGACAAGACAACGGTGACGAATGCAGTTGTAGCAAATTTTTTTTCTTAAAATGATTATGCCGATTAATCGACTCTAAAAATCGGCCTAAGCGGCTAACTAGTCGACGCTAGTCAACGACCAGTCGGCCAGCCGCCTAGAAAGGCCTAACAGGGCCTAGTCATGACCGTCGGAACCGTCTATGCCCTAGTCGGCCAACTAGGCCGATTTCTAGAACACTTACTGCATGAGAGATAATTTTTTAATAGACTCTCTATATCATATGTGATTTTTTTTTTCACAAGCCACCCTTTCATTGGAGATGCTCTAATAATAATAAATTTTAGCTTTTGGATTTATTTATTTAATGGATAAAATGTTTTTAAATTAAATTATAAAAAAAGAATTTATCTCTCCTAACTCTTTAAATATTACCATATTA
Source organism: Acer negundo (assembly GCA_035582765.1). Taxonomy (NCBI): domain Eukaryota; kingdom Viridiplantae; phylum Streptophyta; class Magnoliopsida; order Sapindales; family Sapindaceae; genus Acer; species Acer negundo. Next base: position 9,732,833 of record CM069241.1, on the reverse strand, counting down.
ATAGGAAACTAGTCTTTGTCTTGTTATTAGGGAAAAAAAAAACCAACGGTTGTTTTTTTGTTTTTGAAAGTACAACAACATCCGGGACCTGACAAGATAAGACTTCTACAAGTAGAGTACGAAATACTACTTCCACTATCAGGGAGATGTTACAACTGAATTACAACTCTCACAATCAATTGGAAAGAGAACTGATCTCATAATATGGGGATAGGGCTAACCACACTTTAGAAATAAATAACCAAAGGTGGGACAATAATCATTTCCATACCAAGGTATTGAACCTTGGTGGTGGAACTACACTTGGGAGATTCCAACCACCAAGGTAAGAGACCATCGGTAAAACCAGCGGTTGTTGATTATTAGATAATGGTGGATACTGGATAGTGATTATTAGATATATATGTGTACGTAATTCAACCTGCAGTAAAACATTTTTTATGCAAGTTCAATCAGCAATCAGAGTTCATGTTTATAGTATTATATACGCTTCTCTTACGAACATAATGGATGACTGTGTTCGAAAAATACAAAAGTTGAAGCCATCATTGAGGATGGACCAAACTAGACCACTCAAAGTAGTTACAGTCGATATTATTTATGTAATAACTTTAAACTCTTGTTAAAATAATAAATTTATGATGAGTGCAACTTTGCTCATCCCTTAACCAGAGAGGTAAGCATTACCCCCACTTCAAATGTTGACACGACACGTGTACCAAATTTAACAAAGTTTGCGGGTAATGCTTACCTCCAGTTAGGGGATGGGCAAAATTGCACTCAATTGATGATAATCAAAAAGTTTTTTTTTTTTTTTTTTAATGCAAAATAGTTACGATCTGCATGTGTTTAAACAATAAAATTTCTAAAACTAGTGAATGAATTGAGAGTTTAATATGATAGATAATATTTAAAGATTTAGTAGAGATAATATTTAAACTAAATATATATATATATATATATATATATATTAATTCAAAAACGTTTTATCCATCGATGAATCTAATACACAAGATTTGTAAGGATGAAAGAGATAATTCACAAGATTTGAGGGTCTTCTATTAAACTTCGGGACCGGATGCAAATAAACTAACAAGGCCACGGAATACTTGTGCGGAGAGTTGATGTGCTTGAAAGAGCTCGCCGTCTAAATTCCAAACACTCTCATTTCCAGAAGAAGTAAATGTAAAAGCCGTAGTCTGCACAACATATAAAAACAAGGTGACCTAAAGATATTTAGAGAAGCTGAAGAAACCATGAAAGGTGATATGAAAATGTACCTTGTGATGTTCCACAAACTCAAAGTCGAGGGGGTTTCCTCCTTTCCTTGCAAGCTCGGTAAGGTGCCTGTATGTATTGGTATCAATCTCGATTTATGACAAGTTTTGTGATAATCCTCTAAAAATTAAGAGTTGCAAAATTTGCACATGATTTAGGTCAACTAAATTACATTGTTTCCCAAGTTGTACCGTAAAAGAGTTTTCAAAACTTGTATAATAATAATCAACCAAACAGGAAAGTGAGAGAGAGAGAGAGATGCTTTCTATTACCATAAATATGAAGCACGAGGACAGTCTTTAATCATTATGAGATGCAAAAAACCGTCTGAAAGGTGTGCATCAATCACTAAACCATCGGGTGCTCGTTCATTTCGGTTAGACATTATGGCAGCACCAATACTAAGAAAACATCCCTTCGATTTCAACCATCTTGTTTCTTCAGGATGAGAGTAAGGTGTTGGACGGGTACCTCTTGTGGAGGTGTAAACTGGTTTTGTGTTACATATCATGCAATTTGTGCGGCAAATCAGTCTTCTATCGGAAACTGAAGTTGAGTTTTCCGATTCAACTTCTAGGTAAGCTACTTCTGCCTCGTATGACCTACATGAAACAAATATCATGATGATCATTAAGAATAAATGTAATGTGTAAATGATGCAAATGGTCAGAGTCAGCATTCAACTAAAAATAAGAGACCATGTATCCCCAAGTTATATGAAACACACCAAGTTGAAGTCAGTCACACAAGTAATGTAGAGACAGAAAGACATCAGAGTCCTAAGTTAAGTGAGGCCAATCTGAATTTCAATATTTCAAATTTCAATTAGCATTCAAGGATCTTCTCCAGAGCAATAATTTTCTAATTATATTGTTGTTCTTAATTATTGCAGAAATTTTTAAAATCATTGAGAGCACTAGCAGAAATTTTTAAAGAGCTCATGCAATGGAGGGTGGTAGCTTTATACCCTTCCGTGTCCCTTGTGTTAGCTGCAATTTCATTTATTTGCAAAGCGCAGAGCCAAAATCAAGCCATAAGTTTTTAGGCACACCTTAATGCATATACCAAAGAAAATGTCTTGGGGCCTTTACAAATTACAAACCTACTAAAAGATTACCTGTGTTTCAAAAATACTTTTGTCCCAGAATAATCATAGCGTTTGGGGCCCATCCAGCGACGTTTTTCACTATCAGAAATGACATCTCCATAAAATCCATACCTGATAAAACATGAAGCACAGGAATTCAGAAAAGGCATCTCCAAAGAACATCTTATTAAGTATAAAAAGAAAAGCACAAAGCATACTCTTCCAGTATTCTAATTACTCATCACCCACATATAAACGCATTACAAAGGACAAAGTGATTTGAATCCTAAATTAAGAGATAGGCATATAAGAAGCAAGAGCACTACAGAAGCTACAATAATAAAATATGGAGAGCAAAAATGCTTATCTTTCCCAGTGACAGAAACGGGTGGGGCTAAAAATGACTGGCAACTAAACCACAATTTGACTAATTTATTATGTAGACAGTACGTTTTCTGGAGTAATTTCCCTATGAGATGCATTAATTTACAGCATATGCTCCCCATCTAGATACTCTTATACCAGCATCATACTGGCCATAAATTAGCATAGTGCAAGAATACTCTTATACCAGCATCATACTGGCCATAAATTAGCATAGTGCAAGAATACAAGTTTACAAAGAACTGAAATAATAACTAACAATGGATAACGTAAAAGAATACCCAGCAAAAGAAGCCACATAGCGTACACATGGTTCAACCTTCGATGCAGCTGTTGCTCTCCATCTCACAACTTGAGCGATATCTAGGCTCAGCCTTTTACCCAGGACAATGTGCAATGCAGATGTTATAGGATCTCGAGCTCCAGTGGTGCTGCAAGATAGAAATATAATTCACTATTAAGGAAAATAAGGAATTTGTATCAACTTAAATCGTATCAGATGCTATAGTAGGTAAAAAATAGAAAAAGAAAAATCTATAAATGAAAGTTAATGTGATATTTATGATCTATCTAGTCAATAACAAAACCACAGAACACTCTGGTCATGAAAAAATAGATAGCAATTTGAAAATTCATTTTAAGCAAGCGTGATAACATTACATAAAAAAAAATTAAAAAAAAAAAAAAAAAAATTGCACTTGCTAACTTGAAAGCAAGATAATGAAGGTGAAGCAAAAAATATGAAACTAAAAACATTTCACCAATAACCAATCAGTTTTATGTTTGCTATATTTGCAAGCATTGATAGCAGAGTATATCTGTAATATTTGGAACACGAGGGATGTCATTTTAAATTCATTAAAAAGGTAACAATAGTCATGCCTCGAAAGAAACCAAAAATAATAAAAAGTATGAAAGTACCACAACACTATGGCATCGGTTGAACCTGCAGGAATGATTCCAAACCTAAACCATTCATTGGGGAGGGGAAAGTCAGCATCTTGATCTGTTCATTGATGATAGCAGAAAAAAAAAACAGTTGTAAGATGTCACGAGTATATAAACAAGTACTTATACAATAAAAAAAAAAAAAATTTATATATCTAAAAAAAAAAACAAAAAACAAAAGGAAGATACATCTGTAGTTCCTCTGACTCCAGATAATGCCAGTGATACATAACCAACCACGACAACAAAAGATCAAATCCATAACCATAACCTAACTCAATAGAATGTAGTTCTTACGATAAGCATGCAAATTTGATGAACCCGATCCATTATGTTGTGGAATTGTGAGTAGGGGATCATCATCTTCATTTTGATCAAAAACTGTTTCATTTGGATTATGAACTACAGAAGAGCCATTAATCCCAACAGACTGAGCAAAATCAGAAGGGGTTGGTGGATACGGAGCTTTATACCTTGATGAAAGCAACGCATTAAGGATTTCATTGAAGAAACCATCCCCACCCTAGCAACAAATCATTGGCAAACAAACAAAAATTAGAAAACAAGATGAGTAAAAAATGCTTGGAACTTATAGCATATTAGACAAACAGATCAAATATAAAAACATCACATGTAAATAAAGCCATTTAAAAGAGGAATTCTATCATCATGGAACAACATATACATATAAACTACAGGAACCAGGTTAAAGCAGCAATTATCACTAAGAAACAGATTGAACTACTATAGTTACTGATGAAGACTGTTGTGGAGGCCTAGGGCCGATGTGTCACGGGCCTAGGACTGACTGACAGGTGTTAATTTAAAATTAATATGTCAGGTTATCTTCGACGGTAGCAATTTTATGGATATATGCTTTGTTTGGTTTTAAGAACGCATAGCTAATATACCTATCGTCAAAGTAGATATTCAAAATAGTGAAGATTTTATGATTCACCCCAAAAAACTTGTTGTCTATCATGTATCCCTTCATTTTTTTTTTCTGTACTCTCATTTATGTTAAAAATTCAGATGATTAACAAATATTAAAACCATGGAACCTTGTGCCTTGTCATAAATTCTCCTGCTTAGTTGTTACAAAACTCATTGAAAAGCATGCCTGGAGCTGTATAAGATCATATTTAAGCATCTCACAGTTACATGTGAAAACAGAAGCTGTTTACAGAAAAAGTTCATTACTACATTAGTCAACATATAAGATCATGTTGCATTTTGAAGTGTGTAATTACATTGCATATATAATTATAATGACAAAGGTGCAGTTATCAAAAGCTCCAAAGACTGTTGGTTTAATGAATTAATACTAATGTGCCATCACTGCCATGATTCTATGATTTTACCAACCGGTTAGCACACGGTTTACTACATGCTACTACTAGAACTCTAAGCAAGCAAGAAATGTATAAAGAAACTTCATGACTTACAACAGTCACAACACCATCATAGGATTTGAGCTCATTGTTTGTAATAGATGTTATCACATCAAATGCATGTCCTGCCCTTCGTGTCACAATCACCTGATGAAGAAATTGAACAATTATTTTGCAATCACAGTTCGTTTATCTTAATGTAAATTGGTACTTAAACCTTAGAACTTGTGCTTCTGCAATTTTTCCTGTGGCAATAAAATGACAATTTTGACAGAATATGCATGTAATCATGTTGTTCAAGCATGGAAGACAGCAGCTTGTATATATCTTAATTTGGTTACAGGGTTCTAGTCTTTTTTTTTTTTTTAAATTTCATTAACAATATCAATTTTTGGTTTAGTAGCATTAATAATTAAGAATTACCAGGTTATACTGAGAACTACAAAGATAGATAGATCCATGCAAATTATACTGTTGCTGGACATCGCCTACCAAATTCCAAATTTTCATTTAGGATTGTCAACATCTGAAGATTGGCCAAACATGTTTCAGACTTTCATGGATCCCCTTCCTATGCACTCAAAGGTTAATCAATAATTACACAGTAGCATCTGTAATAAAGTGGTTGAAGTGACTTCAAAATCTCAAAATTGAGCACCACAAATTCCTATCGGAAGACATCCTCATGCAAGACAGAGCCTTAGCTGACAACAATGAATGTGAATGCGAACTTATGTCTTATGTGTTTGCTAACAAAATACTGTAATGCTATGACACAAGGTTAAGAATTTACCTTTGTTTTTATTTGAGCGCGTGCAAATATAGGAGCCACCATTTCCCAGTTTCTATAGCCATTACCTTTGCCACTTAGTGGATGAATGAAAACCTGCCAGTCAGAAATAATTTCTGGAGAAAATTTTACTATTGATTTCCATGAATTTCATCAACAAGAAATGAAACTAAACAAGAAAAAATACTTGGTTTTTAGTCAATTATAGTACACACTACAGTCTACACACCAGAAGATTCTTTGGTCTTCCCACTTCTCTGTTCAGAGAAGCATTAACTTGATTCACCCACATCTCACATGTTGACAAATCCTTGTGACCAAAGGTGTATGTAGCTGGAACCCAAAGACATGGCTGAGTCTTAGACTTTTTGAAACCATGAGCCTTAAAGCGGAACATCTGAATCAGAATAAAAAATGTGCCACTAAATATAATCACCATATGAGGAGTAAATTCACAATCAGATATAAGGATAAGACCAAACCTCATAGCCATGAAACTCCTTTCCAAAACAATTGTTTTCAGCACTTGATCTATGAAGCGAACCATAGCCAGTAAGCTCAACAGCATACAAATCCGAGAATTTGATCTTATCTGGAACTTTATGATCAAGTTTAATGCCCAAACAATGTGATCCTTCCTGCTCCAGTAGATACAAAAAAGCCACAAATGGTGAAAGTTAAGCAATCTGATCCTGTAACCAACAGTTCGAACACAAACCTCAATATCTTTGGATTTTCCACTAAAAGAACATATAATTCTCATATTTTGAGATAAAAAGGAAGTAAGGAACACCCCCTTCATCTAGAACATTATTTCCAAGCATACTTGCAATTCAACAATGAAGAAAAAACAAAAGCTACCCCCCAAATGTCATGAATAAAACTTTCAAAACTATTAGGTCAGAATTCAATTTTCAACACTTTCCCACATTGGCCATCAAATTCAATGTTGTAAATTGCATCCAAGATAACCAAGTACTACATAACATAATCATTCCCCAAACTTTAGAACAAATAAAAACCAAATGACAAATAACAGAACCACATAGCAAGATTGATCACCAATTGTCACAAAAAGAGAATTTTAATAAGCAAACATAATGGAATATGAAGATATTAAGATTGAGAAAAGTTACATTATGGATGGATTCAAGCAATTTCCAGGACAACCCATCTGAATTATGACTGAGAACTACTTCTCCAACATGATCCAAGAACATATTTGAACTCCACGCCGATGCTTCAAAATCACCAGAGGGTGCCGTTAGGTGGGCTATGTTATCTGCCACATCATCCTCTCCGTCCCTCTCCATTTTTTACAGGATTTATTCCATGAAACAGAATGCAATTCTAGAAAGAGAAAGAAAATCTCAAATATCAGCTGATTTATGAAATAGAAAACGCGATTAGGGAACCACACAGTTTTTTCCAGTGAATTATTCTATTATAATAATTTTTAATTAATTAATTATAATTACGTAATTGGAAGCACAAACATGTCAACTTATTTTAATATTTTCTTTGACAGGAACTTATTTTAACGTTGAATTCTGTGATGAAATGTATGGATGGATTATTATAGCCTAACCCCTTATTATAATAAGTCTTAATGGTGGCAAGGTTCCGGTTCCAGTTCTGGTTCCAGGTTTGAGTGGAATCGGAATCGGAATCGAAACCGGAACCGGCATAGGCCGGTTCCGGTGGTTTTGAACCGGTAATTTTTTTTTTAATTTAAAAAAAAAAAAAAGACTTTTAAATTATAAACTACTAAACTTGTAATAATGTAATTTTAAATAATTAAATAAAATAAAATAAACAAATGACAAAATACAAATTACAAAAGGAAATTAAAATAAAATAAACAAAATGTCAAATTACAAATTACAAATTACATATTACATTTCATTGGATATTTGGGAATTAGGTCACCCGAAGTTCGAAAATAACATAAAATAAATAAATGATAAATTACAAAATTAAATTAAAATAAAACAAAAAAAAATGTAAAATTATTAGTCTTGCACTTAATTTTCACTACAATTAAGTTGCCTACGTATCCTCTTGGGGGGTTTAGAGGAATCAAAGGCCACGTAGTTCTCTTACCTTTTATTGCAGGTTTGTTGATGACATGGACTTGTGATGACGTGAATACGTGATCCACATCTTCTATTCCGGGCCCGTTGTACTTGTCTCTCCACTTTCATGTTCGTCATCTTTAAAGAAATTGTATGTTATCTCATGTTCGATTTCTTGTTGTCTATATTAAGCCTTTGTCCAATCATCCACACAAACCTGTATCTGGAGTGCTTTCGGAGTCAAGCATGAACGCCTTTCATCCAAGATATTCCCCCCGGCGCTGAACTCTTGTTCCACCGCCACTGTAGAAACTGGTGTTGAAAAAATATTTTTGGCTATGATAGTCATGATTGGATAGTACTTTGCGTACTCTTTCCAATATTGTAATATATCAAATTATTTGTCTGACGTGGATTCTATAAACTCATATGAATCATTTAGATAAGATTCAAGTTCAGAATACTTGTCAATGCTTGATGAAGAAGAAGATCTAGGTTTTTTTTGTTTTTTTTTTTTTATAATAGACTATATCCTAAATTCAAAAATCCGAAGGATGATGATGATGTGGGCTGTGCAGTTTGTGTTCGTGTAACATCTAAGTTGAGTGAGGATCCATAAACTAAAAGATATTTATCATATAAAGAATACAATAATTTCTTAATTCTATCATAACATGCATTAACATTATATTCTATGTTTAAACCTTGGATGCCATAATAACCATTGAGATAATAACAAAAATTTTGTAATTTACAACATGGATCAAAAATCATGGCAATCAAATAAATATCTGGCAACTCATGATAATAACGTAACCATTTTTCCTTCATAGAATTAACGGCTTCCCCTATTTTTATGTCGGATTCACAACAAGCAAATGCACCAGCAATATTTAGACTTTCAATAATAAATAAATGAGTTGTAGGATAATAAACACCAGATAAATTTGTTGTAGCTGTAGGGAAAAATAATAAATAAAAGTGGTAAACGCAGCAGAAGCGATACTAAAAACGATTTAGTGACTTTTAAAATTTTTCCTTTATGAACCTTAAACCCTTTTAATCAATAAACATGCATATATGTTAACAAAAGTAAATTACCTTTTGTCGCGTGATCCGATTGACTTACGTCGATGGTAATCCGCAAGACCTTCAATCCGAGCACGAACGTGGATCACCTAGGAGCGTGGTCTCCCTTTTCTTTGAATTGCAAACCTGTGAATGGACCAAACAAAAAACTTTCTTTTCTTTGTTAGTCACAAAACAATCAAAAGAATGTCAAAAATTATTCCGGTCACTTTTGAGTTCTCAATCTAATGATCGAAACTCGCGTGAACCTAGATCGATATCGTATACACAAGCTTATTGATGATTAAGCAATAGTATACTATCAAAGAATAATTTCACACTCTCTTTTGTCTTTTTAGAATAAAAACTCTCTCTTGGAATTAAGAAGAAGAAGAAAGAAATAAAAAACTCAAGCACAATGGATTGTGGTGGCCGAACCCTATAAGAACACATATATAGGTTGGCCGAATTTTTTCTTCTTTTTCCTTTAGGGTTGCCGAATTCTATGTAGTCTAAGATTAGGGTTGGCCGAATTCTATAATGTCACTTATATAGGGTGACTTAAATTCAACCCTAATTCTTTTCAACTTAATAGACTTCAAACCCTAATCGAACTCCTTGATTTTTATTCTTTTATTTTGACTAAATAAAAAGACTCCTTATTTGATTAAATAAATAAAACTAATTTATTTACTTCCTTGTCAAACAAGTCTTTTACTTTTAGGAAAGATTTGTTTCTTTAATTAAACAATTAATCAATAAATTAATTAATTCTTATTTAATTAAAACAAATGAAACAAAATAATATTTTAGGTTAAAATTTTAACCTTGCCGCCCCACTTGATTAAGATTAGGCCTAACATTATTTTCTTATTTCATTTAATCCATTGGACTTTAAATAAAAAGCCCACATGTGAACCAGACCCATTCTTACTAAAAGAAACAAGCCCACATGTCTTTCATTAATATATTAATATAATTGAGCAGCCCATTACTTAAATAATGTGCAAATTATATTCTTAATATATTAAATGCAATTCTAGATGGACCCTTAAATTGGTCCGGTAGAATATATCAAGTGATCCATGCAAGTCCGTGTGGATTGGGGATCTTGGCGGGCCATCTAAATTTAAGCTTCAATAGACATAACCTAATCACAATCAACAAATGATTCACTTAGGTCCGATCCATTAATTTTAACTCATTCCACTAAAGAGCTAAAACTGAACTCTTAAATAAAGATAGAAAAGGAAGATGCTCCTCATTCATACCCTAGACAATCATATTGGAGATAGTGTATCCTCGTGATTAATATCAGTAATCGCCAAGAGTTCATAGACCGCCTATAACTCTCCAAGTTACCATATTTACTCATATGACCACGTTTTGAACTTGGATATTTTGACTTGTCCAGAAGCCATGTTTTCAATAGACACTATCGAAAACTCAACGTTGAGATTTAATATCCAATTACCTCAAAACATCCATATGATGATATTATACTCTCATTTAATTAAATGGAGCCACGATGTCCATATCTATAAATGAAGTCCTCTATCGATTAACAAATGAATATCACCAAACTATCGAGGATAGACTATGCGATATAATCGTACTCATTGATAACTCAAATGATATCACTTGCAACCATAAGTCCATCATTTATCTCAGGATTAAGATAGACCCTCCGATTGTCCTGATAATGAAAAGACTATTATCTATTGACGGTTCTAGATAAAGCTTTTCATTGTGATCCAGTTCAATGCACCCAGTGCACTAGATCCTTTTGCTCGAAGACACTCCGATGATTTTAGACTCATCATATCTCATTTGATCCCGCTCAAATGCTAGCAAAAGAATTCTACAACTTTAACAAGATAAAGGTGCCCAACCTTTAACTTAAGTTGTGAACATTATTCAAGACTAACTAAAGAATTGTGTCTACCACATACATATCCAGATGTACGAACAATTCTTCTTTTCCCATAGTCTTTAGACCTTATGATTATTTACTTTGACAATTATAATATAAACTATAAATGCTATACGATTTGTTAAACCAGAAATCTCTTTATTAATATGAAAAAGATTGTTAATTACAACATTACACTCTTGCTATTGAGCATAATCCTAACAGTAGCAGTATGAAAAACTTTTAACAAATTGAAAACGTTGTAACAAGCATCCCAATGAGATTTATAAAGTTGAATGTCAATAACATGAAATTGAATAAAAGAAACTAATAGATCTCTATACTCGTAACTTTGAGCAAGCAATTTATAAGTAGAATTCCAATGTGTTGGAACATAACGAGGAAATCTAACGGCACGTCTGTCATTTTGTTTACAATATTTTACCCATGCATTCATTACAGAAGAATGTTTCCATAAAAATTGAAGGGCTTGTTTAATAGGTAGAATAAAATGATCAAGAGTTTCTAATCATATTTGAACACATAAATTTAAAACATGGCATGCACATCTTTGATGAAAAAATACACCACCAACAAATGGTTTGCATAAATTAATTAAAGATGGAATAGCAGCAGTATTGCTAGAAGCATTATCAAAACCAATTGCAAAAATTTTGTTCTCAATTTTATACTCTGAAAAAATAATTCTAAGCATTCTAACAATATTTTGAGCACTATGTGAATCATCAAAAACTCTAAATGCAAGAATTCTTTTGTGGATATTTCATGCATCATCCATAAAATGGCAAGTGACATCCAAGTATGAATGTGATCGCCTATGGTCAGTCCATATGTCGGCACATACGGAAACACGACCATTATATTTTTCAAAAAATCTCTCTAACTTTTTTTTTTTTTTTACATAAATATTTTCAAGTGTATATACAAGAATGGATCTAGGAACACGACATGCAGCAAGGTTTAATGCTCGTCGACAATAATTAATAAAACCAACCTTTTCACCAAAACCGAATAATAAGTGTTCTACTGCTACCATTCTAGCTAATTCTTCCCTATTTTGTTCATCAGTATAACGAAATAATTGTTTGTTAGGAGTAGCGTACCTGGGAATTTGTGTTTATGACCTCGATCTGGTCTCTGCTTCTGGATGTTTGGTTTGAATATGCTTCCGATAAGTGCCATATCCTCCAGATTTGGACCACTTATATACTTTATTGCAATAATTGCAAGCCGCTACATAGCTTCCATCTTCTTGCCTAACTTTCTTTATATGCTTGACGAATAGATCAGATTTGCTCTGCTTCGGATCTGGTTCGTCCTTATCTGCTTCCGGTGGATCAAAATCATAATCCAGAGGTGTATCAATATTAGACATATTTTCTGAATGACTTGTCAAATTAAGGACCGGGGGGGTGGCATTATGATCGGGTTCTGAAATTATTAAAGGGGGAGTAGGAATGTTTAGGCCTAGGTCTTCAGCATAGGCCCGGCGTTGCAGATAATCGTGATAGGTGGTGTCGTTATAACCGAGATTATCGACCATCTGACCCTTACCTTTCATCGAAATCGAACGCCTAGGATCATCACGGCCGTGACCCCTTCCATTTCCACCACTTGCCATTGGATTGGACGGAATAAATTTGGGACTAGAGAAATACTGAAAAATAAGAGACCCTTTTATATATTTTGATCAATAATTTAATGTTTTTTTTGTTTATAATAATATCATCAAAATTTAAGATAAATGAGGTTCCCAATTTTTTTTTTTTTTTTTTGTTGCCTTTTTTTGAGGCCTCATGTTTTGGGTGCTTTGCCCAATAGCAGGCATTGAGTCCACCAATTGGTTTTCACATTTCTTTGCTCTACAAATATTTATAATCTTTTCTTTTGAGAGCTTTTGGTTGTTTAGTTGGTTTTAGAAAAAGTTTATGATTTTTCTTTTCACAGTTTCACAGTTTCTGAGTTGACTCTTTCTTTTCATAACTCTTAGTTGTTTAGTTGGTTATAGCTCTGTGTTTATATAAGATGGTGGATATGGGGTAATTTTGTTCTATGATAGATGAGTTGAAGCCAATAATTATAATGTTAATAGTTCAAGTCATGTTTGCTATTGTGAATGTGTTTTCAAAACTGGTTGCTAATGGTGGGATAAGCCTGCAGATTCATTTTTGCCACAGCATTTATAGTGCCTCTTACTCTTGTTCTCAAAAGGTTTGCTCTTTCCTTTTTTAAAATATATAATCTGCTTCTCTTTTAATTCCTGTAATTATATAATTTGCCTCTATGATAACTTGCATGCATGTCATATATTTTACAGCTGTTTGAGTTGATGAATTTTGGGTTTAGAGTAAAGAAACACTAGCCATATTAATGAAGATGTCTTTTTTAAAACAATAAAATTGCCTAATTCAACAATCAATGGATATAAAATCAAAAGAGGATATGTTCAATCTGGTCGGTTTGTTTGTTTGTTTTGAATTTATAGGATTAGAATAAAAAATATTAAAATGGATCTATAGAGAAAAATGATAGGGTTAAGACTGATTAATATTTTTAAGGTTAATTTGGGTAATTTAGAAGGTGTAGAGAGTAAATAATCAATTTAAAAAAATTTTAAATAAGTGTAGTGAGAACTTTTTTAGGTGTTCTTTATTCATATATATATATATAGATATATATCATTTAAATAAATTTACTTGAAGCTTGAAGTAAATTTATTTAAATAAAATGGTTGTTTGAAGCTTCTGTATGGATTAGAAAATTACGAAGGTTACAAAAAATGATATACACGTGATGAGCTATTTATATTACAAGCGTTAGTATTAACCAACATTACCAATGTCTAACAAACAAAGTTGACACCTTAGCTTTTTGTAACTAATCACCCAGGTTGACTTTTTTTTCTATCAAGCTTGCACGTCTTTCTTCTTCCTTGATAGTGAGCTTGATTAGTCACACAAACTGCAAGTCCTATTAATGCTGTGGACTTCTACACATCTGATCAAGCTCACTAACAGTTCTTGCATCGCAACAAGTACACATTGAGCTAAATTCACTTCTCTAACATTCCCTCGCAAGCTGATGCCAAACCATGTTGAAGACACTAGGTTTATCTTGGAACAGAGAAAGTGAAATTTATCGGTAGACAAAGTTTTAATTAGAACATCAGCAGCTTGAAAATCAGTTGGAACATATCGAGGTTCCACCACCCTTACATCTACTTTTTCTTGTATAAAGTGAGTATCTATATTTCAATGTGATTAGTTTTAGAGTGAAAAACATGATTTTATGGCACCAATATTTTCACACTAGATAATAGCATGAGGAGAGACCTAAATATGAAGCCCACGAAGGAGCGACTATAATTATAAGACTTTAATGGTAATTTGAGCCATGGATTGGTAGTCAGCCTTAGCATGGCCACCACATGTTGCTTCCTTGAACTCCAAGAGATGAGATTGCCTCCTAAGAACACACAATTGTAACCAGTGGACCATCTATCATCAAGACAGTTGGCCCAATCAACATCAGCATAAGCCTCTAATGAGAGACTGGTGGAAGACTTGAACCATAACCCCATATGAAAAGTGCCTCTAAGATATCTCTAGAATCTTTTGCAAGCCTACTAGTGGAGCTAAGTTGGGGCAACAAGGAACTGACCCAATTTTGTTTACACTAAAGGAGATATCAGGTCTGGTGTAGCAAAGGTATTAAAGAGCACCAATAATGCTCATATACACTATTGGATTTTCAAGTAGTCCTCTATTTTTCGTACTAAGTTTTGACCCATGGCTTATTGGAGTGGGGCATGATTTGGAGTCAAACATATTGGTTTGCTTAAGAAGATAAACAACATACTTTGATTGTGTAAGACAATCCAATGGAGTCACGAAAAGCTTCAAAGCCAAGGAAGTAACTAACCAAGCCAAGAGCTTTCAGTGCAAATGTGTTATTAAGTTGAGAGATAATCTTATGAATAAGAGTATAATTGTTACATGTGAGGAGTATGTCATCTACGTACACAAGAAGATACATCACATCAAACCCTATATGTTTGATGAACAATGAAGTATCTGGATTCTGGAGTCGAGTTTTGACAACCCAAAGTCACAAAAGTTTTTCGAAGCTTATGAAACCAAGACCTAGAAGCTTGTTTCAAGTCATACAAGGCCTTTTGAAGCTTGCATACATGTGAAGGAAACCTTTGATCAACAAAGCCTTCATGTTGCTTCATAAAAGACTTGTTCTTACAAGTCACCGGTTAAGAAGGCATTGTTAATGTCCACATGTTGAACATCCTAGCAATAGTTGACAGTCAAGGCAAAAATCACACGAATGGTAGATGGCTTGACAACTAGACTAGAAGTATCAAAATAATCCAGTCCAGTAGTTTGATGGAACCCTTTAGCAATAAGCCTAGCCTTGTGCTTTAATATATAGCAATTTGGATTGAACTTAGTTCTAAAAACCCATTTACTACCTACCACGTTCATATCAGAAGTTGCAGGCACTAGAGACCAGGTATTATTATTTTGAAGAGCTTGAAACTCTGACTTAATAGCATCAAGCCATTTTGGATCAATCATGGTAGCCTTGACTATCTTGGGTTTAACTTCTTTCAAAAAACTTGAAGGAAAACTGCACTCAGATAAAAACACTTTAAACTTCATAAAACTAGTTTTGCTTCTAGGTATCATGGGATGCTTGTTGATTCGAAGGCCCTTCTGAATGGCCTTCTGAAGTGGAAGAATGTAACTCAACTACAAGACTTGAAGGAGAACCGTGCAGCTTAACCAAACTAGGATCTTGATATGGAGTTAAGTGTCATGAACTATCTGCACTGTCAAATCTTTAAAAGAGATTGGACATTGAGGTGACAGGAGAGCAATCAGTTGATAAACCAACAGTTGGTGGAGAACAAAACAAGACTTTATAGGGAAACTTCATTTCAATAAAAAGCACATGACTTGAAATAGACACCTTTCTAGAAGGAAGAAAACACCTGTAGCCTTTAAGAGATAGGTTGTACCCAAACACATTTGCTAGAATGAAAATCTAGTTTTTGTTTAGACTAGTCTCTTAGGTGGTAGGGAAAGCATGAGCACCCAAACACTTTAAAAAGCTGTAATTAGGCTTTTCCTGGAACAACTTCTCAAATGGTGAAACAAAATGCAAGACAACAATGGGAAGATTATTAATCAAAAACATTACTTCGGAGAAAGCCTCATACCAAAACATTAGAGGTAAACCGGCATGAGCAAGGAATGTTAATCTCATCTCAACTATTCATATGTGTTTCATCTCAGGAACCCCATTTTGTTGATGGGTGTAGGGATGCAAAAATCTCACTTTTACACCCAAATCAGATAGATATGAAATAAATAGATGGTACTCTCCTCCCATATCCATCTGAAAACACTTTATTTTGATGTCAAATTGTAACTCAACTAATCTTTTTAACTTGTTGAAGACGTGCAAAGCATATGATTTCAATTTGAGAGATTATAAACTGTTTTTTCTTTTCTTTTATTGATTATTATAATTAGGTCTAATCATTTCAAATAGAGGACAAAAAAAAGGGTTGTTTTTTTAGCAATTCTCTTTTTATTTAATTTTTTTTAGAGAAAAAATTGAACATATATTTGAAATTTATGAGATTAAATTTTAAGGATTTTTATTGATTGGATCTCTTAAAAAGGATGTTCTTTCAAATAAGTCAAGTTTGGACCAAAAAAATCATCCAAACCAAAAAAAAAAAAAAAATTCAAAATCAAAATCAAAATATAAAAGTTAAATGGTGAACTCATTCTGGTTGGACAGAATGAATGAGATCAACCATGAGGTCGCAGACCTTAGTGAAAAGTGACTTCTTCTACTTGACCACTGTAGCATTTTATTGGCCCATCTCTTGACAACAGTTGGACTCGGTCTCCTCTTGACCCGGCGGGTGATCTAATTGTTTCACTTGTTGGTCATCTTGACCCATCATAGCCATGTTCTCTTCTTCAATTGGGTGACCCAGGTGACCTTTTTGACCCGTGTTGCCTTTGTGGTCTTCTTGACCCATCTTGGCCATGTTTGGGTCCAGTTCTTGACCCACGTTGTCCTCCGTTATCAGGCCCAAGTCCTTTTGGGAAATCGAGATGGTAATGTCATCATCTTAGAACTTGACGGTCGCTTTCTTCAACTCATCCCCCAACACTTACCAATTTTTTAGAAAATATTGCATCCCATCAGAGTTTGAGCCCCAGGAATATTCAAGAAACATTCATGTAAGGAATAGAGATAATCAATTAGTTTAACTATGAAATAGACTCGGTATTCCCCAAAACAACCACTGATTATCTAATTGGACAGTATTGTTATTATTAATTAAAATTTGTCATACTTTCCAAAACCTTTTTGATCAGCAGATTTATTGAGACAACCTCTCAACTTTATCATAGGATGACTTTTGGAAGAATGTTTTGAAAGAATTAATGATTTTATAAAAAGATTTCAATACCAAAATAATTTTAAGGACATGAAACAAAATAAACACAACAAATTTTAGATCATAGTAGTATCATAAATTATGAATTCTTTCTAGTAATTCATTTTACAAATCATATACAAAAGAGTAAAATTTGTTGTACTTAATTCATTGGCCAATTACCAAATAAATTCGAAACTTTTTTTTTAATTCTAAGTAATTTACAACTTTGACAAAAGTGACTAGCTTATACTTCAATTTTTAAAATTGTATCATTTTCATCATCCAACCAAATTTCAACAATCAAAGGGTAATTTCGTCTTTAACCTATTAAAATCAAATAAACATTAAAGCTTTAAAAAATTACAAATGTTTATATAACAAAATAATTTAAAAACATAATAAAAAATCAACTTAGAAAAACATAATAATAATCGGATTAAATTATTGATAAAAATTAAAAAATTAAAAATAAAAAACTACTTTGTTTAAAAACAAAGTGAAAAATAAAAACGAAAGAAAGACACAAAATTATGGGGTTATTTATGATATTCTGCCAATAAATTAAAATATATCGATTTCATCAAAATTATTAGAGAAACCAGATTTATTAAAATATCGGTAGAAATATTGAAAATATTATCTATACAAGCTACTGATATGCAATTCAGGTTGTTCTTTGAGTTGCTAAGCTGCTCTTGATCATTGATCATTACTCTTCACATATTCTAATATCAGAATACAGAAGATTCATGAATCACTTGATTATCATCATGTGATTTTGGAGTTGGGACAGTAAAGAAAATCTAAAATGGATATTCGTATCGTGATCATATGTCTAACATATAACAATTATCATGTTAGATTGTTAAGAATATGCCAATTACAATTTCATTGATTAGCTATTGAATCCTCACCAATGTATATGAAAAGATAATGAGAATTTCCCCAAAGATGGTAACAACTCATAGGTAAATTACAAAAAGCACTTATCTTAAAGCAACAACAGTTGCTTTTTCATGGCCATTTCAGGGTAGCACAGTGAAAACCTCCACATCGTCCATATCTGGGTTTCTCACAGAGTATTGAAATGTCCATCCATGGCAAGCACCAGCATGCACACCATTCTTATTGACAGCAACTACAGCCCCCACAAAATCTCGAAACCTTCTCGCAATTCGAGATATTGCATCCTTAGCAGCAAGCTTTGGTTCCATTCCTTGTCTCATACTCTCCACAACTTGATAACTGGAAATAGATGATACATAATTTCAGATATATTTAATTAAAGGTAAAACATAAGTACAGATAAAATTTGTAAAGAGCCTAAAAGTGGACGAAATGCTTCTTGATGCATTAGCAGAAACACAAACAGGCAATCTGAAATACTAGATACATCATAACATACTATTCCTAAGTTATTTGTGGATCTTAGAAGAAATTGGTAAGATTGTGGTACAAGTGACTAGGCTGTCAAACTAGATGCATGAGGCTGCTTGAAGAGCTTGCGCCTCAAGCCTCATAACCCGATCATTATATGCTCAAACCATATATGCATGCCTTTCAGGTCTCAGAACAAGGGCCATAAAAAATTCCTAAAAGCCAAAGTTATAAACTTTTTAAGTTATGATAATAGAATGAATACCAAGGAAGGAAGCGCATCATGATGTCACCATCACCGGTTGCGCCACAAGCACCAACTTCATCATCAGCATATGCTGAAGATCCAGCAATGGGTCCATCCCCAACCCTGCCGTCAAGAAAAGAAACTTCATAACTGATCTCCAAACATAAATGAGTTTAGCAGCTTACAATATTTGAAATCAGAAATCTAACATTTGGAGTGGAAAATGTATGAATGAGAAAATGGGTAATTATAGTCGCAGTGCACCAATGTACTCCCATCATTTCCTTTTTGTTTTAAAAGACATAAGTAAGAAGCGATAATACTCCAAAAATTGACAAAGGCACCACTGCTTATAGCTAGCTGTTTTGGTGGCCAATCCATTATAATTATTTTTTAGTTGCCGCTTTTCCTCTATCTGCATCAACCAAAATGTCATCTTTGTGTTCCTTTTTTTTTTCTTTTGTCCTTTTAATTGAACAAAATCATTGCATTTTCATATACAGAAACGGAATCTGATTCCACATAATCAACCTACTGCAGTGGCATATATACAGAAATTTACCAAACATGACTCCAAACCAGCAGTAGAAAACAAAGCATAAAGGCGCTTTAAGATGAGTAGATTTTAAGTCTTGCCAAACTATTATAACACTACGTGTACAAATGTTGTGCAACATCTTACAACCGAAGAATCACGTCTTATAACTAGGAGGCTTCATATTGATTGGACTTACCTGCCAGGGATCTTAAAAGTGGCTCCATTAGTTGATGTGCCAACAGCAACATGCCCCATCTGTATGAGCAAAGAAATCTTTTCAGTGAAATGGCAATACTTAGATATCTCATGTATTTTGGGGTGTATTTCATAAACTTACTTTATCAATAACAGCCATTGATATGGTGTCGTGACTGTGAAGACCGACAAGCGATGACCTTGGTTCAACAACTCCCATCAGATTGCTACTAAAACATTCCCCCTCAGTAAGGTCCGCGTTACTCTTCGGATGATAAGGGCCACAACCATCTTGAGGTACAATGTTTTTCCAAAAATTAGGTTGGCATCCATTCTCTTTCCATTTAGTCCATTTCTCCATAGACTCTGATGAACTGAGGTTTGTGGGACCTGGAAGACCCATTGCAATGGCAAAGGCCGATGCTTTCTCGCCAACAAGAAGAGTGTGTTGAGTATGTTGCATCACTAATCTTGCAGCTCTAATGCCGTCTTTCACATACCTCATGGCAGCTACAGCTCCAACCTCCATTGTCACCTATTCACGTCCTTACCAAACAACATGATGAATTGTTATTCTAAACAAACATGTACTCACGCAACAAGAAAGAAAACAATAATGTTAATGAACGCAACATATAAAATAAGGTCGTTACCCCGTTCATGATCAGAGCATCCATTGTAGTTTCTCCATTCTCATCGGGACTCCCACCAGGCCCCACTGTTCCAACCAAATTCATAAGATCACAAGCTTACTAAACTATACTAACCGAGAAATTGAAGTAAAGGACTATCTTAACATCTTCCGGTTTAGATTATATGTTGATAGACAACTACAGACAGTTCATAAATCACATTTGTATTCAATAACACAAAGCAACTAGAACCTTATAACTACTCGTAAAGAAGCAATTACAATGTGCTTTTACGAATCAAATTACGATGCATATTGAAGACCAATAGCATTCCTCAGACCAAATGTTATTTCTATGGAAAATGAATGGTTAACGAAAATCTTTCTTCCCAAGACCATATACAAATTTGTTTTAAACAACATGTTACAAGTTCCTCAAAATGTCAACAAACAATTCATCAAACGACAGGAAACAAATCAACTGAAACCCTTAATTGATGGTATAAACATGGTACCAAACGATTAAAAAACAAATAATCATAAATTTTAACCATGGAAGAACAATTAAAACTAAATCTACTTAAAGCATTATTGTAATCCCACCTGTACCATCACACCTCAGTTCCTCACAAGCGGAGCAACCCTCGACGACAGCGTCAACGGCTGAAAACCCACCATCAGCAGCCCTCCAAGCAGCTCTCACGGCCTCTACAAAAGGCCACGTGCTCACCACTATTGGGTACTTCCCTGAATTCCCATCCGCAAATCCCAAAACCTAGTAAGTAGTAACAAACCAAATTAATTACATGAATGATAAAATTAGCTGGACCAAAATAAAATTATGATGAAATGATAACAAGAGAGAGCCAATCAGCTAAAGAGATCATGCTTGATCAGTAATGTAATGAAAATAGTGATTACCAAGGAAGATAAGAAGCAGATGAAGAAGACAAGTTTAAGGGACATAGAGAGACTTGGAATCTGCTCTCCAACTGGTTTGTTTTGAATTGCAGTTGAAGGGAGTTTAGTTCACTTCTGTTGTCTAACAAACATGACTCATTATTTGAACATGTTAAACCTTTGATTGCTGTGCTAATCTTACAATTTCCGGGAGACTTTTAACCGATTCGAGTGTTAAAAAATTGGGATAATATTAAAATCCTACCATCACCATTTAATTATTGCTGGATATACGGTTAAAAATGTTTTTATTTTAGAAACTTTTTTTATGGACTAATATCATTATCATTCCATTTGTATCGACTAAGTTGACGGTTTAAAAGTCTATTTAAGCTTTAATTATATAAATTGACCATTATACCATCATATTTTTATCAAATAAAAATTAACAAAATAATACAAAAGGCGGGAATGTTTACTTATAAAGGAGAAGTTATTTTGTGGACAATTTTATCCCTAAAAATAACAAAATTATAAATGAACCAAAAGCATTGAAAATAAACCAGAATATGTATTTATTTTTATATTTATTTATCTTTTTTATAAATCCAAGCAAATACGCATTTTCAATGCTTTTGGTTCATTTGCAATTTTGTTATTTTTAGAGATAAAATTGTCCACAAAATAATTTATCCTTTGCATGTTCAATATTCTCGCCTTTTGTATCATTTTATTAATTTATTTGGTAAATAATGGTTAATTCATACAATTGAAAATTAAATAGGGATATTTTAGACTTTTAATAGTCAAACTCAGTCAACACAAGTGGAATGCTAATGGTGTTAATTCATAGGAAAAGTTTCTAAAATAAAAACATTTGTAACTATACATCTAATAATAGTTCAAAGGTGAGGGGAGTTTTTAATATTAACCCTAGAAAATAATAAAATAAAATTTTGTTTATCCACAAGTAAAATTAACAACTTAAGACGAAATCCTAGATGAGGGTAATATCATAAATTATGAATTCTTTTTTGTGATTCCCTTTTATAAATCATTGAATAACCCCAAATAGACATTTTTATAAGATTTCATTAAAAATTGAGTCCATTCCTCTTGCTGCATTTATCGTTTTGTTGGGTTAACCAAAGTTTAATTGTATTCCACAGTTCCACCTAAGATTCAAAAAAGTGTCAAACAATCCTTTCAAATGAAACGAGTGTATTTAAAAAAGATAAAATTATTTAAAATTTTGACACATCACCTCTTGACAGCCTAGTGGTCAAGGGTTCGAATTCCATCATATGCATGTCCAGGTTGTAGCCATCAGAGCCGGTCCTAGGCCTATGCAAAAGGTGCACCCGCCCTGGACCCATATAAAAATATATAAAAATATTATTAGATTTTAGTTTAAAAGAATCCAAAATTTAGTAATTTTTTTTAAAACTGGACCCAATAATAATAAAAAATGTTATTAGATTTTAGTTTAAAAGAATCCAAAATTTAGTAATTTTTTTTAAAACCAGACCCAATAATAATAAAACATACATTTTTGCCCTAGACCCCTGAGATGTCAGGACCGACCCTAGCAGCCATGTTGTAATAGTCGTAAATGTAACATTTCAAAAAAAAAAAATTGAAATTTGTTGTATTTATTTTGTTTGATGTCCTGTAAAAGTAAACTTTGATTTTAAAAAATTTGTTTTTAATTTTTTTTATAAAATCGTGTACTTGCTACATTAATTCTTTCAAAACATTCTTTTTACGTTAATAAAATATTTTTCCATACTAGCAGAATCAGTGAATTCACAAGAAAGTTTAAGGCAAACCTCATAGAGGCGGGATCTAATTTCCTATATTTTAATAGTTCGCAGTTAGTAACCTTAATTTCAAATTTAATAAAGTTATTTAACATTTATAATCTTAGATAATTATGATTTAAGTTTATTAATGAATAAGATGTTAAGATTTTAATTTATTTATTTTTAAATATTATATCAATTTGGAGTTTAGGGAGGAAGAGAACTTGAACTCAAACCAACCTCATTTCGTCTGAACTTTGACGTTAATATTTTGATTAAAAGATACACTAATTCTAGACAATTCAAAAAATCAACACAAAAATCAAATCAAATGATGTGGTAATTAGTTTTTTCATTTATTACATCATCTCATGATTTATGTGGTAATGACAATTTACTTTAGATTAAATATTGAGTTAATTATTTATGTTATATAGTGTTACTCTAAAAGATATAACTGTATATGCTTATAAAAATAGTCAAAGTATTAATATATTATATCCGGTGTACATGCAACTATTTCAATCTTTTACTAATTTCACTCTGGGTAGTATTGAGACATAAATATATAATGAACGGATGATGACCAGTTTTGGAAGGAGGATTTTCCATCATGCGTTAGGAGGCCTATCTTGGCCGATTGCCCAGGTGCTTTGTATGTTCAGTTTCTGTTTTAATAAAATCTTTTCCGGTAAAAAAAAAAAAAAAAAAAAAAAAAAATTAGGGGAGTTATGTTTCTATGTTTTTTTTTTTTGAATTATATGTATTTTTAATTGTTTACCTATTTTTCAATGGTTTGATCCATATATTTTGAAAAACCCATCAATTTGGTCCCATTTGATTAGATTTTTGAAGGTCAATGGTCACAGAAAACATTGAATGACTATTTTACCCATAGACATTAATTTTCTTTTAAAAAATAAAATAAAAAGATAATTTACAAGAAACAAAAAAACAAAATGAAAAATGAAAAAAAAAAATTAGGTGGAAATCCAGATTGGATCTCCACCTCCATGGAGATCCATCTCGGATCTTCGCACATCTTCTTAACCTCCAGCAAACAAAACGCTTTCGCATTCTCAGGGCTCATCTTCACAGCCTCACTCACACCCAGGATCGCTAAGTTGACTCTCCCCCGCTAACTCATCGACATCTTCAACTTCACTCTCTTGAACACCACGTCGCTTTTCTCTGTCTCAGACATACTTTTGACGGTCGGATGCGAGAGCGCCAGGTTGAGCGAGTCGAGAGCAGAGGTCTTGAAACCTTGGATATTGAGAGCAATGGCATTCAAGATGTGAGCAGCAACATCCTTGGGGTTGAGAGAGATAGAATTGTCAGCTTCAAATTCGTGCGATAGAGATCCCATGGCGGGATCTCTATCGCACGAATTTTTTTTTTTTTTTTTTTTTTTATCACCACCGTCATATCTATAAGATGGATGGAGGAGATCAATCTACCTATTTTTTTTTTTAAAGAAAAAAATTAATTTTTTTAAAAATAAAAAAAATCTCAGATGGATGGTGAAGATTTTTTTTTTTCTTTTTGTATTATATAATTATTTTTTAAAATTTTTTATTTTTTAGAGTTTACACGTGGTATGTTATTGGTTTAAAGACAAAATTACCCTTAAAACCTTAAAAGTTGACTAACATTTGACTCAGATAGGGACCAAATTGATGGGTTTTTCGAAACATAGGGATTAAGACAGTAAAAAATAGATAAACGGCTGAAAAATAGACAATTCAAAAAAAACATAGATACTCAAATGATAGTTCAATAATAATAATAATAATAATAAAACATATTAATTTAGGATTCACATAAAATGTTGGTGGACTTGATGCATATATCATTGCTCAAGAATCAAAAGATCAACAACTTTTAGATCCAGTTTGGTATTACTTTAGAAAAGTTAAAATCAGATTATTTTATAATTTTTATATAAAATGATGTTTGGTAAAACTTCCAAAAGTGATTAATTGATAATCTGGCAAGTTTTGACAGTGATTTTAAGAAGTATGTGGGGGTTACTTTTTGAAAGTGATTATAAAATAATCTATTTTCAGCATTTAATGCATCTTTTAAAATATCATTATTATCTTTATAAAATCAAATTAAAATCATTTATATACTTTATTTCACCTCAAAATTAAATATTCTATTTAAATATTGATTTGATTTATAAAATCTTTTAAAAATATTGTTATTGTTCTTATGGAATTTTTTTTCCAATTTAAATATTATACTTAAATACTAATTTAATATATATAATTAATGGAAAAAAAATGAAATAAAGTTCTAAACTCATGTACATTATAGTCATCGTAACTAATTTCAACATTTTTACAATAAAATTACCAAACATATATAAACTGTTTTTGAGCTGTACAGTAATTTTAAAAATACAATTAACTTCACAGCTGATTATTTCTCCAGCACAGCTAACAATGATTATTATAAAAGTTACAGCAATACCAATCTGGTTCTTAATGTGGTATCTTAATCATATTTATCTCATCATTCACTAATTCAGTGATTCACTCCATTAGCTCAAAGTTGCCACTTGCCTTGGACAAGACACTTTTTTTTTTTTCATAAATCTAAACAAAATGTAAAATTAAATATTATTTTAGATTATTTTATAAGGGTGAAGCTAAATAAACTTAAATTTATAACCTAAAATTTTAAGTTTAACATTTCAACCGTTCAAAATTTTAAGTTACAAATTTAAAATGTTAAGATGTTAAAATCAAAATTTTAAGTCACAAATTTAAGTCGATCTAATCATTGTATAATTTACAAAATATTATTTAACATTTAGGACATCATCATTTTTGTTTATTATTATTATTATTATTATTATTATTATTATTATTTGAAGTGAACCAGAACAAAGAAACATGCAAAAGACAAACCTAAACCGGTCAATCACTTTGAACAAACCTCTCCACACACGGAGGATAAGATTCTGTCCAGAACCGGTTCTCAATAAGCGATAAATCCAAATTCGCAAGGTTATGAGCAACCTCATCCACTTTCCTAGAAGCATAAAAAACCCTGTTGCCAGGCATCCTTTTGAGAAACTCTTTGATATCACAAATTATCAAACCCAATCTCAGTATAGTTATTTATCTCCGAATTAATTAAACTAACCACCACTTGAGCATCATCGTTATTGTTATTATTATTATTTTGAAGTATTATATAAATTGAGGGTTTGATTAAGGAGAAGACTCGAATCCCACATGCCACAACCTCATATTATAGGTGTGAGAGGTATCCACTATGCCAACATCATTTTGTCACATAATCATTATTATTATTATTATTATTGTTTTTATAATTACTTTTATAATCATGATTTCGCAGTAAAAAGAAAAACATAAATGTATGAAAGTTAGGTTGCTAATCAACTTAAGTTTAGAATGAAATTTAACCATATTAACAAACTAAAGATATCAATAAATTAGGTAATATGAATATGGTATCAAGTATCAACTATCAAGTTATTTCATCAAAAAATTATATTCAGTTTCTTATATAAAAAAATTGTCAAAGTGCAATGGTTGTAATTTAGTTGAAAAAAAGTCTCGGTACATAAAAAATATATTTTTTTTATCCTCTAGATTCCCATCCTGCATATGACCTGCACAATTGTTTATTGCATGTGGGCACATTTGAAAGAGTGGAAGATGACGATAAAGAGTTTTTTACAAGTAATTGGAGAGATAGAGACGGACGAGAGAGGGATTTTTTGTTTGGCGTATGTAATTTAAGTGACGAGAGGGTTTATAAAAGGCCACCATCGGCAGCCCTGCAAGCAGTTCTCACAGTCTCTACAAAACTACAAAAAGCCCCATGCTCCAGATCTGCATATCCCAAACCAATTAATTATACGATGAGTGGTGGTATTTATACTTCTAAAAAATTATATCTACACCCTATTTTATATATATATCCTATTAAAATATTTGAAATGTTAAAACGTGTAAACACCCTATATATTACCAAATACTTATAAATTAATAAGTTGAAATGAAAAATATTATAATTTTGTGAAAATGAAGAAAAAACAAAAAAACAAAAGAAGCCCTAATTTAGTAATTTGTTGCTTTAATTTTATTTTCATAGAGAAAATATCAAAATAATAACGAAATAAACAAGAAAAGAAAAACAGATATTCTGTTGCACAACTCACATGTTTTATCTTTCTCTATAATAAAATGAAATTAGAAGGAAAAGAAAAAAAAAAAAAAAAAAATTAAATTGGAGTAGCCGCACGGCCGCACCTCCAGTCTCGTACTCCAAAACCTAGAAATTCAATTTCAATGGAGGACAATCTTTACTTTTCATTTTATTTTATTTATTTATTTTTAATATTTATATTTGTTTTGTTTTTTTTTCTTTTCATTTCAATGGTGTTCCCTTCTTTATTTGTTTAACTAATCATACTATTTATTAAATATTTAAAATATTAAATATTTTATTAATATAATGTATGAGATATATTTATATTAATCATTTTAATAATTTTATTTAAGGATAATATTGAAAATTTAAAAATATATTTATTTAGGACACACGTATAAATTTCAAGGGGTATAAATATCATTACCAATGTCACACGTTTGATAAAATTAGCTTAACCAAGAGTTAAAAGACATTAAAAAAATAATAAAAAAAAAATAAAAATACAGGATCCTGGACCAAACCCCTATAAAAAAAATTCTATGAAATGATAGATGGAGAGAGCCAATCAGCTAAATAGATCATTACAGTAATGTAATGTAATAAAGAACTTAAGTCACACAGAGATAGATAATTGCTTCAGAGATAGATAATTGCTTTGTTTTGAATTTCGGTTGAAGGGAGTTTAATTCACTTCTGTTGTCCTATAAACTTTAGTCATCATTTGTTCATATTAAACTTTTGCTTGTGTTACATCCCCTAAAAAAAGGTTCGAGTCTCATTTTGTCCATGCTTGTAGTTGTTAATCTTTTCGGTTACAACAACCGAGCATTAAAAAACAAATAGAAAATTACTTATTATGTTATTACCTGGAAAATATTTTTCAGCTTACTAGTGAATTCACAATAAAGTTTTACAAAAGTCATTCTCTGCTCTACAAACCTGGTGATCAAAAATCTTATTGCTTCATTTAATGGCTTCAGTCTCAGATGCCAGAAACCTGAAAAGATTTGACAAAATCAACTCCAAATAATTTTTGAATATAGAATTAGACCTAACCAACTAAAATTTACACACCCACGTCCCAGAATTCTGCCAAATATGTAACAGGATGATATATCTGTTGTCGCACTGTGCTTATACTGCTAAAAATATGGAAAATCTGATTGTCTGTCCAAGTCGATGCATCACGAAACAGGTTTGATCTGAATCACCTCCAAACGGTCTCATTTGCATCAGTGAAAATCGCATTGTGCTGTTCTATTAAACACTGGACAACCTCAATTGCACTGAAGTCTATCGGCATGCCATCGTCAAGAGGAATTTGAGAGGAAGCATCCGTATCTTCACCATCTTCTGTAGCCATACAAAAAGATGATAATCTTGTTATTTCATATAGTAAGTTCTTTTTAATCAGAACAATTGCTTTGAATTATCTAAGAAATATAGCAACAAGAGCCATTATCAGTACAAAATTTAAATAGAGAATCCAGAAACTGTTAAATCAATATTTAAAGAAGCTTATAATCGTAATCACTCTCATTTCCATTGCCTTTCAAAAACCTTACTTCTTGAAATCTTTAAATCTCGAGAAAAAATAAAGATAAAATGGGAGATCAATCAAATTGGCATTTTCCCCACTTCTAGCCGTCTCTAATCCTACAGTCATACTCCTAATAATAGGAAATGTTTAACAAAAAGGAATTGCACTCATCTCTCTATGTGAATGTATTTCGTGTCCTCACTTCCCTAAAAAAATCTATCTATTCCTCAACTTTATGGTGTAAATTGTCACTGTTGATAGTAGTTCATGTTCTTCAATTATAATCCTTAATATCTATATTCTGAATATCTTATTATCATATTCCAGATAAAGTTTGTTTTGTTAGTAACAGCAGGTGGAAGAAACTAGAAATTTATTCTAAAAGCCTTTAAAGGTTAAGAGAGTAAGAGACTTTGGAATCTTAAAGGCTAATTCTTGCATAAGTTCTCAACACTTGAAAAAGATAAAGAGAACAGTTGAAATGAGGAAGTGAGAACCTATGAACAAACCGATCATGTATTATCCATAGAACAATAACTTTAATTGGTGGGCTTTCCCGACACATCAACCTGAGTTAAGGGCTTGAGGCCAGGGTTAAGTTCATGGACCAAGTATACATTCACAAAATATACGAGATAGGACCACTCACCAGCAAGCATGTCCCATTTACTATAAGCAGGTGACTGTTCCATGTTCTTGTTCGACGGACTTTTGGATTGATTATTCCAATATTGCCTATAAGATTCTGGTTTCCGTCCCTTCTGCCACATTAATATGGGGGCCATTTCCATGGCAAGACTATGAGCATCCATCTGCAGCAAAGAACACAAAAACTGAGCATTGCTTATCATGTATTTCTCTATAATCTAAAAATTCTATTTATATATCATCTTAAAACATTTTGCAGATGTTAGAAGTTATTAAATTAAGAATAAGAGGTTGGTTGACCATGATAAATGAAGGTGATAGTGATAAATAGTTAATCATCTCGCACATGAGAAATCTATCAACTGAGGAGTTCATAATCAATAAAAACGTTTATGTGCCAACCAGCTTCAAACCCACAATGAAACAAACATCAGAGAGAGAGATGCTTCCTGCCTTGTTAAGAAGCGACTTCTGGCTAATGCGGAGCAGAAGTGCAGTAATGAATTCCAGTGTCATGTAGTTCACACTGGGGAGCTTCTTCAGCACAGTTCTCATTGCATGTATGCTAGAACGAGCACCTTTTATCTCATTATAAAGATAAAACGTTGTCAGAGGCTCAGGAAGGCTAGCAAGATAGCATTTGGCCAGAGCTGCCACATCAACTGGATTTACACCCTCCGGCAGTGATGCATTGAAATCTGTATTATACAAATGACAATATTCAGTTATAATGTCATCTAAATAATCAACAGCTTACTCCAAGAAGAAAATCTTCAAGACACCTTGGTTGTATGTAGAGACCAACTGCTGAATGACCGTTTGATCTCCTTCAGCTTTAAACAAGTACTGTGAGTTTAGCCCTGCAAATCAACGTAATAAACATGTTATTCTCAACAATAGCAGGTATATTATGGTAACATATATTTAAGAAGAGCCAACTATCTCATCTATTTTTTTTTTATAAATCACCTGACAATATGAGGTGGTCTGCACATCTGACCAAAATATATGGAATAGGCCTGCTATGATGTTGTCGCTGTACATTAACCTCGATTGGAACTCCAAATACTAAGGATAAAAACAAAAATAAGCAATAAGTACACAAATGAACTGGTCTGAAAGCATACATGCGAAATAATTTTCTTACATAACAAAGCTTAGGCATAAACAGGTAAACGTGTGAATCAAAATATCAGAGATACACAAAAACATATGGACTAGAGTACATACACTAAACTATGGAGCTAAACATTGAAGAGAAGTAGGAGAACCAGCAGCGAATCACAGATCAAAAATGTACAAAACAGTATCGCTAAACACTAGCCTTTTGCCCATAAAAGTAATGTCAGATCCACTGACAGTTAGTTTGCACAAGAACCATGAATTTATTATTCAGTGCAGTTGCTTTCTCTTTAACATATAAACTACAGGCTGTTATTTACCCAAAAAAAAAAAAAAAAAAAACTTGGAAATAATGATTACAGAATCTAAACTACATTGAATACTCTTGATAATTAAAAAGCTTCTTCAAAGGATAAAGATAGACTAACATCAAGTCCTATGACAATATTGAACTATACAAGAATATTTAGTCATAAGAATATATACTTTGTTTTTTTTTTTTTTTTTATAAGAAGAAGCCCTAAGAGAAGTACCATAACTAATCATTCTCCGAAATACAAAAGAAGAACCCGGAAGTCATTGATACGACACTTTGGAAAATTGATGGGTTTAAACCCAAAAACAAAAAATTATAAATGAGCAAAAGAAGTTTACATGACTTACCATCAGTGCTCGCAACTCCCTGCAAAAGTTAGAAAGCAAGGTAAGGATATAGAAACTTGAAACTTCATGAAAGATTGAAATATATATTTAAATGTAAAAAGTAATGCCTCAGAATCCTATACCTTTTGCCAACGTTCAATATCAGTTAAAATAGTCTTGCTTTTTTGTGCAGTCTTTTTCGCAGCCTGAAAGAAAATTCACCACCTCAAATTTGTTAGTCAATAGTCTAAATGAAAACTAGACAAGCCCATCTGTTATGAATAAAGATAATTATAGCTGTCCAATAGGGTATGATATCAAATATCTTTCTATAATTTTTCCATTGTTTATCATATTTTATCAATAACCGTTAATGCATGAGACTCGTGATGACAAATTTAAGGACCAAAAAAGCAATATAATAACTGATGCTTGAAAAAGAAAAAAAGAAAAAAAACATTATGCATAACATGAGAGCTTAAGATTCAAATACTGATTCCTTCATTTATTTTCTAGCATTACTACCTCTTCAACTTTAACCTTCCCAACAGAAACTTTGTCCTTTGTTTCTGATAAACCCCTCCTTAGAAACATGCCAGTTGTAGCTGCAGCAGATATAAGACGTTCCTGGACAGCATGTCTAGTCGATGGCTGTTGAAGGATTGCCCATCGGCTTTTGACCATCGACCCAACTCGTTCTGCTGCATCAGCAACATTCCCTTTTGCATCTTTTGCAACTTCTCCCACTAACGTTCCAGCCGTTTGCCCTGCTTGTTTAAGCTTTACACCTGCATCAAAAGATTCAAAACCTTATTCAAATGCAATCAAGCAAACCACAACTTTTTAAGAAAATATCAATATACCTGAGGAAGAAAAGAAATCGCTGGCCTTCCCTTGCCACTGTGGAGAGTCGGCAGAAGGCATTGATCCAACAAGCGAATACCAAAAGCAAATCTCTAAAATAACACCAAGAAATCCTGTTTCAAACTACACAAGCCAGAGACAACTCATTCATCAAGGATGAAAAGTAAATAAATACCCGTGAACAACTTCAAGTCAAGCACATTGATGACATTCTGTTTCCAAAGACAGATGGCTCAATCAAGATATAAACTTGTTAGAAGACCTCCACTGTGTTCAACAGCATAAAAATCAGAGTTTTCAAATTAGATTGAGAATAATTAAATAAATTGTCTCCGATTTTTCTTAACAAAACGACCTTCAATTCCATTTAATTTCAATTCTACAGCTGACTCCGCAATGCCAAATCCCAACCTCACTTACTTGATAATTTCATTTCAAAATCCAGCCATTTATTATTAAATAGCGACCATACTTTTTTGTAAAAAAAAAAAAAAAAAAAAAAAAACTATGAAATTATCTATATTTTACTACAAAATATTCACCTGATTTTAATATTATGAATTATACAATTGAAACTACCAAGATTTAAATATAAAATCTCATAACACATATAATTGATTAAATAAAGCTCAATCTCATAACACATAATCACAACACCATTTAATCCTGATATAATGATAATCGATCATAATCAAACAAAATAAACATAGAAAAATGAACCAAAATATTATCATACCACCGATCAACAACAACAACAGATATTCTTGACATCGAAATTACGAAAAATCAACACGAATTACACACACACACACACACACACACACACAAAATCGAATTCCGCACACGTATAATATCAGATATACGGTACTTCAAAATCACCAGAATCAAAAAAATTGAAAACAAGATTACTACGAGAGATAATTGATATTACCTTAATTGTTGTTGTTGTTGTTTTTATGTAGCGTACGATTGAAGGAGCTGACGAGAAATCAAACAATCAAGAAAAAAGCAGAGTCAATAGACAGCCTCCAATTTTAGTTTTTTAGAGTGAGAAAAGTTGTAAAGAGTCGTTTGATTGAGTGGTTTTGAGAGAATTTATGCAATTCAAAAAACAAACGGGTTTTATTTAGTGTCACGGGACTGTGATTTAGTTAGTAAACTGCTCCAATCATGTAACGCCACGTTGAGAGGTTCTCCTCGACGTACATCTATCAACCAACCAAATTGACCACGTGTGTACGTTTAAAAAAAACCATAATTAAAATATAAATGGTTGTATACGTATGGCCCAATTTAATTGGCTATACACAAATTATGACACTGTTTTTTGATAAATGATTTAAATTTTATAAGTATATACAGATCGGTCTAGTAATATATTTTTGGTTTGAAATTAAAAATTGGATTACATGAGTTTTATTATTAGCCTATATCCTCCGGATTATGGAATAAAGGATTTTTCCGGAGTGTTCCGGACCTACATTGAAGTATTGATAGTAATTCTTAAATATAATAAAATAAAATGTCATATAAACAAAGATACGGGAATAAGTTAAGTGTGAACAATTAACATTGAAATTAAATATAATTATGCTGACTTTTATACTTGATTTACATGAGAGACATTAATATTTATAATTTAATATTAAAGTTGTGAACAAAACGTGGAACCTATATATGTAGTTTTAGTGAAATTTTATTCCAAAGATTCGACTGTTAATGACAAATGGATTGCAAGGTAACATTGACTGGACTTCTTTTTCTATTGTGGGTCTCAAACTGGCCATTAAATTAAAGATGGAAGACAAAAATTTGATGTGTCCACGTCGTGAATTAAACTTGGTGACTTTTAATTGGATCAGATGGAGTGCAAACAGATTATATTGATTTGTCAAATGATGAAAAGTTGAACCAATGGCCACTTGCCTTGTTGACTAGTTGAACCAATGGCCACTTGCCTTGTTGACTTGGAGTCGCCTTAGGATACTCCACCACTAAGGTTCAAGTCTTACCTTGGTATATATATAAAATAATTTATCCCACTAAAAGTGTGGGTATTGTCCCACCAATGTGTGGGTGCTCTCTTCCTGTTTGTGGGAGCTGCAGTTCGGCCTGTACTGGTAGAGTCCAATCTCATCTCGTCAGTCCTGACAATTATTGTATAATAAAATAAAATAAAAAAGTTGAATAAGGTTTTGAAGATTGAATATCTCAATATCACATTATTATATATATGTTGATTGATATTTTATAATTAGTCTCAAATATTCCAAATTTCCAACTTTTGTTCATTTTAGTAAAGTTTTTCCATTAATCCATTTCACATTGGATTTTCCAAAGATTTAGATGTAAGACCTAAGATTATGAAAAATATTTATATAAAAGTTATCCGATCTAAAATCAAACAATTTTATAATTAGATTATCAATCACATTTCTTTCATAATGTTTTTTTTATTCCTAAATCAATTGCCGAAAAGAATAATGAGGTTAGTCCAGTGATATTGGTACGACAATCACACCTATATCTGGAGACAGACCATAAATAATGGTTGGACCTAAAAACAAGACCTATTTGTTACTATATCATCAAAAATGGGTCTTACCATTTGCATCCACTTAATTTGGGTCTATTTTCCCTACAATAGAACTAACTTGGAAAAGTAAAAGCGGATCCACTTTTTTAACTTTTTTTTCAAACAATCATTACTCTTCTTTAAAATATTATATATATATATATTAATAAATAAATAATATAATATATTCTAAGTATTAACACTATCGATAATTATTTAACGAATTATAATTAATTTAAAATATACAAAATATTAATTTAAAATTATCACAGCTGAAGTACATCAATAATAAAAATAAATATTTAAAACAAAATATTGTATATGATTAGAAATGGCGCTGGTTTCAGTTCGATTCTAGTTTCAGTTCTGAACCTTCAAAACCGATTCTGATACCATTTTTGAAGGTTCTATAATTGAAATTAAAATTATTTATATTTTTTTCATTATATATATATAGTTATTGAAATTAATAATAATATATTTAAATTATTATAATTTAAATATAATTATATTGAAATTATTTATATTTTGTCATTACATGTATAATTATTGAAATTAATAATAATATATTTAAATTTAAATAATTGAAATATACATATTAAATTTATTTATATTTTTTCATTATATATATAATTATTGAAATTAATAATTATATATTTTAAATTAAATTAATTTAAGCCCAACTCAAATCCAATGATTGGGAGGTGTTGGGAACCCAGCCCAATCAACACCTCCTAATCATTAGGCAAGACCCAAATTGGGTTCCAAATTTGGAATCCAATTTAGGTCTTATTGAGTGGAGGCCACAAATGGATCCTTTATTTTTAGATCCATTTTCTCACAATTGTGGCAACCATTGGAACCAAAAAATAGGTTTTGTAAAAGTGGGTCTCTTTTGAGAACTATTGCGAATGCTCTAAGGGTTAAGAGCATCTCCAATGCTAAAGTAGGTTTTGAAAAAAATAGGTGCCGTTTAAGATGAACGGCCAATTAGCTAAAATAACCTTCTCCAATACAGCTGTGGTTATCCATCTTCAAGTTGATATGGCAAAAAAAAATTTAGACATAGCCAAGGTGACCCTGTGAAATCAGAGTGTCCGTTGGACAGCCCTATTTTTGCTTAGTCAGCAACCCGCTCATTTTTTTCACTTTGCTTTTCATTTGTCCGCCCTTTTCTCTTTCTCTTTCTCTCTTGGCGCTGAACCGCTGATAGACCCAGAAAAGGAAAAAAAAATCACTTTGGTCAATTTCTTCTGTTGAAGCTATGGCATGTTCTTCTTCTTCTCCAAGAGTCCAAATGCACATGCTTTGGGTTTTTATTTTCTTGCTCTGTTTTTTTCATGAAAATCTAGTTTTGTTCTTTCATGTTCTCTTTAATATCAACACAGAACAATCTGGCAATCCAGATTTGAAAAATGGTGTATTTCAGTTTTTTGTTTGTGGGATTGTTTCCAATTTCTGTTGTATTTGATTTTCTAGTTTTTGTTGATGACCAAGTTGCCAGACTATTAGATTTCATTTTCCTGTAACTAAAAAGCTGTGTAATTATTGGGAGAGTCAAATCTAGATCAAAAGTGTTTATGGGGTTTATTGCAAAACTGTTGTTTTTATGAGTTTTTGGAGATACCCAGATGAGAAATGCTAGTTAACTGCGAAATTGGAAGGCAAATTTTGAGTGGTAATGAGAATTTGACATTGGGAGCGTCGGAGTGAGTTGGATTTTGGTTTTTACAACAAAAATTGGGTTGGTTTTTTAGTTTCAATAGTTCATATAGTGATATAGATTCCCAAATTCTGGTAAAATGAGCCATCAAGTTCTCATTTCTGCATTTGAAATGCTGCATTTTCTTTGATGATCTTCGTGTGAAATGGTTGCTAGTCAAAGAGAGAAAAATTGAAACTTTAAAATCTATTGCATCCGTTTTCTGGTTTTTTCCTCATTGATATAGCATATTATCTTGTTTGAAAGGAATAGAATCAATATCTGTTTTAAAATTAATAATTGGAGCATACATAGAGTTGAGTTTGCGGGTTGCATTTTGGAGCATACATTAAACTTTAAAATATTTTTTTATTAACTACTCCCCCCGGTTCTCTAAATTTGGCGTATATTTTAATGAATTATATATTATATTATTTTATTTATTTTGAAATCTTAATGTTTATCTAATTTATAGTTGTGTGAATTATATAAATTTTAATATTTTATTTTGTTTTGAAATTTTAGGGTTATTTTTATTTTCTGTTTATAAAATTTTATGGTTAATCTATTTTCAAAATTACAAAGTATTGATATCAAAATTGAGTGCAACATCAAATGAAAATACAACTATATAATACATTATTTAGTACAAATCTTGTTGATGTTGTTTTGGTGTGGCATGAACTAACAAATGAGGGATTTATTTCAATTTTCTTTTTTTTAAAGTATTATATAACTTCAGGGTTTTTTTTTTTTTTTTTTTTTTTGGGAGAGGGGACTCGAACCCACAACCTCATGGTATAGGTGTGACAGGTATACCACTGGACTATCCTCGTCTCCTCTAAATTTATCTCAATTTTACCTTGTTAAAGTTGAGTTAAAACTTTTCAAAAAAATCTTTGATACATTATTAGTAACCTTACATTGAAAATGTATATTTTAAGATGTATACATTATTATTTCAATTTTACCTTGTTAATTATTAGGTGCATATTTATTTTTCAATTATTAAATTCTTTTCATTCTGTCAAGGCTTATTAAAAAGATTTATTCTAGCCCCCTAGCAATGGATCCTGGTTACATCCCTGCTTATATCATTGAAATTTTGAGTTCGAATCATGTCTCTCTCTTTCTAAACACGAATTGTTTTTACGGAGAAGGTTATTATAATCATAAAACATCATCTTATCAAGAAAAGTTAAATATATTTACACATTTTCATCATAATAAAACTTTCAATCATTCTAATGAACTACTGACCGTTCAATTAAATAACGACCGTTCTAATGAACTTTCAATTAAATACCGACCATTCCTCCCCTAAGTTATCGAGAAATAGCCGGAGATTATATCTAATAAAGTTCGATTCTCATTCTCAAATCTCAACCCATGATTGAAGTTTTCTTATTAATTCACTAAAAAAACTTTATTTACGTGTACGTGAACAATTAACACTGAAATTAAATTTAATTATGCTAGTTTTCTTATTAATTCACTGAAACTTTATTATGTGTACGTGAACAATTAACACTGAAATTAAATTTAATTATGCTAACTTTTTTACTTGAGACATTAATATTTATATTTTAATATTAAAGTTGTGAACAAAATGCGGAACATATATATGTAGTTTTAGTGAAATTTTATTCCAAAGATTCGACTGTAAATGACAAATGGATTGTAAGGTAACATTGACAAGACCTCTTTTTCTAATGTGGGGCTCAAACTGGCCATTAAATTAAAGATGGAAGACAAAAATTTGATGTGTCCACGTCGTGAATTAAACTTGGTGACTTTTAATTGGATCAGATGGAGTGTAAACAGATTATATTGATTTGTCAAATGATGAAAAGTTGAATAAGGTGACAATGGCCTCTTAGTGGCCATTAGGACCATTACGACGTGACACTCCAAAAAAAGATTCCACCACTATAGTTCAAGGTCCATGGACGAATATATATGCAAATTTTCATTGTCCCACCGATAGTGTGGGTGTTGTCACACCAAGGTATGAGTGCTCTCTCTCTCCATTTGTGGGGGCTTCAGTCTGAACTGTGTAGTAGAACCCAATTTCACCGGTTCTTGAGTTATTGTATAATAAAAAATAAAATAAAAAAGTTGAATAAGGTTTTGAAGATTGAATATCTCAATATCACATTATTATATAGATGTTGATTGATATTTTATAATTAGTCTCACATATTCCAAATTTCCAACTTTTGTTCATTTTAGTAAAGTTTTTCCATTAATCCATTACGCATTGGATTTTCAAAAGATTTTGACGTGTGGCCTAAGATTATGAAAAATATTTACATAAAAGTTCTCCAATCTAAAATCAAACAATTTTATAATTAGATTATCGATCGCCTTCATTCATAATGTGGTTTTTTTTTTTTTTTTTCTTTTTTCTAAATCAAATGTTAAGATGAATAATGAGGTTAGTCTAATGATACTGGTATAACTCTCACACTTATTACATATATCTAGAGACGGACTTTATCTGAGACTAAGTGGGCTCAAGCCCACCCTGATCCATCTTTAAAAAAAATAATTTTGAGAAAATTATAGAAAAGTCCTTATAATTTATTTAATTATCTATTTAGATAAATTATATAAGAAAATACAATACATGTCCTTTCACTTGTTTCTTTTTCTTTAATTTTTTTTAAAACTTTTTTTCAATCTTTACTCACTCCCACCACTACAAATAAAATAAATAAATAAATAAAAACTTTTTTATTAACTACTCTCTCCCATTCTCTAAATTTGGCTTAATTATCTAAAAAAAATTGGTTTTCAAATTTGGTATATTTTAATGAATTGTATATATTTTATTTTGAAATTTTAGTGTTTATCTAATTTATAGTTGTGTGAATTATATAAATTTAAATATATTTTTTTTGAAATTTTAGGGTTATTATAATTTTCTATTTTTACAATTTTAGGGTTATTCTATTTTCAAAATTACAAAGTATTGATATCAAAATTGAGTGCAACATCAAATGAAAATACAACTATATAATACATTATTTAGTAAAAATCTTGTTGATGTTGTTTTGGTGTGGCATGAGCTAATAAATGATGAATTTATTTCATTTTTTTTTTAAGTATTACAGGACTTCGGGGTTTTTTAGGAGGTGGACTCGAACTCACAACCTTATGATGTATGCGTAATGGGTATACCATCGAACAAACCTCATCTCCTCTAAATTTGTTTCAATTTCACCTTATTAAAGTTGAGTTAAAACTTTTCAAAATATTCTTTGGTACATTATTAGTAACCTTACACTGAAATTGTATATTTTAAAATGTATACATTATTATTTTAATTTAACCTTGTTAACTACTAGGTACATCTTTATTATTCAATTATTAAAAATTTTTCATTATGTGGAGGTTTATTAAGAAGATATATTCTACCCCCCACCCCCAAAAAAAAAAAAAAAAAAAAACGATGAATCATGGTTACATCCCTATCTATATCATTGAAATTTTGAGTTCAAATCATGTCTTTCTCTTTCTAACCCCAGACTGTTTTTACAGAGAATGGCTATTATAATCATAAAACATCATCTTGTCAAGAAAAGTTAAATATATGTTCACATTTTCTTCATAATAAAACTTTCAATCTTTCATAAAAAAAAAAATTAAAAAAAAACTTTCAATCATCCTAATGAACTATATGAAATGTATGAAACTAAAATTGTACAACAGTAATAATGTCTACGACTAACAATTTTTTGATTCAAATCTCTGTTATGATTCTTGAATCTTACTCTCTTCATCATCACCAACTCCTCCAACAATTCTCTTCCAAAACCAATGCTCTCTCCACACTCTCTCCATCTGTTCAATCGGCACATTTTTTGTCTCCGGTAGAAGAAAATACACAAACGAAGTCATCACCACCACCCATCCACCAAAGAAGAAGAAAATCCCTGCCTTGAAATGACAGAGCATCGCCAGAAAAGTCTGTGCAACGATGAAAGTGAACAGAAAACCAACGGCAACCGTGATGCTCTGCCCGGCGGACCGAACCTCCAGCGGAAAAATCTCGCTCGGAACAAGCCACCCTAATGGCCCCCAAGACCACCCAAACCCAGCAACATAAACACATATCAGAACCAGAACAAAGTATGCATAGCCTCTGCTGATTTCTCCATGATCACCTAACTTAGCTTCCATGATTCCTCCAACCAAAATTTGTGACAAAAACATCTGAATTCCCCCACATAGAAAAAGTGTTTTTCTGCCGAGCTTGTCCACTACAAGCATTGATACGAATGTTGAGAATGTACCCACGAGACCAGTCAGAACAGCGGACATGAGAGCTGCGCTCTCACCTAGACCGAGAGTTAGGAAGAGAATCGGAGCGTAAAATGCAATGACATTGATGCCTGTGACTTGCTGAAAAAATGGTATGGCTATTGCCATTACAAGTTGTGGCCTGTATTTTCTTTGTATGATTTTCTTAAATGGGTGTTTGATAGTTTTCGAAATGGCGCTTGCTTTGATGAGATCGTCAAGTTCTTGTTGAACATCATCGGTTCCTCGGACTTTTTGAAGGAGTAATTTGGCCTTTTGAGGGTCGTTTTTGCGCTGGATCAAGCTGTTGGGTGTTTCTGGCATGAAAAATGCTCCTAGTGTGAGCATTGAAGCTGGGACGGCAGCCATGGCTAGAGAGATTCTCCAACCCCAACCGCCTTTGATCTTTTGGGTGCCGTAGTTGATAAGGTTGGCTGACAGAGCTCCTATGCCGACGCAGAATTGGAAGCCACTGTTGATTGCTCCTCTGTATCTTGCTGGTGCCATTTCTGAGAGATACAGTGGAACTGACTACAGGAATAGAAAGTAAAATGAATTTCAGGACCATCATTTTATAACGTAACGAATTTGTTTAACTTTGTAATGTTATAGTACAATTTTTTTTCCAGTACCGTCATAACTAGAAAAAATATATAATATCTCCAAATTTACTCTGTTAATGGCGTACCTGGTTTGCAAAACCAACTCCAACTCCAAGCAAGATACGCCCAAATATGAGCATATACACATTCAACGCTGCGCCACCGAGGGCTGCACCGGCGAGGAATGCTGCTCCACCGGCCAATATGGACGGTTTTCGCCCGAATGCTCTGGTCACTGACGAGGCAAAGAAGGTAGCGACAAGGCCGGCAACGTAGAGAGAGGATGTGAAGGAGGTTAACAATTGACTATCAAATTTGCAGTAGTTGCTGATTTTGGTGTCTTCTTTCATTTTTGTGTACACTTCTGGGAAGAATTTCTCCAAAAACGGCTCCATTGATGTCACTCCACCTTAACGAACATTAACAACTTTCCTTAGTCAATGATTTTTTTTATATTTTTTTGTTACTATTAATATAACATTTTTAGTAGAGAGTTGAACAATTTTTATTATTTTCTTATTGGAGTAAAATAAATTAATATCAATTGTAAGTTTGTAACATTATCTAACTTCCATATCTTGAAGTTCTATTTTTTAACCTGATCAAATAAATGAATTACTTCTTACTTTTTTTTTTTTGAAAAGAATTACTTTTAACTTGTCATCTGGTTTAAATGTTTCATTTAAGCTCACACCAATCTGTATCTCATTATCATCGATGATTATATAATTATGATATTTTTTTTTATCAAGAGATATCTACTCCACGTAGAGAAATCTTGCCGAGACCAATCAAGATTAAGCACTATTTGCGAAAGATATTCACTCTCACAACATTGGTGAAAGATATTCACTCCCACAACATTGGTAAAATATTATCAAGACATGCCGAGATCAAGTAATACATGCACTATTCGGAATCTCAGATATCTATTGATATATAACCGAGATATATCTACTCCAACAACACTATGGAGAGATATTGTCTATATCTACTTAGATTAAACACTATATGTACAATCCAGATAACGTACTCATATGACCGAAAGGTATTTACTTCCGTAACACTGGTGATAATTAATCGCGACCTACCAAAATCAAATACTATATGCACAGTTCGGATATCTATTCCCCATAACAATAAGGAAAAATCTCCCTAAACATGGGAGTGGATCGGATGCTATAATTATATAAATAATGATCATATGAAACAGAACTACGTGGATCTACTAGATGCATGTTTCATGTTTGTCCGAGATTTCATAAAGCTCCAATACAATGTCCCATTTATGGCAATTTGCTAGGCCAGTGCCTGTGCCCGTGCGGCTGTGCATGCCATGGCCCCATGAGCATTACAATTCACAAGCACTTCAGAAACCTACTTTTGAGTTTTAATAGTGTTTTTGAATTTAATTTGATACCATTGAAAAGGTTTTTATACTGTATCTAACAAATATTCTTTTTAAAAGCAATTATTTTGTATTTGGTATTTTGCATTTTATTTTTCATTTTTTTAATGTTCAATATTTATTATAATATCGTCAGATATATATATTTGTTATTTTAATAAAAATTATAAAAGTATTTGAGGAGTGCTAGAATCACTCTCTCAATTCACTCTCTCAACTCACTCTCTTTTTATAATGTGACATGTGGATAATATTTATTTCTCCAAGTCAAATTTGAAGCCACTATAAATGACCAGTTTTTTCTATTTGTTCACAAATTAAACCAATAACTAACTTTCTAAATTATCCATTGTTTTTTTTTTTTTTACCAAATTGCCATTTAATATTATATCAAGTTTTTTTTTTGAAATAATTTTTTTTAAGGTCCCAAAATTATCAATCATGGTCAACCATTGAAATTCTTTTTTTTTTTTTTACTCCAACTCTCATCTTTTTCGAACATAAATCGTCTTCCACAATTGTTACATGTAATTTTTTTTAATAGTTTTTTTTATTAAATAATTTAATTGTGTTGTATTAAATTTTTATATTGAACATTTTTTTTCCTTATATCACTATGTAGATGAAGAATTAAATTTTTTTGTTATTATCTTAAA
Source organism: Acer negundo (assembly GCA_035582765.1). Lineage (NCBI taxonomy): Eukaryota > Viridiplantae > Streptophyta > Magnoliopsida > Sapindales > Sapindaceae > Acer > Acer negundo. Next base: position 9,689,456 of record CM069241.1, on the reverse strand, counting down.
AAAATGCCTTTGTTATTATTATATATTTCTTTTTGTAAAAAAAATAATAATTTGATATTAGATGGCAATTTGGTAAATAAATAAAGGGTTATTTAGAAAGTTAGTGGTTTGTAAATGTTGTCCGCATGTCACATTATAATGGGTTATTTATAATGGCTTTAAGTTTGATATAGAAAAGTAAATGTTATCCACACGTCACATTATAAAGAGAGAATGAGGGTTGGGAAAAAGTCACGTTATAAAGAGAGGGTGAGGGTTGGGAGAGTGATTCTAGGCTTCTAGCCCTCCTCAAAGTATTTTATTATATTCAAAAGGAAAACTAGACTTTAAACAGACAATGCCAACAACAGAAAGAGTATTTTGTCTTCTAATTAATAAATTAATTACACCAATAATATAGATCTTCACTCTTCATCATTATTGCAAAATGTGTAAGGCGACTTTAAACAAATAAATACACAAGAATTAACTAATAAAATTCATAATTGCACTCATTTTTCATGGTGTAGCTTACATGTAATTAATACCAAATATATATAATGAGACTCTCATAAAGAATTCTTTATTTTAATTTTGATAAGAACCACTATAAAATCACATCGATTTGAATGAATTTTGATCTGAATTTTTTTGTGGATGATAGGTTCATTGAAATCTACATATGAGAAAATTTTGAAATTTTTGCAGGTATTAGAACTATTTATCCCGATTTTTTTAAATATGAAGGCATCGAAAAATGATTGAAATATAGAAAAATTCAAGAAAAATAATTCTAGTGATTGAAAAATTCTCAAATTTTATTCATATGTAGATTTCAATGAATTTATCATTCATAAAAAAATTCGGATTAAAATTCATTCAAATCGATGTGATTTCATAGTGATCCTTACCGAAATAAAAATAAGAGATTCTTTTTAAGAGATTCACTATATATATATTATGCACACGCGCACACACACAAATATATAATAATAATAATAATAATAATAATAATAATAATAAACTTTCACAACGCCACATGTCGCCGTGAGAGAGCTTTTGATTTAAATACTATACAAATGGTTATAAATAAAAACAATAATTCAATTATTTAAACTTTTAAAAAATATATTCTCTTAATAGTTATTATCATGATCACAAAACATCAAAACCTCATCATTTTCTCTTTTAAATTGGACTTTAAGTTTGTTTAATTAAACCACATAATTATAATAACCAAAAGTCCTCTTATCTTCCTCAATTTTCTCTATAAAAACTATCCAAAATCTCACAATGATTCTTCCTCACAGATAAACTCAAAAACACCCAAAAAATGGGGTATTGGATGGCATTTGGAGGTGAGAGTAATTTCTATAGATTTTTTTTAATATTTGGTTGAATAATTTTTATCTTTAATTTTTTTTTTTTTATATAATTTTTTTTTTTTTATGGTGATTGCCAAATGCCTTTTGTAAAAAGCCACACATCATTCTCATGTATCATTTTCTTATCTTTTTGTTTAATGTTTTTTATTTTATTTTAGAGGAAACATTTTAGTAGTTAAAAAGGTAATTTTGGATTGATTATTGTTGTGACATATTTTGGTATCTTTATTATGTTTGTTTTGGTTATTATAACTTGAAACAAGGAACTTTAACTTCAGCGGCCTTGGATTTTCAATTAGATATTGTACGCTATGCAACCCTCTAGTAAGGTTAGCATCCCGCTTATCATCACCAATGCAAAAAAATCAATAGAACTTATGGATGATGGATTCGATAGACAGAGTAGACTTATAGTCTTTGATTCTAAGTATAATAATATATTGTCTCTTTAAAATATATATATATATATATATTTGTATATATATTTATCTTATAGTTTTTTCTTCTTTCTATTTGTAACCTTTTTGTTTTCTTTTCTTTTTGGTTATTTTTGAATGTATTAATTATGCATTAAATACATTATGATTTTTTCCAAAAATAAACGTTTTTGAATTTTTTATTCTTATACATTAATTGATAATCAATACATATTTTTCAAAACAAATTAAAATATCAGTTGTAAATATCAAATTCAAGGTAATCGGTTTTAGATGGAATTAGTGGTAAATTTTAGATGGAATTAGTGGTAAATTTTAAAAAAGAGTAATGCTATATTGTCCAAATTTGGTGCAAAAATCTGGTGCCTAAATGATATAGCAACACTTTGGACCATTCATTTAAAACATCAATTCATTTAAAACATGCAAATCTAATACAATTTAAATGAATGGTCCACGATGTTGACACATCATTTTGGGCACCAGATTTAGGTACCAAATTTGGGCAACGTAACATTACTTTTAAAAAAAATATCAATAGTAATATATTAAGAGTGGTGCTATTGGCACACCTCCTACCTGTCTATTTATGCCCCACTTTTTTAATAATGTAGTATTTTTTTTTCCTTTAATTACTTAAAAGGACATACAATTTAAGGAAAAAAATATTCTACAAAGTAAACCTATTAAAACCCTACATTCCTTTTCAAAAAAATAAAAAATAAAAAATAAAAAAAATAAAACCATGTTCTTTTAAACCTTTTTTTTATTTTTTATTTCTTCACTCTTAAACCCTAAATTTTACTTCTTACACACATACAAAAATATTATGAAATAGTCTTTGAAAGATATCAAATATATGGAAGAATCGTTCTTTAGAATGATATTAAGTTATCGTTGTGTTGAAGCAACCCTGTTATTATTATTTTTTTTTCTCTTCTACCATGAAATAAGAAGAAGAAAAAAACTCAAAATAAAATAAAATAATAAGAAGAAAAAATAAATCATTTAATGGAGGTGAGAGAAAGATGTATACAGAGATCAAAGATGAGGTGTATTAAGTTTGAAAAATAAGTAAATCGGGTAGTTTTGGAAATAAATCAAAACAATTAATAAAAACATTTAATTTTATTTTATTAAGTCAAAATTTTAAAGAGTGGGGGCATAAATAGATTGGTAGGGGGTGTGCCAATAGCACCACTCTATATTAATGATAATATAAAAAAAATTAAAATAATAATTTTTAATCAAATATTAATGATAAGATCTTAAAAACATTAATTATTGCATTCAATTAAATTGATTCTTTTCCTAAATATAAGAAAGTAATCTGTTTTATATGGAATTAGTGGTAAATTTTTACAAAATATCAATAGTAATATATTAATGATAATATAAAAAAAATTAAATAATAATTTTTAATCAAATATTAATGATAAGATATTAAAAACATTAATTATTGCATTTCAATTGATTCGTTTCCCAAATATATGAAATTCACTCATAATATATTTTATAAATAGTAATAAAAAAAAATTGTACGATAATAAAAAAAAAAAAAACTTCACTACTCTTTACATCTTTATAATAGGACACGTGAATATATATATATATATATATATAAAAGTGAGTTTATTAAAATAAAAAATAGAATGTCCTTAAAATATAAATGGAAAAATAAATTAATTTGTCACTAGGCTTGACAATAACCTCCATGGAGTTTAAAAAAAAAAATTCGAATACTTCTACAAGTATTTCTAGAATAAATGTTTTATATAAAAAAAATAATAATTATAAAACCTCTAAATACACCCCAAATTTACTCAAAAATACCTTTTTTTAATATATAAATTGTAATAACTAAATATTTTTCAAAACAAATTAAATATATATATATATATAGAATAATCTAAACGTATTTATTCCTATATATACCAACAAAGCATGTGAATTGACACTTTGATTGCAATTATGAATACTAATCGTTTAAAATTCAATTATAAAATTGGTTAACAAAATTTATACATCATCACATTAATTACTAGATTTCTCTTAATTACCTATTAATTTTGTGATTAATTGGTTGCCTCTTGATTTTTTTTTTTTAAGACTCTTAACTGCCTTTTTATTTGTATATTTTATGTGTATATTATACTGATATAGAATTGGAGAGTTGTTTAATTTATTATATAAGTGAATTGAAAATTATTTATTGTATTAATTGAAATTTGACTGCTTTTTATCTCTTTAGTAAAAAAAAATATATATTAAAATTTATTGCAATTCTTTAAGGCAAAATCAGTAAATTTGTATACTTTTTAAATTAATAATCTTTTTAAGTACGAAAAAAGGAATGTCCTTAGAAAATAAGTGAAAAAATAAATTAATTTATCACTAGACTTAACAATAACCTTCATGGAGTTTAAAAAAAAAATAATAATAATACTTCTACAAGTATTTCTAGAATAAATATTTTTATATAAAATAATAATTATTATAAAACCTCTAAATACACCCCAAATTTACTCAAAAATACCTTTTTTTTAATATATAAATAGTAATAAATAAATATTTTTCAAAACAAATTAAATATATATATATATACATATACACACACATATCTATATATACACATACATAGAATAATCTAAATGTATTTATTTCTATATATATCAACAAAACAGGTGAATTGACACTTAATTACTTATCGATTTTGTGATTAACTGATTGCCTCTTGATTTTTTTGAAGACTCTTGATTGTCTTTTTATTTGTATATTATATTGATATATAATTGGAAGGTTATAAATGATTCACATGTCAGCGGTTCGAATCCTACCAATCACGAAAGCTTTCAAAAAAAAAAAAAAATACTTGGTCCCGAATTAATAGATATTATATATATAAAAAAAAAGAATTGAAAATTATTTATTGCATTAATTGAAATTTGACTACTTTCTATCTCTTTAGTAATATATATATACACATTAAAATTTATTACAATTCTTAAAGACAAAAACAGTAAATCGGTGTTGCTTGAATCCACAGTTTTAGTACTATCTTCATTAATTCATGCATGCTAAGCAGCTGATCAAACTTTAGATCTTCAAATATAATGTGATAAGACTAACCAGACCAGTTTCTTAATATTTATATAAATTGTGAAGATTTTGTTTTGTTTTAATTTTTTTAATAGGAAATAAATGAATTTTAATAATGTATTCTATTTAGTGTTAATTGTTAACAATTTTATTTGAAAATTTTAGAAGTACGGTAATTGATTGTGTTAAATATTGTAATTTTGAAGCATTTTTATATTATTAGAGATTTGTGGTTTTCTCTTAGATTGAGAGTCTCGACCTTCAATTAATATATATGATATAAATGGCTTAAATTTTTATTAATTAGTTATTAATTGTATCTTTTTTTTTTATAAATTTGATTAAATATTATTATTTTAATTTTGGGTTATGAAAAAAAAAAAAAAAAACATTAATACATTACCATTGATATGCTTTTAAAATTTACCATTAATTCCATAAGAAAACATATCTTCATGTATTTAATGCATATTTAATACATTCTGATCAATAAAAAAGTAATGATTTGATATACTTTCTCATACCCTCATTTATAAATAAAAGAGGTGATTATTGTTTTTCAATCAATAATGGTGGAAATTTTAATTTTATTGAAAATATAATGTATAGAAATTTTGAATGCCGCATATCGTGCGAGCTGTATACCATAATATACTAAAGTTGAATCTCAAGGCATGGTGTGAGGAAGCTTTGATATTAAATTTTATATATTTATTTCTATTTTTTATATTCATTGACTAACCATATAAAATCAAAAGTTAATCCCATAATTAATAGGATAATGAAATTAATTTTCTAGATCCAACTAATGTGATTAATGTTTTAGGTTCATTTGCTTTTCCTGATTTAATGTTTTTAATATAAGTTTTATAAGTTAAATTGGAATCCAAAATATTACCACATTCTTAACAAAAATAATTACTACTACATAAATTTTTTTATTATATTTTAATTATAAAATTATGGACTTTTATATATCGAAAGTGTTTCATATTTCATAAATTATATTAAACGACATTTTTAATATATATATTTTCAATAAAACTAGTGTATAGAAAAATTAAAATAGCTGAAGCATAAGAAACAATTTATTTAACTAATTAAAGGTAACGAAGCAAAAGTAGAAATTAGAAAGAAAACCGGAGGTGTTTGCAGTACATACCTGAGATTCCAATATCATAGCCAAAAATAACTCCTCCCATGGCAGCCATCATACATGATAACACCACAAACGGCGTCATCTTCCCACTGTACTGCGACTGCCCTCCTCCGCTCGTTATCGCTATCCCTGCCGCCATGGATAAACTTTCTTCCAAGCTCACTCACTCAGCAGTCAGCAGAGAATGAGAGATAGAGAGAGAGAGAGAGAAAATTAAGTTGCTGATAAAGTTATAAAAATACAAGACTTAAGAGAAGCCGTCTCAGTTGACTTGGAGTTGGAGAGAAGATGATGGGTAGTACGTATCAAGATATCGTTCAAAATAAAATATTTAATTTTTCTTTGGATTTTTGTACTAGTTTATTGTGGCTGTCTGTGGGGTTGAAAGTTGAATATGGCAGATGAGAAGTTGGACTTATATGGACTTTATAATCAGACACGTATAAAAATAATGTTACCAAATCAATCGGGGGCCACTTCAATTTCTTTCTCACATGCATCACATGGGGTGTTGAATCTGGTACTCTATAGTGCATATATGAGGACTGAGGAGGTGTCAGAGATTAATAAACTCATTATTCAATGAATTAAAAGGTATAGCATGGTCACTCTCTGTGACGTTCCCAGGTAAGCACGGTAATATTGCAAGATTTAGATTTCATTCACCTGAATAGCATGGTTACTACTCACTACCAGTGATGTTTTTAGATGGGCTCTATATCGTTATAGAGTCGATTCCATACACATAGACCTATTGAGTATGTTATAAATCAACATTATAGACATGATTCAAGGAAGACTTTGATCAAGATTGATTACAGAATTATTATCATGATTACATTCCATAAGGAGCCGTTTTCTATGAAGGCTTTGATCAAGATTGATTGCAGAGTTATTATCGTGATTACTTTCTATAAGGAGTTGATTTGTTTTGATTACACCATTGACTATTATTTCCATCTTTATATGTAATTACCATTAACATAGAATCTAGACATTAATTGCCAAGCTATTATATAAATGTATACTACTAAGAAATATATACCAAATTATTCAATCATCGTATTTTCTTATATGGTATCAGAGCTAAAATTTTGATCAAATCCTGATCTAATTTATCAAATTAATAATCAGATACGATAATACAAAATACAGCTAAATTCCCCTAAATTGACAGGTGACACACTATATCATGCATATTATATTCATAAGAAATAAATTTTAAATATGTCTAACAAAATTGAAATTAAAACAAAAGAGAAAAATGAAAAATAGAAAACTGGAGGTTTCTTCACAAAAGAAAGAGCATAAGTAATTTAAATGCTGCCAGGGAATTTAAATGCTGAAGTTGGTGAGCTGATTGCTTTTAGGGAAGACCTGCTGCTTGCCTAATTCTATAATTTGAAAGTTGGTTATGCACATGTGGTCTCTCCCTCGGTGGTTTCCATCCTTAATGATTCCATCCATCTTATAGAGGAATCTAAGTTCATTGTGAATGAGAAATTAAAGCTATGTTCTTTGATTTAGGCATTAGTAATTATTTAGCGGTTTCTAAATCAGGAAATTTATTGGCTCTTATGCTTGTATTTTTAGTTTTTTCCTCCGTTAGGGAGTGACTGTGGTTGGACACTAGTCCGTTTAATTATTGTTCTGCTGTGTAATGTGTTCCGTGTTCTGTGTTTTCTTATATCAAAAAAGAAAAAAAGAAAAAAAGAAAAGAGCATACGTAGAGGTACCTGAGATTCCAATATCATAGCCAAAAATAACACCTCCATGGCAGCAACACTACAAGATAACACCACAAATGGTGTCATCTTCCCACTGTACTGTGACTGCTCACCTCCATTCGTCATCACCACCCCTACCGCCATAGCTTAATTAATTCACCTTCCTCCAACCTCTCACACACAAAAGTACACAACACAGAGAGTGAGAGAGAGAGAGAGAGACTACAGAGTTGCAGATAAGAGTTGATGATACGAGACTTAAAAGAAGCCGTCTAAGTTGACTAGAAGAGAGGAAGATCACTATCAAAAATATCAGTCTTAGAGATATTATTCAATAATTTTTTTTTAAATTATATTGATATTTTTTAAAATATAAAAAATATCTGGAATATTATTTATACTCATCGTTGAAAGTTGAATATCGAAGACAAGTACACACACGGGCCGTTAGTTTGGTGTTTCAGAGTCTTTTCAAACTCTCTCGCCACCAAAGTTCAACACCTGACCCAAGGTGTGCATTTTGGTGGATTTTCCCTCCCTTTGTGAGGGTTGTGTCCCACCTTGGTGTGGATCTCTCTCCCTTTTGTGGGAGTCTCGTTCCAGACTGAACTAGAAGAACCTCATTTCGTTGGTCTCAACAGTTGTTAATGTAATAAAAAAAGAAAAAAAAAATTGAAGACAAGTACATTTGGAATTTTATGGACTTTAACATTACAAAATCAAGCTGGGCCACTTGGATTTTTTTCTCATTGAGTGTTGAAATTTTTAATTCCAAAACGAGAGATCAACGAAGCCATTGAAAAGTATTACTAAAAAATATAAATAAATAAATATATATATATATATATATATTTAATCACTTGTAGTATCTTCATTATTGAAAGGAGAATCTTTTGAATATGTCTCATTATCGAAAGGAGAATCTTTTGAATATGTTTTCCCCCCAAAAAATATCTACTTATTTATTTGATTTGATTAATCAGCAATTTTATATCAAGAAAAATAATTGATGAAAATGAATGATCAACAATATTAAAAGAACCATGCGTGTACGACATTGCAACAATTAGTTGCTTGTACTAACATTTGACAAATGAAGTCTCCATTATAAACCATTCACACTCGTATTATATTGAGACCCTGAGACCGTGAGTTTAAGTTGTATCCATTTTTTCATATTTGAAATTATTATTTTATTGAGAAAAAAAGGAATTATATTTAAAAAAAATCAATAAATAGAAAAATAATTCAAAAATTATATAACATTTTTTTAAAACAAATTATATCCAATCAATATGAAGTTGGCTCAATGATAAGCTCTTCACACCAATAGTATACTGAAATTGCACCTCTTCAAATTTAAAATTTGTATATTAAAGAAAATCAGTAAATAGAAAAAAATTAAAATTAAATAATTTTTCTAAGAACAAATTACATTCAAATTAAATGTATCCCCATTAAAAAAAAACATAAATAGATACATACATATATACATACATACATATATATATATATACACACACAAATGTTCAAGTCAATATGCACTGATATAACTTTTAAATAGAAAAAAATTAAAATTAAATAATTTTTGTAAGAACAAATTACATTCAAATTAAATGTATCCCTATTAAAAAAAACATAAATACATACATACATACATACATATATATATATACACACACAAATGTTCAAGTTAGTACACACTGATATAACTTTATCAATGCGATAGATGTGGACCATTATATTTACATACTTTAACTCAAAGTGTATGCACTTGTCAAAGCTTCTACGTAATCAGTGATCCACATGCATTGGTACTGATGTAGTTACATAACTTACATCAGAGCGCACTAATGTGAACGAGACTGTGTATATATGTATATATATATATATATGAAAATTTTCAAGTGCGTCTTGATATAACTTCATCAGTGCGTTGGATGTGGACCATTATATTTATATGCTTTGATTCAAAATGTATGCACTTCCATAATCTATGGCTCATATGCAACGCACTGATAGAGTTATATCATGACGCACTGAGGAGAAAAAAATTGTATGTATATATATATATATATATATATATAAAGAAAAACTTTAGATCTCCACCGTCCATTGAGATGTATGATATAGATTCTTTCTTAAAAAAAAAAATAATAATCTCCACGGTCTATCTAAAAACATCTTCATCTTAAAGATTGACGGTGAAAATTTATTAAAAAGAAATTGAAAAAAAAAGGGAGATGTCACTCTATAGTGCATATATGAGGACTAAGGAGGTGTCAATGTGTCATAATGTAATATGAGATTAATAAACTTATTTTTCAATGATTTAAATTATCAGGTACGAGATCATTATATAACGTAATGCTACAGAGTGGCATGGTCACTCTATGTGACATTCCCAGGTAAGTTGTAATATTGCAAGATTCAGATTCCGTTCACCTGAAGCCAACTGAATAGCATGGTCACTCTCGGTAATGTTTCTAGATGGGTTCTATAATCGTTATAGAGTCTATTTCATACGGATTTGGATCCTCTCCTTACCTCATTTTTTTCTTGACCTTTTTAAAGTATATAATTGATTATTGATAAAGTAGTTATGGAAATCAATTACATCTTAATCACACATTCATTGCAATGCTGATTTGTCATAAGATTATGTAAGGTCAGGAAAAAGATGAGGTAAGGAGAAAATCCAAATCCATTCCATGGCCTATTGAGTAGCATGCATGGTCACTTTATGTAACGTGTCCACTTTATGTAACGTACACCTTAAGCTTTCTCTTTAATGATTATATTTATATGACTAAGGGCTCGTTTGGCACACCCCGTATTGGATTGTATTAGACTGTATTGGATTGTATTTGACTGTATTATCATTAGTGCAAACATGTATTTAGTAATGCACTGTATTATTCGTATTAAGTTATTCCTATATGATTTTATTGTATTTTATTATGTTATAAAAATTTAATATTTTTTAAAAATACTTAATAATTAATTTTAAATATCCTTACCATGAATAAATCAATAAATATTTTTATATAGAAAATCAAAAAATATTTATTTTAATTGAAACAAAAAATTTAAATAAAATTTTCCGATTTATTTTGAAATTTTTTTAAAAATATTAACATAACACATTTTTTTATTAATATTCCATATTCATTGAAAACAATAAAGAGAAAAAAAAATGTTTTTTCTAATATAATACAACATAATACCACAAAATATAATGAATTAGTTAATACAATGTTCATTGTATTATGCAATTAAAATATATTAAAGTAATACAATACAGTGTTTACACCAAATATTGTATTGTATTATTTTAGTTCATTTTAATTGCCTAATACAATACAATACGGAGGCCTAAATGCAATATGCGCTTAACAAAAATATTTTTGAAATTTGTAGAATGAAAAGGTACAACTTTGATTCAAATTTCTATGATAATTCTTGAAGCTTACTCTCTTCATCTCCAACTTCCCCTACAATTCTCTTCCAAAACCAATGCTCTCTCCACACTCTCTCCATTTGTTCAATCGGCACATTTTTGGTCTCCGGTAGAAGCAAATACACAAACGAAGTCATCACCGCGACCCACCCCCCAAAGAAGAAGAAAATGCCGGCCTTGAAATGACAGAGCATTGCCAGAAAAGTCTGTGCAATGATGAAAGTGAACAAAAAACTGACTGCAACCGTGATGCTCTGCCCGGCCGACCGAATCTCCAGTGGAAAAATCTCACTTGGAACAAGCCACCCTAGTGGCCCCCAAGACCACGCAAACCCGGATACGTACACACATATCAGAACCAAAACAATGTATGCATAGCCTTTGCTGATTTCGCCATGATCACCCAACTTAGCTGCCATGATTCCTCCAACCAAAATTTGTGACCAAAACATCTGAATCCCCCCACTAAGAAAAAGTATTTTTCTTCCGATCTTGTCCACTACAAGCATTGATATGAATGTTGAGAATATACCCACAAAGCTGGTCAGAATCACAGACAAGAGCGCTGCACTTTCGCCTAGTCCTAGTGCTAAGAAGAGAATCGGGGCATAGAATCCAATGACATTAATGCCTGTGACTATCTGAAAAAATGGTATGGCTATGGCCATTACAAGTTGTGGCCTGTATTGTCTTTGAATAATTTTCTTAAATGGGTGTTTAATAGTTTTGGATATGGCGCTTGCTTTGATTAGATCATCAAGTTCTGGTTGAACATCATCGATGCCTCGGACTTTTTGAAGCATCAGTTTGGCCTTTTGAGGGTCGTTTTTGCGCTGGATCAGGCTGTTGGGTGTTTCTGGCAGGAAAAGTGCGCCCAGTGTGAGCATTGAAGCCGGGACGGCAGCCATTGCCAGGGAGATTCTCCATCCCCAACCGCCTTCGATCTTTTCGGTCCTGTAGTTGATAAGGTTAGCTGATAGAACGCCGATGCCGATGCAGAGTTGGAAACCAATGTTGATTGCTCCTCTGTGTCTTGGTGGTGCCATTTCTGAGAGATACAATGGGACTGACTGCAAAGAAATTAAGTAATAATTAAATTGGATAAGGTTTTTTTTTTTTTTTTTTTTTTTTTTCAAAAAATTGGAGAAGTTTTGTAACACTAAAAACACTCCCAAGTATTTTCTACTAATTCTATTTTGCCCGAATATAATTAAAAAAAAGTATTATAATGAGAACTGATCAGGTTTTTGTGCTGGATTCCGATTAAGACCGATGTAAAATATAGATATTTTTTTTTTGTTGTATACCAATGTTAATCAAGATTCCACACAGAAAACATGCGAATCCTTCTAATTTTCGGGATTTTAGTAAGTTAGGATTTTCTCACATCCTTGTTTATTCTTGTTTATTTATTTATTTATTTTTCCATGTAGAACATGTGGCAGATTCTTTCATGGCTTTGAGAGACCATCCTAAATTCAAGGCTAAATGATTTCTACTAGTGCTGACGTCGGAACCGGAATGACTTGAAACTTTCACAGTTGAAGCGAATGGACGAGATCTTCAATAGTCACGATTGGTCGTGAGGCACACCCTTTTTTGGCTAAATTCTATCATTTAGGTCCCGTAATGTCCGTTTTTGCTATCTTAGGAAAGTTTCGTTTTGGTCATAAGTTGAGTTTTACAAGTCAGAATTGTCTATGATACCGTCAATTTTGGCTTGATTTAGGTCTTTAGTAGTATTAGTTTCCGCAGTTATCTCAATTTTGCTATTTTTTGGTATTTTTCGTTAATTAAGCTCATTTCCTTGCTCAACAAGGATTAGGGTTAGAGTTTGTTTGCTTTAAATATGCTTGTAAGCCGAAAGGCTAATTATCGAGTTTCTTTTAAGAGTTTTCTCTTTTCTGGTGGAATCCAATTTATCTCGGAATATAGACGTTGGTCTTATTTCTTTTTGTGTTTCACGCTACGTCAACAATTGTGAGTGAAACATCTATTTGCATGAAAGCTCAAAAAATGAAAAAAAAATATTAACCATGTAATATATATATGTTCTTAATGTTTAGTGTCACTGGATTAAGAAAAGTCTAGTAAAAAAAAAAAAAAATACAATTAGAGGATCTTGGTCCGATTTTAGTATAAAGTATAATTATTATTTTTCTAATAGATCGGAGAATCTCTAAATTTTAATTTTGAAAATTATGACAAAGACAAACCAATGATTATTTAAATAAAATAAAATAAAATAAAGTTCTTAAATTTTTATTAGGGTTCTCCTCGAGATAAAGTAATTCATTAATGACGTACCTGGTTTGTAAAACCAACTCCAACTCCAAGCAATATACGGCCAAATATGAGCATATACACATTCAATGCTGCGCCGCAAAGGGCTGCACCGGCGAGGAATGCTGCTCCACCGGCTAATATGGACGGTTTGCGGCCGAATATTCTGGTCACTGACGAGGCAAAGAAGGAAGCAACAAGGCCAGCAACGTAGAGAGAGGATGTGAAGGAGGTTAATAGTTGGCTATCAAATTTGCAGTAGTTGCTGATTTTGGTGTCATGTTTCATTTTCGTGTACACTTCTGGGAAGAATTTCTCCAAAAATGGCTCCATTGATGTCACTCCACCTTCAAAGTCATTGTAATAGATCATTATGGTTTTTTTAATCGATATCGGAACCTTAAGAAAAATCATCTTTAGTTCCTCAAAATCACTACATTTATGGTCATTTTCAAGACTTTTACATAGAAAATTATGCATTATACAACCATATACTATCTTGTGTCACACATCATTTTATAAATGAAATTCTCACAACAAAACAGTCTTACTTGTGTGGGATGTGGATTGGGCCACCCAGGCACCCTGTTGTCCCTAATTTTACTTCTCTAGTTTTTGCTTTTAGGTGCATATTTTTATTTAAAATCTTCATCTCTAAGAGGTATATATGTTATATTGTTATTTATCATATATTCAAAACATGTGAGATGTTAATATATAAAATCACTATAATTGGGGCTACTCTTTTAGGTGGAATTCAGAGCATATATAATAACTATCTCATCGGTCATCATCTTTTATTATTATTATTATTATTATTATTATTATTATTATTTGAAGTATAATTATGACTATTACAATAAGACTATTCAGATATCTACCTCGGTAAACGAGAGAAAACTCTTCATACATATTTTTAAATTACGTATGATGAGACTCGAATTCCTGACCATCAACGTGGAAGGGAAGTGCTCAACCATCTGTACAAGGAGTCGATGCGTATTTTATTATCATTTTAAAATAAAAAAGTAACAATAAAGCAGAATCTTTTGAGAGATTAAACAACACTTGCAGTGTTTAGATAATTATCTATACATCATTAGTAGTGGAGAGGGAGGTCATAATCACTCAACCAAGAATTGATCACGTACGGTTGTTGTTTTTATTTATTTTTATTTATTTAATTAATTAATTTATTTATTTAATTTTAATTACATAGTAGCATATTTTAATTTCTAAGTTTTTTATTAGATTTTGAACAGTTTTTCTTTTATTAAAGTAGCTATACTACTTATGAGAGAAATAAAATAGTTGGTTTCGAATGAGCATGCAATTAATTATTTGCAACCATCTTGATAATTATTTAGCACAGCTTCACACTATTTAAGATATATATATATATATATATATATATATATAACAAAAATAATTTGTCAAGAAAATATGTGCTAATTAATTGCTTGTCCTACCAAACAAAAAACAAATAATGGGAATAAAATGGACTGTCTTTTCATAATGTTAATTAGCTAGTAACCAGCTACTTCTGTAGTGTTAGAAAACAAAACATTTGTAACATTACATAGCCTCTTTTGTTTATTAATTATATATATATATATATATATTTTCATGCATGTTATATTCATATGGTAGCCGATGCATAAGAAATAAATTATAAATATGTAACTAATTAAAACTAACAAAATTGAAATTAAAACAAAAGAGAAAAATGAAAAATAGGAAACCGAAGGTTTCTTCACAAATGAAAGAAAGAGCATATATAAGTAGAGGTAGATACCTGAGATTCCAATATCATAGCCAAAAATAACACCTCCAATGGCAGCAACCATACAAGATAACACCACAAATGGTGTCATCTTCCCACTGTACTGTGACTGCCCACCTCCATTCGTCATCACCACCCCTACCGCCATAGCTTAATTAATTCACCTTCCTTCCAACCTCACACACACAACATAGAGAATGAGAGAGAGATTACAGAGTTGCAGATAAGAGACTTAAAAGAAGCCGTCTAAGTTGACTAGAAGAGAAGATGATCACTATCAAAAATATCAATCTTGAGATATTATTCAAAATACAATACTAAATTGGTATTGGTATTGGTATCGTTGGGGGTGTGAATCCTCAATCAGATAGAGAAAAAGAAATAGTTGAATGAGGGAGAGTGTTTCTCTATTGTACGTAAACATTGATAGTAGATGTTTATGACATCAGACAAATTCTACAATCTAGCGAAGATATTACAATCAAATTCATGCCTAGAGGAGCAAACTTGCTAGCGGATAGTTTGGCAAAGGCAGGCTCGGCCAGAAGTGGGGATAGGCTAGAGTGGGATATTTCCTAATGTTTTCTGGTAGTTGTTTTGCTTTGTGTTTTAGTTGTGGCCAGGCGTTTTGACAATGGCTGTTTTTTGCTTGGTCTTTTCCTTTTTGTCTAAACAGACGTTGTCTGGTTTTCCGCCTGTGTAGTCTCTTTGGGTATCCTGTTGTGGGCTTGTGGCTCTCTGTTCTTGCCTCTGGAGGCGTTCAAAAAAAAATAAAATAAAATAAAAAATATCGGTATGATATATGGATGTAAACTTATTTTCATTTTTTTTTTTTTTTTGGATTTACATATTCCGTTATATGTATAAATATATATAAAAAAATGTTGTCAATAATTTAAAAAAATATATCGGAAATATTATTTATATTCATGGTTGAAAGTTGGAATATTGAGGACAAGTACTTTTGGAATTTTATGGACTTTACTATCAGACACGTAAGTAATAATAAATTAATAACATTGCAAAATCAAGCTGGACCACTTGGATTTTTTTCTCACACGGGAGTGTTGAAATTTTGAATGCCAAAACGAGAGATCAGCGAAGCCATTGAAAAGTATTACTAAAAAAAATATATTTAATCACTTGTAGTATCTTCATTATTGAAAGGAGAATCTTTTGAATATGTTTCCCCCCCAAAAAAAATCTACTTATTTATTTGATTTGAATCAGCAATTTTATATCAAGAAAAATAATTGATGATTTATCTTGATTTTTAATAAGAAGTTGGTTGTCTTGGTGGTCCTTGGTTCTACTCATGGCAATTATATTGTGGTCAGTCCTCATGGCGTTTAGCTCTACTGGTGGAAGGACGGATATGGGGTTAATGTCAGCGGTTCGAATCCTACCCAGACGGGGGTTCTGACTTAACCACTTGTATTCTTGTGGGGCCAGGGGTGTGGACCGGGGTTTTCTACTTGTCTTACTCCACGATCCAATATACAGGCCACGATAAGTCACGCGGTTGGAGAGGACAGGCTGATGGGTGCCTAGACGAAGTCCGGGATCCTCGATACAAAATAATAATAATAATAATAATAATAATAATAATAATAATAATAATAATAATTGATGAAAATGAATGAACAATATTAAAAGAACCATGCGTGTATGACCTTGCAACAATTAGTTGCTTATACTAGCATATGACAAATGAAGTGACTCCATTATAAACCATTCACACTCATTATATTGAGACTTTGAGTTCAAGTTGCATCCATTTCTTCATATTTGAAACTATTATTTTATTGAGAAAAAAAGAGAAATTATATATATTTTTAAAATCAATAAATAGAAAAAATAATTCAAAAATTATATAACATTGTTTTAACAAATTATATCCAATCAATATGAAGTTGGCTCGATGATAAGCTCTTCACACTAATGTTATATTGAAATTGCGAGTTCAATTTGTATCCATCTCTTCAAATTTAAAATTTGTATATTAAAAAAATCAATAAATAGAAAATAAAATTTAAAATTAAATATTTTTGTAAGAACAAATTACATTCAAATTAAATGTATTCCTATTAAAAAAAAACCGTATATATTGAAAAACTTTAGATCTCCATGTATGATGGAGATTCTTTCTTAAAAAAAAATAAAAAATCTCCACTGAAAGAATCTTCATCATAAAGATTGACGGTGAAAATTTATAAAAATGAATATTAAAAAAAAAAATCGAAAACAAAGGGTGACGGATTGATCTCCGCTGTCCATCCCAAGGCTTTGGGCTGAAAGATAGCTACAGTTTGTAGCTGGCTTTGGGATTAAAGTTTCTTTGAGAACTCGTTGGCTCCTTTGGAATACTTATTAATTAACAATGAGACAACGAAGTGACAAATAAAATACTTGACCAAATAGGGCTTGGTTCGGCCCATTTGTTTTTGCTTTGATCATCATCTGTAGACAGATTTCACTTCTTAGGAAGATCTTAAGCTCATCAAATATATATTTTATTTATTTCTTCGATTTTCAACAACATTTCAATATAAATTAATTATATAATAATATTATTATTAATATTTTAGACTTAAAGGCAAGATTGGCCCCTGAATTGTTTGAGAATTATAGATGGGCCCTCTGAATTCTTAAAATGATCACAAAACTCTCTGAACTCTCATTTTCTTAACAAACTAGTGTAAAGAAAATGAGAGTTTATGGAGTTTAGTGACTATTTTAAGAATTTAGAGGGTACATCTATAATTTTCGGACAATTCAGGAGGCAACCGTACCATTAAGTCAATATTTTAATCATACATATTCTTCATTAAAGCCACTTGTTACCATGCATGTCTTCTTTGTTAATATTTTAATTTGAAATGTCAAAATTTTCGTGGAGATGATGAAGTAGTACGTTGTCAATTGATAATAGCAGTAAAAAGTTCATGAAATGACAGAACACACAATAAACTACTATGTATATAATCCATATATACTAAATATAAAATTTTGAAGATCTAAAACTAGTTTTAGTTGCGTTTCAGTTGAGTTCATACAATCTATATTTTTGTTCATTAGGGAATCGTTCATCAGTCAAAGGCAAAATGGTAAGGTTTCGTTTGAATAAAACTAGACCAAAGATAGGTCACACGAGAAATGCAAAGCTAGGTATCGACGAAAGAAGATCACCGGTGCGGGATGGAGACAGCTTAGAGGAGTCCAGTTCATCAGCAGACGATGTGGGTCCTTATGGTGGGCCGCTTCCAAGTTTCAATTACTCTATTGGAGAGTGTTCTAAGAAGTTGGGTTTAGAGGAGCCCAATGGGCTGTCTGTACCCAACTCATAATGAGGCAAGTCCAAACTCTAATTCAGGTTAGGAGAAGGCGCTACTGTTTCAGGGAACCAACAAAAGGTGACGGGGGAGACGTTTAGGTTTATTCTGTAAGGATACACCCTTACCCTGAATTATCCAGAGAGGAAGACTTAGTTTCCATTAGGGCATGGTCACTCTCTGTGATGTTCCCATGTAGGCACTGTAGTATTGCAAGATTCAGATTCCGTTCACCTGAAGCTAACTGAATAGCACGGTCACTCTAAGTAATGTTTTTAGATGAGCTCTATATCGTTATAGAGTCGATTCCATACATATAGGCTTATTGAGTAACATGTATGGTCACTTTATGTAACGTTTCCAAGCAGGCTCTATAAAGTTATAGAGTCACTCTAAAAGCAATATGTATGTAACACAAATATTTTTGAGAATTGTAGAATGAAAAGATACAACATTGATTCAAATTTCTATCATAATTCTTGAATCTTACTCTCTTCATCTCCAATTTCCCCTACAATTCTCTTCCAAAACCAATGCTCTCTCCACACTCTCTCCATCTGTTCAATCGGCACATTTTTGGTCTCCGGTAGAAGCAAATACACAAACGAAGTCATCACCACCACCCAACCCCCAAAGAAGAAAAAAATGCCGGCCTCGAAATGACAGAGCATCTCCAGAAAAGTCTGTGCAATGATGAAAGTGAACAGAAAACCAACCGCAACCGTGATGCTCTGCCCGGCAGACCGAATCTCCAGTGGAAAAATCTCGCTCGGAACAAGCCACCCTAGTGGTCCCCAAGACCACGCAAACCCAGCAACATAAACACATATAAGAACCAGAACAAAGTATGCATAGCCTCTGCTGATTTCTCCATGATCACCTAACTTAGCTGCCATGATTCCTCCAACTAAGATTTGTGACAAAAACATCTGAATTCCCCCACATAGAAAAAGTGTTTTTCTACCGAGCTTGTCCACTACAAGCATTGAAATGAATGTTGAGAATGTACCAACAAAGCTGGTCAGAATCGCAGACAAGAGCGCTGCGCTTTCGCCTAGACCTAGTGCTAAGAAGAGAACCGGAGCGTAAAATGAGATGACATTGATGCCTGTGACTTGCTGAAAAAATGGTATGGCTATTGCCATTACAAGTTGTGGCCTGTATTGTCTTTTAATAATTTTCTTAAATGGGTGTTTGATATTTTTGGAGACGGCGCTTGCTTTGATGAGATCGTCAAGTTCCGGTTCAACATCATCGGTGCCTCGGACTTTTTGAAGCATCAGTTTGGCCTTTTGAGGGCCTGGTAGGAAAAGTGCGCCCAATGTGAGCATTGAAGCTGGGACGGCAGCCATGGCTAGGGAGATTCTCCAACCCCAACCACCTTCGATCTTTTCGGTCCCGTAGTTGATAAGGTTAGCTGATAGAACGCCAATGCCGACGCAGAGTTGGAAGCCAATGTTGATTGCTCCTCTGTGTCTTGGTGGTGCCATTTCTGAGAGATACAATGGGACTGCCTGCAAATAAATTAAGTTAATAATTAAATTGGAGAATTTTTTGTAACACTAAAGACACTCCCAAGTATTTTCTACTAATTGTATTTTGCCCGAACATTTAATTAAAAGAAAAGGTATTTTAATGAGAGCTGATTAGGTTTTTGTGTTGGATTCCGATTGAAACCTATGTAAAATATAGATAATTTTTTTTTTTTTTTGTTGTATACCAATGTTAATTGAGATTCCACATGAAAAACATGTGAATCCTTCTAATTTTCAGGATTTTAGTCGGTTAGGATTTTCTCACTTATTTATTTATTTATTTTTTAGTACATTGAGTAAAACATCTACTTACATGAAAGCTCAAAAAATGAAAATATTTTAGCTATGTATTTTATTTTTATTTTTTTTTATGTTTAGTGTCACTGAATTAAGAAAAGTCTAGTAAAAAAAAAATGCTTAGAAAATCTTGGTCCAATTTTAGTATAAAGTAAAAATTTTTATTTTCTAATAGAACGGGGAATCTCTAAATTATAATTCTGAAAATTATGACAAAGACAAACCAATGAGTATTTAAAAAAAAAAAAAAAAAAAAAAAAAATTTAAATTAAGTTTTTAAATTTTTATTATGGTTCTCCTCAAGATAAAGTAATTCATTAATGACGTACCTGGTTTGCAAAACCAACTCCAACTCCAAGCAAGATACGGCCAAATATGAGCATATACACATTCAATGCTGAGCCGCCAAGGGCTGCACCGGCGAGGAATGCTGCTCCACCGGCTAATATGGACGGTTTGCGGCCGAATGTTCTAGTCACTGACGAGGCAAAGAAGGAAGCAACAAGGCCAGCAATGTAGAGAGAGGATGTGAAGGAGGTTAATAGTTGGCTATCAAATTTGCAGTAGTTGCTGATTTTGGTGTCATGTTTCATTTTCGTGTACACTTCTGGGAAGAATTTCTCCAAAAATGGCTCCATTGATGTCACTCCACCTTCAAAGTCATTGTAATAGATCATTATGATTTTTTATCAATAATGGATCCGTAAGATAAATCATCTTTAATTAGTTAATCAAAATCACTATAATTATGGTCATTTTCAAGACTTTTACATTAAAAAAAATAACTTATTATACAAGTAACACAACCATATATTATCTTGTATCACGTGTCGTTTTATGAATGAAATTCTCACAATAAAACGGTCTCACTTATGATTTTCTCATTAAAAAAATGTGCGGGATGCGGATTGGGCCACCCAGGCACCCACCCTAGACCTGCTCTTTTAATTAATTGTTGTCCCTAATTTTACTTCTCTAGTTTATGCTTTTAGGTGCATATATATTTTTATTTAAAATCTTCATCTCTAAGAGGTATATATGTTATATGGTTATTTATCATATATTCAAAACATGTGAGATGTTAATATACAAAATCACTAAAATCATGGGGTTCCTCTTTTATGTGGAATTCAGAGCATATATAATAGGACTATCCAAATATCTACTCCGGTAAATGGGAGAAAACTCCCCACATATGGTTCTAAAATATGTATGGTGGGACTCGAACCCCTGACCACTAACGTAGAAGGGGGGTGTTCGACCATCTGTGTTAAGAGGTGATGCGTATATTATTATTATTTTAAAATAAATAAAAAAATAACAATAAAACATAATCTGTAGAGATCAAGATTAAACAATACTTGCAGTGTTTAGATAATTATTTATACATCATCAGTAAAGGGGAGAGGGAGGTCATAATCACTCAACCAAGAATTGATCACGTACGGTTTTTTTATTTTAATTACATATTTTAATTTCTAAGTTTTTCATTAGATTTTGAACAGTTTTTTCTTATATTAAAGGAGCTATATATACTTCTTATGAGAGAAATAAAATAGTTGGTTTCGAATGAGCATATCCAATTAATTATTTGCAACCATCATGATAATTGTTTAACACAGCTTCACATTATTTGAGAGAAATAAAACAAAAATAATTTGTCAATAAAAGATGTGCTAATTGCTTGTCCTACCAAACAAAACAAATAATGGGAGTGAAATGGACTGTCATTTCATAACGTTATCTAGTAACTAACTACTTTTATAAAATATTTGTAACATTACATATCCTCTTTTGTTATGTGTAACTTTAAATTATCACATTTGATACAAATGTATCCAATTTGAGTTAGGATCATTTCCTTGACATTGTATTTTCCTAGTTTATTTTTTTAAAAGTATAATTAAAACACCAATTTGTATGAGAGCGAAAAGTGATAAAAATTTTTAACCATGTATTTTTTGTTACGTTTAAATGTCACTAACTAAATTATAAGAAGCCTAGAAAAAAAAAAAAAAAAAAAGTAAGGAGAGAATCCCGATCTAATTCGGTGACACTATATCATGCATATTATATTCACATGGTAGCTGATGCATAAGAAATAAATTATAAATATGTCTAACAAAATTGAAATTAAAACAAAAGAGAAAAATGAAAAAAAGAAAACCGGAGGTTTCTTCACAAAAGAAAGAGCGTAAGTAGAGGTACCTGAGATTCCAATATCATAGCCAAAAATAACACCTCCCATGGCAGCAACCATGCAAGATAACACCACAAATGGTGTCATCTTCCCACTGTACTGTGACTGCCCACCTCCATTCGTCATCAACACCCCTACCGCCATAGCTTAATTAATTCACCTTCTTCACCTTCCTTCAACCTCACACACACACAAAACTACACAACACAGAGAGTGAGAGAGAGTTATTACAGATAAGAGTTGACGATGATAAGAGACTTAAAAGAAGCCGTCTAAGTTGACTAGAAGAGAAGAAGATCACTATCAAAAATATCAGTCTTAGAGATATTATTCAAAAATACAATAATGAATTGGTATTGGTATCGTGGGGGGTGTGAAGCCTCAATCAGATAGAGAAAAAGAAATAGCCGAATGAGGGAGAGAGTATTTCACTATTGTAAACATTGGCAGTGATGTTTGCTAGTGCGATCACCGGATGTAGGTTTATTTTCATTTTTTTTTTATCCGTAACATGTATAAATTAAAAATAAAAATTATATTGATAATTTTAAAATATAAAAAAAAATATTTGAAATATGGTTGAAATTTGAATATCGAAGACAAGTACATTTGGAATTTTATGGACTTTAACATTATAAAAATAAAGCTGGGCCACTTGGATTTTTTTTTCTCACACATAGTGTTGAAATTTTGAATTCCAAAACGAGAGATCAGCGAGGCCATTGAACTAAAAAATAATAATATCTAGAATTTGGTTTTTGAAATACCCCTATTGATAACAGAAGCGGAGCGGATTTTAATAAGGGTTAACCCGGGCTATAGCTGGGTCAACCCTTTACCCTATTATAAATTTTTTTATTTGTTACTAATATATTATTATTTAATATGTGTAGCTTTATGTCCTTTTATTCCTTTTTCTACCTCAAGTACACCATCTATTCTCTCCCTCACACCTTCCAAGTTCCAACTACTCTCAAATCTCTCTCTCCTAAACTCCCACTCACGTCCCAACTCCCCACACACACTCTCAATCAAGTCCCAAATCCCAAATCCCAATTATTTCACCGTCTCTTTCGAATTAATAATTATCTCAATTTCTCTAAATTTTCAAATATAGAATAACACAAATACTAGGTAATCTAAAATTTAATTCAAAAACCAATATCATTTGAGTTGAATTTTAGGTTAATTATTAGAATAATATATTTTTACTCTTAATCTAATATTTATATTTGGTTCTTTAATTCATGTATTTTTCATAGTTAAAATTTATTTTTTATGAATTTATTTTTCAACTACAATTTATTATTTCTAATGTTATATTATAATTTATAACGTATCACTTTAATTAAATTACAATATCAAACAATCATATATCAAAACTAAGAAAAACTATGTTTTTATACTTTGAAAAAAATAATAATAATCAATTATCGAGTAAGAGTGTATCAAATTTTCCATGTTAATATTGATGACGAAGGTTCACGTTTGCCTTCTTCATCTCAATGGAATAAAAAAAAAATGTTTTCTCAATGAAAGTTTTTTTTTATTTTTTATTTTATAATATATATAGTCTTGTTTTAGCCTACCTTAATATATATAGACTTTTTTTATTTAAAAAAAAAGTCTATTTGGAGAAGCATCTCCCCATTAGCTTTTGCCTATTAGAGGTTAAACATCTACTAGTCTCTACTCAATTTAAAATAGACAATCTCAAAAATCTAACCAAACAACTATAAAAAAAAAATTCAAATAGATGTAGATCTTTTGAGGATATAGAAAGCTCAACCAAACAAACACTTAATCACTTGTAGTGTCTTCATTATTGAGCGGAGAATCTTTTGTATATGTTTTCCCCAAAAAATATCTACTTATTTATTTGATTTGATTAATCAGCAATTTTATATCAAGAAAAATAATTGATGAAAATGAATAAGTGAGATAAGAACAATATTATAAGAACCATGCGTGATGCGTGTATGACCTCGCAACAATTAGTTGCTTGGACTAGCATATGACAAATGAAGTGACTCCATTATAATATGAGACCATGAGTTCAAGTTGCATCCGTTTCTTTATATTATTTTATTGAGAAAAAAGGAGAAATTATATTTATAAAAATGTCAATAACTAGAAAAAAAAATTCAAAATTATATAAGTTTTTTTTAAACAAATTATATCCAATTTATTTGAAGTTGGCTCGGTGATAAGCTCTTTATATCAATATTACATTGAAATAGTGAGTTCAATTCGTATCCATCTCTTCAAATTTAAAATCCGTATATTAAAAAAAAATCAATAAATAGAAAAAAAAAATTAAAATTAAATAATTTTTGTAAGAACAAATTACATTCAAATTAAATGTATCCCTATTAAAAAAACCAATATATATATAGAAAAACTTTAGATCTCCACCATCCATCGAGATGTATGGTATAGATTCTTTCTTTAAAAAAAATAATAAAAACCTCCACTGTTCATCTGAAAACATCTTCATCTTAAAGATTGATGGTGAAAATTTATTAAAAAGAAACCGATAAAAAGGGAGATGGATTAATCTCTATAGTCCATCTCAAGGCTTTGGGCACTCTCAATCAAGTCCCAAATCCCAAATCCCAATTATTTCACCGTCTCTTTCGAATTAATAATTATCTCAATTTCTCTAAATTTTCAAATATAGAATAACACAAATACTAGGTAATCTAAAATTTAATTCAAAAATCAATATCATTTGAGTTGAATTTTAGGTTAATTATTAGAATAATATATTTTTACTCTTAATCTAATATTTATATTTGGTTCTTTAATTCATGTATTTTTCATAGTTAAAATTTATTTTTTATGAATTTATTTTTCAACTACAATTTATTATTTCTAATGTTATATTATAATTTATAACGTATCACTTTAATTAAATTACAATATCAAACAATCATATATCAAAACTAAGAAAAACTATGTTTTTATACTTTGAAAAAAAAAATAATAATCAATTATCGAGTAAGAGTGTATCAAATTTTCCATGTTAATATTGATGACGAAGGTTCACGTTTGCCTTCTTCATCTCAATGGAATAAAAAAAAAATGTTTTCTCAATGAAAGTTTTTTTTTATTTTTTATTTTATAATATATATAGTCTTGTTTTAGCCTACCTTAATATATATAGACTTTTTTTATTTAAAAAAAAAGTCTATTTGGAGAAGCATCTCCCCATTAGCTTTTGCCTATTAGAGGTTAAACATCTACTAGTCTCTACTCAATTTAAAATAGACAATCTCAAAATTCTAACCAAACAACTATAAAAAAAAATTCAAATAGACGTTTGTAGATCTTTTGAGGATATAGAAAGTTCAACAAAACAAACACTTAATCACTTGTAGTGTCTTTATTATTGAACGGATAATCTTTTGTATATGTTTTCCCCAAAAAATATCTACTTATTTATTTGATTTGATTAATCAGCAATTTTATATCAAGAAAAATAATTGATGAAAATGAATAAGTGAGATAAGAACAATATTATAAGAACCATGCGTGATGCGTGTATGACCTCGCAACAATTAGTTGCTTGTACTAGCATATGACAAATGAAGTGACTCCATTATAATATGAGACCATGAGTTCAAGTTGCATCTGTTTCTTTATATTATTTTATTGAGAAAAAAAGAAGAAATTATATTTATAAAAATGTCAATAACTTGAAAAAAAAATTCAAAATTATATAAGTTTTTTTTAAACAATTTATATCCAATCTATTTGAAGTTGGCTTGGTGATAAGTTCTTTATATCAATATTATATTGATATAGCGAGTTCAATTCGTATCCATCTCTTCAAATTTAAAATCTGTATATTAAAAAAAATCAATAAATAGAAAAAAAAAATTAAAATTAAATAATTTTTGTAAGAACAAATGACATTCAAATTAAATGTATCCCTATTAAAAAAACCAATATATATATATAGAAAAACTTTAGATCTTCACCATCCATCGAGATGTATGGTATAGATTCTTTCTTTAAAAAAAATAATAAAAACCTCCACGGTTCATCTGAAAACATCTTCATCTTAAAGATTGATGGTGAAAATTTATTAAAAAGAAACCGATAAAAAGGGAGATGGATTAATCTCTATAGTCCATCTCAAGGCTTTGGGCTGAAAGATATCTACAGGCTGTAGCTGTATTTGGGCTTAAAGTTTCTTTAAGAACTCGTGGGCTACTTCGGAATACTGATTAATTAACAATGAGACAATTAAATGAAGCGACAAAAAAAACACTGGACCAAATTTTAGTAGTTTGCTTATGTCCCAAAGTCATACATTTTTCTATATGTGAACTTTTTACTTAATAATTTTTGAAACTCACTTCGCAGATTTAGATGGATCTGGAAACTGAGAAATGAGAATATAAAAGCTGCAATCTTTTTGAACAAAGCAGCATTTACAAGCTGAGAAGTGAGAAGGAATGTGTCCATGCTTACCTTCAGCAGCCGAAAGTGAGGGTGTACGGTCGACTAAATTCACGGTTCCTTACTGCAATTGTTTTTGGCGTGCAACAAGGTAATCTGTAATTTATATCTCTACTTATTTTTTATTCATCTAAGTATCCAAATCTTTCCAGAGTGTTGTTAAGGACAGGTATGCACAGATTGCTGCATAAATCCTTCTTAAGTACTTTTTTTAATTTAATTTTAGTTTTATACTATACATCAAACTTTTTTTACCACTGAGAATTTTGCTTGCGCTTATTAATTTTGGTAACATTAACAGGAAGTTGGATTGATGATGCCAATTAGGCACAAACAGTTTTCAGTTGTCTCAAGCAGCTGCCTCTTGTTATAGGTAATGTATATTGAGATTGTGATATTCATTTCCTAGTAGTTACTTTACATCGATTAATGACAAATTTAAATAAGCATCGTAATGTTAATATGATTAAGGAGTTTAGTGTGCCTTGTTACTCAAGTCTCTATTATATGTAGGTACCGGTAAATAATGGACTTCAGGAGTAAATTATTTTAGTAGTTAGGCAGTTTTAGTGATTCATAGGCAATGATGATGTTCAAGCACTAAAGAAGACTTGAACCTAGGCCTATGGTGTTAACATATATTCCCTCCATTGCATATGCACACATAAAATTAATTAAGGACAAGTTCTGTTTACTTAGATGAACTATAGAGATTCAACTGGATTGCTTCTTTTGTTTTATTTCCTTTGTCTTATGTTCAAAATTGTAAAGAAGTTTACGACTCTATGACTTTATGATTTGTGGGTTTCCATACAATTCAGACATCAAGGTTTTTTACTGATCGATTCATTAGTGGGCACTGGGCGATGACTTCAATCTTCGAGTCTACTCTCCTATTTGTTTGAGGTGCAATGCAAGCTCATCAGGTCCAGCATTTTTCCGATATGTCCTCACAGACCATCTTGCATGCTCTCAGAGTCGGTCTTACTTATCTTCTTCTTTGCTTATCCAATGACTCAGTGAGTTGTTAGAAATGTAGAATTAAAATGACAGAAAAAAATTTTGTTTTGGGCTTTTATTTATTTATTCATTTGAAGTATAATTTGGGTTTATTTATTGTAATAGAAAGAAAAAGAATACTTGTAAAGATTAAATATGTAATGAAATTACGGTGAGTGGAAATAAAAGAAAAAAAATCAGTTTCATGATTCAGATGTTTTACTTTATTATATGGTTTATTTATTTATTTATTTATTTATTTATTTTTTTATTATCATCTTGAAAAAAAATAATCTAGAAAAAAAATGAAGAAAATTTTGTTTTTTTAGAAACAATAGCATAAAAATTTACAAGCATTTTTTGCCACGAATAGCTGCTGTGGTAAATATAAAAAACTTTGCAACAGGTTTATGCCGCGGCAAAAACACCTTTTGCCATATATGTGGCAAAAACATTTATCACGACCGTATTTACAAAACCCAAAATCCTCAATAAATCCGTGATAAAAGCCCTCTTGCTGCGGATCTGTCTGCAGCAAAAAGTCTCCTTTTTTGTAGTGTACGTCCAATCGATAATAGTAGTAAACAGTTCATGAAATGAAAAAATACACACTAAACTACAATGTATATTATCCATATATATTAAATATAAAATTTTGAAGATCTGAAACTAGTTTTAGTTGCGTTGCAGTTGAGTTCATATTATCTATATCTAATATCTATATTTTTCTATCTATATGCATGGATTTTTTTTTGATAATTTCAATATTTTAATAATTATAGTTCTTTAATAATTATATTTAGTTGTATTATATTTTTGAAATGAAAGCACATATAAATAGACACATCTTATCATTATATATGGGATATGGTGGGAGCGTTCTCGCACCCCTCTCCCAGTAGAGGGAATTTAGGTGACAATGGGGTCTCAAAAAAATTTGAAAATTTTAAGCAAACCTTAAGACTTTTATATATTCAGAAAATTATGACACAGAATAGGACAATCATATATTATCTTGTGTCACGTGTCATTTTTGAATCAAAATCCTACGATAAAACCTTCCCACTAAAGATTTTATCATTGAATGTGGGATGCTGATTAGACCAGACCACCCTAGACCCACTATATTAATTCATTTTTGATTAATTTTAACTCTCTTATGCTTTTACTTGCATACTTCTCTTTAAAATCTTCAGCACTGGCTAGCTAGCAGGTATATATGTTGTTTATCATATTCAAAACCTGTGAGATGTTAATATACAATTATAGTTATAGGGCTATTAATTTTGTATTATTATTATTATTTTTATGTGGAATTCTGAGCAAATATAACAACTAGCTTATCAACTTTTATGGTTACACGACCCTAAAATAAAATTTGTATATTAAAAATTTAAAATGGTAAGAGTTCAATTTGTATATACAAGTTAATTATGCAAACCTCCGTTACAATCATGTCCATCGCGAACATTCACACCCTAAATCATCAACAATCCTTTAAAAATTGATAGTGATCTGCCTTGACGCCGATCCTTAAAATTAAGAAGAGGCAACACGCCAACACCCCCAAGTGATATGATCTTGGTGCATGGATATATACCACCCGCATCTTAGACTGCAGTGGCCACCTACGATGGTGGCCTCCATCTTTAATTGCAATAGCCACATGTGATGGTGGACTCCATTGTGTTTATGGAGGCCACTGTAGGTGGTCATGGTTCGTGGTTGGAGGCCTTCAAGTGACCTCCATTTGCTGTGCTTTTTTAAAGAACAATAAACATGAAGGGGGGTGTTAGTGTGGAAAGCAAACATTTCTATTTAGGTGTCTTAACTTCAAACCTTAAGGGGGTTTGTGTAATTTTCCCTGTAAAGTATGATTATTTATGAATAACGCATAAATTCAAAAGAAACTACAAAAATCGCATGTAATTAATTAATCAACAAAATATATGATAGATTCGGTGGGTGAGATTTCATTCTCATTTAGATATCTAACAATATAGTTTACATGCAAATATATCCAAAAACTCAACCATCAATACACTTAATTACGGTTGAAAACTCAATAAATTATCAGCTGAAAATTAAATCAGGGCCGTCCAATCAGTAAAATCATGAAAACGAATCGCGGCAATCTCGAGGAATTAACGATCAAATAACCACCATCAACGGCAGTATCCAAGGAGAAGTGTATTTTTCAAAGGATCGAATACAAAAATGTTTCCAATCAGAGACCCCACTTCAACCGACAAGGCTGTTCTCTAATCTCTAGTGGATTTATTAACGATCGAGTAAGATGACTTCACTGAAACCTTGCATGTTTTAGTCATCAATCAACAATACTTTATTTTGGAAAAAAAAAAAAAAAGATTCAAATTTTAAATGATTGTATTGCTATTAATCATGTATATAAAATCCGTATTGGATGGTTCAAAAAATAAAGAGGTCTGATTGGTATACAGAGTTTACAAGCACTCAAATTTATTTGATACACATCCTTATAGCTTTAAAAATTCGGGAGACCAATTTAAAAACAATTGAAATTTTAATAGGAAAATGTAGATAACAAAATAAATTGGGGTAAAATTTAAATATAACTTTTAAAAAAAAATATATATATATATATATATTGTGCTCATTGCTTAGTACGAGTGTATGACGTCGTGACTCTCATTTCATCTAGAATCTTATATTTGAGTAATTGAGTCTATGCATGTAAAGCTACTAGTAAAATGTATCATTTTCTTTCATTTTGATTTGTTGAAAGGCAAAAATCTGTGAATAGTACTGATTTGATAATATAGATATAAAATAACTTTTTAGTGATAAATCTCATACTTTAATTTCGGTAAAGATTTTAATGGAATCACATAGATTTTTATGAATTTTTGTCTGCATTTTTTTGTGAATGATAAATTTAATAAAATTTATTTATGAATAAAATTTGAGAATTTTTTAAGTACTATAACTATTTATCCCGATTTTCTTTTAAAAATATGAAAGAATCGAAAAAATGAAAGAAATATAGGAAAATTCAAAAAAATAGTTGCACTTGAAAAATTCTGAAATTTTATTCATAAATAGATTTCAACGAACTTATCATCCACAAAAAAATTCAAGTCAAAATTCATTAAAATAAATATGATTTCATCAAGATCCTTACTAAAATTAAAGTAAGGAATCCTTCACTTGAAAATGTACATATATATATATATATAAAGAAATGTTCAAGTCAATACGCACTGTTATAACTTCATCAGTGCATTAGATGTGGACCATTAAATTTACATATTTTGACTCAAAGTGTATGCACTTATCAAACCTTATATATATATATATCATCCACAAAAATGTGATTTCATTAAGGTCCTTATCGAAATTAAAGTAAAGAATCCCTCACTTAAGTGCGTGTATATATATATATATATATATTTATATGAATTTTTATTTTCCTAAATTATATATGGTGTTGATGAAATTCAATCCTGATTATACGCATTTAGAAGCCATCCAAATCATAATATTAAAATGGGATTTGAAAGAAGATATTACCAAAAATATGTTAGGTGGGATGCCATCAGGATTTTTTTTATTTTTTATTTTTTTTATAAGGAAAAAAAAAATCCATCAGGATTTAATATAGGCTAACATGTCGTTTGATTACAATTGCAATAGTATTGTTGTTGAGAGCCAAATTAAGAACTTTAATTATCACTTGATCGAGTTGTGAAAAAGTTTGTATGTATTATTGTTAGTATTATTATTACTATCATTTGAATGACGACTTTGCATGCAATAGTTATTTTTTTTTTAATTTGTTAATTAATTATGACATCATATAATTATGGATCTACTGTCGAGATTAAACACTACATATTTGGTTCAAATATTTATTCTTATAGCCGGCTGATATCTACTCACAATATACCAAAGAAAAAACTGTTCATACATTTTTTATAAAATACGTATAATAAAACTCGAATCGTTCACCACTAACATAAAGATAAAGGTGCACACCACCCGTCTAAGATGAAATATGCAGCTTTGCATTTAATAGTTGTAGGCAAACAATCGTACTAAAATATATCAATATTACTAAACATCCCTACTTCTATCCTAACTTGGTGAAATGCTTTCTTAATTCAAATATTGATACGTGATAATTAAATTAATATGTACACACATGTCAATTGAATTAAAGTGACATCTCATGAATCGGTATTTAAAATGGAATACAAGTCAGAATTTCTAGTATTTTTTTTTTCTTTTCTAAGTATTACAAAATTTCTGGTATTATTGAAAGTGTATATATATACAGTAAATTATGATACATGTTGAATAATTACCAAGAATTCATTTTTCAAACTTATTATATTAATCTGTATTGCATATTTTTCTTGATTGTTTACTTTTTGTATATATGGTGCTAAATTAGTCTAATTAAGAGGCTAACATCACATGGTAATTATTAAATGAAAACAAATCACAATTGCATGGATTGATAGTGACAACGCACATGCATATTGTTCTATAAATACAAGCAATATTTTCCAATTAATAATCACAAGCTAAGTAGCTAATCAAAACCAGTTATAGTCAGTATTCAGTAATCAAGTTTGTTCAAGTGACTGGTACTGGTGAGAGCCAGCAAGAAGCTATGGCTAATTGTGGGTCATCTCTTCTCTATTTCCTAGCTTTCTTTTGCTACTTCTTAGAGCTGTATTCTTGCTTCTACCCCAAACATCTCAACTTGTCGGCCATCGGAACTCATTGGTCAACCGCCGGAGCCACCTGGTATGGCAACCCCGATGGTGCTGGAAGTGATGGTAATGTGTATTTACATATGTACATACATATATACATCGTATTGTTATTTATACGTACATGGAGAGAGAAAAGAAGATATTTAATTTAATGAATGATTTTTAATATTGTAAATATTTATATATGCAGGAGGATCTTGTGGGTATGGAAATGTTGTATCACAGCAACCATTCTCTTCTCTGGTAACTGCAATAGGCCCAAGTCTTTACAAATCAGGCAAGGAATGTGGTGCCTGTTATCAGGTAATATATTATTATTATTTTTAAGTATTACAATAATTTCTAACACAAAATGTTTTAGGGGTCTATTCATCGAGTGCTACATGTGCGACCCAGATATCTACTCTTATAACGAGAGATATTTACTCTCAAAACATCATGAAGAAAAGTCCTTACATATACTTTTAAAATGTGTACGATGAGACTCGAATCCCCCACCACTAACATGAAAGGGGAGGTTCACTACCACATATACCAAAATTTGATATTAAATAATAGAAAATTTAAAATATTTTCAACATGCAAACTGATCACAAGTCACGACATGTTCAATAGTTAATTGTTAGCAATTTTGTTTTTAGGTACTTAGACAATTGCTAATTTTAATTATGTAACGTCAAGTTTTTGTCCAATTTTTGATTAATTAGGTGAAATGTACCAAACACCCTTCATGTTCTGGTAAAGCAGTGAGGGTGGTCATTACAGACTTCTGTCCCGGAGGTGCTTGTGTCACAGACTCTGCACATTTCGACCTCAGTGGAACTGCATTCGGCGCCATGGCCCTTCCCGGTCAAGGCAAAAAACTCCGGGATGCCGGAGTCTTGGAAGTCCGATATGCACGGTAATTAAACTTTACTAATCAAATTAAGTTTATATAATCATACTATAAACTTCACAAAACAACACTAGACAAAACAAGAGAGACACTACAAAAAGTTAATTTATTGTAGAAAAAACATTTTAAAAAGTATTTTCCAAAGATACCATTTTTTAAAATCTGTTTCAGTTAAACAAATAGATATAAAAGCATTTTTGGTTATTTGACAAGAGTGTAATCACTCCCTAACATAACTCTTTAGTTCAACAATTCTGACTTATATAATAAAGTTAAATAATTAATTAAATAACAAGACTAATTAACTTGTCTTGCTTTTGAAATCCAGGGTTGCCTGTGACTACTCTGGAAAAACCCTAGCATTCCATGTTGACCAAGGATCGAACTCGAACTATTTCGCCATGGTTGTTGAATTTGAAGAGGGAGATGGAGATCTTGCCGGGGTTGATCTGAAGGAGGAATCGGCTGCCACCAGGTCCGGAAACTGGCGAGCCATGACACAATCATGGGGTGCAGTCTGGAAGCTTGATGCTGGCTCAGAACTACACCCTCCATTTTCAATCAGGTTGACTTCACAATATTCAGGCCAAACTCTGGTGGCCAAAAATGTCATTCCTCAAGGATGGAAGCCTGGAGCCTCTTATAGGTCTCTGGTTAATTACTAATTATGAAATGATAAAATAGACCAGAAAAAGACCCCTATATGTATAGCGCCCACATCCTGTAAAGTTGAGGTGCAACTGTGAACGAGTGATTGTACTTGATTTTAAGGTTTTTTTAAGCTCGTGTGTGCTATTGTAATTGAAGTATTGGATTAAAAAAAAAAAAAAAAAAAGTTGTTTTACTGTGTAATCACGGTTGTTAATTTGTGTCCTTTTGTTGGTAAGTTGGTTTTGGATTGTGTGATGAGTCAAAAAGTATCAAAAAATTTAGTCTAACCCAGACAAAATATATTTAATTAAGAGAAATAATCATTCGTCCCCTGTAATTTGCGTTATTCTCCACTTTCCCCTTCTTTTTATAAAATTGGCAGAAATCCCACCTCTAAATTGAATTTTTCTCCATTCTCCCCCGCCAGTCACTGTTTCCGTTAAAATGATGATGTCACGCTCTTTCAGAGGTTAAAAGACTACAATGCCCTTGGTTTTTTTTTTTTTTTTTTTTTTATAAAAAAACTAATGTATCCATTAATCAAGAAGAAAAAAAATAAAACTTAAACTAACATTTTGCCAGGTTTCTTCCCGTTTGGAGGAGAAGATTAGAGAGGCGAGATCGACAATGCCCTTGAATTCATGAGGTTAATTTTCAAATACATTTACAAAATAATAAAAAAAAACCAACCATAATCAAAAACCCGGTAGAATAAAAACTTTTCTATAATTAGAAAAAATCAAAGTCATTTTTTAAATTTTTTTTTTTTTTTTTTTTCTATTAACCAAAATCAAAACCCAAGGAGATCTCACACATCTATTCGAGGCTTTCCATTCCACATGAGAGACCTCAAACATCACCTGAGGCTGAGGGACCTCTCTAGCTCATGCGAAGTGCAAGCCGTGTTCAATCTCGACATAACTAATCATACTCCCAAGTCAGCCTCACCCAAGGTCACCTCACAATTCTGGTTGACGGAATATTTATCGTCAACAATAAGAAATAATTTTTTAAGTTTCATCAAGCTAAAAGATTCAACTCAAATTGTTTATTTATTTATTTATTTTTTGAACGGTGGACTTTATTGAGAGGCAAAAGAGCCAAAAACAAACAAGCATGGACAGGACCCACGCAGCAAGCAAAAACAGAGCATGGCCAAACAGAAGGCACAGCAGAGCACAAAACGCAGCAAAGCAAAGGAAACGAAAGCAGAAACAGAGGAACAGCTATTCACAATCCCAAATCAGCGTCTCCTCCTGCAAACCAGACCCTTTTTTAGCTAAAGAATCAGCCATGGAGTTTCTGCCTCTGGAACCTGAAAACGACAGTCACTCTATTCATAAAACCCAAGAAGCTCCTAATATCATCAACAATGATCGCGACCTTGGACTCAGGAACCCCATTGTCATTTGCCCAAGAAGCCACTAGTTAATTTATGAGATCAATATTCATGTCATATTTAAACAAAAATTGCATTTGATTACTCATAATGAAGTTGTCAATAGGTTTAGAGATAATCAAAAACCAAGATTACCACTATCCAATATGGTTTGGTTATAAATGACGCTTATTCAATCCATTAATGTTTCCAGGTTAGAGTAGCCGCACCGCAAGTATAAAGGAAAAACAGATTGCATCTTTTACCTGTAATAATTGATATTTTTGGTGGGATGTAGTCAAAGCTGCTTTTGGGTATCCCTGTCTCCTCCCATCTGTTATGCTGTTATGCTGTTCTAAACTAAGCATATATAGAATTCATCTTGTCCTGAATTTGTCTCGTAGGAAAAACTGAAAACCATAATATCATATTTATTATATTGTTTATTTTTCTTATTTTAACCATGAATGTAAAATTATAGAAAGTGCAAATTTCACAGAAAGCATCACTACATCATTTAATAAAGCTAAGTTATGATATACTGATATGCCGATAATATTTTTATTATATATTGACTACCAAACAAGTATGTAATACAAATTAATTATAACAACTACTCCAATCAACAGTCAACACACTAGCTTTTCACTGAAAGTGGTGGAATGCTCTGTTCATGCCTGAAGAAATTACTTGGATCAACTTTGGTCTTCACATTTACCAATCTGTTGAAATTATCTTTGTAATACTTAGCACCCCAAACCTTAGCCTGATTGATGCTTGTGTGATTTTTCTTGTTCATGCCCAAATCAAGATCTCTGTAGTTGACATATGCAGCTGTTGGGGAGCTTGAAACATATGGACCCATGTACTTGTACATTTTCCTGATCCAGTTAATATGCTTTTGTTGGTTCCTATCTCCATCAAACCAGATAGTCAAGTACTGAATTTTGAATAACGTTCCCTTCCGATGAGGGAAAGGAGTCGCAGATTCTGAAATCTTACTCATCATTCCACCGTAAGGGTTCCATATCGTTAAAGGGTTATCTTCTTGCAAGAATTTTTTCCAGAGCCCTTCTAGCACGGTTTCAGGTATAGGTTTTTGAACGAAATCTGATTTGGCTTTGAAATATGCCTTGTTTGAAGATTTCGCTTCAAGAAGAACTTTTGGAGTAGTATTACTTGGGAATCCGGCAATATAAAGCACGGATTTGATCCAGCTCGTTTCGATACAATCTTTCCTGGTCAAATTCAATTCAGGGAAGCTTTTTTTGGTTACCTGAAGAAGTCCATTAGCACCGCCAAGAAACAAAGCATTGTATGAAGTTGCTATGGTCCTCTTGCCTATTTGGCTTCCATTTACGGGCTGTATCATAACTCTGATGAACAGATTCTCATCAAGCTTGTCCGCGACTTGTTGCCATCTATACAAGAGCTTTGTCGCACCTTGTTCCAGGGTCCTAGTAACCGTAAAAACTGTCACAGTTGCTGGAACACGAACCAATTTAATCTTCCAGGAAAGAATAATTCCAAAGCTTCCTCCCCCGCCTCCTCTTATCGCCCAAAACAGATCATCTCCCATGGCTTTTCGATCAAGAATTCTGCCGTTAGCATCCACAATCCTGGCATCAATAACATTATCAGCTCCAAGTCCAAATTTTCTCATCATTGAACCATAAGCACCACCTGTGATGTGCCCACCGATTCCTAGAGTCGTGCAAAGACCTGCAGGAAAACCATGAACCTTGCTTTTCTCCGCGATCCTGTAGTAGACTTCTCCAATCGTAGCACCAGCCTGAACCCATGCACTGCTACTTCTAATATCAACACTGATGGATCGAAGCCTGGCAAGGTCTAGGATGATAAAAGGTGATTCGATTTCTGAAACATAAGAAACACCCTCATAGTCATGGCCTCCGCTTCGAACTCTGACGTGAATTCCAAGCTTCCTGGCACATATAACAGCTGCCTGGACTTGGAATTCTGTCAAAGGTGTGAAAATAATCTCAGGTTTTGGAACTGAAGGCAACAAGTACCTCAGGTTTCGAGCAGAAGATTGCAGGATTGAAGTAAATGAAGAAGAATTGTTGGTGTAAATGGTAGATATAGGAATGGAAAGCTTGGAATTAACAGAGAGACATTTTGCGAAATTTTCTTGAACTGAAACTGAAGTTGTCAACGAAGCTGATAAAAAAAGAACTGAAACTAGTGAAAAAATGTGCTTGATTGAAAACACCATTTTTTTTTTTTTTTAAGCTTGACTCTGCTTCTGTGCTATGTTTTCAAAGATCTGAGAATTTGAGCTATATATAAACTTGTCGTGATGCGTGAACGCGTGAACCTGGCGTGTATGTGAGCTAATCCTAACGTCAGATTAAACATAAAAATAAAAATACTATATTCAAAAGTATTAGCCACGAGTCCACCTACCTCTTCTGCCTTTCGTACCTCGATGAAAAGTTTTGAATATTACTATTATCGGTATGATATTACCGTAATTTTTATAATAATCACCGTTAATCGTGTTGAAAGAATAATCAGCTGTGAAATTAATTAATCAACAGATGTTTAGTTTATTATATTTTTAAAACTATTGTATAGTTCAAAAGTAGTATATGTATGTTTGGTAATTTATTTCAAAAATGTTGAAATTAGTTAGAATGACTAAAATAAACATGATTTTAGAACCTTATTTTATTTTTTTTCATTAAGTATATATATATAATCAATATTTATGTAGAATATTTAAATAAGAAAAAAAAAATTTCTTTAAGAATAATAAAAATATTTTTAAAAGATTTTATAAATCAAATTAATATTTAATTAGAATATTTAATTTTAGGATGAAATAAAGTATATATAAATGATATTAATTTGATTTTATAAGGATAGTAATAATATTTTAAAAGATTCATTAAATGCTCAAATAGATTATTTTATAATCACTTTCAAAAAGTAACCCTTTATCTACTTCTTAAAATCACTGTCAAAATTTATTAGATTATCAATTAATTAGTTTTGAAAATTTTACCAAACATCATTTTATATCAAAATTATAAAATAAATTGATTTTAACTTCTCAAAAGCAATATCAAATTGGTCCTTAGCTACTTTTCTCTGACACCCAACCAAAAGGATCAAATCCGTATTGGATGGTTAAAAAATAAAGAGGTTTGATTGGTATAGAGAGTTTACAAGCACTCAAATTTATTTGGTACACATCTAGCTTCAAAAATCCAGGAAACCAATTTAAAAACAATTGAAATTTTAATAGGAAAATGTAGATAGCAAAATAAATTAGGGTAAAATTTAAATATAACCAAAAATAAAAGTATATATATATTGTGATCATTGCTTAGTACGACGTTCTGACTCTCATTTCATCCAGAATCTAATATTTGAGTAATTGAATTTATGCATGTAATGGGCGCTACTAGTAAAATGTATCATTTTCTTTTATTCTCATTTGTTGAAAGACAAAAATTTGTTTTTGTTTTTTTAAATATGTGAACAGTACCGATTTGATAATATATATATAGAGAGAGAGAGAGAGTAACTTTCTAGTAATGGATCCCTAACTTTAATTTCCATAAGGATTTTGATGAAATAATATAGATTTTTATGAATCTTGCTTAGAATTTTTGTGAAAGATAAGTTTAATAAAATCAATTTAAAGATAAAATTTAAGAATTTTTTAAGCATTAAGACTATTTATCTCAATTTTTTTTACTAATAATGAAATGATATATTATAGAAAGGACCTTAATTAAGATATAATTATTCTCAGTAATGATGGTCATAATTAATGTCAAGGAAGATAAAAAAATTAAAAATAGACCAGAAAAATAGCCCTAGATGTGTAGCGTACTAGCGCCCACTTCTTGTAAAGTTGAGGTGCATGTGTACGTGAACGAGTGATTGATTGTGATTTAAGTTTTTTTTAGCTCGTGTGTGGTATTGTAATTGAAGTAATTGAAGTAATTGATTAAAAAAATGTGGTTTTACTGTGTAATCACGGTTGTTAATTTGTTTCCTTTTGTTGGTTTTGGATTGTGTTGATGAGTCAAAAAGTATCAAATTTTTTTTTTGACAAAATATATTTAATTAAGGGAATAATCATTCCTTCCCCTCTAGTTTGTGTTATTCTCCACTTTTCCCCGTCTTGTTTAAAAATTGGCTGAAATCCAAGCTTTAAATTGATTTTTTCACCATTCTCCCCCTCCCGTCACTGTTTCCGTTAAAATGGTGATGTCACACTCTTT
The DNA here is from genome assembly GCA_035582765.1 of Acer negundo. Taxonomy (NCBI): domain Eukaryota; kingdom Viridiplantae; phylum Streptophyta; class Magnoliopsida; order Sapindales; family Sapindaceae; genus Acer; species Acer negundo. Next base: position 9,649,368 of record CM069241.1, on the reverse strand, counting down.
CAGAGGTTAAAAGAATACAATGCCCTTGGATTCATGAGGTTAATTTTCAAATACATTTACAAAATAATAAAAAACCAACCATAATCAAAAACCCTGTAGGATAAAAACTTTTCTAGAATTAGAAAAAATCAAAGTTAATTTTGAATTTTTTTTTTCTATTAACCAAAATCAAAACCCAAAGAGACCTCACACATCTTTTTGAGTCTTTCCATTCCACCTGGGAGACCTCGCACCTCACCTGGGGGACCTCTCTTGTTCATGCAAGGTGCAAGCCGTGTACACCTCAACCTAACTAATCATACTCCCTAACCAAATTTGGAAATTTAAAATTGAAATAATGGTTAAATAATAATAAAATTCTGAATTTAATTTTCTGAAAAATTAAATTATCTTTTTTTCATATATTTAAATATCCCTAAATATTTATTAATAATAATTGCAAATCTCATGGAACTTATTTCAATTTTCCATGACAGAAAAATGGACGGAGTTAGGATTTGGGTCTCTGCTGTAAAGAAAAAGAGAGTTCAGGGGGTTTAGTGACCATTTTAAGAATTCAAAAGGCACATCAACAATTTACAAACAATTCAGGAGGTATCCGTACCATTAAGTCAAAAACAAATGTGCTTCCTTATTGTCACATGGTCACTCTTTTTTAATCCAACGTACCAAATTGGGAAACTAAATTGATATTTGTTGCTTTCAAGGTACATCCACCACCTTCCGATGTGAGCAACATTCATCCGGTCCGTCAATATTAAAGGTTTTGAGTTGCCGGTTTATTATAATAACTATTTTCCTATTAAAAAAAATTGAAGAAGCTATGTTTAATATATTTTTTTTAATTGATTCGGGAATTTTTTATTTATATATTTTTTTAACCTCATTTTGAAATTTTATCACAAGCATCAAATTCTCTGTCAAATACCACTATTAAAATAATTTTTGCATGTTGTCTTAAAATAATTGTTTCAAGTTCCAACAAAGCAATAACCTTGTCAACACCATGGCTTTCAAAAACCGAACACGCTCGCTATTCTAGTGCTTCTAAAATTCTGTCCCAAGAACAAAGTTTCTCTCTGCTTCACAAAACCAGAGACCAACACTAACAATGAAACAAAACCAAAATCCACACCGACTTTTTATTTAATTTTATGTGTGCACTGTTATTATAAAATCAGTTTATCAGCTATGTGACATTGAATTTATATATTTTTCTTTAGTTAATATCTCCTTCGGGGTTTACCCACAAATCTCACACTGACTTTATTAATTCTTGTCACATATTTTGTTGATATATTTGCAAATGTCAAATTTTGTTGTCGCTTAAAAAATTGTTAGTAGACAGATGATTTTAAAAATTTATTGCTATTTTACCAAAATAGAATGTTGCAATAAAGAATGATTACATTTATTGTTGTTTTCTTTTGATATAAAGTTACGCGTTTAAAAAAATTTCAATTTTCAAAGAGTAGTTTTATTGGCAATCCTCTAATGATCTAATAATACCTTATTTTTAAAAATTTTAAAATTTATTTAATTCATTTCTAAAACTAACCTTTTTAATTATCTTCCAAACTTAACTCGATCACTCCATAACTTCTCCCTGTATATTCTAAAAAAAATTAAATTAAATTAAAAAAAACAAAAAAAAAAACCTTATATATAAGTTTCTTACCTTTGTTAATTCTTTGATCATATTGTATGCATTAAAGAGGCTAATATATATATATAAACTTATTGACAATGAAAAGAAACAAAAATACATGTAACTTCAAACTTATTGCTTTGAGATTCATGATGTTGTTATCGTGTTTCTTCAATAATATGATATGCATGTAAGAAATTAAACAAATAAAATTAGGGTTTAAAGTGTTAACAAAAAAAAAAAAAAACTTTTTTCGAGTAAACCCGTTATGTGGATGTGGGGTTTTATTAGAATTCAATTTGTATACGAGTTTTATTGAATTGTATGTCTATTTTAGTAACTTTGATAAAGGATATAAATAGAACATTAAACAAATTTAAAATGCAGGGTATTGTTAGCTCAATAGAGGGGTACTAATAGCACCAATTATTTCCAAATAGTTTGTGACTTAGTAAAAGTAACAAAATTGGTCCCTAACTTCTTAAGTTGTGTCATTTTAGTCCCTAACGTTTTCAAAACTAATCAATAAGGTATGAAATTTGGTCATGATTGGAAACTCAGTTTATATTTGTTTTAAAGACTTTTCAATCTACTTCATTAAGCGTAATCATTGAAGCGAGACAAGGGGTTGCAGGATCTTATTTGTTTGATTTTGGGGAAAATGTACTGATATAATAGGCTTTTGAAGAATCAAATCTGACTAAGTGATTGCACATTTTCACCGCTTCGACGAATGAGTAATGACATAGGTGAAATTGTTGATAAAAAATGCGACGTCGATGAGATAAATTTGGTGCGCATTCAACGAAATAGAAAATTAAACAAATAAATACGATAAAAAGATTCAACAAGGTGCTATTCAACAAGGTGCTCATTTACCGGATATAAGCACAAATCAAGCAAATATGTTTATATATATTTTTTAAATTTATAAAATAATCTTTTCAAAAAATATATATATAAAATGATTTTAATTTTTTATTCTACTTCTTAGTTTTAATTTTATTTACATAGGTTAAAAAGACTAAAATGCTCTTTGACCATTAAGTTGACTAACGGAAATTTAGGTGAGGGACGAAATTGACACAAAAAAAAAAAAAAAAAAAAAGTTAAAGACTTATTTTGTCACTTGTATGAAAGTCACAAACTAATTGAAATTTTAAAAAAGTCGTCCAGGGCTTATTTGATAATTTCCCTTTATATATTTCTTCTCCTTTATTTCCACATTTATTACTAGTATCCTGTTTTAGTAAAATAAAATTTTAATTAATGACTGAATTTTGATACCCAAATACAGATAAAAAAAACCTTGATGACAAACACCTAGATATGGAAAAATTTCCACACTAGATAATTATTACTTTACATACAAATTCCTTTTAACTTTATTTAACCAATCACTCCTTTGAAAGACACTTTATTTAACCAATCACTCCTTTAAAACTCAATTGATCTATATTTATAAAGGGAAGACACTTTCAAAGCCAGCTAGAGAGGAGTAAATACAACTCTAATTATATACTTCATAAATTATGCTATTACTTAAGACCAGTAGTTACATTAATTTGATCACCCTTTTCTTAAAAAAATATTTTTTTAAATTATTTGTTATTTTGAAACTTTGAATAATTAGACATCTAGTTAGATGAATTTGATCGGTATAATTGTAAAACCCTAATCTCCATATATATATATATACACACACTCCTAGTGGCCTCAAGTACATATATTCATAGTTTTCTCTAAACCATCGAAGCATATACCAAAAAACCATCTCAGTTTCACTCTCAAAAGTCTCTTATATCGTACCCAAAACCCTAATCTCCATGTATATATATATATATATACACACTCCTAGTGGCCTCAAGTACATATATTCATAGTTTTCTCTAAACCATCGAAGCATATACCAAAAAACCATCTCAGTTTCACTCTCAAAAGTCTCTTATATCGTACCCAAAACCCTAATCTCCATGTATATATATATATATATATATACACACTCCTAGTGGCCTCAAGTACATATATTCATAGTTTTCTCTAAACCATCGAAGCACATACCAAAAAACCATCTCAGTTTCACTCTCAAAAGTCTCTTATATCTTACCCAAAAATGTCCTACCAAGCTAACCAAATCCGAGCATCCAATGCCCCAAATCCTCCAAACTACAATAGAAGAGACATCCGAGCCCCTCCACCCCCTTTGCCACCACAACTGCCACCACCCCCACCTCCTCTGCCACCACAATTTCCACCACCCACACCTCTTCCGGTGCAGATTTGGGGACAGTCGCCAGGGTTCATATACTATGGCGTGGAAGAAAACACCTATGTCCAACTATCGACAACCAATAATGGTGCAAAACTTGAGTATCATGTGAGGCAATTGTCACCTGAAACGTTGTCAATTTTACGTGAATCACAATGTAAAGCAAAAATAACCAAGAATTCTAATGATATCACCTCGATTTACTTTGACAAAGATTCTATCGGCTTTGATTGGCTTATTAGTGGCTGGTTAGCAGAGAAAAGAATTTCCTCCGGAGAAAGTTATTATAGGGTATGTACATATGTGTGTGACATAGAAAATGATCTTGTAATGCATGAAATTAACCATTTGATTTTTTTTTCTTCTTTGTTTAGTTTATGACATTTGTAGATGTCAGATAAGTTGGAAAATAGTTATAATTTTATTTTAAGGGAGGTCAAGTTTGGTATTATTTTTTAAAAATCGTTATTTGTTATATATTATTTGAAAAACCGTTATTCGTTATATATTGTTTTCAAAAGCCATTTCCTGTTTATAATTTTTTAGAACATTTTTATGTTTTACCAATTTTTTTGAAGCTTCTACTTTAATAAAATAAAAAAAATAAATAAAAGATATGATTCATTAAGTAAATAAATAGTTTTTAAAAAAATAAATAGTTTTTTTTTAAAAAAATAGTTTTAAAAATATAAATAAATATTTTAAAAAATTAAATAAATTAAATAGTTTTTTAAAAAAATAGTTTTAAAAATATAAATAAATATTTTTAAAAATTAAATAAATTAAATAGTTTTAAAAAATCAAATAAATAAATAGTTTAAATAAATAAACAAAAAAAAATTAAAAACATTAATTTTTTTCTTAAGGATATCCATTAATAGGGACAATAAAAACTCTAACTATCCAAACTTTTATGATAAGGATGATGGTGAGAGAAGCTTCAAGGTTCCCAACACTGCCCAACACTGAAGGAAGTGGTTGAAGAAGGCAAAAAGATTCCTAGTGTTGGGAACCTTGAAGCTTCTCTTACCATCATCCTTACCATAAAAGTTTGGATATTTAGAGTTTTTTTTTTATCCCTATTAATGGATATCCTTAAAAAAATTAATGTTTTTAATATTTATTTATTTATTTATTTTTAAAACCCTTTATTTATTTAATTTTTTTAAAGCTATTTATTTATTTGATTTTTTAAAAATATTTATTTATTTAATTTTTTAAAAATTATTTATTTATTTAAAGTATTTATTTTTTTATTTAATTTTTTTTTTTGTAAACCATTAATTTATTTAATGAATCATATCTTTTATTTAATTTTTTTTTAATTTTATTAAAGTTTATAAAGTTTTTGGTTAAAAGGTAAAAAAGAAAAAAAAGAAGGTATAAAATAATATAACTAGGGGCATTTTAGGTATTTCCAAAGTCAAATTTAAGTCTTGGAGGTGTTAGAGTATAATAATAAAACATTTTCGGCTTAATTGTAAGAGCGTTTATTCAGCCTAAAAATATCTTAGGATCGAGTTACTGTCATTGCAAGTGGTATATCAAATACAAAAAATTCTCTTACAATTCCATAATGATAATATATATATATAGATATATATATATATATATATATAGATGCAGTGACGAGAGAAAGGAATAAATGTTTTTTTTTCTTCTTAATTATGTATTTCTGGATTGGGAAAGAGGATATGATTTAAATCCATAATCTTTTAAATATAGGTGTTAGGAGCTTACCATTTAGTCACCATCATCTTGTCTTCTTAATTACATTAACGAAATGAAACTGGTGTTTGAAATATTTTTAGACATAATATGGTTTGTGATATTTTATTGTCATCCAGATATCCAAAAAGCATCTAACAAAAGAGTTTACACACCCACAAATCAAAAAAACACAATCATCAATACACACTTGTATTGTGATCAATTAACTGACACAAGAAGACCATATATTCATGCATCGACTGATAAACTTAATAATACCTTTTTACAGTAATGCTACATATCCCTCTTAAAATCTCATATTTTTCATCTCACCACATGTGGCATGTGAGGTGTCAAATGGTGGGTGGATACATGGGGTAGGTAAGATAAATTATCATTAATGTGTATCCACTCACAATTTGACGCCTCACATACCAAATGTAGTGGGAAGAAAAATGTGGGATTTTAGGTGGGATGTTTAGCATTATTGTACCATTTAATCAATTTAAACAAATTATTTAAAATGATAAGACACGATTAATTTGTATGTGAAATAACTTTTAAGTTTTCATCAAGCTAAGAGATTCAACTCAAATATTGTTAATACAGGAGATCAACATCCATGGCGTATTTAAACAAAAAATTGCTGTCGATACTCAAAAAGTAGTTTTTCACTCAATAGGCCGGTTAGAGAAGATCAAAATTCAAAAACCAAGATTTAAAGGATTAAATGGCTTATATAGAATCAAAATATAAAAGTTTAAACAAAAGTCCCACATCGCCAAAGAAGAAGCATTTTGAAAACCATATAACCAGCAGTAAGCACTCTTTCAATCGCCGAGCTTGGTCACGCGAGCTTGTGACCCGAGTGGGGGCATTGAGGTAATGGGACATAGGTTCGATCCATCGAGCCGGGTCCATGGTTGGTTCATGACTGGCTTGCCCGTTTCAAGCCAAGAGTTGGTTCACGTGACTCCTGCGAAGGCTGGAGCCACATGGATCCTAGAGAGGAGGGCACAGCGTGAGGCTGGCTTCACAGAGCAGCGACTACCTCCCTCTCTTGGCAGTGAAAGGATCACAGGCTGGTGCCATCTGGGTCCAACATGGTTCTGTGGGTTGGGCTCAAACTGGACCATCACCTTTTTCTTTTCTTTTTTCTCTCCGAAACTTCTTACATTTTTTTATTTTAATTGCAGAATTGATTATGTTTTGTATATGTATTATCATTTGGATCTCGTGAGTTTTTAATTAAAATTAATCTGCTAAAACTCATAACTTTAACTTAATCACTTAATTGTGTCAAAATTCATGTGATTACTGATTTAATATTAAGTTGCAATATATGATTCTAATTCATGTGGTCACTCTTTTCATTAAAATGGTGGATGAAGCTAAAACTAACATACCAACGGAAACACATCACTTTTTAACACGAGTGGTAGGTAGTGCACATCCCTTCCACATCGATAGTAAGGGGTTCGAGTCCCACTATGTGTATTTTACAAGTATATGTGGAAAGTTTTCTACCAATTTATCAAAGTAAATATCAAATCGCGTAGATAGCTGACCGGGGTTTCGAGCAAAGGTGACGGAGCCAACCCCCACCAGGCAGAAAATCCAAGAATAAAGCAAACCGCTAAAACATCTTAGAAGTTTTGGAGAGAAAAAATAAAAAATAAAAAATAAGGTGGAGGTACCAATTAGAGCACAACCCACGGAGCCATGTTGGCTGGCCCTTAATCCCAAATCCGAACACGGACACAATGTTTTTCAAGAAGTAAGAGGTTGAGAGGCCAGAGCCATCTTGTTAGCCAAGAGTCTATGCCTTATTTTTATTTTTTATTTTTTATTTTTTATTTATTATTTTTTTTCTCTCTCCAAAACTTCTAACATTTTATATATTTAATTGCAGATTTTTTTAAAAATAATTATCGGTGTCAAATTGCAGAATTGATTATGTTTTATATGTGTATTATCATTTGGATCCCATGAGTTTTAATTAAAATTAATCGGTTAAAACGTTAAACTTTAACTTAGTGGTGTCAAAACTCACTTGTGGTCAGAATTGATTATGTTTTTAAATTATTTTGTTATTTAAACGTCTCTTTTAAAAGTTTTAATGTTTAATAGATTTTAAAAGGTTAAAGATGAAATTACCCTTTGACTATTAGGGTTGACTAATTGAAATTTGGTTGGACGATGAAAATGATACAATTTTGAAAAATTAGAGACTGATTTGGTAACTTTTGTCATAGTCGCAAGCCATTTGAAATTTAGAAAATAGTCGTGGATTTATCTAGTAATTACAAAACGAAATAAATAGAAGAAATTTTATTGTTTTGTATAGGATTTGTAAAAGGAATTACAAGAAAGAATTCATAATTTATGATATTACCGGATATTCATAATTCATAATTTATAGATTGCAATTACTTGGAGACAATTCACAAAAGAAGATTGTTAGAGGCAAAGTCATATATGCCCTTGGAGCCAAAGCAAATTTACTTGAAGGCAAAGCATAAATGAATACCATTTAACATTAAATAACATCAGACGGTGCTGCGGTAGTATATCATCTCTATTTAAATTTTAAAATAACAAAATTACATACATTCAATGACAAAAGAAAAAAAAAAAAAATCCCCTTCCGATATGGTTTAGTGGTAAAAACATTCATTCAGTCTGACAATATTTTAGAATCAAGTTACCATCATTACAAACGGTATACTAAAAAAAAAAAAATCCCTTACAACTCTGTAATGATAATATATATATACAGAGACGGACGGACTGGAGGGCTGACCCGGACTACATCCAGGTCAGCTTTATGAAAGAAGAAAAAAAAAAAAATCGCTAAAAGTTAGCAAACCAATCCAGCCTTACATCACTGAAAGAAGAAAAAAAAAATCCCTAAAAATTAGCAAACCAATCCAGCCTTACATCACATCAGTTCATCTCGTCACACCAACCCTTTCTCTGCTTTAAATACTGGTCCCACACTTTTTTTTTTTTCCTTTTACAAAACTCACACATGGCCACATAGCAGGATGACACATCTTCTATCATTATGTCAAGTGCTATATTGTTATTATGTTAATTAAAAATTAAAATCTCAAATTATTAAACAACATACATTACAAATTTACAACAATCATCCACCTTCAAACTCAAAAGAAGAAAAAAAAAATGCATACTTCGTTATCACACTTGGAGACCATTTTCTTAATTTTTAATTTATTTCTAATTAATAAATTAGGGTTTTGAGTTTAATATTTTTAATTTTGAGTCCTTATTTTATCACTTCTAATGAAACCCTACTCAAATTTTGTATTTTTAGACACAGTGATTAGTCGGCTGATGGTTAACTCTGTCCAAAATTTTATATATATTATTATCTTATCGAAAGTTTATGTAATTTTGTTTACTATATGCATTTCGAGGTGTAAGGTTCTTTCTGTCTCCCTATATAAATATATCTTTGCTTTTTAACTATGAAATTTCCTCGTAAAAAATTGTAGTTTTGTTTTAGCCTACCCGAACAAAAAATCATGGGTACGCCCCTGTATATGTATATATATATATATATATATATATATATATGCAGTGACAAGAGAAATGAATAAATGTTTTTTTTTTTTTTTCTTATTTACATATTTCAGGATCTTTCCAATTACATATTTCAGGATTGGGGAAGATGATATGATTCAAATCCACAATCTTTTGGATATAAATATTAGGAACTTACCACTTAGTTACATTAATGATATGACATTGGTGTTGAAATATTTTTAGACATAATATGGTTTGTGATAATTTATTGTCATCGAGATATCCAAAAAGCATCTAACAAAAGAGTTTACACACCAAGATTTAAAGGAATAAATGGTTTATATAGAATCAAAATATAAAACTTTAATTGAACCAAATTGATACCATAACAGTTTTTAACAAAAGTCCCACATCGCCAAAGAAGAAGCATTTTGAAAACCATATAATCAGCACTAAGCACTACTTCAATCGCCGAGCTTGGTCACGCGAGCTTGTGACCCAAGTGGGGGCAATGAGGTGGTGGGACATTGGTTCAATCCATCGAGCCGGGTCCATGGTTGGTTCATGACTGGCTTGCCCGTTTCAAGCTAGGAGTTGGTTCATGTGACTCCTGCGAAGGCTGGAGCCACATGGATCCTAGAGAGGAGGGCACAGCGTGAGGCTGGCTTCACAGAGCAGCGACTACCTCCCACTCTTGGCAGTGAAAGGATAACAGGCCGGTGCCATCTGGGTCCAACATGGCTCTGTGGGTTGGGCTCTAACTGGACCACCACCTTTTTCTTTTCTCTCTCCAAAACTTCTTACATTTTTTTTTTAAAATTTTAATCGCAGAATTGATTATGTTTTGTATGTGTATTTGAGAGGCAGAGCCAAGGAGAGAGCAGAGATACGTGGTGGAGACAAGAGAAAGAGACAGTGTGACAGTGGCAGTGGCAGAGAAAACCTAGGAGTGAATTTGAGAGGCAGAGCCAAGGAAAGACGTGGTGGATAAAAGAGACTTAATTACCTGACAAGAAAACAGAGATGGGGCGTAATCATGTCTTTTAGAGCCATAGCCAGAGCCAAGACGGCCGGGATTGATGTATCGCCGCCGGAGATCGAGATCGGAGAGATAAAGAAAGAGGAGGAGGAGGAGGAGAGTTTGGTTGAAGCAAATTGACTGACCAGATTTTCTTAAAATTTATGAATGTTCTTCTATTAATAAAAGAATGTTTGTAGTGCAATTTATGAATTTTTTTTTTGCCCATTTTATTCCCACTGTCAATATATAATTCATGTTATTAACTTATTATGCGTGTATGTGTTTGTGCCAAAACTAATTAGCTTTTTGCTTCTCTCAATTTGTTTGTTAACTTGAAATCATGGTTTAATTAGTTTCATATTCATATTATTTCTGATCCTATTCTCATGTTAATTTGTGATGCTACTAAGTTCTAGCAAGTTATTATGAGTAACCATGAGTCACAAGTAGCAGCACAGAGCATCTCCACTCCCTCAATTTCATGAATGCTAATCTAATCTAATCTAAGCTAATCTCCAGCACCTCCAGCTGTGGAGCTGGAGATTTTTTTTTTTTGGAATAAATAATAATAATAATAATAGTAGCTAGGAATAAAACAGTATATGGTTTGTGATATTTTATTGTCATTGAAATATCAAGCTAAGAGATTCACTCAAACACTGTTAATTTAGGAGATCAATACTCATGTCGAAGTTAAACAAAAACTGCATTCAATTATTTAGAAAGAAAATTTTCAGTCAATGTGTTAAAGAAGATTGAAAAAACCTAAGATTTAAATGATTAAATGGCTTGAATTGAATCAAAATATAAACTTTAAGGACTCGTTTAGCATACTGTATTGTATAGTGTTGTATTGGATTATATTGGATTGTATTGGATTATACTGGATTGTATTATTGTTCGTACAATCATACTTTTGAAAATAGATTGTATTAAACTGTATTAAATAATACAAATGTTTGTATTTTATTGTACTGTCTTGTATTAAATAAATAATAATGATTATATATTAATAAATTTAAATTTTAAAAAATTGAAAATTATATTATTAAAATTAAAATTAATAATGATTTTATTTGACTATATTTTTGTTAATTCATGAAAAATATCATATATAAATATTAAATATTTTCATATGAGTACAATATGATTATTTTTTTTTATTAATAATAATTTTTTTAAAATTATTAAGAAAATAAATTATCAATTTATTAATTTATTTTATTTTATTTTACTATAAGAAAATTCCAGCAATAAGTAAAAGTGGGAACATTTAAAAAAAAAAAAAATTTAATTAAAAAAAAAAAAAATTGTAAAAGTTGGGATCCAAAATCAAGTGAAGCATCAAGCATCGCCTAATACAAGCTAATGAGGTGGATGGGACTGAGTCTGAACCATTGTTGGCAAATAACCGGTCCATTGTGTCCGCGTTGGGAATTGGACTTAAAGGCCGGTGCCATCTGGTAGGGACCAGCATGTCTCCGTGGGTTGAGCTCTGATTGGTAGTTGGTACCACCACATCTTTTTTGTTTTTTTCTCTCCGAAACTTCTTACATTTTATATATTTAATTACAGATTTTTTTTTAATCTTTAATTCAATAATTATCAGTGTCAAATTGCAGTATTTAATTACTTATTTTTTTAATCATTAATTCAATAATTATCTGTGTCAAATTGCCGAATTGATTATGTTTTGTATAGCCGATGTTGACACCCATAAAATTTATTAGTACATACATATCTTATTAAAAATTTTAATTATAAAAATATCTCAATCGAAATTTACCATTAAGGATAAGTTACTTTAATTAAAAATAAACCAAATAATATATATACTCAAATCTTCAAATATATATATTTTTTTATTAAAAAAATAACTTACCTTTAAAAAAAAAACAAAAACTTATAATAAACCCTAATTAAACTTTAATTTTATTTTAAGTATCAAATTTTCTCATAGTTATAAACTTTATCTAAAAAACAATATATATATATATATATATATATATATATTTAACTATAACCGTAAATATCAACAAGTTATTATTATTATTATTATTTTATTTTTTAAGATAGTCATAGATGTCAATAATAATTTTTTTAAGATAGCTGTATAAATAAGAGAATTTCAAATTGAAAATCGTTTAACCCTATATACATATTCCCTTTTATAAGGTTTCTATATTCGAGATATTTCCAAAAGTAAATTGAACCGTCATTGAAAAATGATTTAATTTCAAAAATAATATGATTTTTTTTTTATAAATTGGGTGTTGTAATAATTTAAGAGAGTTTATAAATAATATATATTAAAATGAATATATTTATTTCAATTGGCATTAGTATAGGTGTTTATAGTAATATTTAATTTTTAAACTTTAGATATGGATTTACTACTAAGTTTTATAGGTATCAATATCCGTACCCTATGTATTATCATTTGGATCCAGTGAATTTTAATTAATAAAATTAACAAAACTCACTTGTGACCCTCTGGGTGTGTGCTTAACAGAACAAATGTTCTTTCTTATTGTCATGTGGTCGCTCTTTTTATTAAAATGGTGAATGAAGCTACGACTAACATACCATGTGAAAAGCACATCACCTCTGATCATATGTGGACATGTGGTAGTGTATCTCCTGTTCATATTGGTGCCTTTGTGGTAAGAGGTTCGAGTCTTAGTATAATCATTTTACAAACACGTGTGGGTAAGTAATCTCTTATTTGTGGTAGTAGATATTTGAGCCGCACATGTATTATTTGATTTTGGTTATTCTCGGTTTTTATTTTTTTTTAAATTTGATTGATTCATCTCAACAGGGTGACCCACATTGATTTATTTCTAAAACTACCCATTTTAATTATTAATTATCTTACAAACTTAACTCACTCCATAACTTCTCTCTGTATATTCTCAAAAAAAAAATATATATATATATATATACAAATATATATATACGATCCCGTTTACATTGATATAAATATATATGAATATTGAATGTGAGCCACTCATTATGTAGAAGTTTTGACAAGTACATACACACTAAAGGGTTGTTTGTTTTTTTCACTTAAAATTTAATAGGTCTGAATCATAATTATTAAGTTGTTTTGTTTGTTTTTTGAAGTGGTCAAACAACTTAAAAATACCAAAAAAAAAATAAAATAAAATAAATAAACCTTTAAAAATAAAAAATAAAAAATCCTGACATTTCACTGAATTGAAAATCACTGAATTGCATTAAATGCAATCTAAAATCTTTTCTTCCGATATTATCTCTCATATATAACATATTTCCAATTCCATCATAATTATATATGGTATAGAAATCTTTATTTTAATATATTAACTATTTTAAATAACTTTAAAAATAAAAAAGAACCCCAATTACTTCTTATATTGGTGTTTAATATCAATACTTTATTATGATATTAGGGTGATGTATTTATATATTATTTTTTTTAGAGTGTTTTGTGTGAGTTTTCATACTGCCCATTTTATTTTTTGAAAAAAAAAAAAAAGTTTTTCCTTTCTTAGTAAAAATGAAGTTTGTTTATAATCGAAAAAGAAGACCGTGATCATATGTGTTCAATATAATTATTATTTTTGGATTGTTTTTATTCCATATTATATGTATAATTGTTTAACATGGGTATAAATGTAAAATTACTTATGTTCAGACAATTTTATTTTTAAAAAACAAACGTGTTGACAATGCATTCAGATGTGAGAAAAAAAAAACATGTCATTCCAGTTCAGATTTCAATCCCTATTCAGTCTTTAGAAAAATTCAGGACTATTTAGTCTTCAGACAAAAAAAAAAAAAAAAAAAAAAAAAAAAAAAACCACCTCTAAGTCAAAGCATGAAAAATGAGTGGTTCCCATTCAATATCCTCATATATTTACATCAGAGCGCACTGACTTGAACATATATATATATATACACATAAATATTCAAGTCAGTACGTACTGATATAACTTCATCAGTTCGTTAGGGTGATGTATATCAGTACTTTAGATGTGGATCATTATATTTAAATATTTTAACTCGAAGTGTATGCACTAACTTCTCCATAATCAGTGGTCCACATGCATTAATACTGATATAGTTACATCTGTGCGTACTGACCAGAACGGGATCATATGTATGTATATATATATATATATATATATATAGAGTGAGTGAGTCTCTCATAAGAGATCTCTTATTTTAATTTCGGTAAGGACCATAATGAAAACACGTTGATTTTAATTATTTTTAATCTGAATTTTTTTTTTTTTTTTGGATAATGAGTTCAATGACATCTATATATGAACAAAATTTGAGAATTTTCTGAACACTAAAACTATTTATCTAAATTTTGTTAAATATTAAGGTATCAGAAAATATATAGAAAAATTCAAGAAAATGAGTTATAGTATTCAAAAAATTCTCAAATTTTGTTCATATGTAGATTTCAATGAACTCATCATCCATAAAAAAAAAAATTCAGATTAAAATTCATTAAAATCAATGTGTTTTCATTATGGTTCTTACCGAAATTAAAATAAAGGATCCTCATATAAGTTTCCTACATTTGTTAAATATAATATCTTTTACTCAAATCCAGCACTTCTTCGTTGCATTTTCTTTTTTCTTTTTTTCTCTCCATTTTGTTTACCATATTAAGGAAGATAAAATAATAATAAATAAATAAAAATTATTTGATCTATATTAAAGAGGCTATAATAAAATAAAATTATATAAAAAAAAAATTAAAAAAAAAACTTAGTGACAATGAAAAGTAAAACAAAATACAAGTAACTTCAAATTTATTGTTTTGATTATCGTGTTTCTTTAATAACATGATCTGGATGTAAGAAATTAAACAAAAAAAAAAAAAAAAAATTAGGTTCTAAAGTGTTAACAAAAAAAACTTTTTTCAAATAAACCCGTTATTTGGATGTGGGGTTTTATTAGAATTCAATTTGTATGAGAGTTTTATTGAACTGTATATCTATTTTTGTAACTTTGATAATTATATAAATAGGATATTAAACAAATTTAAATTGCAGGGTATTGTTAGCTCAATAGAGGGGTACTAATAAAACCAATTATTTCCAAATAGTTTGTGACTTTTGTTAAAGTAACAAAATTGGTCCCTAACTTTTTAAGTTGTGTCATTTTAGTAGCTAAAGTTTCAAAACTAACCAATAAAGTATGAGTAGTTCTGTTGCCGTCCAAAAAAGTTCTCACACACCCATTTCTTTTAATAAAAATTATTATTACTAAAATATCCACAAACTAAATTGCAATTATTTCAAAAAATAATAGTAATAAAGAAAGATAAAAAATAAAAATAAAAATTTACTCTTCACATCCATTGATTGCACTCCAAACCCTAATTAAAACTCGAATTAAACGAATTTCATAAACAAACAATTCCAATTAACTAGATATATATTCTTCACCGTAACTTTTGCCATAACTCTAGCTATCGGCAAGTTTCATAAGTACTAATTAAACTGACCCACAGTTATTGAGTCAAACCCTGCTTAGTTCATCTAATCAACTCATCTACCCATCATGCACCAAACTTTACCTTCAATGATTTTAATTGTTAAGTTGTAGTGCAAAACAAGGTCTGGTAATCCATTATCAAATGCATTTTTGTTAGGTCAAGTTAGTTTGACCAAATTTTTTTAATAGGTTAGTTTGACCAAATTTAGAATTAAAAGATAAAAATACCCTTAAAATTACCTATCATTTAAATAAATAAAAAATTATTATGTAGAAAAAAAAAAAAAAAAGAGGAAGAAGGAACCACCATACCAGTCCAGGCCGGCCTTCAGGCAAGACAATCAAGGCCTTTGCCTAGGACCTCCTCTCTTTGGGGCGGCCTCAAAAAAAAATTTGGAAAAAAAAAAAAATTGAAAAAAAAATTATTTTCAAAACATTAATTTGAGTCCTCATCTTGTTGAACCAGGATCCGATCCTCTCCTTTCCTCACCTCACCTCATCCCATCCTCACCTCACTTAATTTTATGAACATAAGCATTGCAATGAATAAATGATTATGATGTGATTGACACTTTATTAACAACCAATCACATTCTTTAAAAAGGTGAGGAAAAGGTGAGGATGAGGTGAGGTGAGGAGAGGATCCTGATCCATTTAAAGGGGGCCTCAAAAAAAAGTTATTGAAAAAGAAAAAATATATATTTTCAAAAACATTAATTTCTTTTGAAAGTTTCGGCCAATGGAATTGTTTCATTATTTGTCATTAATTAGGTAATTTGGAGTTAATATATATATATATATATATATATATATATATATATATATATATGGGGAATTTTTTTTTACAATCCAATTTTTTCTTTTTACACTTCTTTTCTAAAAACACTCCCTTCTTAAAATTTAAATTTTAAAAAATTATAAAGATATTTCATTTTGTTACAAGATTATCCTTTTTAACTTTTTTGAATTAAATTATTAAAAAAAAAATTATCTCTCCTAAATCATTAAATTAATTATTACATATTAAATACTCTCTTCTAAATTTTTAATTACCATATTAAACTCTCTCTCCTCCCATACATATCTTTAGTTTTCTATCTCCATTCTTTCTCAAGCAAGACTAACAATTAAAAAAAAAAAAAAAATTTCTAATAAACTTGATTTTTAGGAACCATATGTATGTATATACTATTAAAAAAAAAAAAATTCAAAAGACAAGTACTTTTTTTTTTTTTTTTTAAATCGAAATATGAAAATGTTTTTTGTTACTATTGTAGGTATGTGATTGCCTAGAGAACTTTAATTCTTTCATTAGTCTTAGAAATTCTAAGTTTAATCGAATCTAGTTGAAGCAATGTAAGCTTTCATATATATATATATATATATATATATATATAAATATATATATATTTTTAAATTGATTTTTTAATATATATATTACTGTTAGTAAAAAACTAAAATATTCATAATTTTTTTTTCTTTAACTATTAATCACAGATTGATTAAGAAAATATGGAAATATGATATTTTTTTTAATAAAGAGATTAATTATAAGAGAGTGTTTAATATGGTAATAACATATTTAGGAGAAAGAGATATTTTTTTTATTATAATAATTTAATTAGTTTAGATTGTCTTTAAATTTTTTTTGTCTTGTTTAGTAGTTTTAATTTAGGTTAAAATTGTCATTAATAAAAAAAAATTAAATTAGAGTGTGAATAGATAATTTGTGAATTGTAAGGAGAAGCTCTCATATATATATATATATATATATATATATATATGAACTCCATTTTTATTTTATAATTACAACATCATTTTTTTTTTTTACATTGTAAAACCTCCCACCACATCAAGATTTTCTTCTTCAATTGCAATCAATCTCTTGTGTTTCATTAAGAAAAAAAAAAAAAGAAGGTAATTTATTTATTTATTTTAAATTTAATGTTTATTTATATTTATTAGTTTGATTTTTTTTAGGGTTTCGACTATATCAAGTAATTGATTGGGGACTAATTGCATAAACGTCCCCTAAGTTTAGGCATAATTGCATGCATATAGAGCTTTTATCTATAATTGCACATATGTCCCCTGCTAATAGTTGAATTCCGTTAACTCTAACCGTTGACCATAATTTTAACCCATAATGACTAAAGTGCCCCTAGTTATCTATTTTATTATTTAAATTAATAATTAAAAAAAGAAACAGAAAAGATAAAGAAAACAAAACAAAAACAAAAAAACAAAAAACAAAATCAATCATTTTTTTTATTCTTTCATTTTCTCAACCCTCAAACACAATCCAAAAATAAACTTAACAAACAAAAAACAAAACTCAATCCCACAAATCAAAACCAAAACTCAAATCCTCAAACAACAACCACAAATAAAATCCACGTCTAGAGATGCACATTTTTCCCTATCGAGCTGGACTTTATACTTCTTGTTGGCTTCCCTCACCTATCAAGATAAACTTAGAGCCTATTTGTTTTTCCAATTGAAAACTTAAAATTACTTGTAAGACATTTTGTTTGTTTTTTTTAAGACATTTAACGTCTGAAACTAGGTAAAAAACAGCTGAAAAAAAAAAAGCCAAAAATCTCAGCTTTTATCTGAAGACTGAAGCATATATCTATATTTAACACATTGCTTTCAGAAATGCCCCTAAACAAATTTATCAATTACAGTGTTATTCTTCTCTGTTCTTCAATCCAAAATTCTCGCCTAAATCAATCAACAAAGAAAATCCAATATTGAAAAATCAGAAAACAAACAAGATCCAATTACAACAGTTTTTTTTTTCAAAAAAAAAAAAAAATCTTGACATTTGTTTGAGCATGGAGATTGCCGACAACCTTGATGTTGGAGGAGAGGAGGCCGGTGACCACCTTGATTTTCAGAGAATCTAAGAGAGTGAGAGAGAAGAAGATCCAGAGAAGAGTAGAAGAAGATCCGAAGAAGAATAAGAAAAAGAGAACAAGAAAGAAAAAGACTTCAGAGATTGAAAGGGAAGAAGATCTGTAGAAGAGTAGAATAAAATCTAAAACGAGAAAAAGAGAAGAAGAAAAAACAAAAAAGAAGAAGAAAAAGAGACCTGATAGAGAGAAGATTGGGAGAAGAGAAAAAAGAGAAGAACAATAGTCTATAGAATTCTAATTATATATTATTCTATTATATAATATTATATATTATTATATTATATTGTATATTATGTATTAATATATAATACATAATATATAATATAATAACCCATATTCCTGAAGCCGCTCAAATAAATGAAACCTCTTTACCACTGCTAAATCCCTACACTATTTTCAAGTGAAGTAGATCCCTTGCTACACGAATCGACCATCTCGTCCGTCATAGATCTCCCCCAACTAAGGAGTACATACAGTTTACGGCTCTTGACAACTGCTTGGTCTCAGCCACTTCGCCTGAGCAGTATGTTGACCTCGAAATCGGTCAACCTCTGATTGATCATTGGATCAAAGAAGGGTACTCTCACCTCCATATCGGAGCTGTCAGAATCATCCTCACTCTACATGGCCAGAAAGGATTACCTGTTACTGCTCGTGTTGCTCTCCTCAACACCATCTATAAGGAATATGAGCATGCAGTTATTGGCACTTGTCTATCTACACTTCATGCTGGAAGTATATCACTCACATACTACCCTAATTTCAATATCCCTTTGAGAGATGCCAACCTCCACAACTGCCTCAAAATACAACTTCAGATCTTAGGAGCACCCATGCTACCAAATTCTTATATGGCAACTCTCCATCACCAGATCGCCTACCGGCTTCAAGATCATGCCCTTGATCTCCCCATTCCTGGCCATAATGGCGATACTATTTTCATCAAGGCCGAACGTGAATATGAAGTTCCCACCATTATCCAGATTCCAAAACAACTGCCTCGAGACAAACTCAAAGAAATCATGCCTCTCGAATGGATCACAAATTATGAGAAGGCTTTTCAGAACACAACTCCTGTTGTTGCTTCTGACACCAAATATATCAAGGAAAATGATGGCTCCATTAAGACGGTTTATGAACCTCTCTAAAACACAAATTTTCCTTCCAGCTCTAATCCTAGTGCTCCTCTTATGTTTCAGGCACTAATGATCCAACCAGTCACTACTGAAGATGACATCCCGATCCATAGCTTTGAAGCCAATGGATCCCCGATCTACACTGACAAAATCAATCGTCATTTCATTTGGGACGACGACCCCAACATGTGCGATGCTGACTGCATCTGTCGTGACTGTCTACCAGATCTCACTCCATGCAAAACTGTTCACAAACAATACAAACCAGATGATCCAGAAAGCCCATGGATAGGCTTAAAACCTACCAAAAAGAAAGCCCTTCCAATTTATGACAGAGCTTTACAAATCCTTCGATCGGAAGGTCTTTTACCTTTCCCTGCCAATACTACTCCATCTTTGCCTATACCCTGTTTTATGGCTTCTAACTATGACCAAGACTTCCCTCCTCTGGAACCCTCTTCGAACCCTGATATCTCTCTGTAAGATCCATCGAGAAATAAAATATAACATCTGTGTGCTTCAAAATCATGACTTCTTAAGTATCCTCTACTTCTCTTCAATATTTCTTTATTTGATTCAAAACAGCCTAACTCTCTTCCTGGACTCCAAGAATCGAGGCTTTGATACCATGGCAGTGGCAGGGAGCCTTAAAACGCCCTTGTTTTAGTATTAGTGTTTTCCCCACTTGACGACCTTCTCTTGGTCTAAACAGGGTACTCACAAAGCAAATTGACAAAGACGATTAAGGACCTTAAGCCAAAGAATCAAAATCCCATTTCTGATGTGCAGGATCCTCAACTAGAGGCAAGCACAGAGCATACTAGGACTATTACAGGTTGTTTATTATCTCAAAAAGAAATATTGAAGAGAATGAGAGGATACTTAAGAAGTCATGATTTTGAAGCACACAGATGTTATATTTTATTTCTCGATGGATCTTATAGAGAGATATCATCTCCTTTTATAGGTGAGATGATGAAAACATCCAAATTAATGTACAGTGACATGCCAAACTCATGGCATATAAGGTGGCTAACATAACAGTACAGCCACCGACACAACAAAGCACACCGACACACACGTGATACATATGTATACACGAAAGTACACTCGTGATCACATATGTAATTATTATACATAAGAAAATAAAACACCCACGTTCTTCATGCATAATCATAGGGTAAAGACAAAGTCACGGGCTTGACAGGTTGCAAGTGGCATGATAGTCGTCATCCGAATCTTCAGCTCCACAAATGTGGCAAGGCCATGTGTCACGCTCGATGGAGTCTTGTGGATGGTCTGGAACAGAGTCTTGGAATGGATGCCAGCTTAGACCAGGGTCTCTGATGACATTTGGGAAAATATAACACTGATGAGGTGGAACCCCATTAACGTCGCAAAGGAAATTGAGCAATGAGATCTGGAGATTCTGAGGGTATAGCTTAGGATAATCATATGTGGTGTGCCATTCATAGCAAACGTTTAACGTCCAAAGGAGTCTTTTGTGAGGGTTGAAACGATAGGGTCGATGGAATATCCAAATGCAAGAAACCGCCGAGGCAGATTCCTTATCAAGTTTCCATAGATTATGATAACCCATGAGTTTGGTGAGTTCAAACCGCCAAAACGAAAGGGAATTGAACCAGGTCAAGAAAGTCATGAGGAGAGAATCTTTTTGAGAGGGATCATGGAAAAAACCATATAAGGCTTGGAGGGGGAAAACAACAGCATGATGGTGGAGTACAGACATGCACCATAGAAACCATAAAACCTAGGGGGGTGAAAAGGTAAAAAGGAGGCATTAAGAAAGGGTCTAAGAATGTCATGTTGCTGTTGGAGAATTCGTGTCGAACTCCTTGGCTCTGGATCTGGGCCAAATAGGTCCGTAAATGGGAGTGAGCGAATTCTTGGATACGGGCAAGGGAAGGTTGTGTATTAGGAGGGATTATTTCTAGCAGCTCTGGTGGATAAGCCCTCATTGTGGGATTTGGGAATGAGGAGGATGATGTTGATGTAGCCATGAGGATGAGAGGTATAGGGCCGTAGGAGGTGATGAGATGAATAACTGATGGTCGAGAGAGCATATCAGCTATTATATTGTGTTGGTCCTTCACGTGTCGAACAGTGAAATCATATCTGGAAAACCAATCATTTAGTCTCAATAGTTAAGGATTGAGAGGAATCTTATTTCGGAATTCGAGGACCTTAGGAAAGGACGAGTTGTTCATTTCAATAATAAAGTTTTTTGTCCTGAGATGAAAATCAAATTTCTGGATTCCATTTTTGACAGTGAGAATCTCCTTGTAGATTGTGTGGTAATGCTGTTGGGCGTCTTTGAATTGGCCACTAGCATGTCCACAGTAACTTTTTTGTCCGTCCTTTTCTTCAATGAGAATGGCCCCCCAACATGTGTCACTAGCATCGGTTTGGAGGATGAGTTGGCTTGTGGATGGAATAGTGAGGGCCAGAGGAGATTGGGCAATCTCTTTGAGTTTGGTAATAGCATCCGTGTGACATATGTCCCAAGAAGGAGGATTTTTCTTTAGGAGAGCTGAGAGGACCGAAGCGTATCTCGTCACGTGGGGCAGGAAATCTCTGATAAAGTTGATTATACCAAGAAATTGTTGAACTTGCTTTGTGGTTAAATTGGAATCAGGGAATTCCAATAGTTGGCTAGCTAGATGAGGGCTGGGTGGTATTTTCCATTTGAAATGTGCATGCCCAAGAAATCGATATTTGTTTGTCCTATTGAACTCTTTTTGTCAGAGAGCATGATTCCATATTGGTTGATCAGATCATAGAACTGGTGGAGGAGATGGTTGTGAGAATCTTCATCAGAGGAGAACAATAAGATATCATCGATGTAAATCATGGCAGAGTGGAGAATAGGATGGAAGATCCTAGTGATGGCCTTCTGGAATAATGAAGGGGCAGTCTTAAGTCCAAAGGGTAAAACTGTCCATTGATATTGGGCGTTGGGAAGACAAAACGCTGTCTTGTACCTGTCATCTGGATGAATACCAATTTCCAGAAAGCTCCTTTGAGATCAAACTTGGAGAAAATAGTAGCACTAGGGAGTTGAGAGAACAAAGTATTGGTCATGGGAACTATAAATTTGTCATCCCTAAGAAAGAGATTGAGGGGTTTGTAATCAATGACTAATCTCTTTTTTCCCCGAAGTTGTTCAGCTCGTTTGTCAACATAAAAAGCTTGACATGCCCAGGGCGAAGAGGTAGGTTCAATGAGTCATTGCTTAAGTAGTTTATTACATTCAGCATTGGCCATATGAAGGTCGGAATGAGACATTCCAGAATGAGAGGCCTTTGTAGGGTTGACATCTTCATTGAGCTTAAAATGAAGCTTAATAAAGAAATCTTCATGTGTCGGTGTGATTTGTTGTGTCGGTGGCTGTACTGTTATGTTAGCCACCTTATATGCCATAAGTTTGGCATGTCACTGTACATTAATATGGATGTTTTCATCATCTCACCTATAAAAGGAAATGATATCTCTCTGTAAGAGCCATCGAGAAATAAAATATAACATCTGTGTACTTCAAAATCATGACTTCTTAAGTATCCTCTCCTTCTCTTCAATATTTCTTTGTGAGATAATAAACAGCCTGTAATAGTCCTAGTATGCTCTGTGCTTGCCTCTAGTTGAGGATCCTGCACATCAGAAATGAGATTTTGATTCTTTGGCTTAAGGTCCTTAATCGTCTTTGTTAAGTTGCTTTGTGAGTACCCTGTTTAGACCAAGAGAAGGTCGTCAAGTGGGGAAAACACTAATACTAAAACAAGGGTGTTTTAAGGCTCCCTGTCACTGCCATGGTATCAGAGCCTCGATTCTTAGAGTTCAGGAAGAGAGTTAGGCTGTTTTGAATCAAATAAAGAAAATATTGAAGGAAGGTATTCTCATCTATGGCAAACACAACAAAGCACACCGACACACACGTGATACATATGTATACACGAAAGTACACTCGTGATCACATATGTAATTATTATACATAAGAAAATAAAACACTCACGTTCTTCATGCATAATCATAGGGTAAAGACAAAGTCACGGGCTTGACAGGTTGCAAGTGGCATGATAGTCGTTATCCGAATCTTCAACTCCACAAATATTATAATTAAAAGGGTATAATTGTCATGTTACAGGTTTTCAAATATTGATATTCAGACATCATAAATAAAAAACAAACACATCATCTAGATTTCAGATTTCAGTCACCATTCAGACTTCAGTCAAATTCAGACCTATTCAGATTTCAGATAAAAAAACAAATGCCACCTTGGTGCGCATTCAACGAAATAAAAAATTAAACAAATAAATACAATAAAAAGATTCGATAAGGGGCTCATTTACCGGATATAAACACAAATCAAGCAAATATGTTTATATATATATTTTTAAATATATAAAATGATTTTAATTTTTTATTCTACTTCTTAGTTTTAATTTTGTTTACATAGGTTAAAAAGATTAAAATGCTCTTTGACTGTTAAGTTAACTAAGGACATTTAGGTGAGGGATGAAATTTACACAACAAAAAAAGATAGGGACTAAATTTGTCACTTGTATAAAAGTCATAACTAGTTGAAATTTTAAAAAGAGCCCATGACTTATTTGATAATTTCCTTTTATATATTTCTTCTCTTTTATTTCCACATTTATTACTAGTATCCTGTTTTAGTAAAATAAAATTTTCATTAATGACTGCATTTTGATACCCAAATACAGATAAAAATCTTGATGACAAACACCTAAATATGGAAACAATTCCATACTAGATAATTATTAATTTACATACAAATTCCTTTAAACTTTATTTAACCAATCACTCCTTTGAAAGACACTTTATTTAACCAATCACTCCTTTAAAACTCAATTGATCTATAAAATAAAAAAAATATATATATATATATATATATTTATATTGCCATTTAATTGTTGATTTAAAACGATTCAGAACAATTTTTTTTTTTACTGAGCAATTTGGTTTCCGAATGCTATACCTAAATCCTACCAATGTGATTTTTTTTCAAGGAAATATATTTTTTAAAAAATTGGTGCCGTTTGGTGCCTTTTTTTTTTTTTTTTGGTGCCGTTTGGTGCAATTTGGTGCCATTTTTAAAATTTTTTTTAAAAATTGAATCTTAATGATCTTAATTAATTAATAAGTCTTGATCGTTAAAACTCTTACCCCCAAGGCATATTACTTGCCCTGTTTCATTATTTATAAATTAGATAAATATTCAGTGAAAGTAGTTTCGTTGTAATCTAAATTTATATCATTAAACATACGATTATGTCTCATAACTGTTCATAACTTTGTGATTATAAAAAGTAATCTGGTGATCTTTTAAGCTATTTGGAAGCATATGGTACGCATTTGCCACAAAGAAAAAGTTGGATTGCTAAAAAAAAGATGATTGTGAAATGAAGACAGATTCAAAAAGCAATGAGTGGGGAATATTCAAGGATGCTTTTGAGTCTGGTATTCTGAAGGTGAATAAGAATTTTCTGGAGAAGCTATTATATTGTTTCAGATGTGGCCTACAAAATCTTAGGTTTGTGTAAAAACTTTTCTTGAGGAGAGTCTGGGTTGAGGGTTGTAATAACAATTAATGATCAAGTCTTATGTTCTGTCCACCTACATTTTGACATATTGAAATTAGGTGGTTCTCTAGTAAATACGTCTTAAAATTATAAGTTAAGGTCGTTCAACCACAGCTACACATTCACATTGTGTGTGTTTATTATATATATATATATATATAAAGGGAAGACACTTTCAAAGCCAGCTAGAGAGGAGTAAATACAACTCAACTTATATATTTCATAAATTTTGCTATTATTTAAGACCAAAAGGTGGAAATACATACAGTAGAATTATTATCAGAGAGTCCGACTGGTGAAGTCAGAGAGACTGGCTTTTGTGTTGTTGTTGGAAATGGGGAGAATGTGAGGATGTGGGAGGACATAACAGAATACAGTGCCTTTGAGAATTGTGTTTCCTCGAATTTATGCTTTGTTTGTCAACAAAACTGGGAAGGTGTCGGATTTTGGAAGTTGGAATGGTGAGGTTAGGTCTTGGAACGTGCCTTTAAGGAGACCTCTTTTTGATTGGGAATTGGATTATTAGAGGAGCTTTATGCAGGTGCTGAATGTTATACCTATTCGTAGGGATTTCAAGGATGCTTTAGGTTGGTCATTTTGTCCAGACGGTATGTTTTCAATTAGCTCGTTTAGAAGATGTCTGGAGGATGATAATGATATTGAAGAGATTTCTCATAAGTGGTTTTGGCAAGGAATTTGTCCACCTAAGGTGGAGATTTTCTTTTGGCAATTGATAAAAGGAAGAGTGTTGGTGAGGGAAGTGATTCAGAAGTTTGGTTTTACTAACATGGTGAATGCAAAATTTCCTTTGTGTAACACTAGTATTGAATCAGTTAATCATTTATTCTTGAGTTGTCACTGGTCTTGGAGATTGTGGTCGGAATGTATGGTTTGGTGGAAAGTCTCCTCATGTCATAACAGTTCTATTCTTGGATGGATGCTTGCTTGGAACACATTATGTCCGGAGATTAGGTGAGGGAGAGCTTGGAAGACACTATTTCATGCTGTTGTGTGGACAATTTGGGAGGTGAGGAATGATTTGGTTTTCAAAGGCTCTGAGGCTAACTTTGTAAAGGCTTTAGATTCAGTGAAATTTAGAGTGACTTTTTGGTTCAAATATCATGGTTGTGGTTCTCAAGATGCACTATCCCTAATTCTTCTTGACATTAGTGATAAATTTGTGGACAATAAGGTGGTTAAGAAGTCCAAGAGGGCCTCATGGTGTCCTCTTGGTGGTGATGATCTGGTTTTTAACGTGGACGGTTCGGCTTTAGACAATCTTGATATGGTCAGCATGGGAGGTGTTCTTTGTAATGCCGAAGATAGGATATTATGTTGATTTTCTTCTTCTTTGGGAGTTCTGGATGCCATTTTGGCTGAGGTGCATGCCATCCATTATGCATGTTCGTTGATTGCTTCTAAAATTAGCTTGGTGTCTCGCAATATATATGTGATTAACGACTGTCTTTCTGCAGTTTCTTCAGCCAATGGGGAAGGTTTTGGCAATTTTCAGCTTGTGCGCACCTGATTTATAATATTTGGGCTTTTCTTCAGAATTTTGAAAAGGTTGCGGTGGTTTTCAAACCCTGGGTGTCGAATTTCCTTGCTGACAGTGTAGCTAAAAAAGGTGCAAATGGATTAGGGGATAGGCTGGAGTGGGGGGATTTGTAAGGTTTTGGTCTGTTTGAAGTTATGATTTGTAAGGCTCTTTTAGGGCATTGTTGTTGGTTGGTTAGTTTGACTTTAGGATGTGAGCGATAGTCATGATGCTATTTTGCAATTGTTGCATCTGTTTTAGATCTTTTTATTGCTACATTTGTCTGTTCCGAATGTGGATGGGCATTGGCTCTTTTTTGTTTTCCTGGATCTTTTTAGGTGGCTTCCTTTTTGCTTGTATTCTTATTTTGGCCTAATTTGACCATCATTCATTAATATTGCTGTTTAAAAAAAAAAAAAAAAAAAAAAAAAAAAAAAAAAAGACCATTATAGTTACATTATAATAATTTGATAACCCTTTTCTTAAAAATTTTTTTTTAAAAAAATTATATGTTATTTTGAAGGTTTGAATAATTAGATATCTAGTCCGATGAAATTCGATCGGTATAATTGCAAAACCCTAATCTCCATCTATATATATATATATATATATATACTCCTAGTGGCCTTAAGTACATATATCCATAGTTTTCTCTAAACCATCAAAGCACATACCAAAAAACCATCACAGTTTCACTCTCAAAAGTCTCTCATATCGTACCAAAAAATGTCCTACCAAGCTAACCAAATACAAGTATCCAATGCCTCAAATCCTCCAAACTACAATAGAAGAGACGTCCAAACCCCTCTACCCCCCTCTGCCACAACAATTGCCACCACCCACACCTCTTCCGGTGCATCTCTGGCGGCAGTCGCCAGGGTTCATATACTACAGCATGGAAGAAAACACCTATTTTTGAAGTCTACGATGAAAAGTAACCATGCTACGATGAAAAGTAACCATACTTACACGCTACATTTAATGTATCGCGTGTAAGCATGCTTTGTTTTCAACGTGTAATCATTCACAATGTTGCATGTTCAATCATTCAATATGCATCAGTGTGAATGATTACTTGATTTAACATGCAACAAATGTCAATAATTACACGCTGAAAACTTGATTTAGAATGCAACACAAAGGATACACGATGGAAACAAAGCATCCTTACACAAACAAATCTCTCTTTTTCCTAGTCTAACCTTGTTCTTTCCCAAAGCAAACCACATCTCATCCTCACTGGCACTCGGGAATCGAATTTGGCGGAGCAATAGGTTATGTATGTACTGCGCTTGAAATAAATCCCGCATGATTCTGGTAGACCCAAGTAATGCCTAAAACATCCTTTCTTGAAATCTGCCAACTCACCTCGGTCCACCAACACCCTTTTGATGCCATGGATAAATTTTAGTTTGCAATGCACTGTTATCTTTATGTCATATGCCCACGTATTCCTCAGGTGTACCAAATACTGATCTAGGTCTTCATTCTTTGTTGCATGTTCATTATGTACTACGTTATTAGTCTGTTATACATGCTCGTCGTTCTCTAGTATGTTCCCAGTCTCTGATAGGTTCCCAGCCTTTGCTACATTCTCTGGTACGTTTAGATTCTCTACTACATTCTCATTCTTTACTCGATCTTCATTCTCTGCCATCTGCATTATCGGTTCAGTCTCATTCTCTTGTACATTCTCATTGTCTGGTTACAAACTGTAAATATTTCCAAAATAATTAAAAACTATAACCCACTTCGTTACACGATAAAAACACCGACAAAGTTCACAAAAATACACCAAACATCCTTACATGTTGAATAGCAAACTTCATTACACGATGAACTATACAAAGATTTACACGCTTAGTTGTAAAATCATTTCAACGTGTAACCATTCTGGGAAATTTACAAATTCACAAAATCATACTCAAAATCCTTTCACGCTAAATTCCTTACATGATGAACTATACAAAGGTTTACACGCTCAATAGTAAAATCATTTCAGCGTGTAACCATTCTGGGAAATTTACAAGTTCACAAGATCACACCCAACATCCTTACACGCTGTATACTAAACTTCTTTACACGATGAAATATACAAAGTTTTACATGCTCAATTGAAAAGTAATTTTAGCGTGTAAACATTCTTGGTAATTTAAAATTAACCAGAATGGTTACAACCTAAAATGACTTTTCAATTTACAATTTACATGATAATATTACTAATTTACAACACATACATCAAACCTAGATACCTTACACGCTAAATAACGAACTTTCTTTCACGATGACTTATACTATGGTTTACATACTCAATCATAAAGTTAATTTAGTGTGTAACCATTTTTGGGTAATTTCAACCGTAAACTATGAAATCATTCATACAAAATACAGACAATGTTCACAATAATAAAACCCAAAGTTCTTCGATCTTTAATTGAAATAAGGAACATACCTTCAAAGACTTTCTCTCTCCACAACAGAATTGTTTGTTGATGATTAGTTCGTCGAGACAACCAAATCCCGTCTCCGGTTTTCTCTGTCCACACTATTTTCTCTCTCTGAAAACCACTTTCTGAATACCATTGTCTTTTTCGAAGTTGAGACGTCAAAATGGTTTTTAATTTCATTTCATTTTTTAATTTTTTTAATTATTTATGCTTTCAAATTTCAAAAAATTACCGTAATAAAATGCCACGTCATGCATGCAGTAAGGGCATACTTGTTCAAAAAACATTTCTTTTAGATAAAAAAAAAAGAAAACTTATTGAAAAATAATAGTTTTGAATACACCCATAATTTTAGGGCTATTAATGAATTTTGCTCAATATATTATGTGGTTTGGTAAAGTTATTGATAGAATAGAAAGAGAGAGAGTTAAAAGTTAGAGAAAGAAACTTACTGATAGAGACAATTGGAAAAGAAAGAAAGTAAAAAGTAAAATAAATAAAAAAAGGGCAAACTCATTTGTTTCAATTCCTTGAAAAATAAATAAATTTGTGTATAAATTTTCAATCTATAATTGGTGTATGAAGGTTCGAGTCCCACTATACTCATTTTATAAGCATATGTGAGGAGTTTTCTCTCGGTTTGTGGAAATAGTTATCTAGACCGTGCATGTATTATCTAATCTTGGTAGGTCCCAATAGTTCAATTGTAATAGTTGTAATACTTCAAAAAAATAAATAAATAAATCAACATGTACAATCTATTTATAACTTGCATTCCATTTATTACCGATGTGTAAAATTCCATCTATAACTAGAAATCAAAATCGAGTTTTTAACTACACCGAAAACTTTTCTCTCTTCTAATTCTCCTGGTAACTTTCTCTCTAACTTTAAACTTTGTCTCCCTTACAAATTATCTTTATATAAATTAACAAGATTTGACCGAATCTAAATATTAAATTGTTTTTTTTTTTTTTCAATATACCATATGCGGATATGACGACTTGAATGGAGACATTGACAACTGAATGAACACTCTTTACCACCAAATCACAATACACGGTGGTAAATATTAAATTGTTTTACTGCTTTTTCTACTTATTCTTTTCATTTACTAAAATATCCATCTAAGTAATCAGTTTTAAGGTCTTTTAAATATTAAATTGTTTGATATTATTTTTTAGTTTTTTTTAGTTTTTTTGAAAGGCAAAATTTATTCATTGGCAGAAGCCAAAATCAAACACACAATAGGAACATTAGGAAGGACCAAGTAACCACACCAACAACAAAGACTCAAAAAGCAAAACACAACAAGGCCATAAGGAAACAAGAAATGGCCTAAGCAAACAACAAGGGACTAGGAACAGACAAGAACATGGCAGCAAGCCAAAAAACCAAACAAGGACCTGGAAACCAGGAAATCACAAACAAACAAAAAAAGCACAAGAAACCCAAAGGCAACATAAGATATCGCTCCAAGATAAAACATCCCCACTAATTCCAGAGCCTCTTTTAGCCAGCAAGTCAGCAAGGGAAGTGGAAGCCCTTGAGCAGAACACAACAGAAGCAAGACCAAGCCTGTGCAGGCAGCAACAAATATTGTAAATGGTTTGAGCATGCTAAATATTACCAAAGCCACTGTTTTTAATCCACGAAACGGCTACCTTAGAATCACCAACATGAGATCGGTCGAGTAAAAATGGATTCTTGGAGTGCTCTCTCTCTCTCTCTCTCCTAAAATCACTTTCTCTCTCTAAGGTC
This sequence comes from Acer negundo, assembly GCA_035582765.1. NCBI lineage: Eukaryota > Viridiplantae > Streptophyta > Magnoliopsida > Sapindales > Sapindaceae > Acer > Acer negundo. The sequence goes on along the minus strand of CM069241.1, from coordinate 9,618,249 downwards.
TGATTTTTGGCTCTTAAAAAACAGATGAGAGAAAAGATAAAAAATATATAGGAAGCCCTAGACAAAACTACATCATTTTGGTTTAAAAAAAAAAAAAAAAACGAATTTTTCGCTCCCAAGGTCGCTTCCTACAACAGTGAACGTTGGACGGTGAACTTCTCTAGAAAAAGTTCGCTCCTAAGTTTGCTCCCTACGATAGTGAATTTTGGATAGCGAATTTTTCCGCGAACTTCTCTGGGAAAAATCTGCTCCCAAGTTCGCTCCTAAGAATGAAAAATGCAACAGCGCAACAACTCCATTTTAGAGCGAACCAAAACATGACCAAACGACATTAAAACATATCGTATAATATACCGTTGGAAATATATGGATGTTTACTTTCTATTACTTATTACAAATTAAGGTTTTGATGTTTGTAGAAAGAGATATAGTCATTTAAGCGACCAAATGTAACAGGTTGCCCAAACTCATGGCATAAGACTATGTGACCCAAGACCATTCCAAGAGAGGAAAAAGGGGACCTATCTAATGGTCACACATCGCTCTAAGATAAGCACACCATCATGCTAGCGCGGACCTTTCTAAACACACTTCAGGAAACGAATTACACAACACACAACCGCACTTAAATCTAACAGTGAGGTGTAAGTGTGAAAAGTGTAGTGGATGCGCACATATAAATAATTAGAACACAAGTGTAAGATGAACAAAGCATGCAAGAATTTTGTTTGTGTGTGTATGTGCAACAAGATCTCTTCAAAGAGTCAATGAATAAGTGGTATACATTTGAAGTGCTCTTGAGCTTGAGCCTTTGATGATGTCATTGAAGCTTGATCACGAACTATGAAGAACCTTATCTATCCTTACAAAATAAATCCAATATAGTTTGTCAACGAAATAAATCAATCAAAATATGAGAAACTTATAATATTTAAAAATATTATTTTTTAATGTACCCACATGTACGTCTTTTTAATTTTTTTATTATTTATTTATTTTTCTAACGGCAAGATAAATTTTATTAACAAGTTGAAAAGCTAGTAAAGAATATAATAGACACAAGAAATATTAAATAGTTTTACTATTCTTTTAAGATAATTTGGTACAATTTATACAATTTTACATATAATAAATAAGGAAACATTTCTAAAGTTCTGGAGTTGCAGTAAAAATGTGAGAAATGTTTTACATGTGATAATAAGGTGTAGGAAATATTTAATTATGCTTGTAATAGCTGAAGCAAATTTATGGGACTGCAAATGGATGATTCTTTCAAGCTACGTTTCGTAATTAAGAAATGAATCAATTCACTCTGGTGGAAAGAATCAAAAAATGCATATTGATTTCTGTTTTTACACGGAGTTATGCCCGGAGCACAAGGTAAAGTTCCACTTCCATTTATACCCTTGCAGCAAGAATTTTTTGTGTTGGTAAGACCTAAAAGAAAAAAAAAAAAAAAAACAACAAAAAAAATGCAAATTACTTTAAATTGATAACATATAGATAAAAATAAAAATACAATTCTCTGTTAAATACTAACCATATAGTGCTGGAAATGTGACAGCATCCATTAAAACCTTGTAAGCATCTCCAAGAGCAATTTTAGATCCCGGAAGATTAGACTGTACTTTTGGTAACATTTTAGAAAGAATTTTGTTATATTCAATGGCACGCATGTTCGCTTTTTTGGCACATAATGTCTTGTGTATTGGTCCAATTTCTAGTGCTGGTATACACCCGATTGCACCAAGATTATTAACTAAAAACTTGCGAGCACCAAGCTTATACAATCTCTGTTATAAAAATCAAACAAATCTCATCTATCAGATGCATTCGAAGACTATGAAATTAAGGTAACTTGAAAATGTCAATAAATTATAATTCAACATTAGTAATTTTTTACCTTTAAGCTTTTGAAGAACTCTTTCGAAACTATTTGTGCATATTGTCGAACAGTGTATTTCAGATAAATTGTAGATCCAAAGCCATCGTAGTCATTGCTCATATCAACATTTCCAATATCAATAAAAAGTAATGATTTTGATAAATAATGGGCAAGGCGCTCTTTGCTTCTAAAACGCTTCTTCAAGTTCTTGATTGTAGTCTCAAAATAATCAATTTGTTTGTAGAAGGGTAAACAAACTCCCTGGAGTCAAGAATTCAACATAACTACTATACATAAGCATGCATGATTATTTTGTAGTGTAATAAGTAATAAAGAATCTTATAATATGTTGTAAAGATGACATACGAGAGAATTTTTGCCCGCGGAAAGAATGCCACAGCCACCAGATGCATAATTCACCCCGGTACGCAATGTCTTATTCTCCATGTCAGATAATCCTAAGTATGGAGGAGGAAACGGCAAACCGACTATTTGGGCTAGGGGTGATATATGAAACATTGATACAAAATGATTATTAATAGTGATTTATCATAAATATTTATTTTAAAAAATTTCAGATCTTTTGAAGATAAATATTTAAAAATTGGAGAAATGTTAGAAAAATAGTTAATGACAGTTACCTATAAAGTCAGCTTCCGTTCGACCATTAGTGTATCGACCGTTAGGTTTGCCATCACCAAAATCTACTCCGTATGGTGAGTAATTAGCATTAATTGATTGTGGCTGGAGAAAATCGTTGTTTCCACAATCAACCGTAGAATCCCCGAAAACATATAGAGCTGGAACCTTAAACTTAACTGTGTCTCTCAACTTCAGAAATTTCACCAAAGATTTTTGGGTGACATTAAATGGTGGTACTCCAGACAGATCTCCTTTGGGTATTTTAATAGAAGCAACGTAATTCCCTAAAAACAAAAAGAAAAGGGCAAGACGACAAGTGGTATGACTTAAGCTTGAAATCATTCTCTTCTTGTATTTTTGCATTAAATCAAAGCAAATATTGGAATTTTAAAAAAGAAAGAGAACGTAAAATCTTGATGTGAATTGTGAAATTATTGTGGATATTAATAATTTTTTTTTTTTTTTAAAGATTCAGTTTAATATGTTAGAACTCCATGGACGTTTACCTTATTAATAGGATATGAGACCAGTATTTGATTCATCTAATAAGTTTTTGTTTTGAGGTGTTTAGTTAGCTTTAAACAGATTTTGTTTTTTTTGTTTTGTTTGTTTTTTTTACAAAAACTTTAAACAGATTTTGTTTTTCATTCATAACCTTGCTGTCAATCTTAACAATTTTGTTTAGTATTATTGTTTTTTCTTTATCAAAATTTAAGAACAATAAATAATCCTTTTTTTTTTTTTTTCTTATCATAACATACTGTTTTTACAATATGCATTTTCCAATTCAGTTTTTAAATTCTTTATTGATTTGAGTTTTGATAATCTATTTAAAATCTATGGATACATCAACCAATAATTATTGAATATTAATCACAAACTCTAAACATGTTCACAGAAGAGAACAAATTAATACCAGAAGTTGTACCGACGGTATCTTGTCCTGGTGGTTGGAGCTAATCTTCACGTGGAAGTTCCACCACCAAGGTTCTTAAGCATTGGTAGTCGTAAATATTTATTTCATCTTTGGTCACGAATGTTTATAGAACCTAACTATTGAAAGATTTCTAGGCTTTCAAAAGATAGGTATTCTAAAAAGTTCCTAACAACCATAGTTAGTTCGAAGTTTAACAAAAGCGAGATATTTACACTGTCCTACATATTTTCTTGAAGATTGATAGCTTATCCGATAACAATTTTACAATCTTTTCCATTAAGATTTTCATTTAATCATTTCTTTTACCTTTCATAAACATAGCACATGCAATGCATGAAATTCGAAAGTTATATAATCTCAATCGTATATAAACACAACACAAAGAATCAATATCACATAATCCAAAAACATTAATCAATATTTCTATAATATCGGAATCATACTTCATAGTCAAATGATTCATATACAAATACGTGAAACACCACTACATTTCCATATTTTACTTGATATAATATTCACTTATATTATTAGTAACACACTTATTCTCATTTCAACAATACAATCATTCAATCATCAACTTATTAACAAAATCAATGGACAAAACAATTTAATTAAGTCCATGTTTAATTTAGAGTTTAGAATCCCCCTACCTTGATCACGAGAAATACAATTCTAACTTTTCAGATTGAATCCACTCCCAGGACATTCACAATTATATCATGAGTAGGTAACAACACACCTACAAGATTACGATATCTAAATTCAAAACAAGCTAAGGTAATAATAATCTCAATTACTCAACACACAAAATTATAGACGACTCTTAACCTCAAATACCTCATTCAAGGCTATTAATCATAATTTTATACTATAATACTTGAGAACAGTGGCGGACATAAGAGAGGGTTTGCCCGAGCTGTAGCCCGGGCAGCCCTCCAAAAGAAAATTAAATTCAATACATCTTTAGGTCTAATTACATAAACACCCCCAATATTTGATAATATTATAAAACTATGATATTTTATCTAAATTTAGTGAAATGTAAATATTTTATTGTTCATCGTAAAAATACACATAATATAATAATATTATGGCTTCTAACATTATAGAATTAAGCCATTTACAAGTTTAAATATATATATTTTTACTACAAGTTTAAATAATTGTTTATGCATAAATTTTACAATGTATTTCATATTATTGAGTAGTCCATTATTGAATAGGTGTCATCTTATTATTAAAAAAAAAATAAACAAATACTTTTATCAAGAATTATATAATTTTTGTTTATTATTAATTAATGACTTGCATGTCTTGTATTGACGTTATTAATTTCGTATACATTGAGGAAGAAAATCATAAGAGTTTTCTCCATAATACACAACGAATTTAATAAATTTAGTGTGAGAGAATTTATGAGTCATTAATTAAGTATTATAATATATAGACTAAATAAAAATAGATAAATAACTATTGATAGTTAAGGAGTTGACTTTATAATATTAGTGTATACCGAGAAAAAAATATTATATATATATATATAATTTAGCCCGGGCGGTAAATATTTCCTGAGTACACCCCTGCTTGAGAACCTAATTAAAATTGATTCTAAGACATTTCCAGCACTTGGAAATTATGCATTTCGAATTAAATAACAGTCAAAAGGCTATATTATTCCTCCATTTCTTATTTTCGAAATTCCACAAATTAGAGAATATCATCCTCATATAATAATTGACATCAAATATTTTAAATAAACTAAATATCCATCAATTCTTTGATATCACAAGTATACTCAACCCTTAATACACTTTAAATAATTTTTTGTGAAAACCCAATTGTTTTCATTCACAATTTCCACTTCCAAAATTTACTGCAAGTATAATTATTCTCTAATTTTATTCAAGATTGTTTACCCAACTTGTCAACCGCAATTTAAACATATTTACCTCAAACATGATAATTCATTCCTAGAGAGAGAAATCTCTATAAAACTGACAATAATAACAATTCCTGAAAATCAAGTAAACGTATGAATACTTACCTTGAAAACCCATAAGAAAGTTTCAAATATCATTCCTCTTGTTTTCCTTTCTCCTCTAAATCTCTCTCTCGATTACTCTCCCTCTTCTTTCTCTTTTCTCTTTTCTTCTTTCTTTATTCCCGGTTCGTTCTCTCTCTACTGTATTTCTATTTGTCTTTTTTTTTTTTTTTTTTGTTATTTATCTCTCTTTAGTTCACCAAGTAAACTTCGATCAACCCATTTTTTAATATTTTCTTTTGCTTTTCACTTTACACATGGCTCTCATATATTTTAAGTCATCAAATTTACATGGCAAATTACATTTCCATCCTTTATATTATTTCTTATTCCTTTTCAACTCATCAATGTATAGAAAATTATAATCTTTTCCCCTTGAATCATACTAAATTCAGTTTTGCGCTACTATACAGTCCCTATTATATTACTATTACTAAGACATGTCTATTAAGTAATCCTACAAACACAAAGAGTTATACTTTTCGACGTTCAACGCAAATCTAAGGAACACAACAATTAAAATCTTACTAAGCCCTTTTCATTCGGTACACATATAAACTTTTAGGATTGTAATTTTCATTTTACTTTCAAAGAAATTAAAAAAAAAAAAAAAAGAAGATAATATAATTAAAAACAAATGCGTAAAACTCCCTCTTTTTATATAGCTTCAAAGAAACTAAAAAAAAAAAAAAATGCTATAATTAAAAGCAAAAGCAAAAGTGCAAAACACTCTCTTTTTATATATATATATATATATAGCTAATAGATAGGGCTCTCAATGTATTTACGCCTTTACCTTTAATATTGCTCGTATTCCATCCAGGTGCAATGAAATGGGAAGTTAATAGGTCAAATCAATGGCTCAATTAATTCTCTAAAATGGATTTATTACTATTAAGAAGAGTCAATCTCCAAAGCCATCCGTTATTTTCACACTTACTACAGAAATCGACACTCTTTTTTCTACACAATTCTAGCAATAAGCACACAATCGTAAGCTCACCGATACTCTCCACTCAAAAGCAGAGGAATTTATCATTTGTGAAAGCGCTTTCTACAGAAGCAGAAGCACCAGTAAATATGGTCAAAGCCATTAGGGTTCATGAACTCGGAGGACCTGAGGTCTCTTTCTTTCTTTCTCTTCTGCTCTGTTTTTTGTGTTTAAATAATTTCATGATAAAATTATGACAACCCATATGATTAATTCGTGTAAAGTATGGAACCCATTTCAAGTTTTGGTTATTAGATTATATAGTATTTTGTTGTATTGTCAAATTGTGATTCTCTAGAATCATATATGTTGTCGTGTGGTGGAGTTATAGTAACTTATAATGTGATTATATTCCTTTCCAAGATTTGATTATAGTAAAGTATGGAACCCATTTCAAGTTTTGGTTATTAGATTATATAGTATTTTGTTGTATTGTCAAATTGTGATTCTCTAGAATCATATATGTTGTCATGTGGTGGAGTTATAGTAACTTATAATGTGATTATATTCCTTTCCAGGATTTGAGGTACTAGTTGTGATTTACTTGAATTAAATTTTTGGGAGTGAGAGATCATTTCTAGTTTTTTATAATTGGATTCTTTCTGGATGTAGCTGATTACTTGTGTGTGTGTAATGGTGAATTGGTGACAGGTTCTTAAGTGGGAAGATGTGGAAATAGGGGAGCCAGGTGACGGTGAGATACGCGTGAGAAACAAAGCAATTGGGCTTAATTTCATTGATGTCTACTTCCGTAAAGGAGTTTATAAGGCTGCTACAATGCCCTTCACTCCAGGTTCGGTTTTGTTCTTTTGATGTTTAGTAGATAAGTACTTTTTGTTATTTTATATTAGTAGACCATAAAAAAAAAAAAATGAAAACTTTAAATGAAGAGATTGTTGCACATTGTGTGAAGTTATTAAGTTTGACATAACATGTGATTCAAATGATGGTTGGGTGAACTATACATGCTTTCAGTGATGATTGCCATTGTGGGTTATGAGTACGTTTCAAGCAACGATATGCTAGATTGCTAGTCATGAATTGTTGCAAATGAAATCTACTTGTAATCAACTTTTGTTCTTCTATTGTAGGTATGGAAGCTGTTGGAGAGGTAATAGCTGTTGGCCCTGGACTGACTGGTAGAAAAGTTGGAGATCTTGTGGGATATGCCGGCAATCCAATGGGTTCGTATGCTGAAGAGCAGATCCTTCCTGCGAACAAAGTTGTGCCTCTTCCTCCCTCTATTGATCCTATTGTTGCAGCATCTATCATTCTTAAGGGTATGACAGCTCAGTTTCTACTACGCCGTTGCTTCAAGGTAGGTTCCACTGCATATGCATCCTTTAGCATTTTCTTTTCAGCAAGTTCCAGATGGATATGAAATAGTTTTCTACTATGAAAACGGAAATGATATAAAAAAATCATGTCAGGTTTATCCTTTAAGAATTCATACTTGGATGATGTGGAGTTATGTTTGGTCATTCAATCAATGCATGTACATGTCAATTTACATTGAAAGAAAGTTATCGTCACAAATATACATGGCATCAGTCATTTACATCACATTCACTTAGAGATATGGAAAAGAGAGCAATAGGTTAAGATTATTACTTCTTAATGAATTTCTTCACAAATTGGAGGTCTCTATCGATTACACCTTCTAATTTTTGAAAATTGTGACTTAATTTATTCGCTAAGAATGCATTGCTCGTCTTAGTAATTAATACCAAGGTCATAGTGCCATCGTCATGATAGATTGATAGCAATTCCCAAACAGAGAGAGTACGTTTGGTACTTCTTTTTCTGATTTTACTCCAGCTTACATGTTGGGATTCTCTTGTATGCAGGTTGAACCTGGACACACAATCCTTGTCCATGCTGCTGCTGGTGGGGTTGGATCTCTATTATGCCAATGGGCAAATGCTCTTGGTGCAACTGTCATTGGCACCGTTTCAACAAAAGAGAAAGCAGTTCAAGCCAAGGATGATGGATGTCACCATGTTATAATCTACAAGGAAGAGGATTTTGTTTCCCGTGTCAATGAGATAACATCAGGCAAAGGGGTTGATGTTGTCTATGATTCTGTTGGAAAAGACACCTTTCAGGTAATATGACTCGATTCTCCCAATGATAAACAGAAACGATAGTGATCCATAGGGCATAGCACGTAAGTAGTAACTTTACCGTTTTTCATATCAGCTTACATTAGTATTCAAGGGTACATCTGTTCTGAGATAATTAATCTCAGTTCAATTAATAAAGGTCTAGTAAGTGGACTTGAAAAATCCCATTTCCCGTCAAAAGTGTAGAGTTAACCAAATTGTTTCCACAAGTTGTTCTTGGTCCAATGCTGATAAAATGAACCCAGATTGACCCATGTTGGTCTGTAATGAGTTCTCCGGTTGATTGCCCTAGTTAGTACCAACTCTACTTGATCTTTCGTACCCAAAAACTTCTCTGGGAAAGAGTATTTTTAACATGGAAGTTTTATCCTATGTAGGGATCGTTGGCATGCTTAAAGATTCGTGGCTACATGGTGAGTTTCGGGCAGTCATCAGGCACGCCAGATCCAGTTCCATTATCAGCACTAGCACCGAAATCTCTCTTCTTAACAAGGCCTTCTCTCATGCAATACACTACAAATCGAGATGAGTTGCTGGAAACTGCTGGAGAAGTATTTGCTAACGTTGCATCGGGTGTCTTGCGGGCTCATGTAAATCACAGATACCCTCTGTCGCAAGCAGCAGAAGCTCATGCGGACCTCGAAAGCCGCAAAACATCCGGGTCAGTCGTGCTGCTACCATGAGGCAGCAGAACAAGTCCTCAACTGGTGTTCAACTGTTGATGTGAGTAAAGAGAGTTTGTGCTAGCTATAAATATATGTACAGTTCTCAATATTTGACTGGTTTGTAATTGCTATTTCTCGTGTTTGATGATTTCACCTCATAGCCTCAAGATTGTTGGATCAAATCGATGGATTTCTTTAAAATTACTATTGCTGTGGTAATCCTCCGGTTAATTGCAGGTTAAAATCCAATCAAATACAATTCAGCTATATTTATGTACATGAACGTGGTTTTTTTTTTTTCCTTTCTGAAAATTCATAAGATCATAGTCAAGTGTAAAGGAATTTTACAACTTATTTAAAATCCATCATAATAGTTTGAAATTGTATACTAACAGAATTAATTGATAAATAAAAAAAATTTTAAAAAAAAAAAGTTAGATTAATCGGTTAAAAATAATACAACATTTCTAATAAAAATTCGAGATAGTGAAAATTTTCGGATATGATAAGTCCCTCCATGTCGCCATCCCCAACCTTATGGGTACTAAATACCCGGTCCGAATGATTACTTCTCTCACACTTACTCGTAAAATACTCATAACATGGAAGAGGACGTGCATGATTTTAGTTTTTATAACTAAATAATTTATGTACATTTATAGTTAATTTATATATATATATATATATATTATATTGAATTAAATTTATAAATGATAAAGAAAGGAAAAAATATAAAGCCTTTGTGATAGATTTTTTTTTCGTTTTTACTTTCTTTTGTGAGCTGAACTAAGATAGGCTGTTATGGATCAGACTTTGATCCGGGTCCAACTGGCACTATCGGGTCAGGATATGAGTTGCAGCCTTTGCCCGAAAATGACCCTACCCGAACCCAGATTTATAAGTATAACCAGTTGCCCTCTCTCTATCTCCGTCTTTACAGAGAACCGAGTTAACTCAGATGATTCCAAGTACGACTCAATAACTTGGAAACGAATCTCAAATAGCAAAATCAATCAAGGTCTTACGATTTTCTTTTCATTATTCGAGTCAATTGTTCGACGAGATCTCCGTACGAATTCTTACAACAATATCGTCTAATCTATTCTGTTTTGCAGATTGGAAGTAACAACAATATGGCAGCAGTGATAACAAAATTCTTCATTGCATCGATGATCATGTGGATAGTTCCTATAGCTATTTTATTAGGATTCAACTATAAATTTCTTCCAGGTAAGATCTCGCATCATCTTATATAATCTTAATTATACTTTATTTTTATAATTTTGGGTGTTTAGAGATCGTATTTGGGAACCTTTTTTGTTTTTTATTTTATTTTTTTATTAGAAATTTGTCCTTTGATGGAAATCTTTTGATTATCTTGTTTGCTGGGTGTATTCTTCCAGAATTCTGCCTACATTTGCATTAAATTTGTTCTTCCTTTTAAGTTTTTGCTGTATTGGAGTCGTCTTGAAGAGTTTATTATTCAGAAACTTTAGTTTAGATTAAGTGATTGAGCTGCAACTCTTGTTTTAGATGAATTTCAATAGAAGTTAGAGGTGTTACTATTCAAAGGTATTATTATTCTACTAGGTGTATCCAAAAAGCATTGTTTTCGAATTCAACCGGTGTTCAATGAGTAAGTCTATGCATTAGAGACATTTTTTTTTTTTACAGATATGGCTCCTCTTAGAAGTTGTTTTGTTACTTGTTGATGGTGAAACTTACTTAAGTGAGGCCTCTATGTTTGGGAGGATCAATTGAAAACTATCGATACTATCTTTGATCATATTAATCTAATGCAAATTTCATTAGGGTACTGTCCTTGGAAAGTGTCTCTTGTGAAGAGTATATCTTAAAATGTTTAGGAAAAATAAAGGAGAAAGGAAATCCAAGAGATTGTGAAGTTCTAATGCCAAAAATGGGTCATGGGAGATAGTTAAATCTGTGGGTGGTTGATCCACATCTCTGCAGCTAGTAGACTCTTTATCTGTGTAGTGTGACTCCCTTCTATCAATTTTATGCACAAACGAACAATCCCACTATTAGGGTTAGAATTTGAGGAGAACATTACTGCTTCCAAAAGAAGTCCAATTTCAAGATAATTATATAACAGTTTCTGAAGGTTAAATTAATCTAGGTGTATCCGAAAAGCATTGTTTTTGAATTCAATGGGTGTTCAATGAGTATGTCTATGCATTAGAGAATTTTTTTTTTTTACAGATATGGCTCCTCTTAGAAGTTGTTTTGTTACTCATTGATGGTGAAACTTACTTCAGTGAGGCCTCTATGTTTGGGATGATCAATTGAAAACTATTGATACTATCAGTCCATAATTGATCGCATTTATCTAATGCAAATTTCATTAGGAGGATACTGTCCGTGGAAAGTGTCTTAAGAAAAAGAAAGGAGAGAGGAAAACCAAGAGATTGTGAAGTTCTAATGCCTTCAAACGGGTCATGGGAGATAGTTAAATCTGAGTGTGGTTGATCCACATCAACGCCTAGTCGATCTCTATAGCTATTAGCCTCTCTGTATTTGTGTAGTGCGACTCCCTTCTATCAACTTTATCCACAAACTAACAATCCCACTATTAGGTTGATAACATGTGGAGAACATTATACACTTCCTTTAATGCTTCCAAAAGAAGTCCAATTTCAAAATAATTATGCAACGGTTTCTGCTCTCGACCTTGAAGCTGTTGACATGCGTCACACTGACCCAGCATATGTTGTTGACAAGTCTCCTTAATAGTTTCACCCTGTTTTAAATTATTTTCCGTTAATGGACATTGAGTTATGCCCTATAGTTTAATGCCTGCACTATGCTTCTGGCAACTTGCATGTTTGTATTATCAGAGTTTAAGATCAAATCAGTATCATAGGAATTTGTTTTGATGGACTAATTGACTACATACTTGTTTCAAACCACTTTCTTGAAAATTATCATATTCTACATAAAGCACAGCACCTAGATGCTGATAAAGTTTTCCATGTGACACGATTAATTAAGTTCTTCAAATTACATAATGCAAATGAATTTTTACCATTAGCAAGAGTTGTTGTGCTCCCACATCTTCCATACTAAATCCCTGTAAATTATTAAGATCCTTGTATAGTAGTACTAGCTCAAGTTTGATATTCTTTAAGACAAATAGTCCAGGAAATACTAAAGTAAAACTCTAAAATGGATCATTCAGTCCACAACTAGAAGGTGGTGGTTTATTTTTTTTTTATTTTTTTTTTTTCTCTAAACATTATTCAAATATCATTTATTTGATGTCAACCGTCATAAGTTTCTTTATTGTATTGTAAGATTTGAGTAAGAGAGTTGCTTGTTCATCGTAATTTTTTTCCTGACAGGTTCAACCGGTTTGTCTCCTTACTCCAAGACACTGTTGAGTGGATTCCTCGCTGTTTTATCTGTCAATATAGTTATCGTATTCTACATTTATATGGCACTGAAGGAACCTTCAGACAAACATGAACCGGATCCTGCATTTGTTGCTGAGGCCAAAGCTAGCATAAACCAGTCTACCGATAAAGCTGAGAGTTCTTCCGAGTCCCTTAAGAAACAAGAGTAGAATGGCCAAAGCCTTGATCATTTCACCAAGAGAAGGATCAATCTGAAAGTCGTAAAACGGAGTATATTTTCTTGTAGATTAATTTTTTTTTTTTTTTTTTTTTATTTTTTTTTATATCACAATTCATGTATAATATCATCGCACGATTTTAATGTCAAATACTACAAATTTATGAAGATGTATGATGTTGAACTCATAACTTATTTCTGGTTTTTTGATGAATTGAATATTGTGTTGTTCTATCATCTTTTGAGAATTATTACATCCTAAAACCTCAGTGAGAGACCTTGTACTAGCAATATATATATACTCTCATTACTTTAAAAATGTAGTTTACAATAAATAAATATACAATCATGGTGCTCTTGAAAGCCTTGAAACATGTGGGTCACTTGTGCTGCTACAATGTCTCGATCCCTCAAAACTGTCTGTTTCCTCTCTACAAAGAGAAAATCTTCGATGGGACGGTTTTATTATTAATTGGTGAGATCATTATTGATTGGGTTAAAAAAACATTAATGTTTAATCTAGTATGTCAAATTCAATTTAAAATGAAATGAAATTTTATACAATATAACAAAATTTAAATGAAGTAAACTAATATTCAAAATCAAATTTACTTCAATTGATGAATCTGAATTTTTTAATAATCGACTCAATAAATTATATTTTTTATTAAATGTCAAAACAATATTGAAATATATATATTTTTTAAAAATAGAAATGAAAAACATATATATAAAATAAAAGCACAAATTATTCTGATTATTCATGCATGTTTGTATGCTGGTGTAATACTGTAAAGATTTTTACTCTAGGGGAAGGAATTACTTCAAAATCAAATCCATATTTTAATAAACCATTTAATTATAATTTTGTTTAATCATATATAGAACACCAGTCACCGGTCACTCCTCAAACCCACTAGTAACAACCAATAAAATACTGCCAAATCAGCACAAGTTTAATTCATTGATCATTTATTAGTCCAACTAGGCCCACCGTTCCACATGGATTCTTTCTTACAACCAGACTTCAGTCCTTTAATAATAACAAGAAAATTAGAAATGCATGGTAGAGGGGTAAAACAGTAAATTCACAACAAGGATTGGAGGTGGGGACCACTCGAGAAAATTAGAAAGGAAAGGTCACGTGAGAAGCAGCAGCACGTCTGGTAATCATTTTGGTTGCTCTCCTCGCCATTGCCAACTTGTCTCCATAACAGAAATCTTATATCTTCTCTTTTTTCACTCTCTCTACATGCACCACAAAACAGACTCTCTCTCTCTCTCTCTCTCTCTCTCTCTCTCTCTTTCTCTCTCTACTTTTCTTGTCGATAAAGTTTCCTTCATTTTTACAGGTCTCGTTTGTTGCTTCTCTCTTTTCTTTTTTTTTTTTTTTTTCTTTTTTTCTTTCAATTTATCGGCCGCCATTGTTGTGCTATTTTTGTTCTTCTTAATTCGAATCTAGTTAAAGGTTTTCTTACTATTTCAGATGTTTCTTTGATCAACTAGGGTTTTAATTAGCTCGAAAATCCTACCAGTTTCATACAGTTATACAAAGGTACTACAACCTTCTCTTGAGTTTTTAAGTTTTGTTCAATGTTTGGATGCTGAGAAACCGAAGGATAACGAGAGAAACTCGATTGTTCCTTCTTTTTTTTTTCTTGTTCCGATTTCATTTTTCCGTTCATGTTCATGTAACCAACCGTGTTTCACTCATTTTCTACTCACTCTGTTTTTACTGGAAAACTAAAATGGATTTTCTACTCAAAAGCAAAAGCTATATATCGGTGCCAAATCTGGGCCGTTAAATCATTTTCAATCTGATCGATTGTTCAAACGCATTCAATGCTCCATTTGATCAGTCCTCCACTCTCACCACTTCCCGATCTGAATCCAGAAAAATACAAACAATCCAATCCACGCTTATTTTATGTTTCAATCATAGACAAGCTCTGCAACTCTCATTAATTGCTCCCCTACTCATTTTTATTTCAAATTTCTTTCGTTTTCCATTTTATCGCTTCAATCGTTTTCTTACACAGCCGAAATACTTTTAAATTATTTAACTATAAATATACACACAAAAAAACATATTTCCAGGCTTTTCGGACCATCATTTTTTTTGTTTTAATCAGTAATTATCTTTAATATATATATATATAAGTAGATAATCTTCATTGAAATATTTTACGTAATTTTTTAATTAATGTTCACTTTTTCTGTGTTGATTTGCAGATGGATCAGAGCTGCTCTAAAGTTGACGATCATGGCGGTGCGGCCATTAGTCTCACTGTAAGCTTCCTCACTCACATCCACATCCACATCCACATCACATGCTCTCCCTAGTCCCTACCACACGCACACCTCTCTCACTCTCTCTCTCACACAATACCTTTTTTCTGTTACTGTTTCTAGCACGAACCACGCGCTCATTCTTTCATTGTTGCTAACGCACTATATATCAGACCCAGATTTTTATTTGTTCACTTTTACTGTCTCCTCCACGTGAGACAAAAGCGCGTGCACGGCCTCTTTTCCATTTACACAAATCAGAGTATTAGACTCAGATTATAATCATTATATATTATTCTTTTGATTATGCGTGCGTCTTTACGTTTGGAGGACAGGACAAAAAAACAAATACGTGATATCATAATTGTTATATCCATGAATTAATGGTTTGCACGTATAATCTCTGTTGTGATTTGTGAAACAATAGTTGTAAATTGCAGTGCGAGTGATTTTTTTTGGTGGTGGGTTTGCAGGAAATGATGTACTTAAAAAGGCAACAAAACAACCCCGATGAGGCCGCCGCAAAAAGTCCTCCTTTGGTTGTTGGTAACTTTTCTTCTTCCATTTTTGTCTTTCGCTTTTGTTTTTATTTCCATCCAAGTCCACTTTCAAACCAAGTGTTTTGCAAATGGTACAGATGTTGGAGCTCACATAAAAGTGTACTCATATTATGTAATCGACAACTCTAAGCTGCCTTCTATGGCCCCAGATCAACTCAAGTCCATTCGTGTAGTCATGGTAAATTTAAAACGAAAAAACAAACACCAGAATTAATTGTTGATTAATTAGTATAACTACTAATTATTTTCAATTACAGGTGACGGAGAAGTGTAAAAACAGAGTGGGAGTGAGATTCCCGAGCTTGCGTTCTCTGCAGGCTCACTTTACCGGCGCTGACTGTAGAAAGCCGGGGACGAAGCTGATGCCTTCACTGGACGAAAATTATGTTATGGAACTGGAGGTGGCTGAAGAAGTACTATACAGGAGAGTCTCACCTCATGAAATTGGAGAAAACAGAAACTCCATGAGTTTCTGGTTGGTGGGTTCGGATGTCAAGGTTGTCCCGAAGGAGGGTCTGTGTTGTTCTGTGCTGAAGAGTGGCGAAGGGATGCTCAAATGGGGAAAAAAAAGGAAGGTCCAGTTCCAGAGTCCTTATGAAGAGGAGAAGAAGAATGAACAAGCTCTGTCAGTTTATGTTAGAGCTGAAAATGAAGGTCAGGAAGGGATGGAGAAATCGGATGATGATAAAGAAGAAGAAGAAGAAGAAGAAGAAGAAGAAGATGATGATGATGATGATGAGAAACCAGATCAGTTGTCACGTGTGGCATTGAAGAAGAATCTCAAGAGAAAGTGCAATGTTTCTGCCAATATTGAGAGGCCAAAATGTGAGAAAAAGAAGAAGAAGCTAATCAAAAGCTCTAGTGGTAGATGGTCCAAAGAGAGGTAGTTGATTGTATTATAGTTATTGTAAGTTTCCATTTGTTTTAGTTTGATTTAATCAAGATACTAAATGTTGTTGTACAATGTGTTTTTTTTTTTTTTTTTTCTGTTTTTGTGCTTGTTGAAGGTATAAAATGGCTGAGGTGAACATGTTGAAAATAATGAAGGAGAAAGGCGCGGTGTTTGGGAGGTCAATAATGAGGCCAGCTCTTCGTACGGAGGCTAGGAAACTGATCGGTGATACGGGTCTGTTGGATCATTTGTTGAAGCACATGGCGGGAAAAGTGGCACCTGGCGGCCAGGAGAGGTTTCGGCGGAGGCACAACGCTGATGGAGCCATGGAGTATTGGTTGGAGAGTGCTGATTTGGTTAATATTAGGACAGATGCTGGAGTTCAGGATCCTTATTGGACTCCACCGCCTGGTTGGAGCCCCGGTGACAACCCGACTCAGGACCCTGTCTGTGCTATGGAGATCAAGCGGCTCAAAGAAGACATTGCCAAAATGAGCAGGTAGTACTTATAAGGCCCATTTATATATCTATGCTGTTATGCAGTCTTTTTTAATAGCATCAACTGTGTCTTATGTTATGTTGAATAAATTATAGGGACATGCAGGACTTGTTGTCCAAGAAGCATGAGGATGATATGGCTATTGTGACCACTCCAACTTCTTGTATTACAAGTCAAACCTTGGAGCATGATAGCTTCTTGCTTCCCATGAAGGTAACTATTGAATGTTGATCATTTGGGATTCTCAGTTTTGTTCTCTGTTCCCCAGATTGTTCAATTAGCTGTTGGTTTGATTGCTTGACAGGAGATGTATACAAATTTGATGAATAAGAAAGCTAAGGTTGAGGAACAACTTATGGAAATTTCACATTCTTTATCTGGAATGGAGGTATAATATTAATTAGTTTCTTTCTCCTTGAATTAAATAATTGGTTATGGTAGGGTGTCATTAAAATATATGCATGATTGTCAATTGATAAAGTACTTTTTGCGGTCTTAGAAACATTTATTGTGTTTAACAATACTTGATATTTAATGAGGATTGAATATTGATTATTTCATGATGTCCACAGTTTAAAGTGTAAAACCAATGGTGTCAATTAATGTACTTACCGTGCCATAAATGATGATGATAATGATGACATGGCTTATATAAATGGTGATAATTATGAATGCAGCAAGAAATGGAGAAGCTAAAATCATTGAAGGAAGCAAATTACAAGCCAGAATCAGCACCAAAACAACGATCACTAAAGGAATCAACCAAACCAGCACCAGCATCAAGAGGCAGTGAAAAGGAGACAAAAGAAGTGGAGAGAAAGAAGAAAGAAACAATCATCAAGACAACAACACCAGAGGGCAAGGCAGAAAAGATAGAGAGGTTAAAGAGTGGTTTCAGGATATGCAAACCACAGGGGACTTTCCTCTGGCCAGACATGACCATGTCTCCTCCGGCTACGGCCGTGGTCCCCTTTGATAACATCCTTGTGGCCTCCATACCCTCCTCATCATGCCACCTCCTCCCACCAACCCCTCCACCTGTCAAGCCATTCGCCGAGAAGCCACCACCGCCTGCTGCCCTGACTTTAACTAAACCAATCACCAAACCTTGTAATCCTGGTCTTCTCATGATTAACCTCAATGAATTGCCCACCAACCAAATTGAGGCCAAAAATCCTGCAGCCATACCATGTGTAAGTACTACTTCACTTTCACTATCTCTGTTTCCATCCATTTTGAAGCTTTTAATCTAACATGGCTTTTAATTTGTTTTGCACAGTTGATTCCTTCCATGGAGCAATGTGGGGAAGTTGAAAGACAGAAAATCATAAGGGAGTGTGAGCTGAAAAGCAGGGGAGTCTCCTCATCATCATCATCTTCTTGCTTGTCTACTAAAGCTGGAATCTGGATGGCTATGGCCACTCCTAATTCACCTTTGGGCAGTAAGTGTAGAAGGGGTTGAAGTTTATATATGACATTTTTATTATTAAAAGAATAATTGAACTCTTTATATACATGTTTAACAGGAAACCTGAAAGATAAGGTTTTCAAATTAGGGCTTCATCTAGCTAGGTCCTAGAAGATATAGATAGATAATTCTTCAGAATTTATAGGAATTGTGGTATCTATATACCCTTTAATTCATATATATATAATAAATATATGTTTTTGCATAATCTATATCTTCTAGGTCCAATTTCCTTATTTGATTAAACTTCTCTGTTTATAGAAGACTATGCAAATTTTACTTGAATGACAGAAAAGTATAATTTGTCTTCTTTTGATTGGAATAATAATATAAGATAAGTTGCATTTTACTAAGCTTTGTTTGTTTAATTTGTTTTATGAATTGCCAATCACAAATTTCATCTAAACCAAATAAAGAAATTAGATCTCGAGAAACTTGAATATAAATTCAGATCATGTCACATGTGAAGATCACAATTCACATGAAAACTGAGCATATACTTTATAGCTTAGCATATAAATTTGAGCTAACATTGCCAATTTCTCCAAAGTTGATACAACCAGAGAGTGCAGTTGTCAGCTTCTTTAAATCGTCTGTGGTGTGCGCTGCGCTTAGAGTTATTCGCAACCTGATAAAAAGAGGTAAAGCATGAATTGAAACAATTTAATTTAAACCATATTTACAACAAAAAAGTATTAAGAAGAAACTGCAACAAACCTGCATGAATTGGAAGGCACTGTTGGGGGTCTGATTGCAGTCACATGGAAACCAGATTTCAGCAAATGCCTGTTCGTTCCACAATGATTTCAGAAAATTTAGAAGCTGTTTCCAATCCACACACATAAGAGAGAGGGTGAGATAGAGAGAGGACAAACCGGCTAGCTTGTAGGGCTTTCTCTTCACTCCCCACTACAACAGATATTATGGGACTTGAGATGGGAATTCCTGTAAGAGCTTGAAAGTCTCGCACCCGGTTCCAAATTGCCGTTCTACGCCATGTTTCCTTTTTTGCCACAATAACAGCAGCTGCTAAGTCGGTACTTATTTTGTCAACAACACAACAAGAAGCCAATGGCCACAATTATAAGAGAAAAAGAATACTCCTCTTTACCATGTGCAGCAGCAGCAATGGGAATTGTTGTAGCAGTTGAAAATATAAAAGAACGACCCCTAGATTGTATGAATTGCTTCCACCTTTCACTGTTCATTGCCATCAACAAAATATGTGTAAGCAATATCCATCATCATATTATCGTAGAAAAAATGGAAGTCCTGGGATACCTAACTAATAAAAGTAGTGTAAAATGGAATGAAATTCTTCGCCAGAATTGTAAGAAATCTACACAATTACCTGCATGCTATGAAACCACCATTACAACCTGCTGCCTTACTCAAAGTGCCAACACATATGTCTACATCTCGTTCACAATTAAATGCCTCAGCTACTCCACCGCCATTTTTTCCGCAAACAAATGTTCCGTGAGCCTGAAATAATCAGCAATAACAGTTAAGCATTTGTAACAAACACTTGTAGCAAATTTGTTACAGGAAGAAGCCATCTTGCTCTGTACCGTCATAATATCAAGCATGGTTTAGCTGATGACTAAGAGTAAGCTAAATTAAAGCCTCGGAAACAAATGTTTGAAAAACAGAAATTTTAGAGCTTTCATCTGGTATCATGTTACAAGACCAGCTATCCAATGAAATAAATATTACATGAGGGCGCGGTTCAATCCCTGGAAAAAACTCATCACAGTTTCTTAGGATGTGAATACTTGAACATTTAAGAGAACTTACATCATCTAAGACTAACAAAAAGCCATACTTCTTCCGAAGCTTCGCAAGTTCAATCATCGGTGCAAAATCTCCATCCATACTAAACAAACTGTAGAGAGAAAAGAATGAACCAAATTCAATATACAAACACAAGTTCAAACAGTGGGATTTTCAGCATCTAGGTCATAAATCAAATAATAGTATAGATTAACTATTATATCGCATATCTGTAAACGACTGCCACAATTACCAAAAACCTGAACACCCCAAGCCATATAAACAAAGATAAAACTTTTAAAAAGACTAAGTTAATGTCTTTGCACAGATATGTGAACTACAAGGGCCAGGAAGAAACATGTTTTCCTGACAAGATTAAAACATACAAGGTATGCTTACGTTCATAATTATGTCATCTCACTCTCTCAGAACAAGCATTTAGACCCTGATCAGTGCTATCCATGAACTCTATCTAATTCATTAGTTTTATCATCCAAATGAAGCATGAAAGAATTGGCATTGAAAGAAGCACTTCTAATAACATGACTACCTGTCAGTCACGACAACTTTTTTCTTCATTGTGCAACTTGATCTGTCAAAACACAATTGAATTGCAATGATGAGAATGCTAGGTGTAGTGCTACGTAAAAAAACCGAAACATTAAGAATATTAAAAAGAAAGATGAAAACCTACAACAGAGAATTGAGGTGGGACATGTCACAGTGTCTATACACAAAAACTTCTACATTTTTTGTTCGCTCAGCAAGACGAATGCCATCAATTATTGATGCATGGTTATATGCATCAGAAAATATGGCAACTATTTCATCCTTCAAAGGCTTTTCACCGGCAGGCAGGAGAGAGGCTATGTTTCCAAGTGCTACCATCACAGCCATGTTGGCCGCAAATCCTGTAGGACAAAGAAGACAATCCTAGAGCATAAATTGAAACAAGAAGGAATCAGTTTCCGGATTATTATTGTAAATTATTCAGATGCATAGAATTGACATCACATGAACCCAGTACAATATGAAGACTTCAATGCCCTGGAATTCACACTGTTCATATTCATGATCTCAAGGGAAAAAATAATTACAGCTTGCTATTCATTATCAAGAAAGTAATTAAATTCAAAACAATAAATAAATCTTTAGCATATTTCTTTCACCCCATGGTTCATTTCAACATGTCATGTTCACCCTCTACAATGCACATTTATTGTTCCAAAACAATCAAGCAGACTGTTAGCAAAATGGCTCTACTCTTAAGTACAAGCATGCAAAAATCACTGAAAACTCAGATAAAGAATTATTTAGTGCAAAGCTTATACCTCCTTCTTCTTTAAATCCGCCAAGCACGACTCTAGTAGCCTATGGTAATTGGTGTATCCACAGATTAAAGCAGAGCCCCTCGGTCCCATTCCATGCTCTAGAGCTGCCTAATTTTAAGCATCGATAAAGACATTTTAAGTCTATAAAACCATTGAAACAGTAACAAAGCCAAAAAATTTTCTTAACATAGAACACCACGCGAACAAACCTTTGCAGCAGCTTTTCCGATAGTGGGATGTGAACTCAAGCCCAAGTAATCATTTCCAGAGAACAGAAGCAGCTTCTTGAACTGTCTAGAACTCATCCCGGCCTCATCATTCACTACTCCATCTCTGTACGCAATCTCATCTCCTGAAAAACCCCACACACACAAAAAGAAAAAAAGAAATTGATACAAATTCATTCATTTAAAGTTAAACCAAAACACCATGTACAGACCCCACCCCAGAAAATGAAAACCATGTATTGAAATTCAAGAAGAAAAAAAAAACCCACCAGAACTGGGAATTTCATGAAGCCAACGGTGAAATGTAGTTTGAGAGATGGAGACTTCAACAGAGGATCGATCCCATTGCTGCATTTCGTCGAACACCTCGTACTCTTTGCCCAAGAGTTGTAGTTTCTGTTCATTGGTGGAAACGTAAATGGGTCTCAGAGACCGAAGTAGTTTCAAAGATTGGAGCTTTGAAAGTGCTTCTTCGACCCAGCCGTCCCACAAGCTCTTCTCCATTATCAAAATCAAAGATGAGACGAGAGAGATAATATTTAGTCTCAGGGACGCAAGAGACCGGTTTTGCATTAGAGAGCGTGAAAGTGGTTAGCTAGCTCTGTTGAATTTATGAGTAGGTGGAACGTGGAAGAGGAACACACCTAAACGGGTCGGGTTCGGTGTAAGACTGAAAGTTAGTACCAATCAGAAACTCCGACGTTGTCAAAATGATTTTTGCTAACGATTTTTTATTTTATTTTATTTTATTAATCGGGGATCCTGACCTATCCATTTTTATCCTTCTCGGCTGCGTAACACATCCATAACCAATTTGTTGGTTCTAACGGTCTATTTGTTGGATGTTATGGAGTAGGACAGATAGGAAACATTAGTCCACACCCTCGGTCACACAAAGAGACAAGCAGGTAAATCAGAACTCACATTCGTCTAAATAAGATTTGAACCGCTGACCTAAGAGTTACCCATGCTCCAAGCCCCAAGCCCGTCATTCCACCAGCTAAGTTAGCGCCCTGATGGCTGGCCACAATGTAATTACCGAGAATATAACAAAATGTCAAGTCCTTAGACCACCAAGGCAACCACCCCGTGGTTTCTTGTTAACAATTTTTATTTTTATTTTTATTTTTATTTTTATTTAGTTTTACACATATTATATAATTAAAAATAATATAAAAAATGTTTTTAATAAAACAAAAGGGTTAATTGCAATATCAACCCTGAGGTTTTTTAAAAAGGCTTAATATTCAACTAATAGCTTTAATTACAACAGACGCCCCTACCAATAGTTGACTTCCATCCAATTTCACTGTTGATTAAGATTTGACTAAGGTTTGGGTTGAAAAGTCAATAATGCCCTTACACTTTATTGAAAATGTCTTAATTTCTCTACCTTTTAAATTATTAAATAACATTTAGGGGTTTTTACAATTTGGTCCCTATCTAATTGGGAAAAGACACTTTTTTACTTGCTAATTGATTTTTCGACAAATTGATCATAATATAATTCAAAATACAACAAATTGGTCATAAAATACAACAAATTGGTCCTAATATAATTCAAAATACAACAAATTGGTCTTAATTTTTCACTAACCGTAGGACCAATTTATTGTATTTTGAATTATATTATGACCAATTTGTTGAAAAATCAATTAGTAAATAAAAAAGTGTCTTTTTTCCAATTAGATAGGGACTAAATTGTAAAAACCCCTAACATATAAATAATTAAGTTTTTTTAAAAAAAAAAACACTTAAATAATTAAAAGAAAAGACACTCTCAGTCTCTCACGCATACCAAAGATTCAAAGAAAGAGAAACGACAAGTCACATGACTCACATCTACTTAAAAGACCAAACAACTTTGAACAATCAATAAAAAATATAAAATATGAAAAAAAAAAAACCATGAGTGAACAAAAGTGGTTTGAGTTTTTGTTGATTTGGATCTGGTTCTTTAATGATGGATTTGAAGGGGACCATGAGCAAGGCACTACCACCAGTTTCTCTCAACTGTTGTTCTCAGATGATGGTGTTGTTCTATATCTTGATTTGGATTATCATCATCAACAAACGATCTTTATTAATAGTAATTTTTCTTGTTCTTCTTATTCATGTTTTTCTGCTCATGGAAAACCTACAAAAATTATTTTCTTTTGTGAAACAACAACTACTACTTATACTAAAAGCACTTTTCAAAGTTCAAACTTTGGTGTCATTGCTTGCCTTAAATATATTCTTTTAATGTAAATCTCAGCATATAGATCGTTCCTCCATGGAAGAGCAATCTACTCAACTGGAGCAGATTTGCTCCTCTATGGAGGCTCCACTGCTCCATCAGATCAAATCGGATGGGAATGGACTATAGAGCCTGTTTGATTCGACCAAATGGTTGAGAGTTTTCCTCCATCGGTTTTTTGTTTTTTTTTTAAAAAAAAATTTAATATTTAATTTTTTTTTTTTTGTGTTATGTTTAAATAACGATTTTACCCTTAAAAATTCAGTTAACCGTTAACTCTAACGAAGTTTGACTAACAATTTTGGGGCTACAGTAATTAATGTTTCATATTTTTGAGTTTCTAAATAGTGAGACATCAGCATTTCTATTCAATATGGGTCCACTTTTGAAATTTTTTTTTATAGAAATGCATATTTACATCTCTAATGCAATTATTTAAAGTCAAATATGCATATATTTTATGACCAATCATAATAAAACAATTATTCTACTATCTCTCCTCTTTTATTATACAATTAAATACGTTTTATTCTTATTGGAGGAAATAGTTAGAAATTCTAGTTAGCATTTCTAGGAGAGTTTATAGAATTAGAAACTCAATTTCATATTCTTTAACTTTTTTTTTTGCCACATCATCTCCATATTCAACTTAGATAATAGCATTGGAGAGTGTTTTTCTAACTTTTTTAATATCTATCATATGTGGCACTACATTTTCTCCAAATGCATAATAGCGTAATGTGATTTGCATTTGAAAAAATAGTGATATGTCAACAGTGTCAAGTCAATTGCTTCATATAAGGCATATAACTAAACTTGATAGACATCCAAATAAAAAAGTGGTCTTCAATGCTTCACTTATAAAATATATGCTTTTAATGACATGTCAATTTATTATTGGTCTCCTTAAATATATTTTAGAATTGTTTAATAAAATAAGGTAAAAGATAAGAGTGGTTGTTGACAAGGCCAACAACAAGGCCAACAAGACGGCCGGCTAACAGACCGTCTGAAATCAGAGAGTCATGTTGACAGTCTCTAAAAAAAAAGTTGCCACCTCAGCTTGAAGTTGTACTAGAGAGATTGCATTGGAGATTGATTTTTTAATAAAATGGATGTCCACATGACATCTAATTTTTTCATAACTTACGTTAGCATTGGAGATGTTCTTGCTCTAAGAGTATCGTATTTTTGAATTTCTAAATAGTGACACATCAACATTTCTATTCAATATGGGTCCACTTTTGAAAAAAAATTATATAAATGCATATTCACATCTTCAATGCAATTATCTAAAGTCAAATATGTATCTATTTTATGACCAATCATAATAAAACGATTATTCCACTCTCTCTCATCTTTTATTTTACAATTAAATTAGTTTTATTCTTATTGGTGGAAAGAGTTAGAAATCATAGTCAGCATTTCTATGAGAGTTTCTAGAATTAGAAACTCAGCTCCATATTCTCTATTTTTATTTTGTCATATCATCTTCATATTCAACTTAGATAATAGTATTGGAGAGCATTTTTATAACTTTTTTTAATATCTATCATACATGACACTACATCTTCTCTAAATGCATAATAGCAAAGAGCATCTCCAATGTAAATATACATTTTTGAATTTCTAAATAGTGACACGTCAACATTTCTATTCAATATGGGCCCACTTTTGGAAAAAAATTATATAAATGCATATTTACATCTCCAATGCAATTATCTAAAGTCAAATATGCATCAATTTTATGACCAATCATAACAAAATAATTATTCCACTCTCTCTCCTCTTTTATTTTACAATTAAATGAGCTTAATTTTTATTTATGGAAATAGTTAGAAATCCTAGTCAGCATTTCTATGAGAGTTTCTAGAATAGAAACCCAACTCTATATTCTCTAACTTTTTTTTGTTGTCATATCATCTCCATATTCAACTTAGATAATAGCATTGGAGAAAGTTTCTCTAACTTTTTTAATATTTATCTTATATGGCACTATATTTTTTCAAAATATATAATAGCATCAGAGATGTTCTAATGGTAAAACTCAAGTCATGTTATTGCAATTAACCCAAAATAAAAAGAACGGATGAAAGTAAGTGGCGCAATACCACTGTTTGTATTCATCACTAGGTTTAGTTACATGTGCAAGGCACATGTTTTAATTTATATACATAATTATAATATTTGATTATAAATTAATTTTGATATAATATAAAAATAAAATAAAAAACTAAAATTATATATATATATATATATATATTATAAAATAAATAAAATAAATAAGAACATAATAGCATAAATATAAAGTAAGAAAGGAGAGAAAATAGTAGCAAAAAAAAAAGAGATTCTTTTATTCCTCAGTACTTCTCAATATCTCATACATCAAGATGAAAGCTCTTATTTATAGTCTTACAAATCTTTACAATCATAACTTACACAATAATGGATATAAATTACAACATAAATTGACCATAAATCATTTGGGTGTTACAAGAGAAGTTAGGAAGATGATAAGCTTGATTTCTTAATGTGGACATCCACTCACATTAAAACATTGAATAATGTTTTCATAACACTCCCACTTAGATGTCCATCATATAGAGAATATGCCTCATTAAAACCTTTGCTAGTAAAAACCCAGTGGGAAAAAAAACTAGCAGAGGAAAAAGAGTACAGTATTCATCTACATATCAAATTAACCTCTGAAGGAATTTGGGGTACAAAACTGTCTTGTTAAAACCTTACTAGGAAAACCCTATGGGATAAAAACCTAGTGAAGGAAAAAGAGTACGGTATGTACAATTTTCTCCAAAATCAATATCTCCCCCTGATAAGGTGATAAATACGCTCCCCCTCATTCTGACGTAGATGCTTTAATATTTTGCAAAGATATTGCATCCCGATATTTTGTACCAAGATTTTATTTGTTGCAACTGGTAATGTATTTATAAAACTTCTACGTATTTTTTATCACCACCTTTTTGGAGATCATATGTAAAGAACTTTAATAAAATTGATTTCTGAATTGTTCCAACTTGTTATATACAACATCATGTTGTTTTATTATAAAAACACAAGTTGAACCTATATTTGGTACTTCAGGACCTAAAATTCTTCAATAACAAGAGGAGATCATACACCACTTTAAGTTATGGAATAAATATCGAGGAATCCATTCAATGTGTTTTATCCATGGAAAAGTACTTCAGGACATTTTCCTTACATATGTTGACTCATGTTTAATGTCAAACTTATTAGCTGAGACTAAATATTGTTTTTCAAGATTTTTCATCTTTAGAAATTATTCCTTTGATATATATAATTTATAAACTTAGCATAATTTTTACTAAGCTTTACACAATCAACATATAATTATTTTAATAAATATTCACAACGACGAATACATTACATGCATTCTGATTGTTTAATTTTCACTATACAAAACTTCATGTAGCTTTGAATAACCTGCTTCAGACATTTAAATCCTTCGAGGATTTTTATTCATTGTCAAACTAGGTTTCTGCAATAAACCTTTTATTTTAATTCGTACGAAAAATATTTAATAAGTTTGATGTCATCAAATATGTGGACTACAGGTCCAAAACTTTCAAGTTTTACATTAATATAGCTTTGCCTTTTATTTGCTAATAATTTATATGTCGACATTTCTATAATTTATAATACAAGTCTTTTATCATTTTTCATAATATGCAAAGCAGATAAAATATAATTTCAATTTCTATACCAATATATTTCATTATGATTATGTAATTCATTTGCCTCTTCAAGGGCTTATTCTAATAACTTTACTGTTAAATATACACTATACATGTCTTTCTATACAAATATCTCTCCAGGAGAAGTATAATCACATTAAATTTAATATAAGTGCCTCTACTAGGACAATTGAGATTCTTTTATTTTCTTCGACGGTCTCATAGGGGAGATTAACATTTCTATATGATTCTTCAGCTTATGATACTAGCTCTTCAAGAGCCTAATATGATAATGATTTATCTATCACTCGAGTATTATTTTAAATATGATCATAATTTTTAAAATTCCAGTTCTAGGAGCCATATCCTTTGAACCAAAATCATCTTTTACGACTTTGCTGTCTAACATATAATTTTTGCTGTCATTTCATAAATTGTTCTACAGGAACAACCACCCCGGGTTTATATATTGACAGAATGTAATTTTATTATTTTATTTGAATCATCTGAAAATTTATTTGCATATCATGCAATTCATAGGATGATGCATACCTTGTAATTTTACGTCGTTTATCAACTTATGATATTCTCCCCTTAACGACGATAAAATTTACTTTAAGGAATTATATGCATCATAATAATTTTATACATAAAATCATTTATTTTGTCATATTGTCCTTTAAGGACTAATTTACATGGTCTTATTGTCCTTCAGGGACATTCACTAGCAAAAACTAATTAGTTATGAAATGGATATCCATATAAAATATTTCAATATTTCGATGCATCGTTTACTTTTAGTAAAGCTTATTGTCCTTCAGGGACATTCACTAACATGTAATCATATAATATAAGAATATGATAAATTCTTTTGGCACGAGACAAAATAAATTAGATATAAGAACTTCAATTCTTCAAATTTCATGTTCTTATGTCAAGTTCTTAAACACTCACATGTTTTTTTGGAACTTCTGGTTCGTGTAGGAACTGCTGGTTCATAAATGTAAAATTATATGTTTAAAGCTTCGCATTCTTAAAATAAAATCACAATTTTACTTTTCAAATGAAAAGAACTATTATTATATCAAATTTAGAACTTCTAGTTCTAATTAAATTTGATATCAAAAATTAAATATAGAACTATAAGTCTAATTAGTTTGAAATTGATAACATCGGATTTTAATAAGATAAATATTCAGAACTTCAGATTCTGAATTGTATTAATATTAAGAGCTTTAAGCCTTTATATTTTCCTTTTCAAATATTTGAGTAGCCAAATATTCATCTAGCAATGGAAATTTAGATCATCTTTTGATTCAAAACTTCAGGTTCAAATTTCAGAACTTCGGGTTCATATTTAACAATTTATATTCAAATTTAAAACTACAGGTTCTCAATTGGATTTGATTTTGAAACTTCTGGTTATATATATATTGATCAACTCCAATAACATTAAGAACCACAAAAAAATAAAACTAAATTTATTTTTTGATGTGGTAGTGGCAACCACAGAGCATATTCATAAAATTAGTTGTGTGGAATAAATTAAATCAAAATAACAATGAGTAAATTATATTGAAATACTTACTTGGCCGGATATGATCTTCTTAATTGTCCCTGTAGATCTTCCAGATCTAACAAAATACAAATTGTCAATTTTCATGTAATTTGTTTTAACTTTGTGTCATATATTAGCTCTTCTGAAGTGTTCATTATTCTTGCTAAAAATCAACAAAATATTTTAGATATAGCAAGCAAACTTTTATAATTATTAGAAGGTGTATTTTACATCCTTTCAATCTTCTTGCTTTGTTAAGGTGTTATTCCACTTCTGGTGGAACAATTTAAATTTCTTTATAGTGATCACCTTGACATCAATAATTATTTGATTACAAAAATATCCACGATCATCACCATAACTATATGTAACATTCACTTTAAGGAATGATATTGATCAAATTGAGTGATGTCAATGATTTTATAATCAAAACTAATTATTTTGTTCAACCATGAAAACCATGATATAAACTAATAGTATGCTCAAATACATACGTTATTAATATTGCCACTTCTAGAGCAAATTTGAAGCATAAAATAGTGAAATATATACTGCTACTTCTGGAACAATATTTGAAACAATATAGACTCATTATGTTTCATCGATCATGTTTTCATCTACTTGGTGATCAAAACCATTTTAAAGCAAATATATATAAGGACAAATAATTCGTTGATGATAAGATATTTCTATTAGAAAAGAACAACTAGACCCTTTTTTTTAACAAATAAAATAAAATATAATTCATGATATATCATACAATTTACTAAAAACAACAACAAATATCTAACATGATATGAAGTTGTTTTCATGATTTGTTGCAACTTGCAATTACAAGTTTAATGCTAATATAAATCAAAGCAATAAGAAAAATCTCATCTTTGAAAGAATAATGGAATATAAATATTATATTACTAAAAAAACCATATGAATGTAAATCAACTTAAAATAAAACCAACAATTTTAAATTACCAAAATCAATGGACCGTAAAACTATATATCACAAGGTGAATAAATTCAAATGTTAATGAATAAACAATTGAGACATTTTGTGATTAATAGATGTGTGAAATATGAAAATTTATATTTTTATAGTATATGAAAAAATAAGTTTTCACACCTTACATACCTTAATAAGGAGGAAGAAATAAAGAAGAAAAAATATTTCATTCATAGTAGTTGAGTCTCTTAATGTGAAGTATAAATAACCAATACAAAATAATAGATCAAAAATTTCAGATTCATGATCATGTGAAATATAAACAACCAATTATAGATAGATAGATCAAAAACGTTTGAAAAAAAAAAGCAAATTACTTTTGCACTTTTTGGTCATATCAATATCAAAACTTAATGTTCTATTATATCATAACCTTATAGTTATGATTTGCAATTCTAGAACTACAGGTTCCAAATAAAATTCATATTTGATGAAAATGTTGAATTCCATCAGAACTTCAAGTTCATGTATAAACCTTTTTGTTTATAATTGTAAACCATGAATTGAGAATTTCGAGCTTCAAAATTAATCACATATGTCGAAATTCAGAACTTTGGGTTCTTATTCGATAATTCAAAATTTTCATATTTTGGTTTGATTGCAATCCATATTTTCTAATGAGATTATGTTAAGCTTCAAGCTTTTTGATTTTGTAATCTCCAAACACTAAATTGAGCTTCAAGCTTTTCGATTTTACAATCTTCGGACATCAGATCAAGCTTCAGGCTTTTTGATTTAACAATTATCAAATATATATCAAATTGAGCTTCAGGCCCTTTGATTTTGCGATATTTGGGTTGCAATATAATTAATTTCATTTTTGCAATCTTCTAGTTGCAATACAATCATTTTTTTTCTTTTATTGGCAACCCAATAAATATTAAGAACAAAATTAAGAAGAGAAATAATATAAATCACTTTTTTTTCTTAGCCCAAAATTAGAGAAAGAAATACTTTACAATTGCTTGGATCTCTTGGTCTCATCAAGAACTCTCGGCCTCATCAAGAAATTGTTATCTCTCTTATCACTTATCGAATTTGGATCATATGACATCTTGTCTTCAAATAATAAACTTTCAAATCTGAAACTTGAAACATATAATGGTTAGAGACTCGTACTGATAACGTGTTATAAAATAAATAAAATAAACAAGAACATAATAGCATAAATATAAAATAAGAAAGGAGAGAAAATAGTAGCCCAAAAAAAAGAGATTCTTTTATTCCTCAATACTTCTCAATATCTCATACATCAAGATGAAAGCTCTTATTTATAGTCTTACAAATCTTTACAATCATAACTTACACAATAATGGATATAAATTACAACATAAATTGACCATAAATCATTTGGGTGTTACAAGAGAAGTTAGGAAGATGATAAGCTTGATTTCTTAATGTGGACATCCACTCACATTAAAACATTGAATAATGTTTTCATAACAATATGCAATTAATTATGAGATCACAAATTATAATAAATAAAAAAAACATAATTCAATCATACAAAAATAACTTTCATCATGCATCAACTTATGGAGGCAACATTATTTACAATATTTTAATTTTTTAAGAAAAAAAAAAATCTTCTACCTAATTGCTAAGCACATAAATACAAACATGTTTCCCGTTAAAATGAGCATCATCATAAAACCTTTTGTAAATATACCAATACTTGATCAACATAATCAAATCAATCGGGATGAACACGGAGTGTAAACGTAAGAAGAGAAATATACAAACCCGAGTCATATCTTTGCAAAACAAGAAAATAGTAAATTCTTATCAGATTAGTCCACCACTTGGACTCTAATTATTATTTTTAATATTTTTTCTTTCATTCACTTTACAAACATCCCCCGTATATTTAAGTCATCAAGTTTATTTCTTATTCATTTTCAACTCATCAAATGCATAGAAAATTATATTTTCATCCCTTATCTCATTTTACAATTTAAAATAATTATCAATCCAAATACCTATTAATTTTGGTCCAATCAAAATCATTACTTCACTTACCATAATTTTAAGTCTCACAAACACTATCATTTCGGGCCTCTAGCTTTTTAGCAAATAAATTATATCCAAATTCATAATAATTAGAGTAAACTATTTAACAATAATTTGACTAATTTTTCAGGATACAATCGTGCACCTTGATATTATTTGATTAAGCTTAATTATGAATTTTTTTTATTAAAAAAATCTATGATATTTAGTATAGGCCACTTCGTACACGGTAATAAGAGGTTTTACCATTAGAATTTTTCATTAGATATTAATTATAAAGTAAGTATCAAGTTTGCAAACAGTCTCTATTATGGTAATTAAAAAAGATAAATTATCCTTATTTTGTTTATCTCACGTCTATTTATCAATATTATTTAGGAACTTTTGAGGGTTGTAATTGAAAATCCATTGTGTTAGAATTTTAAATTAAAATAAATTTTAAAAATTACTATACAGTCCCTATTGTGTTACTATTACTAAGACTTGTCTATTATGTAATCCTACAAACTCGAAGGGTTGTATTTGTCATTTGACGTTCAACACAAATCTAAGAGATGTTATAATTAAAATCTTATTAAACCATGTGTATTAAGTAATTATATAAACTTTAAGGGTTGTAATTATAATTTTACATTCATAGAAATTAAAAGAAAAAAAAAATGCTATAATATAATTGAACCGACAACTCTCTCTTTTGATATAGTTAATAGATATCAAACTTACGATTTGCTTTATTTCTTACAAAACCAGAGAGATACAAACCGACGGTTTTTCTATTATTAGTTCGAACTGATATAAAATTATCAGTTCCTTATATGTGGGTCATTGGATTTAAAAGATGTTTTGACAAGTGTATGCAACTAAGTTAAAACATTTAAATCCAATAGGCCACATGTAAGGAACCGATATATTTTATATCAGTTAGAACTGATAATAGAAAAACTGTACGAGCTTAAATATAAATATATATATATATATATATATATATATGCATACAGTCTTTCTATTATCAATTCCTTGCACGTAGACTATTAGATTTAAATGCTTTGACTGACAAGTGCATACAACCAAGTCAAAATATTTAAATCCAGTAACCCATATACAAGGAACTGATATAACTTTAATCGGTTCGAACTGATAATATAATTTATATATACGCATATAGCAAAGAGGTCGGCAAAGTTGGGTCCGAATCTGATGGAGATAAGATTGGCTGAGCCACCCTTCTCATCTAATCAACATGTGCCAATCCCTTAACCAATAACAATTGCCTATATTTGGACCAATTGTAATTACCCAACAAATAATGGCGGTAATTCACAAATTTGCCACGCAATTTACAACATAAAGCATATTTTTGTTGTTTTTTTTAAATAAAATAAAAATTCTCACGCATATAGGTAAATGAACGCAGTAGAACTTGAATCCCACGACAAATATCCGCTAATTAAGATGTTTTTGGTTTGTTATATATTAGAGTTAATTTAAAATTTAAGAGGAAGTACTTGAATTTACAACTTCAATAGTGTAAGTGTGAAAGATATAACTCAAACCCACTCCAATTAAACCGTTGGGTGTTCAAGCTTGACGCCCAAATAAACAGTTGGGTGCTTGGGTGCTATAAGAAACGTAGAAGACCGGCTACTTTAAACAGTTACTAATCTTAACTTTATTTGCACCCAAAAAATATCAAATTTGTATGCTAATTCGGGTATGATATATATAGCTTTCTAACTAGTTTCTAAATTAAAAAATATAGAAATTATATGCGCTGGTATCTCACACAATTTTTTCGTACGGGTAACGGGATCCTACATTTTTCAGACCTGATAATCCATTTTGTAGTGATTATTAGGTCTAATATAACTTAGGATTCCTTACAAATCTCGCACATGGATGATGAAACATACCGATTAAATTATATATTAGTGAAAAAATATAACCCATTATCCAGTTTTGCTCTTAATTGTCTAGTATAACAGAACAGATTACACAACTCAGATTTTAATTATTTCGAGATGATTTATTCTATCTTGTTCTTGATATTCTCCTTTGGAGGAAAAACAAACATTAATTGAATATACTATGACTTAATTTTACTTCATCAATATATACTATATAATCTAGTAGTGATCTTGAAACTGCAACAATCCCATGTCATGATCAAATTGATCAGCTTGCTGCAGCTGCCACAATGAACTGTAAAAAAATCCATGGCTGCTGCTGATGTTTCCTTCAAGACACAGATCAGGAAGCAGGTCAAACCATTCATCAATCTCCTCTGACAAATCATGCATGGATTCTTCTTCTTTATCATCATTCTGGGTTGTTGTTAACTGATGATCAGCTTCTAATGTTGTTGTTGTTGTTGTTTGATCAAACATGGCAGCAACAGCCGCGGCGGCTTGGATATCTTTAGGAGAAGAAGTGGGCGGACGAGGAAGTTGATGAGCTAGTTGTGGGAAATTGAGCTGAGCTGAGTGACCCTTTATTGCTAGTGAAGCAACATCATGCGCTCGGGCTGCCATTTCTGGTGTTGGATAAGTTCCAAGCCAGATTCTTGACTTCTTTTTCGGCTCACGAATCTCAGACACCCATTTGCCCCAGCTTCGCATTCTCACTCCACGATACGTTGGGTGCTGCTTCAGGCCATTGTTGTTGCAGTAGTTTGTCTGATCTAGTAGTGTCAATTCTTCTTTGGTGGGTTTCTCTGGTTTTTTCTTTTTAAACGATGAATTGGTGGTGGAAGAAGATGAAGAAGAAGTGCTGCAACTTTGGAATTCATGAGTAGTGCTCATTATGTTGAGTGCAGCTTTGTGGTTGAGAGTTGAGAGTTGAGAGTTGAGACACTGAAAGCTTTATAAATTTGTTGTCAACAAGACAACAAAGTGAAGGTGATTAGGCTATAATTATATGCAACAAAATGTGAGGTGTTGTGACTTTTTATCATCTTTTCTTGGGACCTTTTTATACTAACAAGCTCAATTTGTTGTGAGATTCTATTGTGTATATATTTTTATTTTTTTTAACTATTACAATATTTCGAGATTCAAAAATGAAATATGACTC
Organism: Acer negundo; assembly: GCA_035582765.1. NCBI lineage: Eukaryota > Viridiplantae > Streptophyta > Magnoliopsida > Sapindales > Sapindaceae > Acer > Acer negundo. The sequence goes on along the minus strand of CM069241.1, from coordinate 9,582,743 downwards.
CAACAAACAACCAGTGGTGAAGTCAGAAATGCACAAATAAATAAAATTGGGGGGCCAAAATGAAAAACTTTTAAAATCTAATGATAATTTCATAATTTTTAAAACTTTTTTATGTAAAATTTTTAAAACTTTTTTCAGGGAAGGGGGGTCATGTCCCCTATGAGCCCCCTCTCTCCGTCCATTCAGCCATTCCCACAATCTCTTGGATGTAGATGTGTGAGATTAATCGTTACGTATCTCACAATTCTAGTTTAATGAAATTGTTTTATATTTATACCGTATTCATGGGTATATAACAAATTGTTCATCCTAATCGTTTTTGCATCAATCCATTTAATTAGTTATGTTATAATCTATAATCATAAGGATTCAAATCAGCTATTTAAAAATGGTGTCACAATTTGTATCTAACAAACCAAATTAAGACATTTGTCTATATTTAATTAAAATTTTTTTTTTTTTAATTCTTCCACAAATATAGACATATGTCCCAATTTGGTTGGTTAGATACAAATTGAGACACCATTTTTGGACAACTAATTTGAATCATAATCATAATCCGCTTAAATTACTTCATATTCGTGTTATATACTTATATTATGATTGTTTTTAAAATTAAGTAATTCTACATACAACTGTGAAGGAGCGCAACCGCCGTATAACCGTTTTGGAAAATAGTGAATAAAATATGGGATACATATATTTTTTTTTTACGTGGATCCCATGTTTTATCCACTCTTTTTCCAAATGGTTACGCGGCGGTTGCGCTCTTTACGGTTATATATGGAATTACTCCTTAAACCTCTTAATTTGTCTTCAGCATAAATAAATAAAAATAAATAAATAAATAAAAAGGGTCCCTGATATCCATAATCATGAGAATCACATGGAAGTAAACAAAAAGCCGATTGTCATCCTTCTCATGAGAAAATGAAGTAATAACTTTAGCACTTTGATAAATATTATCTCGACATCTTTTTTATATTGCCATCTAATAGATATAAATATATAAATATATATATATATATACGGTCCCGTTCCTATCAGGGCATCCTTATATAACTTTATCAGGATATTTAATGTGAGTCACTCATTTATAAAAGTGATTTAATAAGTGCATACATACCAAGTCAAAGTATGTAAAACGAGTGATTCATTTTCAATATCTTTATATAATTCTATCAAGGCATCTTCATAGAAAAATTTCCGTATATATATATATATATATATATATCTTTTTAACCATATATATTAGTCCGTGATAGGTATTTTTTTAAAAAATTTCGCTATTGATAGAATTCGAACTATTAATCTATGAGTCATTTATCAAAATTCTAAACTCATCCATCTACTAATTAAGTAACACTCTTATTGGCTATCTAATAATTATATTTAAGAATTTTATATATATATATATATATATATATATATATTAAAATCAAGAAAAGCTTTAAAATGAAAATGATTTGAAAATAACATTAGTGGGTCATGATAACATAGACCATAAATTTCACTTGTCTTTTACTTTTTATTTTTTCTATTATTTATTGTCCCAAAGAAGCTTTTGTCGAACTGGCCCATCACTTAATTGTTTGTACTCACTCTCTAGTCTCGATCGTAAAGTAGAAAAAAAATTCACAATTTAAACTTTAAAGTGAAAAATATTTTGTACAGTGACAACACCCGCCAATTTGAACTTGGAACTTTTGAAATTTGTGCAATAATTAATTGTAAGAATAAAAATATCTTTCGATAATATAAAATTACCATAAAACAAATGAATTTTTCATTAACTTTAAAATTATTTAATGAAATATTTATGAATAATTACTCTGATGGCCATCAACTTATACCACCGGATGGAGAATTGGTTTTAAAATTGCCATTTTTAGTAAACACTGTTACACTAATGATCATTCCATCCATTTTCATCCAATTATATCAAATGAGTGGTATTTTAGTAAATAAGGGGATGACTTAATTTATTTTAGATATTTTTTAGAAATCAATTTTTTCTTTTGTTTTCTGAAACAGATAATTATATTTAGTGTGTGTATATACGTATAGCATATCTATATATATTCTATATGTATATACATACACTAAATATATATATATATATATATATATTTGAAATATGTTATACGTATATATATACACTAAAAATAATTATCTGTTTCAAAAAACAAAAGAAAAAATTGATTTTCAAAAAATATCTAAAATAAATTAATGTTATCCACTTATTTACCAAAATGCCACTTATTTGATGGAATTATATGAAAATGGATGGAATGGCCATAACAGAGTTTGCCAAAATAACCATTTAAAATCAATTTCTCATCTGGTAGCCATTTTAATAGTGGTGACATAAGTTGATGGCCATCAAAGTAATTATCCCAAATATTTACAACATATCGGCTCATTCTCTAAGAAAATAAAGTGCAATAATTTGAAAGATTTTTTATTTCATCATTTTGAAAAATAAGATATATATATATATTTAAAAAAGATATGAAATCACATAAAATTTTTGTTTTACTTCATTAAGAATGTATAATCTAAGACCCTTTCATACCCAAAATAATGGACTAGAATTACTTTAAATTTGTAATATAAACATACATACATATATATAATTATATATATACATATATTTAAAAATTTGTTGGAAATTATTTACAAATTTCAAAAATATCCTAGAAATCTTTAATATAACATTTTTTTCTTAATCTTTACCAAATAATTCAAAATTTTGAGAGAATGACATAATCACTTGAAACCATAAGACTTGTGGTTTGCTACCACAAGATACGAGGTTCAAATTTCCTCATGGGTATCTATATGGTCAAAGGCCACGGTTTCATATTTCCCAAAAACTGTAGGGTTCGATAGGGGATCCCCTTTTGAAATTTGATTCGCTAAGCAGGATATCATAAAATAATGAATAATAGTAGATATCCAATACTTTTGTCTATCATTTACATCTAACTGTTGATGTATCAATTAGTGAGTAGATACACATTAATAATGATTTATCCATGTATTCACTCACCAATTGAAACATCAATAGTTGGATGTAAATAAAGGACAAAAAGTATTAGAAGTTTAATATTATTCTAAAATAATAATGATGCAAGTGTAAAAGGCATGATTGAGTCAATATTATCTCATGCTCCTTATAACATTTTATAAAAACACTTTACAAACCATTATTACTAAACAGTACTCAACTACTCAATGATATTAAACATTGAAAAAATCCAAACAAAAAAAAACATATGAAACTTGAGGCACCATGAGAAGACAAAGATATTAAAGATTCAGAGACTTTGTTGAAAATCTGAGAAACAATTCCAGACCATTTGATTTTGCCATAAAAAGTGTAGGCCCACTCTCCGTTTATTACTAGAGAGCAAGCATCATCATTCATGGACTTCACTAATATTTGTCGGCCCAATTTTCTGTTGTCTTCTTTAAATGAAACTCCGTCCAAACGATCAGTCTTTTCTGTTTCACATTCCAGATGTACCTTTTTGTTCATTATTTGCGTCTTCTAATTTTTAAATCACTATTCAACTCGTGATCAATTATTGATTTTTTTTTTTTTTTCCCAATTTTTGGTTGAATATTTGTACACCTCCACTTTCATATTTTTAATGGGTTAGAATCTAGTTTTTACTAATTAAAAATAAATAAATGCGACACTAGGGCTCTTACCAATGTGGTGGGGCTATTCCCCGGGACCCCCCACCACCATGGTTCAAACCCGGTGGTGTACGTATATATTTATATATATTTGCCTTATCCCTCCTTGCCTAGTGAGGGTCCTCTTTCCCGACTATGAGAGCTGTGTTCCGGACCGTACTTCCAGATAATCATCTCGCTGGGTCCTAACAGTTGTTATAATATTAAAAATAAATAAATAAGTAAATGCGGAAAAACCACTATCGGTCGTTTAGTTAAGACTTAAGAGTAACTACAAAGCAAGGGGGCTAAATAACATTTTTGTACTATAAAAGGTGGCACTATTGCCACCTAAAAAGTTCTCCCTACACCCATTTTACTTTCCACATCCATATTAAAGATTAGATGAGGTTGATCTGGTGATAAACCCCTCTCACTTGCATTAGAAGGTTGCGGGTTCGAGTCTATCCCATCTCAAAAAAAAAAAATAATAATAATAATTTTTTTTTACTCTTCACACCCTTTAAAATATCAAAATTTTACCCTAATTAAATATTGTAATTACTTTAGTTGTATTACTTTTTCCTTTTAAACCCATTTTATTTATTTTCACACCCATAAAAAAATTAAATAAATAAGTTCCCGAGAAAGCCAAATAACCCTAACTAAAAAATAATTATTCATTACGCTTTGTTCTTCTTAAAGCAAATAAAAAACACTTTTATCAATTCAAAGTTCAGAAATTCAAATTTGTTGTTTGGTGTGGTTGTTCTTCATATCTGTGTCAAAGAGAAAATCTTGCATGCATCCGATGTAATGGGTGCATGCCACGTGGTATAGAGAACTCATTTAATTGGTTGTTCTTGCCACATGGCATGCACCCATTGGATGGGTGTATTGCACCAGATGCATGTAAGATTCTCTCATGTGTCAAAAGCTATTAATTATGTGGGATTTAGTCCTGACACGGTTCCGATTCGATTCTGGTTTTGATTTCAAATCGATGGTTTCGGTTTCAAGGTTTAGTGGAACCGAAACTGTCATAGGCTAGTTCTGGTTCAGGTTTTGGAACTGTCGGTTATGGTTCCACATTTCTCTGGAACCGACGGTTCTAAACCTTTTTTTTTTTTTTTTGTGTTAATAACAAAAATTAAACTTGTAATTATAAATAAAATAAAATATATAAATGACAAATTACAAAATAAAATAAAATAAAATTCATTGGAAGTCACCTGAAAATAAAATAAAATAAACAAATGACAAATTACAAAATTAAATTAAAATAAAACTAAACAAAATGACAAATGACAAATTTCAAATTTCATTGGTATTTGGGTCACCCGAAAATAACATAAAATAAATAAATGAAAATTACAAAATTAAATTAAAATAAAACTAAAAAAAATGTAAAGTTATTACTCTTGCACTTAATTTTTACCACAATTAAGTTGCTTACGCATCCTCTTGGAGGGTTTAGATGAATCAAAGGTCACGTAGTTCTCTTATCTTTTAATACAGGTTTGGTGATGATATGGACTAATTGTTGTCGTGATCCGCATCTGCTATTCCGGCTCCACTGCTCCACTTTCAGGTTCGTCATATTTGAAGAAATCGTACGGTTCTTCCTGCTCGATTTACGATTTCTTATTGTCTGTATTATGCCTTAGTCCAGTCATTTACACAAACTTGCATCTGTAGTGATTTCAGACTCAAGCACGAACGCTTTTTATCAAGAATATTCCCTCCAGCGTTGAACTCTTGTTCCACCGCTACCGTAGAAACTAGTTTTGAAAAAAAAAAAATTGGCTACATAGTCATGATTGGATAGTACTTTTTATACTCTTTCCAATATTATAAGATATCAAATTTTTTCTCTTCCGTTTCTTCTATAAACTCAAAAGAGTTACTTAGATAAGATTCAAGCTCGGAATACTTGTTGGAGTCTGATGAAGAAGAACCTCGTGGCTTTTTTGTTTTTTGTTTTTTTTTTATAACAGACTATACCCTAAATTCATAAATCCAGAGGATGATGGGGGCTGAGATACATTTTGTGTTTGTATAACATCTAAGTTCAGTGAGGATCCATAAACTGTAACATATTCATCAAATAAATCATAAAATAATTTATTAACTCTATCACAACACGCATCAATATCATATTTTATTTTTAAACCTTATGAGGAATGATGACCAGTTAGATAATAAGACAAATTTTCTAATTTACAACGTGGATAAAAAATCATGGCAATCAAATAAATATTTGGAAACTCTTTATAATATTCTAACCATTTTACCTTCATAGCATTAACGGACTCCGCTAATTCTATGTCGGATTCACAATGAGTAAAGACACCAGCAATATTAAGACTTTTAATAATAAATAAATAAGTTGTAGGATAATAAATACTAGATAAATTGTTAGTATCATTATAAAAGACTTTTAACAAATTGAAAACGTTGTAATAAGCATCCCAATGAGTTTGATAATGATCAATGTGACTAACATGAAATTAAACAAAAGAAATTAATAAATCCTTATAATCATAACTTTTAGCAAGTAATTTATAAGTAGAATTCCAATGTATTAGAACATCACGAGGAAATCTAATGACACGTCTACCATTTTGTTTACAATATGTTGACCATGCTTTCATTGTAGAATGATCTTTCCACAAAAACATTAGGGTTGTTTTAATAGGTTGAATAAAATGTTCAAGAGTGTCTAATCCTTTTTGAACACATAAATTTAAAACATGGCATGCACGTTTTTTATGAAAAAATGTACCACCAAGATAAGGTTTGCATAAATCAAGTAAAGCTGAAATAGCAACGGTATTGCTAGAAGCATTATCAAAACCAATTGCAAAATTTTTGTTTTCAATTTTAAACTCTGCAAAAATAATTTTAAGCTGCCTAAAAATATTCTGAGCAGTTTGTGCATCTTCAAAAACTCTAAATGCAAGAATTATTTTTTGGATATTTCATGCATCATCCATATAATGACAAGTGACACCTAAGTATGAATGTGATCGTCAATGGTCACTCCATATGTCGGCATATACGGAAACACGACTGTTATATTTTTCTAACTTGCTTTTTTCTTTTTCATAAATCTTTTCAAGTGTTGCTGTGAGCGTGACTCTAGGAACACGACATGCAGCAGGGTTTAATGCTCGTCGACAATAATTAATAAAACCAACATTTTCATAAAAACTAAATGATAAGTGTTCTACTGCTACCATTCTAGTTAATTCTTCTCTATTTTGTTCATTAGTATAATAAAATAATTGTTGGTTAGGAGTAGCGTACCCGAAAATTTGTGATTGTGACCTCGATCTGGTCTCTACTTCTGGACGTTTGGTTAAAATATGCTTATGATAAGTGTCTTATCCTCCAGATTTGTGCCACTTATATACTTTTTTGTATTAATTGCAAAGTGTTACATAGCTTCCATCTTCTTGTCTAATTTTCTTCATATGTTTTATGAAGAGATCAGATTTGGTCTGCGTTTTTATCAGATTTTCCTGCTCTTTTGGTTCCGGTGGATCAAATTCAAAATCTGGAGGTGTATTAATATCAAGTATATTTTCTAACTGGCTTGTCAAATTGGGGGGGGGGGGGGGGGTCTTTGGGATCGGGTTCTGAAATTGTTAGAGGGAGAGTAGGAGAGTTTAGGCCTAGGTCTTCGGCATAGGCCCAGCGTTGCAGATACTCGTGATAGGTGGTGTCGTCATGACTGAGATTATCAATCATACGACCCTTACCTTTCATTGAAATGGAAGGCCTAGGACCGTCACACCCCTTCCACTTCCACTTCCACTTGCCATTTAAAAATTGAATTGTAAAATTCCTTGAACAAAAAATGTTAAAAAATTGATGGAAATAAATGATTAAAAATAAATTTGAGAGAGAATTGGAAACTTAGTAGATAGTAATTGCAAATGAAATAAATTGTAAATAATTGAAATTGGAAACTTAGTAATTGACTAATTGGAAATAAAATAAATTGGAAATAAAATTAATTGGAAATAAAATAAATTGAAAATAAATAAATTACAAATAAAATTAATTGCAAATAAAACAATTGCAAATGAAATAAATATTAAAAACTTAGTAATTGAGATTGAATTTGAAACTTGGAGTGTTGGAGAATTGAGAGAAAAATTAGAATTACAGAGAATTGGGAGCCGATTAGAACCGAAACCACCGGTTCCAGTCCGATTCAAACCGGACGGTTCCGTGAAAAATAGAACCGGAACCGAAATTGGAACTGACCTCCCCCGATTCAGGTTCAAGTTCCGGTTCCGATTCCACAGTTCAAACCAAAACCGTGTCAGAACTAGCGGGATTGGTGAAAAATAAAAAACTAAAAAGTCATACAACGTAATTGAAGCTGTTTTGTTTTTAGCACCTTGTTTCTCTTTAATTTCATGCCTTGTATTGTCGAAAGAGTAAATAAGAGAGAAGTAGAGCTGGTTACAGGGAAAAATGAAATTCTTTAATTATTATTTTTAATTAGCAGTTGTTGAACAGTATTTATGCATTTTATTTATATAAAAAAAATCCATGTCAAAAACATATTCATTTGCAATGAATAAAATCTCCTGGTTTATATATATTTGAAATATTACAATAATTCGGGATTTTATAGAAAAAGGGAGAAAGACTTTAACCTATAACCTCGTAGTATGGGTATGAGAGGCTTCACCACTACATCAACCTCATCGTTTCCTATATACAAGTAATTTGTTTTTTCATTAACTACTTATATAGTTTAAAGTAGTTTAGAGCATCTCCAATGCAAATATGCATTTTTGAGTTTCTAAGTAGTGCTACATCAGCATTTCTATTTATTATGGATCCACTTTTGAAAAAAAATTAAAGAAATGCATATTCACATCTCCAATGCAATTATCTAAAGTCAAATATGCATCTATTTTATGTCCAATCATAATAAAACAATTATTATACTCTCTCTCCTCTTTTATTTTACAATTAAATGAGGTTTAATCTCATTGTTGAAAAAAGTTGAAAGCTTTAATCTTATTGGTGGAAAGAGTTAGAAATCCTAGTCAGCATTTCTAGGAGAGTTTCTAGAATTAGAAACTCAACTCCATATTCTCTAACTTTTTTTTTTTGCCACATCATCTCTATATTCAACTTAGATAATAGCATTGGAGAGAGTTTTTCTAACTTTTTTAATATTTATCCTATGTGGCACTTCATTTTCACTAATGCATAATAGCATTGAAGATGTTCTTAGTAAAATGATATTGTAGTAATAAAAAATTCATTAAAAAAATGAGTGTATGGAGAATTTTTATGGGTGGTAATAGAGCCACCCTTATTAAAACTCGAGGTTGCTCTATATGGAATTTTTGTCTAAAATTACATAAACTTACCCTGCCATTAGTGGTCCCAGTTAAAACTTAACGGTTAATCTTAATAGGCAAAGTCAATTGATTTTATATATATATATATATTGAGTGATGCTATTGGCACTTCCACTGTTGAACTATTTATGCTCCATATATTTAAATTTTCATTTAATTATATAAAATTAAATGGTTTTATTAAATATTTTTGATTTATTTTCAGGATTACCCTTTACTTATTTTTCAAATTTAATACACCCCATATCTTTTTTCTTAAATAAAAATAAAAATAAAAATACACTTTATCTCTAATATTTATATACAGTTTTCACACATCTATTCGCATTACTTGTTTTTTCTTTTGATTTCATGGTGAAACCATCATTATTAGATGCGATTTTTTTTTCTTTTGTAGTCGATTGTATTACTGGTGGTAGATTGTGAGTGTGATATTTATTGTTTGATGATTTTTTTTTTAGCGATTGAGTTAGGGTTTTGGTGTGGTTTCGTTTCGTCAGATATTAGGTTTTCTTAGTTGCGATTCTTGGTGCGATTTCGTTGTTTTTTTGTTGTTGTAAATAACATTAAATTAACTTTAGAAGATCCGGAATAAAATCTACAAAAGAATTGATACAAATCAAAGTATGCCTCGAAGATCTGAAAGAAAATAAATCGAGAGGAAAAAAATTAGCAAACATGGATCTAGAATTTGAAAGGAAAAACAAAACAAACATGTGAAACAATAAAATCAATAAATACTAGATATATGAAACATGAGATCGAGATCTTCAAAAAATAAAACAAAAATAGTAAACAATCAGCGATTTGAAATAATTTATGTCATTAGGATTTTGAAATAAGGAAAGTGGAGTTTTATTAGTTTTATTTTGTACAAGATTTTTTAATAAAAATTGTATGTCTCTTCAAGTAAATTGTTAAAGGAAAAAAAAAGAATACTAAATAATTTAAAAAGTATGATATAAATGGTTCAATAGTGGGTGCCAATAGCACCACTCATATATATATATATATATATATATATATATATATATATATATAAAGGATCTTATATGGAAATGGCTTAAAAATATATAAAAAATAATTTATAAAAAACAGTATGAAAAAAATAAAGTTAACTTCTCTCACTTTTCATTCCATTTTCCCTTCCCCTTTATCTTGCATTTTCTTATAACTTTCATTTTCTTTTGTATTTTCTCATCAACCCATTTTCTCTTGTATTTTCTCATCAACAAAATAAACTTCTATTTTCATCAACCAAACACATAAAAAACAAGATCTAAACCAAACCCAGGAATTTTTTTTCAAAAAGACTAAACTCAAAAACCAAGATGATATACAAGTTGTATATTTCGAATAAATATATTGTTAAGTTTTATTGAACAATAAAACTTAACAATATATTTATTTTTCATCTATGAAGGCTGAACAGAAACATATTAAAACCTGTAATAAGATAGATATTTTTTTTTTATCCATGTAATAAGATATATTTATAGATGAGGCGACACTATTCACCCGATGCATTATTCAAGTGTACTATTCATCCGAGCACTGTTTCATCCTAGAACTGTTCTGCACTGTTCATTGGTGGTTCACGGCACTGTAGCGGGTACTATTCACGGCACTGTTGGGGGGTACTGTTCACGACATTGCTTATGGGTGACGCAGCGGTACTGTTCACGAAAAAAATAATTTATTTTTTGTCTTTTATGCATGCATGGCAGTTAGGGTTTAGGTTTTCCGGTTATGGTTTAAATGGTTTATAACTCCATGGATCCAATAAGCATGGAGGCTTCTCTTAGAGGTAAGGCTGTTGTTGACGAGGTGGATCCACTTGTGGGTAGTTCTTGCTTTTGTCATCTATTAGAGGCTTTTCTTATGCGCAGATCTTTTTAAGGATGCCCCGATTCAAGTAGATAATGTTTCCAGTCCTTCGATTCTTTCGAAAAAGGGTGGTTATGTGGCTATTCGGGTGGATCCCTCTGCTTATAAGTCTAGATTGGAGATTTGTAAGTTTTCTCTCATTGGTTGGGTTGTCCTTTTTAGTGGTGAGAAGCCTTGGAAGTTAGTTAATCTTAAAGTCAAGCTGGAGTCTATTTGGAAATTGAACTCTGGAGGCTGATTTCTTTAGGTTAGAGGTACTTTCAGATTATGTTGAATTCATATGTTGACAAGAATATGGTTTGGAATTTTGGTCTTTTAATCTCAAACCAGGTGTTTTACGGCTTCAACCTTTGATTTCGGATTTTAACCTAGCATTATATAAGTCTTTAAATGCTTAGGTTTGGGTCTGTTTTTACAATCTTTCATGATAATTCTAGCATCCGAAGATTATTTTCGATTTAGCTACTGAGATCGGAGTGCCTTTATGGCTGGACAGGGTTACTGTTAAGGGTGATTTTGGACATTTTACGCGTGTTCTAGTAGATATTAATGTGTCTACTATGCCACTGTCTTTTTTGCTTATTGAGAGGGATGATTCTCATAGTTCTTTCATTTCGGTGGAATATGAGAATCTCCCGGCTTTCTGTTCTACTTGTTCCTCAATTGGTCATTTTCCCAATGTTTGTCGTTGGAATAAGTCCGACAAGGGGATTCCTGTTAGTTCTAGTTAGCCCGATTTGGCTAGAGATGGTTCGACCACGGTTGTTGCTGATGAAGGGTTTCAGGTGCCTCGCAATCGTCCTCATAAACTGGTTTTTCCTCAAGCGAAAGTTCCGATTTATAATGTCTTTGTCGCTATTCAGCAGGATATAGGGTATCTGGATTCAGTTGTGGTTTATTCTTAAACAGGTTCAGATCCGATTTTAGGTATGGTTTCTTCTGCTAGTGTAGTTGATTCGCTAGATTTAACTTCTTTGGTAGCTCCTACTACTTCGGTGGTGGCTGCTTAGGTCTATCAATCTCAACAGGTGGGGTAGAGTGAGGATTCTCTTATTGATATCCCTGTTCATTCCTCTAGAGTAGAAGCAGGGCCTGTTTCTTCAGAGGGCCCCTCTTTGATTCTTGATGTTTCAGCTAGTGTCATTGTCTCGATCTCTTTAGCTGTTTCGATGGTCGGGCAAGGGCCAAAGGTTGTTAGGGTTTCTTTTGCTCAACCCATTATTTCTTCAGTGGTTTCGGTTAATGAGTTGGACGATAGGACGGGTACAGTTTCTCCTTCGGTTGAGAGGGTTGATCAGATTATTTTGAGGAATGGATCTGGATCTTCTTGTTCCCCCATTTTAGCTACAGACTCTGATGTTCGGGTTCAAGGTCCCAAGTGTCTGCTGTCTGATTCCCAAGCTGAACGTTGCCTCATTGCTAATTCTTCATGGGTTAACCCGGTTGAGGAAAAAAAGTTAGATGATACTACGAAGGTCCATTAGGATTGCACGCAGACTAGCTTCTTATAAGTCCGGGTCTCGGGCTTTTTCGAGGGTTTCTAATTATTAGTGTCCTATATTAGAATTGTCGTGGGATTAGGAATGGTTATACGAGGCGGGTTCTCAGAGATCTGTGTTGACTGCATGGGTCGGGAGTCTTTTTGTTTTGTTTTTGTTTTTTTGTTTTTTTGTTTTTTGTTTTTTTTTTTTTTTTGTTGTTGATGTTTTTGTTTTCTTGTGAGGCTTGCACGCCACTTTTTCGGTTGGGGATTTGCTCACGGTGTTTTTTGTGGTTGGTTTGGCCTATGCTCCTCTTTGTTCTTTATATATATATATATATATATATATATCGGTCTCGTTCCTATCAGGGTATTCTTGTATAACTTTATTAGGATATTGAATGTGAGCTACTCATTTATAAAAGTGATTTGACAAGTGCATACATACCAAGTCAAAGTACGTAAAACGAGTGGCTCACATTCAATGTCCTTATATAATTTTATCAGTGTATTCTCATAGGAAAATTTCCGATATATATAGTTCTGGTTTCTGCCTAAATATATATATATATATATATATATTTTCTATTGTCAGTTCGTCCTCACAATAAATATATCAGGATGATGAATGTGGACACTAGATTTACATAATTTGACTCAAAGTGCACTTGTCAAAACTTCTCCATAATCTATGCTCCACATTATTCGTCATGTCAGGACGAACTGACAATAAAAAGACTATATATATATATATGTATATGTATATATATATATATATATCCATTTTAACTAATTGTTTTATTTATTTGTACATAGTATAAATAATGGATCTAAATATGAATACTATTTTTATTAAATTAATGAAATATTATTTAAAGTTATAAATTAAATAAAATGATATTTAATAAAAAAATTAAATTATTAATCAAAAGTTAAATAATATATTAATATTTAGAAAAATAAATTAAAATATAAAAAATCATGGACTCCAGTAGGCCAATCATGTAAGGACTAAGGAGGCCTCCTTCAACATAAATTATTATTTTGTTTTAATAAAATATTGGTGTAAAATTTGTAATTCATAATATTACAACTCCCTCTTATTTAAGTCAAGTTTCTAACTTTTTAGTTTTATATCTCTGTGGTACGTTTTAAGATTCCAACCACTTAAAATATATATATATATTTGAACGAGTTTTCCTTCAAATGGAAAACTCATTCGAGACTACAGATAATAATAAATTAATAAACAGACGCTAAATCACCCTATCAAAATATCAAACCAATATGACATACAAATCTAAAGTTTTTTTTCCTATTACTCTCTTTGGTAATTTGTTTTTTTATTTTTATTTTTTATTGGTTTGGTAATTTGAATTAATTACAGTAATTTAATCTATAGTTATTCCTCCTACTAAGTGTGAAGTATAGGTCCAGCTAGGTTAAAAGGGTTGACTCGATATATATATATATATATATATTATTTTATAAATTATATAACAACACAATTCAATATTCAAAAACCATACCACCCCACCTCCGAATTTCAATGTAAATCCAAAACTTTGGAAATAATATTTAAATAAATTCACCAATAAAATTAGCCGACTCTTAAAAGTTTGACATTTTAGTTTATATAAATTAAAAAAAGATTTGACATTTTAGAAATAGAAAAACAAATGTATGTTGCAGGTGCTCTAGTTAAATTGTATTTAGGACAGGAAAATTATATTGAGAGGTGATATATTGACTAATTGACCTATGTGGGCTCTAATTGCCTCAAAACGTGCATAATATTAATTATAAGCCGACCCTATGAATTATTTAACGTCGTTTGATTCTTCAGGCTAAGGAACAACAATGATTAATTAGTAGCCTTTGTGGCCTAGCATAATCTCAATTTTTGTTTCCTTGCTCCAAACTCTTCTGTATTTTTTTAAGTAATAGTTATATATTAAAATTAACAAGTCCTACGGTTTCCAAATCTTAATTTTGGTATAAAATATACCCTTTTAATTTTTCTTTTTATTCAATTTTTATAGTAGTATATTTAGAGTACTGGAAGTGTAATCGCTGTCATTTATAAATTGGATTAGGATCTTTGTTGTATTGATCTCTGTCCTCATTTAAAGAATTTAAGAATAAGACTTTGCATTGAAAAGTAATAAAAGTGAAATAAATAAAGAGGAAATAGCATTTTTTTAACCAAAAAATTAAGGGGGTTTCTATTTTTACCTGGAATTAGTGTTTTTATTGTTTTTACAAACTTTTCAATAAAGAGACAAATTTACCCTTGCCTTTTCAATTTATTTTTAATTTTTAAAACTAATTTTCTTTTTTAAAAAAAATACTTTTTTTTAATTATCGGAGGTCGTGACCTCCAATGGAGGTGTAGGCGATCTCTAATGGAGGTCATTTGCCACACACACACACACAAAAATTGGGAAGAAGGGAAAAAAATATGTGAAGAAGGAGATTAAACGCACCGAATTAAATACATTGGGAATTAAACATATATATATTAAACACGTTATGAATTAAACACACAGATTAAATACATTAGGAATTAAACTAGTGGTGTTTTTGATTTAAGAAAACTAGTTGCGTATTTAATTGAAGAACGGTGGTGTGTTTAATTGATGGAAAATTGGTGGTATGTAATTAATTGATGAAAATTGCTGTGCATTTAATTAAAGAAAACTGGTGTGTTAAATTGAAGAAAATCGGTGGTATGTTTAATTTAAGAAAACTGGTGTGCTTAATTGAAGAAATTTGGAATTTTGTTTAATTGAAGAAAACTAGTGTGTTAAATTGAAGAAAACTGGTGGTGTGTTTAATTGAAGAAAATTGGTGTGTTTAATTTGAAGAAGATTGCTAATGTGTTTAATTGAAGAAATCAGAAATTCTTATTCATATCTTCTTCTTCTTCTTCTTGTCTTTTCAATGGAAAGTTTGGTAAAAACAATCAAAACATTGATGATAGTGTAAAAATAAATGCTCCATATATCTTCTTGTCTCTTCTGTGAAAAGTTTGGTTAAAACAATCAAAACACTAATGTTAGGTAAAAACAAAAACTCCACTAATTATATGATTAATTTCAATTTTAACCCATAAATAAAAGAAATAAATTACAGTAATTGATTATATATGTCAGCAGATCTATATAAGTCAGACAAATATTAGCTCAACATATGATCCAAATTCTTATATAGGAGAAAAACTTGAATGCACTAATGCAGGCATGCACCCCATTGCATTCAAGATTTCTCTGGTACATATTCCGGTGTTCAATTTGTTTAAATCTTTTTCTATGTTTTTTTTTTTTCTTTGAGAGATGGAAACCGTATAGCTAGTTTGACTATAGGGTATATTTGGTGCTTTGTATTATATCGTATTAGGAGTTTAAAATATATTATAATAATACAATATAATGTTTGATTTGTTTTGGACTATGTATTGCATTGTATTAGTTAATGCATTTTAATTGATCTAACACAATGGATGTTGTATTAGCTAATATAAAGGGAAGAGAAATAATAATAATAATAATAATAATAATAATAATACAAAATAATATAATAAAATATATTTTAATATATTAATTTAATATAAATTAAATAAATACTATATAAATAAAATAAAATAAAATAAAATTTATTATAACAGTATAAATGTTAAAGTATTTATATGAATAATAATTTAGGTAATAAAATATTACTTATATACTTATTAATATTTTAAAAAATATAATACAGCAAATATATATTTTATAATATGTTTTTATATTCTAAAAATATTTCAATTTATTAGTTAACAAAATATTTAGAAAAAAAAAATCACATCCTAATATTGTATAACTTAATGCAGTCTAATACGAAACATCATCAAACATAAGATTGTATAAGAATAATACAATCTAGTCCAATACAATTCAATTAAATCTAATTTAATGCAGTATAATACAATACAGTATAGTGTATCAATCGAGCCCATACTCCATAGTGTTGGAAGGTGGAGGGTTTGTAAATTTTATGAGTTTTTTTTTTTTTTTTTTTTGAACTTTACAAACATACCTCATCCCTACTTAGGGTAAAGTTTAAAAAATAAAAATAAAAATAAAAATCCTTACACATTCAACTTTGTATAATTAAAGTGAATAACACTGAGATAAAGAGACTGTAATATATGGCCCAAAAAAATCAAGGTTATTAATAAAACTATCATTTAATTGTCTTATTTAGTATGGCATTATATAGTTGTAAAGTCTCTCCTCTTTTTCTCCGGAAAACTAGTGAGAGTATTTTGGTGTTTCTTTTACTTGGGACTCTACCATTTAGATATCCTTTTTCAGTTCTAGTAAGCGATGGATTCAAATGATATTATATCCTTGTGTGCATCTTTATTAATCAACAAGCAGGATAGCTCGATTCAGCAATTAGATGGAAAGCTCATGGTGGACGCAAAACACAAGATGTCGTTATGTATGGTAGGAAAAGTTCTTTTGAGCAAACAGGTTAACAAAGAAGCGTTCATGCGTGTGATTGGGAAAATTTGGCAGGTCAAGAAGGGTGTGGATATTGAATCGGTTACCAGAAACATTTTTACATTTCATTTTAAAGAGAAGTATGATCTTGATAGAGTTATGGCAATTGAATTACCAGTGGTTAAGGGTACTATTAATTCTTTGGGTTTCAATCAAGCGGAATTTTGGGTCCAGATTCACCAAATCCCTCGCCTGTGTATGACAAGGGAGATTGGGAAATTCTTGGGAGGTATGATTGGTGAAGTTCTTGACGTGGAAGGATGTGCGTTTAGAGATTGTGTAGGGAAGTTTTTGCGAGTTAGAGTTCGTGTGGACATCAAGAAATCATTTAAACGCTATTTAAGAGTGGATATCCTTGGAGATGGAACAAAAACAGTAATGGTGCTTCGCTACGAAAGGCTCTCAAACCACTATTTTAAATGTGGGATGGTTAGCCATATAACTTCTAAGTAATCTGAAGAAGACCATGTTCCTTTAGTAAATGGGAAGGCAGAATTTCCCTTTAGGATATGGCTCTAGTGTTTCAAATAGCTCCATGTTCCAGTAATCCCAAAGGGGTTTCCTTTCTCCCAGTTCGATTGGAATTACACCAACGATCTGATAGAGACAAAAAAGGAATGGTGCTGGATCCAATGGTAGGGGAAGGAATAGAGAGGATCATGCATGAGGGAAGCATCTCAAATTCTAATTCTTGTTGTGCTCAATACGGGGATCAAGTGGCCGTGGAAATGATGGTTATAGGGATGGAAGGAGTCAACTCCGAAAATCTTGCCCCGATACCTAAGGTAGTCGTCAATCAAAAGCAAAAAGAAAAGGTTGAGTCTATGATGGGTAAGGGGACAAAAAATGAGGACATTAAATGCAATGAGGTGGTGGGTGATACGTATTCTCCAAGCAACTGGAGTGGCAGTGAAGAAAGACTTGGGCTCTAACCAATATATGATATGGTAAACCCAAATATTGGCAGTTATGATCCAAAAGCCCATATGGAATCTAAGTTTAGTAAGTCTGATGTTCTAAAGTCAGACTTATCAATTACGCAAATTTTGGGCCCTGACGTAAATGGGTTTGGTTCTGAGTTACCTATCCCAGTCCAGCTTGATGAGGGTTTGGATCACGATGGTGGGTCAAACCAAAAGCTTAATTGGGTGGGGGGTGGTTTAAAGGGAGGAAGAAAGGGCAAACATAATCAAATTGGGAAATCTAGGGTCTTCAAGAAGAATCCAGAGACAGTATGTGGGAAGAGAAATGTGGATTCAGTGGAGAAGATTGGCGAAAATAGATAACAAGAAAGCAAGGAAGAAAGAGAATTCTCGGTGGTGGATGACGATGGAATGAGTAGCTGTTATGTTGCTTAGGCGTTCAATCCTCTGCTTTCTTAGAAGCAGAATGTTAAACAAGATATTTTATTTTTGATGATAACTAAATCAGACCAGACTAGGATAGAATTATTGTGAGTCAAGCTTGGTTTTGTGGGAAAATTGGTGGTTAATTGCTCTAGAAAATCGGGTGGGTTATGTTTATTCTGGGCTGCTAGCGTTAGTGTAAATTTGTTGAGTTATTCGGTGGCTCATATTGATGTGCGGATGGAGTCGTTGGGCAGTCAATGGTGGAGGCTTATAGGGTTTTATGGAAATTCAGATGCTATTAAGAGGAGTCACTCTTGGAAACTTTTGAGAAGGCTTGCATGTATGTCATATCTCCATTGGGTTTGCTTGAGTAATTTTAATGAGGTGCTGGATGTTTCTGAGAAGTTGGGGGGTGTTCTAAAGGATTATATATAGTTGGCTGATTTTTGTGAATCTTTTGACTATTGTGGACTCGAAGATTTAGGCTTTGTTGGTCCTCAACACACTTGGTTTAATAAGAGAGAGGGTGAAGCTGCGATATATGAAAGACACGATAGATGCTTTGGCAGTCTGGAGTGGAAATTGGAACAAATTAACGTTGTATTCAATATTAATCTTGATTTTTTTTTTTTTGGGGGGGGTGGGGTGGGGTTGGGTGGGGTGGAATAGATTTTAACCAATTATTACCCAATTTTCGTTATTAGTCAATTTTCGAAAATACCCCAATCTAGTCTAAAGATAAAATAAAGTGTAATAAATGCGGAATATAAATGACACTTGATTTTTACATGGAAACCCTCACGAGAAAACCACGGGCTAGTAAGTGCGCCACACTCGAACCTCGAATCCACTGATTGCAATAGCATATACAACCTAGTCAAGGTTTGACAGCCTAATCCCAGCCAATATCCTGCTACCACCACCCACAGACCTTTAAAAGTGGACATAGTCCAATTGCTTGTGATTTATGCTACCTAATCCCGATAGCAACACAAGACTTACTTCTCAATGAAGAGATAAAATATCCTATGTGAATATATATTATGATATTCAAAGAGCAAACAAGGTTAGGGAACCTTAGATGCTTATCTAGAATGATAATATAACAATTAATTCATTCCTAGATATCAAGAGCTAAATGACATGTCATAAAACTTAGCTAAACATAGATTAGGCAATCCTATGAAGCTATCAAAATACAACACTCAATCAATACACCACAATCAATCTCTATTTTGTATTTAGAATATATTCTAAGAGCATACAAATGATAAAAGAGATGACTTGATTAGAAAGACACTAGTTATATAAGATAATAATGAAAACCTTACCAAGCAAAATGTGATGTTGCTAAACCATGTATGGATGCATCCTATATGGTCATAGATGATGCAAGATGATCTTTGATGCACAAAGGAAAAGCTTTGAGTGTTTAAAAGTGAGTTCTTGTGAAATTTTCTTTTGAAATATTTTCTAAGTGAAAAATATGCTTTTGGAACACTTATAACTGACCCAAAACAAAAGAGGCATATATATATATATGGTGTCAAGATGAAGTAGAGTCGTTTTGATAATTTTCCCTAGTTTTTACCTTGGCCGTCTTACACTGGCTCTACGTAGAGTGGTTGTAAGACGGTTCACATGGGAAATGAAGAACAAGTTCTTCATGACCGCTCTACGTAAGGCGGTCGTAGAGCGGTCAAGAGAAAATTTGCTCAATTTGCCTAATGAGCGTTATACGTAAGGTGCCTGAAGGGCGGTTGTACATCACCCATATTTTGACAATGCATCCTAAGTCTACATGTGACATGACATTTGACATACAAGATGCAATCATTGAAATATGCAAGAAGAGTCATTAAAAATATGAATGCACACATATGAAACACACACAATATACACAAAGTATGGATATGCATGGAATGTGTGTGTATGCAACTACATCTCTTCAAAGCAAAGTAAACACATAGAGATATACCTTTGGAGTGCTTGTTACCTTGAGGACTTGAAAGGGTCTTTGAGCTTGATCCTCAATAACCTAGACTACCCTTACAATTCAAACCCCAACATGTGGTTTGTCCATGAAATAAGCCAATCAACAAATATGAATCCTTACAATCCCCCATTTTGGCTATTTCGTGATAAAACCACTACTCACATTGATCCTCACAACAAAATTGAAGCTAACGGGATATCAATGATATTCTACATTACAAAAAGATAATAAAAAATTAAAAACTTCATGTCTTCAATCTCTTGTAGAACTGCCAACCCTTCAAAACAAAAATTACACTTCCAAAGCAAGTGTATGTGAGATGATCAAGTGAAAATAAATCAAGTATTTGCATTTAAGAATTTAAGCACAACATCACACAATGTATGTGTATGCAATGCTCCCCCTCAATGGGTTACTCCCCCTCAATGTATAGTCTCCCCAATATGCACAATTGCTACTACAATTTTGCAACTCCCCTTACCACCATTTGTCATAAGAGATCGTTTTTGCCATGGCTTCAATTTCCAACTGTATTGTAATCAGGAGAATTTTAGATGTCTATGCTAAAGCCTCAAGTCAAATTATAAATTTTGACAAATAAGCTGTGTGTGTCAACCTGTCTATCTCCATTTCGGAATGTGCTCAATCGGCTGCTATTCTCGAGATTAGTATAGTTGAGTGCCATGAGAGATATTTAAGATTGCCTTACTTTATAGGTAGCAAGAAGAAGAAGGTTTTCTCTGCTATAACTAGCCACGTTTGGGACAAAATTAAAAGATGACGCAATAAGTTCCTTTCAACAGGTGGGAAAGAGGTGTTGATCAAGACTGTCCTTCAATCAATTCCTACATATTCTATGAATCTCTTTCAGATTCCTAAGTGCCTGCTAAATGAGATTTACCAGCTATGCACAAGATTTTTGTGGGGGAGTAGAGGAACATCCAGGAAGATCCATTGGTGTTCTTGGTCAAGGATGTGTGAGTCTAAAGAGAAATGTGGATTGGGTTTCAGAAACCTGGAGGTCTTTAATCAATCCTTAATTGCAAACCAATGTTGGAGAATCATTTCCAATGAGAAATCCTTGGCTGCCTGAGTTCTAAAAGGATGTTACTTTCCAGATTGCGAGTTTATTGGTGCGGAGGTTAAGGCTAATGCTTCTTTCATGTGGAAGAGTTTGATGTGGGGAAAGTATATTATTTCTGCTGGAGCTCGATAAAGAGTGGGAAATGAAACTAGAATTCGCATTTATAAAGATAAGTGGATTCCAAGACCCACCACTTTCAGTCCAGTGGCCCCTCCCATTTTAGGTGAAAATTCGACAATTGATCATTTGTTTTCATCCTCTAGAATGTGGGACGTTAGCCTGATAAACCGGTCATTTTTGGAGGAAGACTCTTCTGCCATTCTGAGCATTCCTAAAGGGAAAAACAGTGTGAATGACTCTCTCCAGTGGCACTACGATTCTAAAGGTTCTTATATATCAAAAAATGGGTATTGATTAGGCTGTTCCCTGCACTATGGTACATGTTTGTCAAATTCTGACCGCTTTTCTACTTGTTCTATTTCCTGGTGGAAAGCCTTATGGAAGCTTCATCTCCCCTCCAAAATCAAAATTTTTGCGTGGAAGGCTTGCAATAATATGCTCCCTTCCTTTAAGGCTTTGGCACGTAGGAAGATGTCATTGGATATTTTGTGTCCAATGTGTAAATGGAAAAGTGAATCTATTCTTAATAGTCTTTGGAGTTGTAGAAATCTGAAGCTAATGCGTGAGTTTTGGTTACCTAAACTCACTGACAATCAAAAAGGTAAATTCCACTTTTTTGATTTTATGTTTGATTGTTTTTTACGGTTGAAACCGGTGGACCTGATGCTGTTGTGCGTTTGTTTATGGAAGGTTTGGTCCATTCGAAATGTTGTTGTCCACGGGTCTGATGCTGATAAGGAAATGGATGTGGTGGAGTGGGTTTGCTATTTTCTTGATGAATCTCACAGTGGTGCACTAGTGAATACAAGTATTCAGAATCCCCCCATTTTTTGAAATCCTATTTGGACTCCTCTTTTTCCAGGTTTGGACAAAGTTAATTGTGATGTTGCGATTAATGTGGTTGGTCATTTGGTGGGTTTTGGGGTGGTGCTATGTGACTTAGAAAGCTTTGTTATGGCTGTTTACTCTCAAAGGATTGAAGCTACGTTCTCTCCTCAAGTGGCGGAATCGGGAGCCATTCTCCGGGGCCTTCAATTGGTTGCAGACATGGGGTTAACTCCTTGCAGAATTGATCGGAACGATTTATACACCTTTTGAAGTCCCCGTTTCCTATCGATTGTTCTCGTTTTCGAGCGTTTTTTATGAATATAATATGTTTTATGAGCCTTGTGCAGGTTAATTTTGTTTTGGGGAGTTTACGAGCGATAATGAAGATTTTCCGGGCTAATACGGGACTTTTGGGTTAAAAGAGTTTTTTTCGATTTTCGTTAAAGCGTACCACGTCAAGAAAAAATGTGAATAGCGACCTGTACCGCGTTATTGAAGACCTGATCCACTGCTAAGTTTCATCAAACGGGTCGTTAAAGGGTATAGCGAGATGAATAGCGAAAGTTCCCAGGCGAATTTCGACGGACGACTCGTTGAAGCGTATAGCGAGACAAATAACGAAAGTTCTCAAGTGAATTTCGTCAAATGACTTGTTAAAGCGTATAGCGACCTGTACCTCGACCTGCACTATATTTGTGTTTTTTAGCCAAATTTTGAAGGGTAGTCTCGTCATTTCACACCCCATTCTTGCCCTAACCCCTTCCCACTATAAATATCCCATTTTCTCACCTTTCTTAAATCAACCAATCCACATCTCTCTTCTCTTCTCTCACACCTAAAACCGATTTTCTTCCATCTCATTCATCTTCTTCATTTTCTTCACATAATAAAGAGAGAACCCAAGCTCTCATGGAGGTTTTTCCTCCATGGGAGCTCCCCATATACCTCCACAACACCATAATACACTTCATCCATCCATCTTAGGCTAGATTACAATGAAATAGGAGTCAAATTCGAGCTAGGAGAGTTAGGAGCTTCTTTGGAGGATTCTCTTCAAAGGTTGTCTCATTTCTACTCAGTTCTTTGTATTTCTTTTATCTTTGATGTGTAACCCCGATTTGGGGAATTTTGTAAACCTACACTTGTGTTATATATATTGTTTGTGCTTAAATTTGGTTGGGTTTTGTTATACTCTTTGTTAATTTCATGATTTAAGCTTTAATTGCAATATCTATGTGTGTGGAGGTCCAAATTGACATGTATGCTTGAATGGGATTAGGAGTAGAGTAAATTAAATTAGGTGTAATGTAATTTAGCATCCCATAATTGTTTGTATGTTGATGGATGACCAAATTACCATGCTTAGAGTAATTTGAGTGTTAGAGATTTTATCCTCAAAGAGTAAAAAAGGCTTAGTTCATGCATTTAGGTGCTAAATAGGCCTTGGTTCTTATTCTTATGCTTCATGGGTCTTATTAAAGGCACAATTATCCATCCTTGGCCGGATTGGGTAGTAAATTGATTAAGGGAGAATTCTCAAATCAAGGGAATGAACCCTTAACCTAGATTAAATGTTCTTAATGTAAAACAGTCAACTTATTACGCATGTTTGTATGGTAAACTTGTTTCCCATTTTTTAGCCATCCTAGGGAGATTGATAAAACCGAATCCGTATCTAGAGTAAAGACAAATTGAATTCCATTTTGTGCTTGTGTAATTATAGGGTATTTCAATGCTTAATGCTTTCACTCAGTTAACCACCTTGTGAATGATATTTAGGCCGTGTGTTATATATCGCGTGGTGTCACATTAACATGCTTAGCGTAATATCCTCTACATTTGACTAGAAAGATGAGAGATCACTAGGCTAGCAGGTAGAGCTCGTGTGTGTATCCCACGGTCCTTAATGAATCCAAGCATTTATACATGTATGTAATCTCTATGTCGCTCGAGAAAGGGTAGATATTAATTAAGGGGACACGAGCATATAACATACGTGTTATATGGTTATCTCGTATTCTTAATGCTTTCACTTGGTTGCTATCCCGTATTTGGTTAGTCTCGTGGATGAATTATTGGCTGTAGTATGACCCACACGGTTGTGCATTACATACCCAACGAAATAACCACTGTATTTGACTGAAAAGTTGAGAGATCACTAGGCCGGCGTACAGGGCTCGTATGTGTGTCCCACGGTACTTAATGAATTCATACGTATGTGTGGATGCGATTTCTAAGACTCGAGAGAGATTAGAGATCAATTAAGGGGGTACAAGTCTATTATATACTTGCACATTGAGGGATTAAGTGAGTCTAGCACTTAATTAGGAGGATTGTTACGGTTGAATCGTTTCCCTAGTGTAACCACATTTTATGCCATCTCTC
The DNA here is from genome assembly GCA_035582765.1 of Acer negundo. Classification (NCBI taxonomy): domain Eukaryota; kingdom Viridiplantae; phylum Streptophyta; class Magnoliopsida; order Sapindales; family Sapindaceae; genus Acer; species Acer negundo. The sequence continues at coordinate 9,557,993 of CM069241.1, read as the reverse complement.
CATTCCATCCTATCCTTGTAAATATTATGTTATGTAATTTATATTTTATTTATATTATTATTTACACTTTTCCAAACCTACAACACACGAGTCCGCTCGGCGTGTTGTAATAATAGCTAGAACCGGTAACGGTCGACGGATTCCACCTCCCTACGGAATGATACTCTCACTTGCCGCTGTGCTAGTATCCGTGGCTTGCACGCTAGTGAGGTTGAACTTAATTGTTCATCTTTTGACCGACACTGCAATGATGTGTCGTCAAGAATTGACTTCGATGTGGAAGTGGTGGTTGGGTGGATCAATAGAAGGATTTCCTTCTTTTTTGATGTTGGTGTTATTTTAGATGATATTTTTGCTTTATGGAAGCAGGTTCTGTGTGTGACGATTAATTTCGTCCCTAGAAAAGCTAATCAGGTAGCCCATGTGTTAGCTAAAAACGGTCTCTCCTGTGTTGAAGATATGTTTTGCCTGGAGGATTTTCCTCCCTGTGTTAGTTCCTTTGTTACGGCTGATGGCCGTGGTTGTTTATAATCCGTTGGTTCCTTAAAAAAAAAAAAAAAAAAAAAGTATGGCATTATATATCCAAACATACACAAACATTTAAATTTTTTTAAAAAAAAAACATATAATTTTATATTATTAGAACTTGAGTCCTACGTACAAATATACTTGATTTGTGTTACATTTCTAGATCAAACAATATGAAATTTTCACTCACATAATTCTTTAATTTGGGCATATACATAATTTCAAACAACACATTCATATATATTCTTGCATACACAAAACTACCATGGTGGTCCTCTTAAACAAGTGGTGATTAATGGAGAAACATTTTGCCCGTTAAATCACCAAGTGTGGGCCAAAGACCTTTTCCCAATAATAAAAGTAATTTTTGGACCGTACTTATAGTGATTGATTTTGACATGTTTCACCAGATCCTTTGACCTAATTGATGTTATCAGATTTCAGAAAGAAAAAAAAGAATAAAAAAAAGAGAGAAAACTATAAACAAACCAGCCATTATTCTATTTCATTTCACACGTATTGAAGCTCCATAATAAACAATTAAAGTAACCAACTCCCCAGAAAAATAGCAGCAGTTTCAAATTCTTGACTTCCCAATTCCCATTACTTTCACTTCAAGCATTCTTTCACAAACAATAGAATTAAAAACAAAAATAACTTCTTTGATTTACAATCATATATATCAAGCTTCAAATTAAATTTGTCCACTAGCTCCTACAAAGTCTTTAACAGTGAAACCAACCTTCTCAAACTTCCCTTTTTCACTGCTCTCTCTAAACTTGACATAATCTTCACAAACAAATGGCCTGTAGATCCTCAAATTGCCATCTCCAACAACTTCATTTGGTGCAAAAATGTTTTTGTCATCTTCAAAGCACCAAAAGAAGGCCAAAGAGAATCGGTTCACATTATCATTATAAAGTTTTAGAACAACTCTATGTTCAGATGATCTTAGATGTCCATTGCTCCATGCATGCATCATATCTCCGATGTTGACAACTAGAGTGTCTTCACATGGGTTTATGTTCATCCACTTCCCTTCATTTGATCTCACTTGAAGCCCACCAATCTCATCTTGATAAACTATTGTCACACAGCTCATGTCAGTGTGCATGCCTAGTCCTTCAACAATTTCTTGATCATCATCATCATCATCTTGATCTTTAACGCTTTCCGGTGGTGAATAGTTGATGATTCTCAAGTATCCATGGCATTTACTGAACTCAGATTCATAGAATTTCTTCTCAAAATCATCCCCCAAACACATTAGAACTACCTCTACAATCGTTTTTGAAAGCTGGGTCATTTTCCTCCCATACTCTTTCAATGTCTCACTGGCAGCAAAAAATCAGCCAAAAACAAACAATAAACAATCAAAATCAAACACAACAAGAGATAGATAAACACAATATATGGTTTTATATATATTGAAAATTATCGGTGTGAAATTCCATCAGATACCGGTGTTAATTCATAGATCGATACAGGTGCCTATTTGGAATCATGCATGAAGAAAACGTGCAGGATTTCGTGTCTGATCAGTGCTCTATATATATTTACCTGAAGTCTGAATTGGGCTGGTCGAAGAGAACATCCATAGTGGACTGAGCAGAAGCAAAGAAGTCTGGTCCGGAGACTCGAAAGCTCTCGAAGAAAGGAGAAGCAATGAAATGTGGAGTGTAGGTCTTCACAGATGAAGATGGGCCAACCTTGAGTTTGGATTCACATGGGAAATTGAAAAGATGATTTGAAAGAGAATGGAGTTTCCTGTAAAGATCTCTGGAGACTCCATGGTTGGTGATGTAGAAGAAACCCCATTCTTTGCAGGCCAGAGAGAGGGAGAATAGAGTTGATGGACTCAAAGGCCGAGAGATATCTAGTACAGGAAGTTGTACACAATGATTAGTCTGGGTTTCAGACATTATTTTCTTTTTTCAGAATATATGAAAAATAATGATAATTGAGTTAGTTTGTTCAGTTAGATTAGAGGTAGATGTTATATAGCTAGTTAGACTTATTATATAGCTAGTTGGTGATCATCATATTAAAAATAAATATAAATATATATATGAATATTTTTATTTTTAAGGGCTTTGTTTCCTTATTTTCTTTAAATTTCTCGGGATTTGTTTTCTTATTTTCATTTTTTGGTGATTTCTTTTGTTATTTATTTGGCTGATTTTTGATTTATATTTATTATATAAAATATAAATTGATGTTGTGAAAGAGATGTATTAATCACTTATCACAAAAAGCCCTTTAATCATTACTCTTCAACTTTCTATCAATGAACTATCAAGTTTTTATTTTATTTTTTTATTTTATTTTAACAATAAGCTTTATTGAAAAAGCTAACAGAACACAAGGCAACCCAAACAAGCCAGAACAAAAGGCGAACCAACCCCACCAAACAAAGAGTCAACGCCAGCAGAAACGGAAAGAACAACAAGAAGCTAAAAAAGGCGCCAAGACACAACAGGAAAAACTAAGACAAACACAGAAGACAACAAACCCTGCACAGCAACAGCATAAACGCAGCTGACCAGAAACAGAGCAACCGAGAACGCCCAGATTAGCTTAGAGTGCCTAATAAAAGCCCTTCTTTCTACAATTAACTTGAATTGTATTGGCAAGGAGAAAAATGATAAATTCATCAAATATTGGATTTGTTTCCTTATTTTCCTTATATATTTTGTAATTTGTTTCCTTATTTATTTCAACTTATTTAGTTAATTAAAATTTATTAGTCGAGGAAATCCCACATATTTTTTCGTGTAAAATTTCAATAGATACAGGTGTTAATAAAGAAGCGAGAGATCTCGTACCTGATATTTATATTGTTTTTTAGTTAATATTTTATCTTTTTATACTAGTCATGCTTAGAATTCAATAAAAATTGTTCTTTTGGATCAAATTTAACTATTTATTAATGAAAGTGACTAAGTAAAACAAGAATGGAGACCTTTTCTATAGCTACATTGAGAAATTAATGTGACCCTAAACAATTACTATGACCTTACAGAGTTGCACAAAGTAATTCTATCATATTTTCGATACCATCATTTAGTCAAGGAGGAAAAAGATAAATTCATATTTAAATGATAAATCTTTAATGCATTGAGTGATGCATCTGATCATTAAAGATATGACATATAACAAATATATATATATATATATCACAAAAAAAATATATACATATATCATTCACATATCACATCTTTAGTGGTCGAGTATACTATTCAACAGTGCTTCCGAAGCACTGAAGATTTCTTCAAGTTCACAGTTGTCAAATACCCGGATAATCAATATGGTAAGGACTAGCTAGTAAGGCATGTTTAATGAGTTGATGTTAAAGGTCAACGCAACAGCTGTGGTGTTCTTGAAAGAGAATTATTTGGTTATTTATATGCACAAGGTCAACATAGAGAAGCTTGGGATTGTTAGTTTGCTAGCAGATGGGCAGCAACAGGCAGGAATGATGGAGGTGTGTCATCTGTACTTTGTCAATTTGTTGTTTAACTAACGTTTTTAAAAAGCTTAGATTCTGTACATCACCTTTCGGCACACAAGTGGTAGTACACCTTCCTTTCCATATTAGTGGTGGGTCGGGTTTCGAATCTCATTATGTACATTTTACAAGCAAGTGTAAAGGGTTTTCTTCCCCATGTTGTGGAAATAGATATCTCCCGTTATGAAAGTAAATATTTTGGATCGCACATATACCGTTTAATCTTGGTAGGTCTTAACAGACAATTGACCTGACCATTTGGTGCCAGAATTTACTGTAATACTAATTGTAATACAAGCTTAGATTCTTCTCAAGGAACTATTTGACCATCCCCCATTAGTCATTAATTACCATGTCGAAGCAACAAGCCTGCAGACTTGAACAAGATAAAGAAAACCATTCTTATACAACCAATGAAATTGCTGCATTTGAGAGCTTGTTTACCAAAATATGGACAAAAAGCATTGAAAAACAGGTTGCCTGCTGCATTCAGTACATCAAACATAGACTTCATATATGTTATTAAATTACGGAGAATCTGCATCTATATATGTTGTGTGGATGCGGGTTCCGTACCAGTTTCACATTTATAAAAATATGAAATGATAATATATATCAAGTGAATCATCAGAATCATTGTAGAGGTATCAACTGAAGTATTTATAAAGGCAATTGGGAGTTCAGGTCATTAATCAGGTTATTAATTAAGTCATAGGTGTATATATACATGCACAGTATTCTGTGGAGAGCATATGCTTTGACAATATTGACAATTGCAAATGGGCATAGAGTTGTTTCTAATTTCTATATACAATGCTGCAAGCACCAAGAAGGTTGTAGACATGATGCCATGTGACTTGAGTCGATCAAAATCAACAAATTGTAAATTAGATTACTATAGTAGATTGGGGCAAGTTAATTACATTTCCAGGCATATATAAGAACAGATGCATGCAATAATTAAATATACAATTGTTATTGTTTCCTTGAAGCTAGCTATAGCTTTTACGACAGTCGGGAATCACAAATCCGAGCTTTGTACATTCCCGATTGTAAATTTAGAGTATGATCTATGACGTTGGACACTTCTGGAAGCCCGTGCGGCGGTTCTAATATATATCCGGGGTACATAATATGCAAATTTCAAAAGAAAAACTTCAGTAATCAACAGACTAAAAAACATAATTGCATAGCTTCAAATTAATGTCAAGTGATATAGAAGTTCAAGAAGAAAGATCAAGTAATTGATTAATTGCAAAGATTACTAAAACCACATCTCCAATCATCTGCCACTGTCTTTCTAGCCTCCAAAAATTACTGAGCAAGTACCTTTGATCAATTTTTCAATTGAAATTTTTTATTTAAAATTAATATGTATACATATAGATATTGTTGTGGGACGTTACAGTTCTAGCGTCCCATGTAGGGGTAGGAGGAAAAAAAAAAGCCCCACAGGCACCTACCGGCCACCTCGTTTGGGGTGAATTTGGTATTTGATAATTGGATTATTATATATTGAATTTTAAAACTCATTTTATTTTGAGGCGTGGACTGATTTTTAGTTCTCATCCCTTTTCGCCCTATAACTTTACAATCGATGTTAATTTATATATTAAGCTATAAAATTCTTTATTTTTAATTGTTATAAATTTATAATTTCTAAAAAAATTGGTCTCTTGAAATAAATTTACTTTTAAATTATGTTGCTTCGATTTTGCAAACGTAATATTTACAAATTAAATAATATGTTATTTTAAAATTGTATTGTTTTATAATTTTTGCAATCAATAAGTGATCCTAAGTCCTAACAACTTTAAACAATGCTAACTTACGCTAATTGACACTAGCTCAATAGCCGTGATCAACAATTTCTACGTTTTTACATGGAATTTTTATGTTTCCTAGTTGATTTTGGTCAAGAAATGTATAAAATTGTCATATTTATGAATTTTTGTAAACATTAAATGAACCTAAACGACTTTAAACGATGCTAAGTGCTAATCGACAATAGTTGAGATTTGTAATATTTTTCATTTTACATGTATTTTTTATATTTCTAGTTGATTTTGATTGAAAAAATGTATAAAATTTACTTATTTGTTAATTTTTGTAAACATTAATAGACCCTAACCGACTTTAAATGATACTAACCATTGCTAACTTATAATAGCTGAGATCTATAATTTGTTTGGTTTTTTTTTTTTTTTTCTTCTTATTGATTTTTGTTGATAAAGGTATTAAATCGCAATGTTTGTGAAATCTTATAATGTTTAACCGACCTTAACCAATCCTATTTGATGATAATCGGCACTAATCGGCACTAATTTTAATTGAAAGAGTGATACTATTAACAATACACTAAATATTTTTTTACACTCTATTTTAATTTGTTTTTATTATATAACAATATTATCTTAATTAAAATTATTAAAAAGGATAAATAATTTATAAATACACTACCAAACAATTTTGCTAGACTCTAACATTAGTACATTACTTTTTTTTTTTTTTTTTTGCCTAAAAAAGACATAACTTTTTTTATTTCTTATCTTTTTGTATTGTACGTAAAACATTTTTTTTTTTTTTTCAATATCATTAAGGACTCCTCTTGAACTTCTTTGCGACCGATGACATCATTTGAAGGTATTTGTTCATGCCTTCGGCCTTGGAGTTAGAAATGTACATTTTTTTCTCGGGAGCCTCAATTCCCTGTGTCTCCATCTCTATTTGGGGAATTTTTTTTAGGAAAAAATGAAGAAATTTTTTTTTTTTTTTTTGGGGAGTGGGGTGGTTGATAGGGATGAAAATCATCCTCAAATTGAAATGAGGATGGGGATGGGGGGACCCCTCCCCATCCCAATTTCCCTATTTTCCCTACAATTATATTGAAATGGGGATGGGGATGGGGATGAGGTGGAGGTCCCCCATCCTCATTTCCCCATTTCCCCTAAACATATATAAATATAATTATAATATATATTTTAAAAAAAAATTTCTTTGAAAACTCTAACTCCCTAAGTATATATACACATTTTATATAAAATGCACTAATAAATTTTATTTTGTATTTGTAATGGAATATTTGTTTTTTTTTTTTTTAATTTAATTTGTAAATTTTAGTCAAATGAGAAAATGGGGGAAGCAGGGAATAACGTGGAAAAATGTGGAAAAACAGGAAAAAAACTGGAAAAATGGGGAATTGGGGATGGGGATAGATATAGGTCCCTCCAAAATTCCCCATCCCCATTTTTCCAATGGGGAAATGAGGGGGATGGGGGATGGGTCTAGGAAGTGGGGATGGGGATGGGGATGGGGATGGAGGGACCTATATCCACCCCCATTCCCTAAATGTGCATCTCTACTTGGAGTCCAAAATGTTAGGAAGGAATGAAACAAAATAGATGGATACCAAGCCATGCCACATTTCTCTTCCATTGCATCCTGTATAACAAGATAATTTTTTTATAAAATAAGTCTTAGAAATTACAAAAATACCCCAAAGTCCCAGAAACTACAAAACAAGTCTCGGAAATACCCAATAAGTCTCAAATCTGAGACTTATTGAGTATTTCTGAGACTTATTTTGTAGTTTATGAGACTTTTTGAGTATTTTCGAGACTTAATCCGAGACTTATTGGGTATTTCTGAGACTTGTTTTGTAGTTTATGAGACTTTTTTGGATATTTTTGAGATTTATTGGGTATTTTTGTAATTTCTGATACTCATTGAGTTTTTTTTTTTTTTGTTGTAATTTTCGAGACTTATTTACCAAAAATTACGAAAAGAAATCCCAATAAGTCTCGTAAATTGTAAAACAACCCAATAAGTCTCGAAAATTACAAAACTACCCAATAAGTCTTGGAAATACCTCAAAAGTCTCGAAAACTACAAAATAAGTCTCGGAAATAACCAATAAGTCTCAGATCTGATATTTATTGGGTATTTCCAAAACTTATTTTGTAGTTTCCGATACTTTTAGGGTATTTTTGTACTTTCTAAGACTTATTTGATTAAAATGAAATTTTCTAAATTTTTTTTTTTCATTTTTTCATCTTCTTCTTCATCGATCTCCGTTGAAGGTCGATTTCGATCTCCATGTAGGTCGAACGAAGAGGTCTGTTGGACCTCTATTGGAGGTCCAACAAAGAAGACGAAGAGGAACAAAAAAAATTGGAAAACTGAAAAGTATAAAAAATAAAAATAGAAAAAAAATCAAAATTATAGGTGCATTTTTATCCGTTCACTATAATTGGTGTTATTTAAACTTAAGTTTTTAAAATAGTGATAGTCTTAACTCTTAACATGCACCCTCAAAATTTGCTATATAATTTTCGAACCAAATACGTAATTATGTACCAAGATGATGGGGAATACTTGGATATTGAATCTGCTCATCAAAGACCGGTCACTCCATTAGAGCCACAAAGTTTAATAATATGGTTGAGGCTTTAGGTAAAGAGAATACGAATGATTTTAAAAAACTTGTAAATTTCAATATTCAATGAATAAAATAAAATGGTTTCTTTTATTAAAAAAAATTAGGTTTTTATGCTAGGGTGATTTTAAAAAAAGGAGTGTCAAAAATAAAAAGGATAATTTCAAAATAAAATGAAAATTTTAAAATTTATGTTTTTAAAATTAAATGTATTTAGAAAAGGGGTGTGAAAAAGATAAAATTGTATTATATGGAGGATCTTTATTAAAAAATTAAAAATTTAAAAATATTAATTTTACTCCCTACACCCTTTAAATACCAAAACTATCTTTTAAGTATTTTTTTATTATTTAAATTTTAAACATATATTTTTTCTCATTACATTCATTTCTCTTCATTTGCTTCCACCACTGTAAAAAAAATATAATTCGTGTTCGTACAGTTTCTTCTTCGAATAATTAAAAAAAAAAAAAAAAAACTACGTATAGTTTTTTTATTCCCTTTAATAAATATTATAGAATTTACTCATATAGAAAATATCATATTCAAATAAAACTCTATAACTAAGATTTTACTTGAGTAAAAATAAAATATGAATTCAACTCTAAAACTAATTAATTTTTTTTCGTTATTGCTTGCGGAATTAATGTATTGAATTATCTAAAAAACCATGATATCATAATAATTTATACATTTAATCATCATCATAGAAAACAACAACAATAATAATCAAACAAACAACAATATGCAACTTCTTTTGTCTTTAAAAATAAAATTATTTTTTCAATCACTAAACAAATCAATTTTTTTTTCATTTAACAATTTTATTTATTTATTTATTTTTTTTATAAATCCATCCACTAAGTTTTTCAGTTTACAAACGAATTAAATTAATAAGAATTTGTAGTTGAATTAAAATAAAGTGAGTGAGTGAGTGAGTTGTATTTGAGAACCGTGTATTTTTGATCGAATTCTATAACTGCTTTAAAACAAAAAAAGAGTTCTACAAGACTGCAACTGTAACAATTTTTTATCTAATCACAAAACAATAATAAAAAAGAAAGTACATACCAGAATGTATTCAGAATCCATAAAATCAATTTTTTGTTCATCCATTCATTGACTATTTGTGAAAAAAAAAAAAATTATATTTCCTGATTGATGTTATGTTTCATTAAGTATATATTATTAAAGTAATATATACTTAATTAAATTAATAAGATTCCATACGAACCAATTAAATTAATAAGAATCTATAGTTGAATTAAAACAAAGTGAGTGAGTTGTGTTTGAGAACCGTGCAAATTTGATTGAGTTCTACAACTGCTTTATATAAAAAAAAGAGTTCTACAAGAATACAACTGCAACAATTTTTTATTTAATCACAAAACAAAAATAAAAATGAAAGTAAACGTACCAGAATATATTCGAAATCCATAAAATCAATTTTTTGTTCATCCATTCCTTGACTATTTGTGGAAAAAATATATTATATTTCCTAATTGATGTTGGGTTTTAGTAAGTATATATTATTAGGGTTTATAATAGATTGAGTGTTCAACTTATAGGTATAGGAAATAAATTTAATTTTCAATTATTATTATTATTATTATTTTAAGTAAAGTATTTTAAGTAATTAAATGTAAAAGCATTTTAGAAATAAAAAAGTTTAATTAAGCATGGGTGTATAGAGATATTTTATGGATGGTAATAGAGCCACGCTTTAATAATATATCAAAAGCATTACATTATTTTAAGAATAATGCTACTATGCAAATATTTTGTTCAAATTTATAATCAAAAGATGTGTAATGCAAGTTGTTACTAACATATCATCCATCACGTTGTTTTATGATTTACATGTTGGTTGCGATTCATATCACATTATTCGGGTCGTGTAACACTATTATTATTTTAATTTTAGCAACAGCCAACACCATCTTGCCGGTTGGTCCTCTCTAAATACGAGAGGTGAAAAAAATTAAAAGTTTATGGGTGGAAATTTAAATATGTAAATACAAAGGGTAGGAAGATAAATATTCGAACTTCAAACCTTTTCCAATTAAACAAGTTACAAGTAAACTACTTCATCATTTTACCTCTGCAATAATTAGGGTTTTTTTGCGTACCCAAATTCTGCAAATCAATTTCGAAAAATCGAAAACATGGTACTGTCGCAGAAGCTCCACGAAGCATTCAAAGGAACCGTAGAGAGGATCACCGGTCCACGCACGGTCTCTGCCTTCAGAGAGAAAGGCGTACTCAGCGTTAGCGAATTCATTCTCGCAGGAGACAATCTCGTTTCCAAGTGCCCAACCTGGTCATGGTATTGATCAATATTCTTAATCATTTAATTTTATGATATTTTAAATGCAAATTTATTTCAAGTTTTGATTTTTATTCAGGGAATCCGGTGAGCCGAACAAGAGGAAATCGTATTTGCCTCCGGAAAAACAGTTCTTGATTACTAGAAACGGTAGATTATACAATTTTTTGTTATGTTTTATTTGTATTACTTGTAGAAAAGTTAATTTGTTGTTAATAAGATTGTTAGCGTTGTTTTTGTGGATTTATGTGACAATTATTGATTTATTTATGAATTTACAGGTTGATATATGAATTTTTTTTAAATTTGAACCATCATGGACTTATTTTGACAATGTGAATAATGGATCAAGAAATTGCTTTCAGTCCCATGTCTAAGGAGAGCTGCATCGATAGAGGAAGAGTACGAGAGTGCTGGAGGAGAAATTTTGGTGGACAATGAAGATAATGATGGTTGGCTGGCAACTCATGGGAAACCTAAAGGTAACTTTAGAGTAGCTGTTGCAATATTTAATTTGAATGCAACTGCAAATTGTTAACAAACCTCTGAGTTCAAATGAAAAAACTAATGGAAACCAGTTTATGTGTTTTAGAGAGATTAGTAGTTTTATGATTTCTAAAATTGTTCTAGAGGTGGCATTCTTTTTCCTAGACTTTGGGTTATTGAAACTTGAAAGTTTGCAATAACCAAAAATTCCCGAATCATTTTATAATTTCTATAATTTTTGCTAATTGCACAAACGCGAGGGTTTTCTTATCTTATTACATATGCATATACTAGTCAATGCGTCCTGCCATAAATTCTGTTCCTTCCTATGATAATAGACTTTCTACTGATTGTTCTGTTGGTATTATCAGTCAGTAGTACATCATTTGCAGCAACATCCCCAATATCATAGCCTTTCAACTTTAGATTAACCAGTAAGAGGTTGGAGGGGGTTGAAGTAGGTTTAAGTTTTTAACTAACAGAGAGGTAAAAACGGAAGGGAACTGATATGTATGTTATATGTATCTAGAAGCAAGCTTCATTAAAACTTCTGACTTCTTTCAATATTGACAACTACTTGGATAATAGCTTTTGAATTCAAAGATGTTTAAGTTAAAATATCTATTCTTAGATTTGAATGCATTAATCCCCTATGGTGTAATGGTGTGATACATTTTGCAATAGGATAGTCGGATAATCTTTTGTATATTAGTAGCATTGATTATACAGTTGGGTTTCCTTATTATTGTCGTGTATTTGTTTATACTAATGCAGGCAGCAGTTCAGTCTGTATCATTTTATACCAAATACGTTTAGATGCAGCATGTATTTTTGTTTATGCTTATTTGTTTGACTCTATGCTTCATATTTTCTATAGATAAATGTGAAGAAGATGACAACTTGCCATCTATGGAGTCCCTAGAAATCAGCAAGAAAAGTACCGTTGTGTCAATTTCTAACCATTTTGGAGGTGAGGATGAAGAAGATATTCCGGACATGGAAGGATATGATGAACCTGAGTGTCTAATTGAAACTGATCCTGTAAGTTGATAACGTTATGATCTTGTTACGGGTTTCTTAGAATTGCTTTACTTTTGTAGTACTTTGATTTTTATCATATTTTTGTTGCTGGGTCTTAGGGTGGTTATTGCAAAGACAATATAATAAATTTGTTCTACTGCACTGATAATCATCATTTGTACTGTTAGTTGCCTTGACACCAGTTTCACAATTCCATCATCTTTGTGCTTTTTGAAATTAGACATTCCTTAGCTTTCTTCACCTATGAAATGGTAGCAAAGTCACCCCACATACTTGTTATAAAGACTTTGGACCTTGTGAAATTCTAGATACGTTCCTATGGTGATTTGACTTTTTTTTTTTTCTTGAAGGGTCGTTGTCATATTTCATTTGAATGAGTTTTTAAGGGCCAAATGTTAATGAACCTGTGAGTTAATATAGAGTAACTACTGAAAATCAGTTCTTTTTTTTTTATTAATGCAGGCAACACTTCAGTCCACATATCTTGTGGCTCATGAACCTGATGATGATAACATTCTCCGGACACGAACTTATGATGTCAGCATCACGTAAGATGAGTATTGATATTAGAGTTTCTTGAGCCAACTATGATGTGTTAAATAATGTTGTAACTTGTCTGAATCTCACTTCCACTGAATATGTATGCTACAGCACAAATGTGTTAGATGCTTATGAATGTGTTGGGGACCCTGCTTTTGGGTATCTTAATCTCTCTATCATAAGCATACTGATATTATAGGAAGAACCTAATTGACAATTTAAAATTGTTGTGAGCATGTAATTTAGCTGAAGCATTAATTTTATTTAAGTGAACAGGTCAATTTATTTTACTTGTGTAATATATTGGCCTTTATTTTACTACAAATTCATAAATTTTGGATTTAAGAAATTCAAGCAATGGCTAATATTGATTACTCGCACATGGGTCACATTAATGCATTGAAAGATTTTCATTTTCTTATGTCGCTCTTGCTTATGGGCATGAATTTTTAGTTATTTGTATATATAAGTACCTACCATATAATCTGATGATTTTTCATGTTTGCATGGTGTTGTAATCCTTAGCAAATAGTAAACTACTTTCATGTGTTTGTTCTTCCTTTATTTTCAGGTATGATAAATATTATCAAACTCCCCGTGTCTGGCTTACTGGATATGATGAGGTTTGTTGTTCTGTTTATACTTTTCTTAGTGGCTCATGTATGTCATGTTTGAGTTATTATATGTTACTATGTAGGATTAAGATACAGTGTGTTTTTGGTGAATTTGCATATATGTTAGTAATAATAATTTGTTTTCAACGAATCAACATTCTAGAGAATGAAGTCACCTTTATTGTCAAATCTGTTTTCCTCTTCTCTTCTACAAATCGAACATGTTAGATAGTGGATTGCGGCATAATTACACTATCACTTGAATTTTACAATAGAAAAGGTTCCTACTACCTGTAACATCTGGCCAAAGAAATGGTATGTTTATGTGTTTTTAATGTATTCCTTCTATCCATATCTAGCCATCAGATAAAAATCACTCTATTTTATAGATAAGTGTTATTAAAAATGCAGCTTACTATGATTACAGCTCTAAGTGATCCTACCAAGCCATATGTACCAAATGTGACCTAATGTTGCTTAATTCATGCTTGTCATTTAACATGTTTGAAACTGAGAATATGTTGTGCTTTATGTTAGTTCTGGTTATTGGGTGGATTTCTTAATATTATTACTATAATATTATGAGGAGTATTCTATTTTTTTATTTATCTATTTTACAAATTACAATGAATGACGACTGAACATTTTCTGGTGCTTTTACAGTCAAGGATGCTTTTGCAACCCGAACATGTACTTGAAGATGTTAGTCAAGACCATGCACGCAAAACGGTGAGACTTGCTGGCTCCCTGTCTATTTAATGAATTCGTGTGATTTTCTCAACTTTTTGGTATGTGTAGAGTGGTTTTGTATTCTGCATGACTTGAAATTTACTTGTCCGAGAGCTTTTGTTTCCTTGAAGGGTGATTTTTGATGCTTCTAATTAATGTGTTGTAAGGGCACTGATGAAATCTACTGTTTGATCTAGGTGGAAATCAGTTTGAATCCCCAAAATTTGAGATCTTGTAGTGTACGAAATCATTGTTTACAAATTTCTCTACATGACTACATTTTTTCTTTAAGAGAAGGAAAAAGAATAAAGGAATTTCCTCATGGACTAGTTTGCTGTAATTCTGTAAATAACATGATGCATCAATGCTCATACAATTATATTGAAATAGATCAGATGTTGGTCCCACAATCCCACCTCATACATTTTCGTTGCCTAAATACAATTTATTACTCTTAACACAAGCTACTTGGTCATAGACCACAATGTTTTTTACATGTTGGTTTTGCACGTCAGGCCTATCATTGGCTTAAATATAATATCTTGATTTGTGACATTGACCATGGGCTCACTCAGTGCTGGAACTACTACTATTTTCTTAGATGATGTGTAATACATATAACTGTTTATTGATAAAATCTCAGGGATTAATATTTTAGTGGAGCTGTGGGAATGTTGGTTGTTTCTTATTTGAAACCGTCTCAAAAGTATGAACCCTGTTTATTTTTCACTCGCTCTCTGGTGTCAGTTCACAGAAACATTTTTATTTTTATTTTTATAGGAGTTCAGAGGGGCATTTGTTACCCATTTATTTACTTTTCACCTATTTGCATCGTATATAATCTAAGAAATTTTCACATTTTTTTTGCCTTCCCAACTATACACAGGTTACAATTGAAGATCACCCTCACTTGCCTGGGAAGCATGCATCCATACATCCATGTCGACATGGTGCTGTGATGAAGAAAATCATTGATGTTTTAGTGTCACGTGGAGTGGAGCCTGAAGTTGACAAGTAAATAATATTTTCTTTCTCGTCATTTACATTGTCATTGGATTTGACTTATCGGTTTTTCACGTCATGTTCAACTGTTTTACTAGCTGCATGATAAATATTCAAATCCAAAATTGAATTGAGTTAATTGATCATAAACGAGCCAATTCTACCAATTTACTTTTACGTTGCAGGCATGCATTGATACATCTGTGTTGATTGGGGTTGTGATGATAGAAGTTACTATTCTAATGTGATGTGGAGTGTAGCCTGAAGCTGAGTGATATGTATGTATATATATATATATATATATAAAATTATATATATATATATATTTTCTCGTCATTTGGCCTTAAATAAAGCATGGAACCTAATGTTTTCCTTTTTTCCTCTTTCCAAGCAGAAAGACATGTCACTAATAACTCCTTCCATCTTTTTCCTGGACCCCTGCCCCTGGTGCTACTTATATAACTAATATACATGCAACTTGTGAAATAGTAACTTAGCATTGGATCTTGAATGGTTTATGCGCATATAAAGCTTCTAGTTGTCAATATTAGTTCTAATCTACTGTATTAATTATTTTTCAATATCTGAATTATTATAATCCAGTTGATATATATATATATGTGTGTGTGTGTGTGTGTGTTCTTGGTTTCAAACCATGTGGAAGAGTAGTTAGGTGACAAGTTTGGTGCGGAATTGCCAATCATGTAGAAAGGTTCTTAAAAAGTAAAAAGAGAGAAGTGATTGATCTTAGGACGGTGGTTTTGAATGTCTTGTATTAATTTTCTAAAAGGTTTGAGGAAGAACAAAAGGAAGCAAAGTAAAACCACAGTCTGTTGCTAAACCTGAACGGTGGATTCTGAGTATTTGCATTGATAATTGCAAACTGGTGGTTCTTAGCTGTAGCTAATCTGTTTTCTATTTTCTTGCTTTCGTTCCATTTGCTTATCTTTTTGGCAATTTCTTTTTTTTTTTTTTTATTAAATCTAAAAATAACGCATTTTGTAGGTACCTTTTCTTATTCTTGAAATTTGTGGCTTCCGTAATTCCAACTATTGAATATGATTACACTATGGATTTCGATCTTGGTAGCTCAAGCAGCTGATTAGAGGTATTTAACATTTTGTTCTTTTTGTTTCAAATATGTTTAGGAATCCATAGAGAACCGATTATCTCTTCTTTATATGTCTTTTTCCTCCCTTAGTATTTTGGGCGAGTTTATATAGTTCTATTCTTTGTTGTGCCAGAGTAAATCTACAAATTCGTGGAGCTAGATCAGGATCTTATGGCGTGTTTTCAACCCGATTCACTGCACAGCAACCCTACCTTGTTGTATATAATACCCCAACAAACAAGACTTTCACTGAAAATCACTTAAAAGCTATATATTTTACCTTGTGGTTTCTTATGTGATTATTGTCAATAAAACTGTCTTATGTATGGTAAAAGGGGAAATCCATTCCTGTTGAGACTCTGTGAGAATGTGGAATGATTGTTATCATACAGCAACAATTTGTTTACCTGCAACAAGAGAAAATAAAAGTTGTGTTATTGTTTTTTTCCATCAACTTTGTCTACCTTTTATTTCGTCCAAATTTTGGACGTCGTATGTGATTTGTTATATGGATATCATTCACCGTATCATCACAAATTATTGAGGTTGATTTTTGGATTTTTTTTTTTTTTTTTTTTTTTGGCTATGTAGTATTACTTTGTATTAAATCATGTGATTATTATTATTTATCCTTTTCATGAGTCACCTAATAAGATTTCATAAAATTAACTAGCTTTTGGTTGGTCTAGTCCAATAGTATGCTCTTTACGTCTACATCATGAGATTGTAGGTTCGAGTCGTGTCCTTTTTCCTAAAGTTTAAACTCTAAATTTTTTAAAATATTCTAAAAAAATAGCTTCTATAAGAAATTATCGTTTTCTTTTCACTTTCATTTTTCACAATATTTTGGTTACTAGAATCATAAATATTTTCTCATTATCACAACAGGTTAAATGCTATATGATGTTAATTTCAAATGATAAATTAGGAGGATGTGTGCATTTTGGTTTGAAGCAATCCAATAGGTTTGGTCGTTTGGTCCATTATCAAAACATTAATTCGATGGCATATTGCAATATTTTTTTTTAATTATTATTTTTAAAAAAAAAAATACTAACATTGAATTATGGAATGTCAAAATTACTGATATCAAACACTACTATGATAAGGATATGATAGGCAATTCAGACCACATTTACATTTTTTTTTGGTACAGTATCAATTTTTTTCCTATTAAATAGGGATATGATAGACTATGGTTTATTTTTTATTTTTTGTTCTTCACCCATCTTATGTAGCTAATAAATAAATTGGTTTATTTTAGTATAAAGTTTCCTAATTATCTTTATTTATTATTATTTTTTTTATTTGGTATCTGTGGATGTCCAGACCAGTTTGCGCGCACCTCGACTAATCCCACGAGGCTCTGAAGTTAACAACCAGGTAAACCTCCAGTGACCCAAAGAGAAACGTGGCTGTCAAGGATCGAACCCAGAACGTCCGAGTTTACGGTTCGCCCCAGTGACCAGCGGCACCACCCTTTGGGGTTAAGTTTCCTAATTATCATAAGAAACTTTACTTTTTTTTTTTTTTTGACACTATTTATACCGGGTAATTTTTTAAAGTTTTTTACCATCGGTAGGATTTAAGCCAATGACTTAGGAATCATTTGTCCAAACTCAAAGCTCGTCTATCTATCAGCTGAGTTACATCCTTGGAAGTAGAGGTGGAGGAAGGAGAGGGCTACCCGGGCATCTCTCTCTTAAAAGAAATATATATATATATATATATATTATGACTAATTGTACAAACACCGCTGATATTAGGTCTAGTTGTATTTATATGCAAATGTTGTTTATAATTGCACTAACATCCCCTACCATTAGTATAATTTATTTCATTTATTTATTCTAACTTAAAATCAAAAGAAAATAATAAAAATTACAAACACTCGATCACAATTGACAAAAGTATTATTTTATGCTTGTTTTGCATATAATATTTACTTGCTTTTATTTCAATTTTTTGATTGCACAATTTAGATTCATTTCATTTTAATTTATTCTATTTGTTAGTTTAAACAATTCAAACCGGTCATTACTAGTAAATTTCCATAATATATAGAATCTATTTAAAAACAAGATATATATTGACAAACAAATCAAGGTGAGAGTGTGTGAGTCATTGATTAAATATTCAAATATATTGACTAAACAATTCAATGTGAGAGTTTGTGAGTCACTAATTAAATATTATAATATATTAACTAAACAAAAATAGATAAATCCAACAATTGATATCTAATGAATTGATTATATGATTGAAAAAATATATATATATATTTATATATATAATTTAGTCCGGTCTATAAATATTTCCTGGGTCCGTCCTTGCTTGGGAGCAGAAGAAACTTCACTTGATGAATCATCAATAAAATAAATAAATAAATAAATAAAGAAATGCATCAGTCATTCACTCATTCATTAACGCGTTGGACTTGGAATAACTTGTAATGATGAATATATAGCCTTCATTGATAAGTTGACATGCAATGCAAGTATCATTTCAGTTATTTATCAAAAGAATTAATCAGATTCATCCTTGATGATGAAGTAGAAGTTGGTCCCACTCTCACTAACCTTTTATAGCAAGGAGAGAAATCGAATCCCCTACCACATGACTTTTTTTTAAACTACTTCCTCCTTGTAACTTCATTTGGTGGGGCCCATAATCATCCATGCATATACTTATTTTTTTAAAAATCTAACAAGTATCGGATTAGGGGTTTATAAGACCTATCGAAATCGACCACCGTTAACACAATTCAGAATGCAACTTCCATTATAGATGAGGAGTTTTCTCACACTTAACGATTTAATAGACAAATATAAAATTTGAGTTCTTATCGTATATTTGAAAGAAGGAAAAAAAAAAAAAAAAAAAAGGTGCATAATATAATGTTTTTTTAATCAAGAAAATATATATTTTTTTCCTAGCGCCAAAAAAGAAGGAAATAGACTACCAATAGTAAGCTAGCTAGTAACACTTTTTCTTTAGCTCTTCCACTATAAATATAGCTTACTTGATCACCATTTACTACTCACAGCTATACATTGATCACAAATCTCTACTGCAAGCCAATTACACTCTTGTGAGTCTCTCTTTGTTTCTTCAATTTCCTTATTGAGTTACTTTTCTTGAATCAACTTTGTTTTTATGATCTATAGTAGCATCATGCATGTTTTGATCATTTTGTTCATTAACAACATTGTTAGAAGTATGATCATTTTGTTATCTAAATTTACAAGCAAGCACAATCTTTCAAACATTTATTATCAATTCATTATACAGAATACCTGGTAATTAAGTTACTTTGGTTTTGTGATGGAAACTGCAGTTGAAGTTGTTTCGAACGAAGAATAGCCCGCGAAATGGGAAAAACAGTTAAGTTGTTCGGATTTGTTTCAGCTCCGCCAGCAGCAGCCGTGAAGGTATTCGTGGAGGGACGTACCGGTGAAGGGACTGTCTCTGATGTACAAGTTGGACAAATTGAAGGTTCAAGAGCACACGCTGTGGTTGAATTCACAACCGTTGAAGCCGCGGAACTTATCAAGTCCTTGGCTGCTGATATTCTCTGGTATCAGAATTCTTATCTGAAAGCTTGGGATGTGGAACCAAAAACAAAAATTTCCCAGTTCAGAATTGATGATGTGACACTGAATGTTGGATGCAAGATTTCTCAGGAAAAATTTTCAGTGCTTTGGTCACTGGAAAATGTCACTGTGAAATTTGGTCCTGACCTGAAAACGTTTAATTTCTATCTATGTTATCGTGCCGTGGAATACAAGCTTGAGGTCTTCTCTGAAAGCATTTCTCAGATTGAGCTCCACCGTCCACCACGCGGACAATCCGTCAAGTTCCTTGTCATTCAGGTAATTAACTAACAATCTTCTTCACCGTGTGAAATCTTCATCAATCTTGAAGTTATAGTAACATTTTCAGATAAATTCATCTCTTTTCTTTCTCTGTTTTATCTGTTTCTAGTTACATGGTGCTCCTCGGATTTACAATCGCGACGAAGGCCTGTGGGTTCGGGGAGTTGATTTCACACCATCTTCAAGCATTGGTCAGTCCTCTGCTTTGTGTTTGAAACTTCCAGGGAGGGGACATGTCCCTAAAATTCTAAAAAGCTTTTTCTATTACAAAGAAAGTGAATCTGAATTCATTCTAGAGAGAGTTTCTTCTTTCTCTTGCAATTCTGTTCTAGTCCCTATTATAAACCCACCTCAAAACATTGACTTGCCTTTCAAAATATTGTTCAAAATCAACTCTTTGGTTCATCAAGGTTTTCTTCCTGGACCGTCACTTGACGAAAACTTCTTTCGCTTGGTTGATCCAACTAGGAACAACATAGCATACATTGAACATGCACTGTCTCATCTCAGAGAGTGTTGCTATGATCCTGTAAGTTGGCTCACTGAGCAATACGAACAGTACTCCATGTCCGGGAAAATTCCTGATACTCCTGAAATTGCCTTAGAGGATGGGCTGGTTTATGTGCCCAAGATTCAGATAACCCCTTCTAAGGTATACTTCCGTGGTCCAGAGGCAAGCCTCTCTAACCGCGTTCTACGTAGCTATCCTGATGATATCCATAACTTTCTCCGTGTCTCTTTTGTTGATGAGGATGGAGAGAGACTATTTGCAAAAGTTTTATCATCTCATCGGACATCATCTTCGACAAATGAAGACAGCCACACTGGTGTTTATCGGAGGATACTTTCAATTATGAGAGATGGCATAATCATTGGAGGTAAGAAATTTGAAACTTTGGCGTTTTCGCATAGCCAATTGACAGAAAATTCTTTGTGGATGTTTGCATCTAGACCTGGGTTGTCTGCAGCAAATATTAGAGAAGAGATGGGTGATTTTAGTTACATAAAAAATGTAGCAAAATTTGCTGCAAGACTCGGTCAATCTTTCGGATCATCCAGGGTGGCTTTACATGTTGATAGCAGTGAAGTTGAAATAATTCCTGATGTGGAAACAAAAAGAGGTGGAGTCAATTATGTATTCTCTGATGGAATTGGCAAGATATCTTCCGATTTAGCTCAAATAGCAGCTAAAAAATGGGGTTGCACAAACTATACTCCATCGGCATTTCAGATACGATATGGTGGCTACAAAGGCGTTGTGGCTATTGACCCAAATTCAACAGTGAAACTGTCATTGAGAAACAGCATGTGTAAGTACAAGTCTAACAGCACAAGTCTTGACATCTTGGCGTGTAGCCGATACCAGCCCTGCTTTCTCAATCGACAACTGATCACTCTCATGTCCACACTTGGTGTTAAAGATAGTGTCTTTAAAAGGAAGCAAAGGGAGGCAATAGCTCAATTGGATTCAATTCTAACAGATCCTGCAAGTGCACAAGAGGCACTTGAATTGATGGCCTCTTCTAGGGAGAATGCAAGAGTTCTCAAGGAAATGCTAATGTCTGATTACAAGCCAGACGAAGAGCCTTTTCTTTCGATGATGCTTCAAACATTCAGGGCCTCACATCTGCAGGAGTTGAAGAACAGAACAAGGATATTTGTCCAAAATGGACGAGCTATGTTGGGATGTCTCGACGAAACAGGCACTTTGGAGTATGGTCAAGTGTTTGTGCAATGCTCTGGCCCTGGAAGCGGATCTTCGGGTCAATATAATATAGTTCAAAGCAAGGTAGTAGTTGCAAAAAACCCGTGCCTACACCCAGGAGACATGCGCGTTTTAAAGGCTGTGGACGTGCAGGCGTTGCACCATATGGTGGATTGCATTGTTTTCCCTGCAAAAGGAAAGAGGTAAATCAAGTCTATATCATCAGTATTTTTTTTTTTTAATTTAAACTTTAATACGATTTTGTACTTACGACTACATTGTTAATCAGGCCTCATCCGGATGAATGTTCTGGGAGTGATCTGGATGGAGACAACTACTGTGTTTGTTGGGATCCTGAACTGATTCCTCCTCGACAGTTTCCTCCGATGGATTATACACCGCCACCAACTAAGGTTTCGGACACTGACGTTACAATTGAGGTGATTTTCTTGAATTCTGTTTCAATAATGCACCCTATTCCAATTTTGTTTTGTTTGATAAAATGTTAAAATGTTTCATGGTGTGTGTTGCAGGAGGTAGAGGAGTATTTTTTGGACCATATAATGAATGACAGCTTGGGAGTCATTTGCAATGCTCATGTGGTGTTTGCAGACAGAGAGGAAAAAAAGGCCAAGAGTGTTCAGTGTAAGGAGCTTGCCAGACTAGCCTCCATAGCTGTGGACTTCTCGAAAACTGGCGTGGCGGCTGAAATACCACGTCGTTTACGTGCCAAGACGTTTCCAGATTTCATGGAAAAGGAAGGAAAACCATCCTACGAATCACAACGTGTTCTAGGAAAACTTTATCGGGAGGTTAGAGGCATTGCCGCGCCTACAGCAACCATAAAATCCTTCACCAAGGATGTGGCAATGTTGACTTATGATCCTGCCATGGAAGTGGATGGCTTCGAAAAATACATCAATAAAGCATTCGATTACAAAATGCAATATGACAGCAAGTTGGGGAACTTAATGGACCACTACGGCATCAAAACAGAATCTGAGATATTAAGTGGTTGCATCATGAAAATGTCAAGATTTTTCGACAAGAAAAGGGACTCCGAAGAAATCAGTCATGCTGTGAGGTCACTGAGGAAGCAAGCAAGGACCTGGTTCAACCAGACGGAAAGTGATTCATCAGATGCTGTCACTCCAAATCCGAAGGAAGTGTATGCAAAGGCATCAGCTTGGTATTATGTAACATACCATCACAGTTATTGGGGCCGCTACAAGCAAAGAATGGATCAAGACCATTTCCTTAGCTTCGCGTGGTGCGTTTACGACAACCTTCTCGACATCAAGAAGGGAAAACTCAGAACCTGAAAAATTCAGGTTCTTAGTTGATGGAGCGATTTGAACTATCTAGCTGGTGTTTGTTTTAGAGCTAAGTAATTTAAGATTAATAAGATGTAAGTGTTGTGTGAGTGTTGATCAGTACTAAGAAACTCTGCTTTTGCTGGTTGTGTTATATCAAATAAAAGAAATCTGTATGGTTTGATTTGTTGTATTGGAATTCTTGAGCACATGTTGATGTATTATATGCAACACCACTTCTATTTCTTCAGTCCAAAAAATTTGGTTAAACTCTGTTAGCTTTTAATTGGATGGATCTAAATCTAATTTTCCAAATGGCTGCAGAATTTTAGATATTACTAGAAAACATATACCTTATTATTATTATTATTATTTATTATTAATCAAATGAATTAGGGAACATAAGATTAACACAAACCAAAGGACAAGGAAATGCAAAATTTAGTCTACCAAATTGTGTCCCCCATCCAAGCTGCACCCAACATTTTTCAGAGAGTGAGAGTGGGACTTGAAATAAAATTCCAAATGGCTCTGCCTTAACATTTGACATACTACTTTTTCAGGTACCTCTTTAAGTAGACCTTACATTCTATAAATTCAAAATAGTTCAGTGAAATATAATATGATTACATGACTATATCAACACAACACAACTTAAAAGAAGAAGAAATTAAAAAAAAAATTTGTTACGATCCCAATCTAATTAAGTATTATTAATTATTTATAATAATTTTGTTAGTCCCACTATTTACTTTTTTCAAGGAAAAGATTTAATAATTTTTTATACCTTTTTTAATTTTACAATATTTTCCAATTTCTTTATCAAATTTTCATTTTATTCTGAAGCAAAACAATTTATTTTACGTTAAATTATATATTATTATTTTGAACTTTTATTATTTCTAATAGTTTTAATTTCCGATCAATAAACTCTGAAATCTCAAATTTTAATTTATTATATTAAAATAATCCATCTATTATTATGATTCATTTTATTTTATCCTTAGTATTTTATTTTATATTTTTAATTTATTTTAAATCAATAAATCAATAGTTTATCAATAATTAGAAGAATAAAAAAAATTAAAAACATGTCCAGTAATATTTATCAATCAATTATTTTTGTATAAATTTAAAGTGAATTCATTATAAATATAAAACAAAATTTCTTATTATAAAATTATTTTGTAATTTATTATTTTAAGAAGAAAAAATATTGTAATTTTATTTTTTATGTTGTTTTTCTTGTTATTATTTAATTTTTAATATCGTGTTTCTTGTTTTTACTTTTATTTTTATGAACATAAGATTATTTAGTTCATCTTGAGTAGGTGTTCTATTTGTTTTATTTTATATAAACTTTAGTATATCATCAATTTTTCTTTATGTACAAAAAAACTCACTTTTTATTATTTTTTTTAAAAAAACTCATTTTACTATTATCTTAATTTTTAATATTTTTTAATAATATAATTGTTATTTTGTTCAAGTGTCCCACCTGTTTAAAATTCACGTGTCCACCACTTGGGATGGGGGTGTTTTGGGGGAGGTTCCTCTACCCCACCCATGTCCCCCATTTCCCCTATTTTCCTCATTTTTAATCATAATATTTTTCAATTTAAAATCCATAATTTTGAATTTGGGATTCGAAATTCAATTATTCCAATCGTTTGATTCACTATGTTTCGATAACCAATCCAATAAAAAATCTAAAATATATAATTGATTTAATTTAATCCAAATTAATACAAATAACTATAGTAATATAGTATTACACATAAATATATATTAGGAAATGAGGGAAATGAGTAAAGAATAAATGAATAATAGAATTAAAGTTATTTTTTTTTAAGAAAATAAAAATAAAAATAAAAATAAAAATATATAAATATATATTGGTAAATGGGCCCAACCCTATTTAGAAAAATAAGGAAACATAGGTGGAGGGTTCTGGGGGGCAAAATTTGCCCCGGCTCTCACCCCCAAACCCCATTTAGGGGTAAATTTTGCCGCTAAATGGGTGTAGGGCCCATGGGGGAAATGCATATCCCTAGACTCAAAAGATTGCTAGATGGTCTGTGTTTTGGTGTGATATATACTACAACAAATTGGTAGAAGCAGCTACATTTTCTAAAGATGAATTGATGTGGAGAATCTTCAAAGAATTGGTTGGCAATATTGGCACCATAATACAAGGAAAATGTTTCACGACATTTACAACATTTACATTTCTTTGTATTGTTTCATTTTTTTAAAAAAATTTTTTAATTTCCTATTCAATAGGAATATGATAGACTCATAGACCACTTTTGTTGTCGTTGTTCTCTTCACTCATCATTAACGCGTTGGAATGATGACGCACTCTCGATCTATGAGTCTCACAGAGGAAAAGAAGAAGATGTAGCCTTCATTGATAAGTTGACAAGAAAGTTTAGTTTCAGTTATGATCATATAATCATATCAAAAGAATCAACGTACGAGATTCACCCTTGTTGATCAAGTACTAGAAAGTTGGTCCCACTTTCACTCAACTTTCAGAGCAAGGAGAGAAATCGAATGAATCTCCCAAGTCCCACCGCATGATGAGATGAGACTTGTCTCTCTTTCTTTAACTACTTCTTCCTTGTAACTTCATTATTTGGTGGGGGCCATCATCAGCCATGCATGCCTACTTAAGTCAAACACAGTCAAAAGAATCTCTTCCTATGTTGAATATGGAAGATTCCAGAACTTCATGACTCATATGTTATTGGAAGATTCCAGAACTTCATTCATCTTATGCCACTCACTTCAAGTTTTCCGATGTGTGCATATGTGATTGGTTCTATGATGTATATATGGAGATAGACATGGAGAATGTCACAGCTGCATGTCATCCAATGAAGACTTCAAAGAATCTATTCACGTACTGTAGACAGGACTAAAATACTTTGGAGATAGTTACAAACTATCTAATTAAGCTCTATAGTGAGCTTTTTATGTACATGTTGTCATGGAATTATTTGATTGGTTGGGGGAGCTCATCATAACCAATGAGATGTCGATATGTGCAGGTCAGATGGGAGTTTCGGTGTAAATAAGATCATATTTATATATAACTAATCCGTTTTTATTTTTTTAAATCTAACATTTATCGGATCAGTGATTTACAGGACCTATCAAAATCAACCATCACTAACACAATTCAAAATGCAACTCTCATTATAGATGAGATGTTTCCCTACATTTTACGATTTAATAAATAAATGTGAGATTTGAATTCTTGTAATATATGTGAAAGTGGAAGTGCATAATATAATGTTTTCTTTATAATGAAAAAAATATTTTCATTTTCTGGCGCCAAAAAAGAAAAAGAAAATTGACTACCAATAGTTAGCTAGTAAGTGTCCGTTTGGGAGAGTTTGTCTACTGGCTAATAGAGCTTTTTTAATTAAAGAAGCTATTTTCGATTTTTTTTTGTATCGTTCGGTTGTTACTCAGTAGAGCTTTTAGATGATTAAAAAAGTTGTTTTACGTCTATTTAGAGAAGCTCAAATTTAAAGTTTTTTCAAATAGATCTTTTAGAGTTTTTTTTAATAAAACTAAAATCTCTAATATAACCCTATAATTTAATATTTGCTACATTATTTTGGTCATTCTATTATTAAAAAAACTCTATTTTAATTGACAACCAAACGACTAACGGTTTTTATTTAAAAGCTCTACCTCTAAAATATCTACTTGAAAAGCTCTCACAAACGCCTAACACTTTTTCTTTGGCTACCAATAGTAAAACTGTGTTGACACAAGCTTTCAAATATTGATAAATGATAATCAATTCACACTACAATCAAACACCGAAAGACCCGTGTTTAGGGAAGGGCGTTTCCCCATGGGCCCCATCTTCCACGGACCCTTATTGGGTTTTGGGGGCAAAGTTTGCTCCCAAACGGATTTTGGGGGATGTGGTGGGGTTACCTCCGTTAAACCCGAAACCCCATTTCTCCCTAAAATATATGTATGTATATATATATATATTATTTATATTTATATTTATATTTATATATATAAATTTTAACAATTATATAGATTTTGGATTTTGTATTGTATATTGTATTATGTTTTTATTACCTTTTGGATTGATCATTTTAACAGTGTCAAATTAAAGATTGGAATGTCCGGATTCTAAATTTCCAATTTCGATTTTCAGATTGAAAAGTGGAAATTAGAATTAAAATTAAAAAGAAATGGGGGAAATGAGCTTTGGGTGTGGGAGAGAGGGGGCCTGCCCCCAAAACACTCCCACCCCCACTCCCCCCAAATGGGTCATGGTGTAGGTTTGAAGAATGGGGGTGAGGATATTTTCCCCCGCACCCATACTTACCTGTGTTAAACAAGCATCTGTCATCGCGGGCCTTTAAAAGCCCGTGGTTGTGGTCGATATACATTTAAAGAATTATCACAATGAGACCTTGATATGCCTCTAGTCGATATTTCTTAATTATCACAGGTAAATAAAAAGACGTCGTAGATATTTCACATGTTAAAAAAGAAAAAAAAAAAAATTCCAAAATTTTAAAGTCCCGACCACACATAAATCCCCCAAACTCAAAATCCCCAAGGTTACTTAATAAATATATTGTATATTAACCCATATGATCTTGGCTGATGATTTTTGTTTTGTTGCTCCTAACAATAATATGCAGCGAAGCAAGTATTTGGCCTACGGTGCATCTTTGTATCAAAAACGATATCGGGGCTGATCTAACCCTTCATTGTAAGTCTAAGGATGATGATTTAGGGGAACACACGCTTACTAATTCAAGCGACTTCAGGTTCAATTCCGACCTAATATTTTCAAAACAACGTTGTTCTTCTGTAGTTTCGCTTGGCCGAATGCTTTTCAATTTTTTTGAAACGCTTTTTTTTTTCCATGAACTTACTCCTTGTGTATTTTTTTTTTTTTTCTGACAATTCAACCGGTTTAGCAGGAAAGGATCTATTAAGCTTGAAATTTTCATCAAGTCAAGCGAACCCAACTCTTAAAGGTCAATGCAGCTTTCTCTCTTTTTGAGTTGGGCTTCTGTCTGATATTTGGGAGCCTTTCCCTTATATAGTGTTTTATGGCACTTCAAGACTAGGGTTCGATATTTGTACTTGTCAATGAACATGTTTCCTTTCTCCATCATATGCACTACTTCATTTGCTCGAGCGAAAAATCCACCCCTCACGAATGTGTAATTCAGGTCCTGAAGAGGACATGTTATAATTTCCAGTAACATCAAATGCAAACGTAGAAGCAGCAAGAGAATTTCGTGCTTCCTTTGCTTTCTGAATCATTTCCAAGACCATCTTGGAAGCAGAATCAAGATCCCCAAATTTCAAGTGGCAACTTAGCAAGCAATTATAAAACTGCCTAAACTGGATATCACTTAGGTTATAGACTTCATCTATGTGTCTCTGAAGCTTCCTTAGCTCTTCTCTATGCCCATTTCTCTCGTATATATGTGCCATTATAATCAATAAGTTTACATCAGCTTTTACAGCAATTCGAGGCATCATATCAAGGAGCTGCTCTGCTTTCCTCGTTGTCTCAAACAAGAGACAACCAGCTAAAGCAATATTGTAAGAGTTTGTATCAGGCTTCATAGCAATCAAAGATGCATACTCTTTTTGCGAGGGTCCACCCTGCCATTTTGGAACAAGTAACCTATCTCGAGAATCAACTCAGCCACAAGGTAAGCTCCAGGAGCTGTTAGAGACATATGGGCCACGATTGCAGAACAGGCAGTCACCGGAGGATATTGTTCCATGGCTACCAACTTTCTCAAAACAGTGGATGCGGGAATTGGTGAACCGCATTTGGCAAGACCAAGAGAAAGATAAATCAGTGTTTCTTTTTCCAACAAATTATGTTTACTTTCCTCAAAAGCTTGCTCCACCAATCCGTAAGCCTTCTCAAGCCACTTAGTCTCAAGGCTCTCTGTGAAGCTCGTTGACAATACTTTTTCGAGGAAACCCTTCCATCCTGCATGTGTTGCTCAAATAACTTCCATGTATCGTCATATCTACGCTCATCAATTGCATTTTCTATTTCTACACTCAGTTTAGCTGGGTCCCAAGCCTGAACCAAGATAGTTCCAGCCATACTCGAAAAAGATCGAGTTGTAGAGGTAATAACACTCCGGATTAGTAACATACCAGTTTGCATATTTGAGCAGCTCAAAGAGCCAACAGTCTTATAGACTGACCTGCCACTACAATTATCATGATTTGGGTATCTAGACATCCGATCAATGTTGTAGCCACTATCAGTGAGAAAGGTAAACAATGCAGGAGGTGGGACCGACTTAATACGATATCTCAGTTTGTTCATTGACAACATTTTTGTAAACACCAAATAACATCCGCAAATCCTCCACCGAAACAAACTCAAAACCTGCAAGATATAGATGAAAATTTTATTCCCTCTATTTCTTATCAATCAAAATAAAATGAAGTAGAAGTCCCCCTAAGCAAATATATATATATATATATATATATATATATATGTATATATATATATATGTATATATATATATATATGTATATTTACAATCTAAATAAGTTGAAATGTTTCTGCCCATCTTCATTGAGACAATTTATCAAACATTTGGGTAACATCACAAACTTAGATGCTGGACTATATGATTTTACAAGTACAGGTACGGCGTGAAAGACCGCAAGGGTTGTGTAGAGTAAGAACTCACGTCAAGTTGACATTCATACGATAACTGCAGTAGGACCAAGTGAGTAACCGCAAGATAGAGGGGCAGAGAAAGAAACTGGTTTGGGATGGTTTTAAGTTGACTCACCAAATCCAGCCAGCGGCGGCCGAGCACCGGGCATGTAACGGCAGCCAGGCAGCGAGGGAACGGTGGATACAGCGAGCGGCGATGCGAGAGATGAACTTGAAGCGGTGAGAGATAGGTGCGTCGCGACGCGACGCGATGCGATGTGACAACCGGATGAGAGGAGTTTACTGTTGAGCAGCAACGGAGTAGCCGTGTGACCGTGAGAGAGAATTGGGATTTAAATATACCTCAAACGGCGTCGCACTCCAGCTTTTCAAAATCATTTCAGCTTTGGGCTAATATTGGATCGGCACATATTAATATATCATTAAAAAGGCTTTGGGCTCAACTTATTAATATCGTGTTTACCGATCGGTAATTAAACTTAGGAAAAGGAATTAAGTTACTAACTTGTAAGGTGTTTACTAAATTTTTAGGGAATTAAGTTACATGAACCCCACTTTCAAATCAGTAATTAAGTTACTGATGAAAAGGGAATTTGATCCCCCCAACTTATTCTAGAAATCAAGTTTCCTTCTCCGATTGAAAAAGGGAATTCAGGTATTTTTACTAAAATATCCTCACTAATAATAATTATTAAAAAAAAAAAATTGTATTTCCACCTAAACATTCTGTTTTAGGGATTGTTCACTGTCATTCTTTTTGTTTATTGTTTTTCTCCAAATCTTGCGACAAATATTCTTTTCTTTTTTTTTAATCTTAGATTTCTTAAATATACATAAAAATCACATTTATGAATATTATAGACTTATTGCACTGATTCTATATTTATGAATATCAAATATGGTATGAAATCATGGTGTGTGTGTAAATATATATATAATCTTTCTATTGTCAGTTCGTCCTGATATAAAATATTTCAAGACGAAGATTATGGAAAAGTTTTGACAAGTTCATACACTTTGAGTCAAAGTATGTAAATCTGATGGTCCACATTCGTCAGAACGAACTGATAATAGAAAAAGTGTATAAACATATATATATTTGTATAAGAACTATGTTGATGAAAGCTTTGACTCATTGGTGTTTACTTTCTCTTGTTGCCAAATCTATGCATCGGCTGTTTTGTTTAAGTTTTCTTTTTCTTTTTACGTGAAGCGTGTACTACATATATATAGTGAGTTTTTCATGAGGGATCCCGTGTTTTTATTATGGTTTTATTTTAATTTCGGTAAGGACCATAATAAAAACACATCAATTTTAATGAATTTTAATCCAAATTTTTTTGTGGATAATGAGCTCAATGAAATCTACATATAAACAAAATTTAAGAATTTTCCGAGCACTAGGACTATTTATCCAAATTTTGTTAAATATGAAGGCATTGGAAAATATGCGAAATATAGGAAAATTCAAGAAAAATAATTCTATTATTCAAAAAATTCTCAAATTTTGTTCATAGGTAGATTTTAATGAACTCATCATCCACACAAAAATTCAGATCAAAATTCATTACAATCGATGTATTTCCATCAAGGTCTTTACCCAAATTAAAATAAAGGATCCCTCATAAGAGACTCAATATATACATATATATAAATATGTTGTTTTGTTTAAGTTTTTATTTTTATTTTTACTAAAGCATTATTACATATTCATATATATATATATATATATATATTTATATATATATATATACACATATGAATTACTTATGCTTTCAAATCTGAATTACTCCTGAATTTTTAATTATCATTGACTAATTAGTTGAAAGTTTATAATATAAAGATGTTAATTATTAGTTATAGTGTTATGAGCAGTATAAAAAATAGTTTTTCATAATAAAAAATATATTTCAACATATTATATACACAAGTGTATTTTTGTAATAAACTATATAAATCATTCCGATTTCTTAATTAAAGTAAACAATAGAAAGGGAATAAATTTGATTTCATATATGATTCCTAAATTGTTAGTAAATATTGGAATGGAATTTACTAACTTAATTCTGATTCCCCTCTATTCCCTTTCCAGTAGAACTTGATTTCGATTTCCTCCATTCATGATAAGTAAACGTGCCCTAAGCGATGTCGTCCTTGGGATTTTTAAAGATTGAGAGACGACATTTGTGCCACTCAAAAATTGTATGTGCATCTCTTTTTTGTATGTACACCCTATATGGGGTTGCTCTACAGTTGTGTAGACTAGGCTCTTGCAACTTGTTATTAGGGCGTGTTCAAATCAAGTCTGTCGACTGCTCCGTGAACTGTATTTGTCGAGCACTTAGAACGACTGTCTCAAATGGCCAATGTGTTGTTGAGCAACTAGAGATTTGACTAACATGTCATCAATATAAACCTTCATTGTTGATCCAAGCATTTCAACAAGCATCTTATTGATTAGTCGTTGGTAAGTTGTATCTGCAATTTTCAAACCAAACGGCATTACTTTATAACAAAAAATACATCGTTCAATGATGAACATGGTTTTCTCCTAGTCGTTTGGTTGCATGAAGATCTGGTTGTATTTGGAGAAGGCATCCATAAAGCTAAGCAATTCGTGTCCTACTGTAGCATCGACCAACATATCGATGTATGGTAGGCGGAAAGGGTCATTTGGGCATGCCTTGTTCATGTCAGTGAAATCTATGCAAACCCTCAATTTCCCATTCTTTTTCTTAATGACCATGACCACGATATCAACTAGTTTTTGCACTTCATCGTTGATCACCTTGTTCCTTTTTTGTGTGAATTTCCTTCTTTTATGTTTGACTGGTGGATTTTCTAGATCTATTTACAAGCAGTGAACAATTACCTCTGGGTCGATTCCCACCATGTTAGAGTGTGACCAGGTGAAGCTCTCATGATGCTCTTTTAAGAAGTCGATCAGTTGTTTTCGGGTTTCTTTGGGTAGCCTCGAACCAATAAACACTTTGTGCTCCGGATGATCTGGATGGATCGACACCTCGTCGAGCTCTTCCATCTTCGGTTTATCTAGGGATGGTTTGACCGTCGGTTCTTGTAATTGTTATAAATGTTCCTTCTTCTTCTTCATGGCATTCTGATAGCATTCTCTCACTACTCTCTGCTCACCCTTGATTTCTCGAAATCTTCACTTAGTGGGAAATCGAATCAGTTGGTGGTAGGTCGATATAACAGCTTTCATTTTGTGTATCCAAGGTCGACCCAGGATAACGTTGTATGAAGAGGGGTTGTCGAGTACCAGAAAGTTGATATAGAGATTTGCGCCTTCAGCATACATTGGTAGTACGATCTCGCCCAGGGTGCTTTTCAGCTCGCCTCTGAATCCAATCATTACTTCGAGCGACGACTGATCTTGGACTCCTCGACCTGCATTTCCCTAATAGCACTGTAAAACAGAATATTGGCTAAACTACCATTGTCAATTAAAACTTGTTTGGTTAAACAGTTAACTATATATAATGAAATAACAAGGGCGTCATGATGAAGGGTGAACAAATCTAATTTGTCGAGGGATCCAAGTTCAAAACTTTATGACAGGCATTTTCCTTGGATATGAGATTATGAACTGTTTTTTTTTTTTTCTATGAAAAGAAAAAAAAAATCTCATAATGTTGTGTGATCAATAAGGTTTTAAAATAAAGTTCGCAATTAATATTATGTGTTTCTCGTATTTTGTTTTTGAATAATTACAAAAAAATTGGGATTTGGGCGAGAATAACGCTACTCGAACCCAAATATAGATGGTAGACAAGGGGACATACCACTATGACAACCTCATCTCATCATGTATATTTCTTGTATTTTAAATAAAATTGCTTAATGCTTGATATTGTTATCTTGAAGAATAATGTTTGTAACTTATCTGGTTGCGCTATAGTGTTTGATCTCGGTAGATCCTAACATCCCTCTAACTTGTCTAGTGTCCACATAAGTTTTTATATTTTACAAAGTCTCCATATAAGTTAGAATTTAGCATAAATACATTTTATTATCATTAAGATTTAAAATGCTAGCACTACCACTGTTCAAATAAAATGTTTCAAACTTATATTCATAAATTTTTCAAATATATTTCACCATTAATAATCATTCAAACAAATATAATATATCAAATTCAATATAAAAATTGTGATCTTTTTTTAATTTAATATTACAATAAAATTCTAACACTGAACGGTCGAGTCTGGAGTCTATCGGAACTTGCCTCAAATAGTATATGTGCAGTCCGAATATCTACTCACACAACAGCGGAGAGAAAACTCTCAACACATTAGTGTAAAATGTACATGATGAGACTTGAATCTCTCACAATTAACGTGGAAAGGGGGTGGGGTACAATACTACCATCTATGCTAAAAGATGGTGTGCTCATTCGCTATATATGTAATTTAATGAAGGGTAAAAGGTCAATTTATATATTGTCACCTTTGACCGTCCAAACATGTGGTCAAATTGATCAAATTGATATATTTATAAAAACTTAAGGACCACGAACACTAAAAATGTAAAGACAGTTAAAAACTAATATTTCGTAAAAAAAAAAAAAAAATAGTGACTAAATTAATAATCACCCTTTTTTTAAGTATAAATTTGGGATATAGCTAGTGGAGGGAATACCAATTAAACCCACACTTCAACATGTGGATATGAAACACTTTTTACTAACCAAATTTGGGATATATGGAGGGAATAGCATTGTCATCCCTAATTACAAAATTTTCTCTTTAATAGGGATGCAATGGATAAATATTTTATAACCCGAACCCAAATAACTTTGCGGGTCGGTTTCCATCCCCAAAGAATTTGATGAAACTTTTATATATTTATATATTTCTTTTACCTATACAATCTCTTCTGATTTTTGCTTCCATTTTTTTTTTCAACTTTTTCTTTACTCTATACTATCAACTTCTCAATTTTGGTACCCACTTTGAATTTTACACTCACCCTATTGACACTGAATTTGCTACCTTTCTTTTTCTCACCCAAAACTGATTTCATAATATCAATCAGATCTTTTTTAGCTCTTGCTCCATCAATTGATGCTTTGTTTTTGGATTATATTTGGAATATAATTGTGTACTTGAACAAATAAAAATTTGGCAGAGTGATCATTAAATCTTATTTAAATGTATGCTTCTTAGTTTGGTTTCCTCCAATATATATCAATGCTAACAAGTTGCATTCAACTTTAAAACCATATTTTTAATAAGAACACCGCATCTGCCTATTTCATTTTCTTTTCTCATAAGTGCAATATCTAAGACCATAAATCATACCAAAACCATTGTCTAAGCTATCATGCAAATTGCAATATACTATCTAGTTGGGTCACTCCTACATCAACTACTCACCAATCATGTTCTTTTTACCTATTTAAGCACTTCCCTATCACGTATGTGACAGAGGTTCGAGTCTCACATTTACTTATTAAATCTCAAAATATGGGAAGACCCTTCTCTTCTAGAAGAAATTGCATTTCGAATCATGTTTGTAGTTAAAAATTAGTTTAATACAAATATTTGCTTAAAAATTAGTTTGATAAAATGAAATATTATTTTAATTTTTTTATTAAATATGAACCAAAAACTTATTAATTTAAGCTCAAATAAAAATTCACATGAAGAGATCAGGATTCATGTTTATCACAAATTATTTTACTACTAAGACAGTTAATTATATTACTAGATTCGCTTTTTAATGAAATCAGTTCCAAATTGTTGACCTATTTATAAGTAATTACATATATTTCTCATTCACTTTTAATTAATATTATCAAACAAATTCATAAAAAACTTGAATCAGTAGAGAAACTGAAAAGGGAGGGAAAAAAAAAATGGAGACTCTGTACTTTTTAATTATCTTGATTATTGCTATGTTTTCTTCTACGGCTGCTGGAGATTCCAGTGTAAGTAATCACATGTCTCATTTATTATCACAATTAAATAGAGTTCGTATATAATAATTTTTTTTTTTTCATTTGTTCTTTTACAGATTCACATTTTCATTATCTTCTTGAATTCGTCATTTCACTGGTTGTATTTTGTAATTATACATTTAATGTTTTTGATTTGAAAATAATTATCAAAATTTTGAGAAAAAACAATCCAAAATATAATTGATTGGAGACACCATACGACATGAAGTGATTAATGCTTTATTCTTGATCTTTCTATGCATTATTATTTCCTGTGACTTTTATTCGATCAACATTGCATGGCTATTTATCTTCATGAATTTGTCATTTCACTTCTTGTTATTTCTTAAATGTTTCGGATTCGGAAATAATTATCAAAATTTGAGGAAATTTTTTTCAGAATATGATTGATTGACTACACTAGATGACGTGATATGATTGCTTTCTTCTCAATTTTGGATGTATTTTTGTTCTAAGTGACATTTTTCATATTTAAAATGATTAATTTATAAACATTGCATTGTTTTATTTGCATGTAGAACGATTGTGTGTACACCTTCTACGTGAAAACAGGTTCAATAATCAAGGGAGGCACAGACGCTAATATCAGCATAACACTGGGAGATCCATCTGGCAGATCGGTGTGGGTCCCAAACCTGAGATCGTGGAGCCTGATGGGCCCCAATCACGACTATTTTGAACGCGGTAATATCGACATTTTCAGCGGTCGTGGTCCATGTTTCGGTGCCCCCGTGTGCCGTCTCAACTTGACATCCGATGGATCAGGGTCGCACCACAGCTGGTATTGTGATTACGTCCAAGTCACCACCACTGGACCTCACAGAAGGTGTGGTCAGACCGTATTCTACGTGGATCAGTGGCTGTCCACGGTCGTTCCTCCTTTCCAATTGACGACGGTGATTGATGGGTGTGCGAGACGACATGGTTCTGCAAGGCAGGGGATCAAGAAAGGACGGTTTGTCGTGGGACGTCCACGTCACCGAAGATTTGATTCTTAGAATGATGTGGTGGATTGTTAACCAATAGAATTCTGGTCCGGTTCTATTGGGGATTTTACTGCTTTTGATCCGGTTAAGGTTGAACATGTACTAGCATCGCTCTTATTATTACCAATTTCTTTTTATGTTATCCAATCATCATAGTACACAACATTAGAAATTTATGATTTTTTTTTTACTATTATACTATTTTGGGATTGGATGAGGGGTATGACTCAAATCTACAACTTTTTAGATGTATGTAAATATATATGTGAGGAGCTTACCACTGAACGAATTTTATATTGTCAGAAATTTATGATTCTACAGTATTTCTACTACCTACAAAGATAGCGAACTTCATATTGTCAGAAATTTATGATTCTACTGTATTTCTACTATCTACAAAGATATTTGATATATATATATATATATACAGGGATATAATCAAAATTGAACAATAGGATGGGCTAGAATAAATTTTTGTTTTACTGAACATCAACATTAATAATTTAATATTATAAGAAATTTTATTAATTAAAAATAAATATACATCTAGTCAAAAGAATATAACAAGGTGTATCCGTAAAATGTACATTCTAAATGATAAATATACTACAAGAAATCTAATCTAATTAAAAAACAACAACAAAAATAAATTATTTTAATTTCATTTGAAATATACCAATAGAAAGTTATAAGAAATCTAATTTATTTAATTATTATATTGGTTTAGTTACGATGAAGCATCACGTTATATAGAAAAATAACTATACTCTTAGATTACTATTTAATAACAAATCTAGAGGCCAAAATTAGAATTAAAAAATATCCAATTTAACAATTATACAGCTAAATTTCAACCAAAACAGCACCAAATAGAAATTCATTAAATAATATCATTACTTTATAAATTTAAAATTAATTATATTAACTAATAAATAGATTACCTCTAAAATTCCATGTACCAAAAAGTAAAAAATATAGTAACTTTAAAATTCAAAACAAAATAAAATAATTAATCCATAATATTCACTCAAACATATATAATTTGAAGACCAATTACTGATATCGACTAAGAAATTAAGTCAGATTAGAGCAAATTTGAACAATGGGATGGAGAATTTTTATTACATAAAGAAAAAGAAAAACAGGCTCAAATTTGGAGATTGGGAGAGAGAATTTTTATTACATAAAGGGCAAAAAAAAAAAAAGGCATTATACATCGTGATTCATGATTCGTGAATACAGACTACAGTGACTAAAATAAGATATTGATGTTACTTGGTCTCTTGCTTTTATTAGGAATAAAAAAAATAATTTTGTTACTGTTTTATTTATTATTATTTTTTTTAATAAGGAAGGCTAGCCCACCCTAGCCCTCTCGGTGGTCTCTCTCTCTCTTTCTCTCTCTCTCTATATATATATATATATATATCACATTTTTGGTAATCCTTCTCTCTTTACTAGGAGAAGCAAACATTATATATTAAAGGGAAACTATCAAAACGTCCCCTCTAGTTTAGGTTATTGGCCAAAAACCAACATCTAGTTTCATTATTAGCCAAAAACCCCCTGTATGCTATTTTTTATTATTTGAGTTTTTTTTTTTTGTATTCCGGTTGAGATATATATTTTTTATTTGTTTTTGTATTCCAGTGGAGATATATATCTCCACTGAATAAAAAAAATCAAAATACAAAAATTTAAAGTATGGAGGGAAGTTTTTGGCTAATAACAGAAGTAGATGGTGTTTTTTGGCCAATAATCCAAACTAGAGGGGGTTTTTTAATAGTTTCCCTATATTAAAATTGAAAATTTGTATAGACTAACATATAATCTTATTTATTCCCACGATCAATGTGATTTCATCGATTTATGAGAAGCCACATATATCTGTATCTAAAAACCTGGTTATATTGATAAATCTAAAATTATTATACGCGGGTTACCAATTAGTATGGGTGTAAAATGAAAAAAAAAATATATATATATATATATCTTTATACATATGTCAATTGGGATCCCACTCGAAAAAAATATATATAAAATCTCACATTTATTTGTTCTACTATTTATCTACCTAGTTCACGGAGTCACAACTTCTCCGTGGTCTGGTTCTGGTTCAATTGCCCCAACGGAGGCCACCATGCCTTTGCTACTTTTTTTTTTTTTCAGATTTTTATTTATTTATTTAAAATTATATTTTTATATAATTAATAAAAATAAAACTTTTAAAATATATGTGTAAAAATGAAATGACATGTGTCGATTTATTAAATTTTATATGAAGAATACGATTTTAACCTTCACCCTGTTAAAGTTTGATAATTAACATTCATCAGTCGGACAATGTGACTACATTTATAAAAATGCAAACTACTTGGGACTTATGAAGTAATTAATTGCTTATAAAAAAAATTCATTCTTCAAGTGCATACAGTATTACAATGTTTTCAATCTTGAAGCAATTTAACAAAATATTGATAATAAAATGTATTTTAAAAAATAATAAATAATAAGATTGAAGGAGAGCCATGAAGAGATCATTAGTAGTAAAACTGATCATCAAATGAAAGCGAGAAGATTAAACAACAGATTAATAAAATGTACAGTTTTGTCCCTAAGCTAGTTATTTGATTCATTTCATTCCCGATTAATTAATTTATTTTGTTATTATTTTAAAAATAGCTATAAAAATAACATGGTTCATTGCCAATGTGGTGGGCCTTTCCCAAGGGAACTCCCACCGCCAAGGTTCAAGGCCTAATGTATGCATGAATTTGTATAAATTTTCCCACCACTAGTGTGGGTGTTGTCCCACTATATGTGAGTGCTCTCTCCCCTCTTGTGGGAGTTGCAGTTCGGACTGAGCTTGTAGAGTCCAATCTCATCGGTCCTGGCAGTTGTTGTGTAATAAAATAAAATAAAATAAAATAGTTATAAAATAACTAGCTTAGGGACAGTTTTGTCATTTCGAAGTTCCGAGTTAGTCAAACGTCAATTTAACCGTAGTCAACAGATTCAAAGAGATGTTTGTGCAATTAATTACATCAAAAGGATTACTTGAATAAAAATTACCTTTAAGAGCAATATTGAACAAATTAAACAAATATATAATATTTTGTTTTGAAAATTAAATTAGGGTTTTTCTTTTTTGCTAATTAAATTAGGGTTATTAGAGATGTTGGCCGGTGTATGCTTATTGGATGTGCACAAGTATATATATATATATATTTCTTTTCTCGTTAGTATGTTGCATGTGGGCCATAGATTATGGAAAAGTTTTGACAAATGCTGACTTGAAAATTTCCCATATATATAAATAAATATATATATATATATATATATATATATATTTGTGCACATCCAATAAGCATACATCGGCCAACATCTCTAATAACCCTAATTTAATAAGCAAAAAAGAAAAACCCTAATTTAATTTTCAAAATAAAATATTATAGTCTGTAGTTATTGATAAATTTGTATTCAATCATCCGCTTCAATTTTTAAGTTTATTGGTTTCTTAACACCATAATCAAAGGGAAATCAAGAAGAAGAGAAGAAGCAGATTCAAAAAAGTGTTGAATGCGGATGAATGAAGTCAAAAAAGTGTTGAATAAGGGCAAAACTGTTAATTACTGTCGGCCATGCATATGTCTCCCAAGCGGTCCATGTAGCGGCCAATATCAGAGGAAAACCATTCATTACCGCCGGCCATGCACATGCTTCCCAAGCAGTCAAGT
The DNA here is from genome assembly GCA_035582765.1 of Acer negundo. NCBI lineage: Eukaryota > Viridiplantae > Streptophyta > Magnoliopsida > Sapindales > Sapindaceae > Acer > Acer negundo. Next base: position 9,517,359 of record CM069241.1, on the reverse strand, counting down.
CCAGATGTGCTTCAATTGCTAGATCGCTGCACATGCATCTTGCCCAGGAAGCGGACCAAGGGGTGGTTGTGCGCAAACCATGTTCTCTCGGGACTGCGAGTGACCTATTTTTAAGAGATCTATTTAAAGGATGCGCACAGAGAAGATAAGGGCAGACCGTTTTTCTTGACACAAACCATTACTCAACTCTCTCATCTAAGGAAAGAGTTGAGTAATGGTTTTCCGTCATTTCAAAGAGCATTTCAAAAATGTTTCTTAGAAAAGACCTCAGTTTTCAGGGATGAGCTTGAAGAAGATTTCGGAGCAGGAAAGTGAGAGGCTGGAAGACTACTTTAGTCATGAAGAGGTTTGGGCTGCTGTGTGCTCTTGTGACGGTAACAAAGCTCCGAGACCAGATGGTTTTAATATTAACTTTATTAAGGCCAATTGGGAAGTTATCAGAGATGATTTCATGAAGTTCTTACGGGAATTTCATTCTGATGGTTCTATTGTGAAACATCTGAACAACACTTTCATCACCCTCATTCCTAAGTGTAAAGCCCCTTCTTCAATTCATAACTTTAGACCAATTAGTTTGGTGGGTTCGCTATTTAGCCAAGGTTCTTGCTTCACGTCTTAAAAAGGTTATGGATTCGGTTATCGGCGAGATGTAAATGGCGTTCGTTAACAATAGACAAATTTTGGATAGTTTCGTTATGGCGGAAGAAATTTTTCATAAATGGAGGAAGGATAAGGAAGAGGGTCTTTTAATCAAATTAGACTTCGAAAAGGCTTATGATAGTGTCAATCACGTGTTTTTGGATAATATGATGGCCAACATGGGTTTTGGTTTGAAATGGAGGAGTTGGATGAAAAATTGCATAGCTTCTCCTTTGCTTTCGATTCTAGTGAATGGTAGTCCTCCTTCTACTTTCGGGGTAGAGAAAGGTCTTCGTCAGGGTGATCCGTTATCGCCTTTTCTCTTCAACATTGCTATCGAAGGTCTGAATTGCTTATTTCAGAAAGCTCATGAGAAAAATTTAATGGAAGGGGCGACTTTTGGGGACAACAACCTTCACTTATCTCATCTTCAATTTGCGGATGATACGATAGTTTTTTTGAAGCCTAACATGGGTTTCCTTCAGAATGTTAAAAGAATCTTGCGATGTTTCGAGATGGCTTCGGGTCTTCGGATCAACTTTCATAAGTCAAGAATTATTAAAGTTGGTGGCAATGGCTTGGACGAGTGTGATTAGGGGGTTGTCTTCAATTGTAAATTGGTCTCCCTCCAGATTACGTACCTTGGCTTTCCTTTGGGTCCTAGGTCGTGCTTAAAGATCTTCTTGAAAGGTTTGCTCGCTCGCATTGAAAATCATCTTTCTCCTTGGAAGAGAAGACTCTTAAGTAAAGGGGGGAGATTGGTCATGATCAAGGCGGTTCTTTCAAACCTCCCCACTTACTACATGTCTGTTTTTAAGGTCCCAGTTAGTGTGGCTCAAAATATTGAGAAGCTTCGAAGAAGTTTTTTCTAGGGTGATGGTGGGGCAAAACGTAAAATTCATGCGGTTGATTGAGATACCACTTGCAAAGGGTGGCTTGGGGATAGATAGAATTTTAGATAAAAATAAAGCGTTATTGGCAAAATGGATTTGGCGTTTTGGGAAGGAGGATAAGCCTCTATGGAAAAGAGTTTTGTGTGCCAAGTATGGAGCTTCGATTAGTGCTTTAAGCTGGAAATTGAAGGTTTCAGTGCAACCTTCTTTCTTTTTTATGGCTGTTAGCAGCCTTTTTCAAGAGGGTTCTCTGCCAGCAAAGGTGCTAGATGAGGGCTTGGTGACAGTTATAGGTAGTGGTAATAGGGCTTATTTTTGGGAGGATATTCGTTGGGATTCTATCCCTTTGAAACTGGCTTTTCCGAGAATTTTCGCTTTGGTGAAGGATAAAAAGGGAGTAATCCAAAATTTTGGTTATTGGCATGAATCTAATTGGGTATGGAACATCGATCTTAGAAGGCCTTTTTTTTATTGGGAAGGCCACCAATGGAGGAATTTCCACATTGCGCTTGATAATGTGGTTATTAGGAAGAATCTTTCGGATGATATCGCTTGGAATTTCTGCCCAGTGGTGCTTTTTCGCTCAATTCCTTTAGGAGGAAACTGGGAGACTATGATGGAAACCAAAATGTTCCAGTTGCCTTGGTCAAGCTTCTATCTTGGAAATGCGTGTGTCCTCCAAAAATTGAGGTGTTTTGTGGTAACTCTTTTGTGGGAGGATCCTTGTTATAGGAGTTTTGGACTGTTTCGGCTGCATCAATCAAGCTGGTTCGGACTGTCCCATGTGTAATCGAAAGGTTGAGAATATTGATCACTTGTTTCTTGGCTGCTCTTGGGCGTGGAAGCTGTGGCAGAAATGCCTTTCTTGGTGGGGAGTGGTGACTTGCGTTAACTGCACTCTCCAAGATTGGTTCTTGGTTTGGGACGACTTGTGCTTCTCGGTTAGACATAAAAAAGCGTGGAGATTGGGATTCATTGCCACGGTTTGGACAATATGGGAACAGAGGAATCAAGTGGTTTTCAAGGATACTGTTAGTGATTTGGAGGCTGCAACTGATATGATTAAATTCAAGATTGCTTGGTGGTTTAAACACCATGGTAGGGGCTCCTCGGATCCAGTCACGGCTCTCATGCTCAACATTAGGGACCGTTGCAAAGACATAAAGCGCGCGCATGTGCACAAGAAAGAGTTTTGGATGAGAATGAACTCTGAATCTGGATTGAATCTATTTAAGGGAATTAGTTGATGAACATTGAGTATTGCATATGGGGAGCATCGGTTACCTAGTTTTCCTTCTCTTGATCACATTCACCAATTCTTTGTTAAACTGCTTTCTTAGTTTAATTTAGTTCTAAATCAATCAATCAATCTCAAAATCTATTAGACACTATTACTTACTTAGCTTTAATTAGAATTAGTTTCATCGATAATTCACTTTTCCTCGTGGGAACGATACCTACTTTCCGCTATACTTATCTCACGATTCGTGCACTTGCGAGTTAGGTTTTTATAACACGATTTTATACATCAATTACCAATTAAACGCACACATTTTTCCAACCCAATTAAATACACCAGTAACATATAATTAAACACATCAGTCATAACCAATTAAACACACCAGTTCAAGCATGTTTTTTAAAATCTGGAATTTTTTTCAAAATTAAAAAAATTAAAAAAATAAATAAATAAAAAAACCTGAAATTTTTATAAAAAATTTGGATATTTTTTTGAACAAAACAAAATCTGAATTTTTTTTTAAACAAACAATACTCAAACTTAAGCAAAACCACAACCACCCTTAAAATCAACAACTAACACTCAAATCCGGAAATTTTCAAAAAAAAAAAAAAAACTAATTTTTTTTTTTAAATATGGAGAATTTTCAAAATAAAAATAAATAAATAATTGAATTTTTTTAAAAAAAAAAAATTTGGGTTTGGGTCGCCCCGATCTGGACTAGATCGTGGTCAAATCGGAAAACTCATTGTGCGAAAAACCCATCGAAAATCTAGAAATTTTCTTTGAAAAAAGCAGAAATGTTTTTTTAAAACCTGAAAAAAAAAACGAGAAAGAGAAAGAGAAGAAGAAGAACGTGTGAGAGAGAAAAGAAGAGAGAGAAAGAACAAAAAAAAGATTCTGCAGAAATGAGAGAGAAAATGAGAGAGAAAAGGTTAAGAAAAAAAATATATGGGCATTTATGTCCTCACAGCCATATTGTTGACAAAAACAATAAAAATCATAATATTAGACAAAAACAGTAAGGGCTCTTAATTTTTGGCTAAAAAACCCTATTTCCTCTTGATAAATCTAAAATTATTATACGCGGGATCCCAATTAACAGGGGTGTAAAATGAGAAATAAATAAATAAAAAATCTTTACACGTATGTCAATTGAGATCCCGCTCGAAAAAAAATATGGAATCTCGCATTTGATTAGTTCTACTATATATCTACCTAGTTCATGGAGTCGCAACTTCTCTACGGTTTGGTTCTAGTTCAATTGCCCAACGGGGGCCACCATCACAATCGATCTCATCTCTCTCTCTCTCTCTCTCTCTCTCTCTCTCTCTCTCTCTCTCTCTCTCTCTCAATCTAATCTCTCTCAATAGATCTCATCTCTCTCTCCTTCCACGGGCGTCAGATGGAACCGCGAATCTAAGATGAAGCTGCTCATGTTCATAGAAATCATGCCATTGCCAATGGCTTGATTTTGTAGTTTAATTAGTTTATAGAACCAAAGTTGTTGTAAATTATTTATTTTGTTAATTAATTTTGATTCTGGTTCTAGTACTAGTACTATAATCTATAATGTCCAAATTTTGTTCTTCCGAAATCTGAATTATTGTCAAATATTTATTTATTTATTTATTATTATTATTATTGTCACACTTGTTCTTGATCCATTAAAGCCACGTAATGAATTCAAAAAACAAACAAACAAACAATAATGCTACACATCTCACCTACTATCCCACCATTTTCATCCCAACACACGTAGCAGCTGAGGTGTCATTTGGTGAGTGGACAAACATTTATTGGTGAGTGAATACAAAGGTGTCACTTGGCGAGTGGACACACATAAGTATCAATTAATGTGTGTCCACTCACCAAGTGACACCTCAACTGCCACGTGTATGAGGATGAAAATGGTAGGATTTTAGATGAGATGTTTAGCATTATTGAACAAAAAAAAAAAAAAAAAAAAGGAACACGGAATTTGATTTTCTGAAAGTGAGAAATGGGGATGCTTTAACTGATGTCTAACGATGATGGTGACGGTGGTGATCGATTTGAGAGTATTGATGATAAATAGGAGACGAAAAAAGGAAATCAATTCCAAATGGGTAATGAGGGAGAAAATCTTCCATAAGACCGTCTCATATATGATGTTGGTGAGACGGGTCCAATAAAATAGTAACATCTGTCACAGTTTTAAAAACTTAAATTTTTATGTTCTTTCACCAATAATACAATGACAAGTGGCAGAGTAATTAAAGGAAATTGTTTGGGTACTGACTATACCACTCAGGTGTTGTTTCGTGGCTTTTTTTCTTTCACTGTTTACATTTATCTTCTTGCATTCTAAGAAAAAAAAACCATATAATAACACATAAGTGGTGTGGTCAGCATCTTAGGTACTAATAAGTCAGTATGTAAGCAATGTTGGTAATTAAAACAAAAGTTTTACTTTTTCTTCCCCCCCCCCCCCCCCCCCCCCCCCATACACGTCTTCTCACCGAATAAATTTATTTCCCCCTTTTTTTCCAATTTTCCCTTCTATTTTTCCAAACAGTTCCTCTTCCTCACCAGACACCAGACATTCATTTCTCGAATTCTTTTAAAATTCTCATTCTTTTCACTCCCTGAAGATTAAAAAGATTTCAATAGTAACTTCTCTTTCATCTAATTTTTCTCTTTTTTTTACAAATAGAATATAATTTGATTTCTTCTTATTTTTCTCTTTGTTTTCCAGATAATATATATTTTGATTTTAATCTTTTCAATGTTGAGGACACCAAATGACAAATCTGCAGTTCACAAACACAAACCATTTGCTACCAATTTATTCTCAATCTACTCAGACTAATTTAATATTTCAAATTAAAAAATGAAAAAATAAATTTACCTGTTTTTTTGCTTAGAAGAAGTTGAAATTAGGAGAGCAAAAAAAAAAAAAAAATTTTTGAGGTAGAAGAAAGTAAATTTATGAGAGACTGAGAGACTGATTGTGGCGTGAGAAAGTAATGAAGGGTGAGAGAAAATACGTTATAAAGTGGGGAGAAAAGAAAAAGTAAAACTTTTGCCACTTGTCATTATATTATTGGTGAAAGAATATAAATATTTAAGCTTTAAAACTGTGACGGATGTCACTGTTCTATTGGATCCGTCTCACCAACGTTATATATGAGACGGTCATATAGAAGATTTTCTAATAATAAGGACTGAAGCAAAATGTGTGAGAGAATATTTGTGAGATGGAAGATTATTCGGCGGAGATCCAATACTTTAAATTTATTTTTTTAAAATTTTTTTTTTATTAAGCGGTGATCTAGATTGGATTTCTACCATCCATTTGAATAAGATAGACATAAGGGCATTTAAATTTAAATTTAAATTTTTTTATAAAACTTTTTTATTCCAGTTTTATCCTTTTGATAACAAACGTGAAAATCACGTGATGCAAAACACTGACGGAATAAGGGTTCTGTCCCCATTCCGTCTCTGGTTGCCATTTTATATGAGTTCAGGAGATTTAACGTCTAAAAAAAAGTTCAAAAGGGAAAATGCAAACTCGCATATAGTTTAGGGGGGACTAGTGCCAATAACCCTAAAAACAAATCGGTTATTAGCTGGGACAACCTTGAATAATGTTAAATAAGTTAAACAAAAAATTATTTGCACACATTCAACAAATAAAATTAATTGTACACCAACTTCTCGTAAACCATAATCTTAATTTTCCAATGTCCCCATTTTACTTTTGGTATGCCATAACCGTTAGACAAGATGAAATTGGCTCAGTAGTTAAGCCTTTCACACCCACACCACGAGATTGAGTTTAAGTCTCTTCCCCATCTCAAAAAAATAAATAAATAAATAAAAATAAAAATACTATAGCAGTATTATTGATAAATTTGTATTGTCTTTTGAATACCTTAGAAGGGCAATAGAGATCAAGAAGAGAATAGGCAAATTTAAAAGCAAACTAAAAGTTAGATAGTACTATAAATAAAAATTAAAACATTTAATTTATTTATGTAAATATGAGAAGTACATAATAATATTTGAGGATAATAAACACCCCCGTATTGATCTCACAAATACATTATCAGAATCTTTAACTTTCGTAGAGAGATCATCAAAGCAGGTCATGTCCAATAGTAGCATGCTTCTCTACTACTATGCACATCCTCCACACATGCACCGCTTGGTTGTATATTCCAGTTACACACATCCTTACAAATTTCTGTAATTTGTGGATTTGATGAATAAACTTCGAACCTATGAAAAACATTTGACCAGGTGACACTACAGAAGAACAACGTCGTCTGAAAAATATTAGGTCGAAAATGGAAATTGAATTTGCCTAGGTGAGGGAGTGTGTGCTGCCCTAAATCACTATCCTTAGACTTACAATGAAGGGTCAGATCAACCCCGGAACCGATATCGTTTTTGATACTGAGATGCACTGTAGGGGGTTGGAAAAAATTTGCATCGCATACTATTGTTAGGAGCAAAAAAACCAAAATCATCAGCTGCAAGAAATATTTTCCAGCAGGTTTCATGTTTGCTATTGTTTGATGGTGATAATGTATAGAGAGCTTTTTAAATAAAAAGTTTTGTGCAACGTTCACCTAGAAATAATTATATTTCCATCTTAAGATATTGAAATTCCTTGTTTATGGAAATATCAATATTTGATTTTATCCAATTACGTCCGTTTTTTATATTATAATTAAAAGGGAATTTATTATTATGTTTGACCATATGCATGGTCATGTTCATGTCATGTAAGATTACTTTAAAAAAAGATTAGGGGATTTGTTAAAAAACCTGAGGTTTAAACATTTTCAAAAACAACTCTATAACTTCGAATTTATGTCATACTCCTTTATTGTATATGAAAAGCAATTTACAGTTTCAAAATTCCTTTATAAAACTCTGATTGTGTACCAAAAAGGGGGTTTTATCTAAATTTAAACATAGAAGGTTGTTTTTTTTAAATAATTAAACCTCGGGGAATTTTTTGGAATCTCCCTAAAGAGTGTATGAAAACTATAAAAGTATAGTATTTGGTAGAGCTATTTTAGATACTTGTACAATAAGAAAAGTAATTTGACCTAATCACAATGAATGGGTGGGAATGGGTGGAAATATTTTAAGTAAATAAAGTTGCCATAATTTCTCTCTAATTACCTGGATAAGATAATTACTTGTTTAAGCCATTTTAATTGAGTTCATTTTTGGCTTTTTGCTCACCCCCTTAAAAGGGAAGAGTATTACCCTCCTCCACATATCGACATGTGTCCATTTATTAACAAATTCAAATCACATATTTAAAAAGAGTGGTGATATTGGCACGTGCTATCAATTTTTCTCTTATGAGCACACAACTTTGAGCATCCTAATACACATCACTACACTTTTGCCATGTCAGAAACATAACATCAATCATATTAATACATATGGAAAAAGTGTGGTAACGTGTATTAATATACTCAAAGTGTATGTTCATAAGATAAAAACTGCACTACTGAACTATTTATACTCTACTTTTTAAAATTTTGATTTAATTATATAAAATTAAATGATTTCATTAATTTTTTTGATTTATTTCTAGGATTAACCTTTTACATATTTTTCTAACTTAATACATTTCATAACTTTTTTTTAAGAAATAAAAATAAAAATAAAAATACATTTCATTTCTAATCTTTATATACAAGTTTCTTACATCTATTCACATGACTTCTTTTTTCTTCTTATTTCATGGTGAAACCATCTTTATTAGATGCGATTTTTTTTATGTAGTCGATTTGATTATTTGTGGTAGATTGTGAGTGTGATATTGATCGTCTGATGATTTTTTTGAGTGATTGAGTTACAGTTTTGGTGTGGTTTCATTTCGTCGAAGATTAAGCTTTCTTGGTTGCGATTCTTGGTGCGATTTTATTTTTTTTTATTTTTTTTTTTTGGTCAATAACATTAAACTAACTTTAGAAGATTCGAATAAAATTTACAAAAGAATTGATACATATTATAGAGTCCATACAAGATCTGAAAAAAAATAAACCGAGAGGAAAAAAAAAATAACAAACCTGGATTTAGAATTTGAAAAGAAAAATGTTGGATGAAAAAATCAAGACCAAGTCCACTCTTGGATGAAATCAAGATCAAGTCCACTCCTATATTTTAGGTCCTTTAGTTCTGTAACAATTTTTAGTTTTCGTTTACTGAGTTTGTTAATTAGTTTCCTACTTTGTGTATATTTTAAATTTAAATCTCCTTTGTAATCTGTCTATTTAAATTTAAATCTCTTTTGTAATCTGCTTATATATTATACGATCATTGAATGAATAAAAGGCAGTTCAAAATCATTTACTTCTTCTCCTATCGTGCTCACCATTTTCACATGGTATCAGAGCTATAAAATCATATTTTTAATTCAATTTTTTTTTTTTTTTGTTTCTTCACCATGTCTAACGAAAATCCTACTACCAACATTACACCACAATCATCATCTCCGCAGTCATCTACACCCATGAAAACAGATCCTTATGCCATTCATCACTCAAATAGCCCTTCTACTGTTCTTGTTACACCTCTATTGACAAGAGACAATTATGGATCATGGAGTCGTGTAGTGACAATAGCGCTTCGTGCAAAAAGTAAGCTGGGTTTTGTTGATGGGTCACTTCCAAAACCAAAGGAGAAAAATGATATTTCCAACCGGAAACGATGTAATGATTTGGTTAAAAGTTGGATTCTTAATTCACTCAAAGTTTGTTCTCAAATTGATTTAACTCATTAAACATACAAATTCCAACCTTGACTCAAGTAAACCCTACTATGAGTCTTAATAGGAATATAATTTCTAGCTCCTACTCAAGTGAACCCCATTATGAGTATTCACCTAAACAAGATTCTCAAGAACAAATTTAAAATCTCATTATATAAGACATTCAAACATACATATTCCAATTCATAGATGCTAAAGGTTGGAAAGTGACTTGAAAACCCTTCAAACTCTAATCTACAACCAACACATGTGAACCACTTTAATTACAAACAAGCTAAATTGAGCCCCAATGTTAACTTAGTAAAATAAAATGGTAACTTCAAAGCAATGAAAATGAAATATACCAAGAGATGATTTATAATAACATATGACTAGTTCAAATACATGGAATTATCACATAAGTTGTCTCATTAACGAGGAACTTAATATCGGAATCGGTATCGGTATCAATATCGAGCTTCTAAATTTACGGATATTTCAGGGATATTATCGATATCGGTGGATATTCTATCAAAAATTTAAAAAAAAAAAAAACGATGGATATTTACATCTAAAGTTAGATTTTTTTTTTGTGAAATCTTAGGACAAGCTTAAACAAGTAATTATACATAAAAGGAGTCATATTTCAACGATAAATTAGCATAGATATGAGTTTATTACAAATTATTACATAAATAGAGTTTATATATAATTTTTAAGATTGAGTATTTAATAGAATAATATTTTGTTTCACTTTTACAATATTATATACAATATAAAGAGATTAAATATTTAATATAAAAAATTATCATTAAAATATATATAGTTCCACACTTCCAAGATTCTATCATAATTCATAATTCATACATAAAAATACATTGCGTGTCTGAAATTTAAAACCAAAATGAATTCCTTGCTGGTTCAAATACATAAGATACATTTCTATCTTAATTCGAACAATAATTTTCCTAAGAAAACATGATTTCATAGTTTTCAATGTAGTTATTAATATGACATATGTATGTTGCTTGATCTCTTCCAACTGATCAATGAATTGGATAGTTTGGATTTACTCAACTTGATGGATATTGTTGATATGCATGCATAAGTATTGCATATGACATTTGTGGAGAAAGATAATCAAATATATTGCACCCACCATAACTACCATAATATGGTACATGAGAACCTGACATTTTCTGTAAATCATCCAAAGAACTATTTTCTGTGTTTATACTCATTGAGGAGAGAGTCATATTCAAATAATCTTCATCAATTTGACTTGTTCCTCCATGTTGTCTACCATGATTTTGATCAAAATTACCTATATGAACATCTCAACCTGCCGTACTAGCATTCCAACATGTTGCACCAGCAACCCAACCTCCAGCACGAACATCCCAACTTGTTGCGTTAGCATTCTAACCTCCTGCACCAGAATCCCAACCTCTTGCCTCATCCTCACCATCCCCACCATCTCCATCATTTTTTCCTTCACTATTTACTTCAGAGGTATGTTGGTCATCGGAAGAGTTAGTAACAATAACTCCACAATTATACCAACTTCTTCTCTAATCACTTGTTCAATATTTATTACCATGTCTCGAGCAAAAGAAGCAATATGTGAATCAGGATTTCCCTCATCATCATCCAATGGCAGGTATAACCCAATTAAAAATAGGATTCTCATCATCATTTTCTGCTTTAGCAACTACTTGAAGTAGATCCATAAAATCAGTTTCATTTACTTTATCTTTTTCATCTGCCATATCCCTAAGTTTCAATTTCATATTATAATAACAATAAACAAGTTGTTCAAGCTTAAAATATGTAAGGCGGTTCCTTTGTTTTGTGTGGATTAAAGCAAATATGGTTACAATTTTACATTTGGATTCAAGCTTACACATTAGAGCCACAAACAATTTTTTTTTTTTTTTTTTTAGATTGCTTTCACAAAATTTTACATATTTTACACGTTCACTATTTGGTTCTTTATCCAATTTTACTTCAAGTCCTCAATAATTTTACTATTGACTATTATGTTGGAAATTTTTATAAATTTGTTAATGCTTATTCTAAAATAATTTTCAATCTAAATTATTTTAACAATAATTTAATTGTTTAGGATTTAAAAAATTATTTTAATAATATGAAAAATATCCATGGACTTTCGGGGTGAAATTCGTGAAATTTTGAAATTTCGGGATATTTCGAGAATATCTGGAGATTTTTACGGATATTTCGAAATCGGTCGGATATTCTGCAAGATATTGGATATTTGCCTATTTGCATATTTCGATATTGATCCCTTCAAAATACGGATATATCGGTGGATATTTTGGTATATCTATCGATTTTAAGTTCCTTGCTCATCAATTCCCTAAAATGAGGGTTTAGTTACGCATAATAGAAATATTTTTTTTTTAAAAAAGAGCTAGGATGTAGAGAGAACCCATGAAAACCTTCAAGAGTCCTCTTGATCTTTAATGCACTTGAGATTCCCTTGGTCTTGGTGAATCTCCTCTTATCTCTTCAATTAATTCCCAAGACGTAGATGGATGTTGGTGGGAAAGTTAAGTCTTTGTGATTATGGTAGAGATTTTTCGGTCTTGGAAGTTTAGAGAGAGGTTAGGGTTTTTAAGAATGGTGGAGGGTTAATTTAGAGAATGGAAAAAAGGGATATTTATATGGGAATCACAAAAGATAAGGTTGAAATCTTGGAATGCTGATGTGGCACTAAAATGATAGTTGAAACGGCGGCCAAGCCGCTGATTGGTGACCGTCAAATTGGAGTTGGGAAACATTGGTATTGATCGGCGGTTTCAATCTGCTGTTGAATTATGGCGGCCGAATTGCATCAGACTTCTCTGGAGGCAAACAGCGACTTCACTCTGCGGCCAAGCCGCCGATTACAACCGTTGAATGTTGCTTCTTTTGTAAAATGACCATTATACCCTAAAAAGCTCTCTTTTTATTGACTTTAATCCATAATCTCCGAGTTTCTTCATCAATCAACCATGAATCCCGAAAGTATCTGTACAATTAAAATCGAGCCATAAAATACACGAGTTTACTCGAAAATCAAACAAAACATCGAAAATAAGGGCTGTATTCTTATGTATGTGATGGCTCGATCACTCTACAATTGCTCTCTCTAGCAATTTTCTCACACACCAATTACAATGGTAAGCACTAGTATTTATATGAGAGCACTAAGGTTGGCCAAATCCTAATTGGAGTCTATTTCTTCTTTCCTCTTTTCATCTTTTCTTTCCGTGCAAGATTTGTTGTTCTCACTTGAATCCACCAAACCGCTATGGGTACTGCTATCTACAGCAATTCGTTTGCCACAACGAAAATCTTAGGAATTGTATCGCTGTCGGATTGCATAGCTCTACGCACAGTTGAAATCTCTGGACACGAGCCGCTGTCCTCACTGTTGTGCAATTGCATAACGCAATGCATAGCTTGAATCTCTTATGTCTGATCGATGTCCTTGCCTTTATGCAAGGCACAACAGTGCGCTTCCAACCGATGTCCTTTATACAGCGTGAAACAAACTTTATCTTTGACTTCTATTCATTATTCATAAACTCCAACAACTTCCACCAAACATCCAAGCCATCAGACCGTAAGGAACTTGGACCTTCATTACCTTCCATCTGCAAACCCACCTTGTAGCCACTTTTTACCGAATATCCACATATGAGGATACTTGTACTATTTGTAATTAGAGCATAAGATCAGATGCAGCATGTTGGTTGGATTCAAGTCCATCACGTAAAGACAAATGTCGTCCATGGCCATGATCTAATGTAGTGTTTTCTCTGAAGATTAATAAAACTAAATTATCATGATATTTGCTTCTTCTTTTTTTTTTTAATTTGACAACAAACGAATTAGAAGTCTGTAGAAGACCTAAGGTCATCTCCAATGCAACACTAATTTAGTGTAAAAACACTAATTTATGTAAAATGTTGCTCCAATGCAACACTAAATTTTGTTTTATTATTTCTTTTATTAAATTATCAAAATAATGTTGAAAATATATAATATGTGCTGATACAACCTTAGCGCTGGGGGGGGATGGGTTGTTAATTGATTATTACCAATTTTTTGATTGATCAATATTAACAATATAACTCAATACAAACATACAATAAAAATCAAGTAAAAGTGCGGAAAGTAAAGAACACTTGATTTTTAAGTGAAAACCTTCAATAAGGAAAAACCACGGGACTTGCCACTTAAGCCACAACAATCAACTATATGAAAAGACGGTTACACCCTCAAGCGATACATGGACTCTCACTCACAATAATCTCAGGCTATGGACACTACCACTCGCCACTTTTGGTTCAATCCGAGTGATATCACCCGATCCACTACTCTTGGCGTGAAAACCCCATAATCTACATATACGGCTTTTATAGCAACGCTTGGCAATGCTTGCAACCAACCCTTGGTTGCAAGACTTCACTTGCTTATGCAACTTGACCTATGAGCCACAAGAGTTTAACTCATTGAAGAGAATTAAAAGTCTAAGTGAATATGACAATAATGCTCAAATGCAATAATATGTAAGACCACACACAAAATGCTCAACCAGGAATTTAATGAGACAATTAATAAATCCAAGTTGTCAATGTCTAAATATAAAACATAAAGACTTAGCTAGATGTTATCAATCACAAAACAATCTTAGCTATCAAACAATGTCAACATGTCCATACATGTGAACTCAATTAGTTGTAGAAAATTTCTAACAACATAATTTTCAATTAAATACACAAGAACATTCAATAAAGTTTGACTAGATTAATAGACATTAATCTATCAACCTAATCATCAACCATTTTCACAAGAATGTTCTAGGGTTTGCTATTTAGGGAAAATCATCCTAATCATGTAAGTTATCACAAGCAAAACTCAATCATGTCATAACTTCACTAAATATGCAATAAGAGTGAAGATTTGTTAAACTAAGCAATCAAAGACATGTCTTGACTTATATAGAACAACAAATGAAGATGTGGTGTTTGTTTAACTTATCAAGTCAAGAAACCAAGAAGACCCATGAAGATTGATGCATGAAAGATGTTAGATGAACATGGGTTGGGGTTTGGATTTGGAGAGTTAAAGAAGCTTTCTTGAAGCATTCTTGAAGTTTTCTTTCTCTAGGAAACTCTTAATCTCTTCTTAGGGTTGTGTATCTTTTGTTTCCTTAAATACAAATGAGAGAAAGAGATGTATTTATAGTGCTTAGATGATAGCCTTATAAATTTCATAAATTTTGCTTCAAAAATGAGTCAAATCGAACTCCAAATGAGTGAGATATAGCCAGATTAAGAAACAGAGGCGGAGCATTACGTTGGTCATCATGCACCACACACGCGCCACACTAGTGCAAGGTTGCTGGACCAAAAGCGCTGGTCGAGCAGCATCACACCAACGTTTGACGAGTAGTGTAACAAGGGCACATAGACGCAACAACTCGTGATTCAAGCGCTCCAAAACATGACCAAACGATATGAAAATTTATTGTATAATATACTATTGGAAATGTATGGATGTCTAATTTATACTCCATTTTATAGAATGAAATTTTGATGTCTGTAGAAAAAGTTATTGTCATTTAAGTGACCAAAGGTCAGATTCGGATTACAGCAGAGATTCCCTGTTTTAGTGGTCTCTTTAGAGATTTCAAAACCAATCCAAACGGTCATGAAATATTACAACTAATATACTGTTGGAAAGGTATGGGTGTCTAGTTTGCATAGAAATTTTTAAAACTCATTTTGAATCTTTGTATAAAACGTTATGGTCACAAGACTATTCATATGTCAGTTTTGAAAAACATTTAATCATTGAAAAATACAATTTTTTGAAACTAGACACCTTACTCCATTCAACCTCACCATATCTAACACTTATCCAAGAGAAGAATGGGACCTTCTTAAATGGCCAACCATCACGCTAAGACATGCACACCATCGTGCAAGCGCGAACGTTTCCGATCACATAAACGGAAACGAATTACACCACACAAAACCACACTTAGAACTAACAACAAAGTGCACGTGTGAAATGAGACATAAATGCACACAATCATAGAAACACACTTGCAAGTAATATGAGAATGCATGTAAGTGTGTGTGTGTTCACCTAATCTCTTCAAGAATCAAGTCAAGTGATATATCTTTTGAAGCTCTTGATCTTGAAGTCATGGAGATGCTTGGAAGTTTGCCTTGATAATCATCAAGAAAACCTAAGCTACCCATTATACTATCATCCTCAATGTGGTTCGTCATTAAATAAGTCAATCACAAAATAGAGGTCCTTACAAATGTTTTATATTTATTACAATTCCTAATTTAACCCTTCCACACTTATGTATAATAATATTTATTTCAAAAATTATACCGTTGAAAAGATCTCGTCAAAATCTTTAAAATGACACCAATATTAATATATATATTTAAATTATTTTTTTACTTATTAATTACACATTTAACTAATGATAAATTTTTATATTAACTTAATTTAGTGCAATTAAAGAAATGACAAAATACTTCAAAAAAAAAATACATGACAAGATACTTAAAAAAAAACACATGACAAAAAAAAAAACTCTAAAATAAAGCAAATAACAACATAACATAACAATAAAATAAAATAAAATAAAAACTCGATAACAATAATACTTCAATGAACCATTTAGAAATCTAGAGGATTATCTTCACTTCTCGGATGTAAACATAACATAATTTACATTGTTGAAGATAAATGTAAATGGATTTAATAAACTTTGGTGGAGGGTTGTATGTGAAAATACACGAGGTGTGTCTAATACAACCTAGAGGGGGGTGAATAGGTTGTTAATCAATTATTACCAACTTTTTCGATTAGTCAATATTAACAATAAAACCCAAAACAAACATACAATAAAACCCAAAACAAACGTACAACAAAAATAAGTAAAGTGCGGAAATTAAAGAACACTTGATTTTTACGTGGAAACCCTCCAACTGGAAAAAAACCACAGGACTAGCTACGCTAGCCACTTGAGCCATAGAAATCCACTATATGAAAATAAAGTTATACCCTCAAGTGATACACTGACTCTCACTCTTAATAACCTTAGGCTATGGACACTACTACTCACCACTTTTTGCTCAATCCCTAGTGATATCCCCCAATCCACTACTCTTGGCGTGAGCACCTCCTAATCTACCATGCGGGCCTTTTATAGTGATGCCTGGCAATGCTTGCCAACCAACCATTTTGTTGCAAGACTTCACTTGTGCAACTACCACATGTAGCCACAAGACTTTGACTCAATGAAGAGAATTAAAGTCCAAGTGAATATGTAACAATATTCAAAATGCAATGATGTATAAGACCACATACAAAATGTCTAACTAGATGTTATAATGCAATTTAACAACTTAGTTCTCAAACAATGCTTACATGCTCATACATGATGACTCAATTAAATGTGTAGAGTAAATCTAACAACCTAATTGTCAAATAAACAGACATGAAAATTCAAGAGAGTTTGACTATATAAATAAACATGAATCTATTAACCTAGTCATCAAACAATCTCACAAGAACATTCAAAGATTAGTTATTTAGGTAAAACAATCTAATCATGCAAGCTATTACAAACAAACTCAATCATGTTATCAAGACTCATAAATATATGCAATAAAGAGAGTCAATGTATTTAATCAAACAATAAATACCTAATCTAGAGTTAGAACATCAATAAATGAGATTTAATGTAGTTGTAACTTACTTAGTAATGAAACCAAGAATACCCATGCTCAAATGGTGATTGATGATGTTAGATGCACATGGTTTTTGGGTTTGGAGAGTTAATAAATGAAGCTTGAAGCTTTCTCTCTCTAGAACCACTCAATCTATCTCTCTAGAGTTTTAATTTCGTGATCTTCATAAAAAAATAAAAATAAAAAAAGATGAGAAAGAGGGGTTTAAATAGGTGACCTAAGTGAAACTACGCCGTTTTAAGAAAGTAGGGCAAAATTAGGGGATTGAGCGGGTTCATTGCGCCGATAAGGACACGTACAACACCCGCGCACTGGGACCAAGAAAAGACACCTGAGAAGACCTCACGAGTAACTGCGCAGGTAGGGACCCATGCACTTGGACCCGCAAACTGAGACCATCTCAAGTGGTCACTCATCGCGCTAAGACAAGCACACTATCGTGCATGCGCGGACGTTTCCGATCAAACATCGGGAAACAAATTACATTACATAGAACCACACATAAGTCTAAGAATGAAGTGCACGTGTGACATGTGTAAAGGATGCACACATATAAACAATTAGAAAACAAATGCAATATGAACAAAACTGAGACCATCTCAAAAGGTCACTCATCGCTCTAAGACAAGCACACTATCGTGCATGCGCGGACGTTTCCGATCAAACATCGGGAAACAAATTACATTACATAGAACCACACATAAGTCTAAGAATGAAGTGCACATGTGACATGTGTAAAGGATGCACACATATAAACAATTAGAAAACAAATGCAATATGAACAAAGCATGCATGAAGTGTGTGTGTGTGTGTGCATCTAAACTCTTCAAGAGACAAAGTCAAGTGATATACCTTTCGCTATTGCTCTTGAAAACATGGAGATGTTTGGAAGTTTGCCATCGAGATCCTAAACTACCCATTACAAAATCATCTCTAATGTGGTTTGTCATAAAATAAGTCAATCATAAAAACAAGGTCCTTACAATATAAGGAAATAGATGGAAGTGCTTTGCCTTTTATAATAGAGAATGAAAAAATAATTAGATAATAAAATTAGATGGAAAAAAATTAGATGAGAAAAAATCAATGTGAAAAAAATTAGTGGAAATAATTAAGTGAAAATTTGTTGGATAAATAAATTGAATAATATTATGGTGAAAATTTTGGGGTAAAATTATGTGAGTAATTATTTTATTTTTTTATATTATGTAATTAATTATTTAAGAATAACATTTTTTATGTCAAAAAAGTTAATCAGTTTTGTTTAAGTTAACTAATAGAAATTAATTAGTATTGTATAAAGTTTTATTGAGAAAATATTCTACACTAAATTGATGTTGGATGTATTAGTATAGGTAAAATTTTAGTATAAGAATATTCCCATAAGATTCTCTTTTTACACCGATATAGTTTTATTGGAAGATGCTCTAAATAAATCAATAGCTGCAATTGAACCCTTATCACATAAGTGAAAGGGCAGTGCACAATCACTTTACTGAGACTAGTTTTGGATGTTTCAGTATGTACAACAGCATTTTAAACTACTTATCTCTAATAAAAATTAAAATAATGGGTAACAAATTAATATTTAAGTAAATAAAATTGCTTGATTCCTTTTTTCTTAAATCATATTTTTAAGAATATTGTTTGCATCTTGTATAAAACCATAAAATTTATTAGCGTATAATATGAATAGCTATCGTTGAAATTCATTTTTTTTTTTTTTTTTTACATTCCATATTATATTTCAAGATAATAAATTATTATTAATAAAACTAAATTAAACTTTTCTAATTTCATTGACCAATATCGTGCTAATTACCGGTTGCAACTCACAAATTTACAAAAGATATTTAATTTTTAAATTGAATCGAGAGTGTATCCCTTCACATTTAAATGACATATATTTTTGCAAAATATATATCTTTTCAACAAAAAAAAAAATTGTAAAATATATTACTCACTTTTCAATAAATATTATAAATACTTTATTATAAGAATTATTTATTTTATTATATAATATATATATATATATACCACCGGGTATGATGACTTGAAACTAAGGCTGAGATATTGTCAGATTGAATGAGCGCTCTTACCACTAAATCATGCTAGGTTGTGGTAGAATTATTGATTTATTAAGTTCTTGCAATGCAAATTCATCATTTTAACTAGATTATTGAACTATTCAAATTTCTGCCAACGAGAACAAAGTTGAGAACTACCTGAAGTTTCATTCTATATGATAAGGTTGCCAAATCCTTTCATTTAAAAAAAAAAATTAAAAAAAATAAAAATAAAAATAAAATAAAAAAATCTGTTATCAAGGAATTTCAATTTTTTTTCTTTTTTTTTTTTTTTGTAAGTATTACATAATTCCGGGGTTTTGTAAGAGATGAGACTCGAAACTACAACCTCGTGGTATAGATGTGATGGGTATACCACTGAACAAACCTCATTTCGTTAGTAATTTCAACTTTATTAACCTTTTTTAAATAACTTAATTAACCAATTATATAATAATTCATGATGAGATGAGATTGATCTGGTAGTAAACCCCTCACACCTGCACCATAAGGTTACGGGTTCAAGTCCTCTCATTTCCAAAAAAAAAAACCTGAATTTTTATGTAATAATGTAATACTTTATGAATATATATATATATTTATAATAATTCAAGCCAATGGATACAGTTATTAAAGGTAGGTATTTTTCGACCGCGGATTTCCTTCATGCTGATAAAGGCGACTTTTGTTCACATGTGTGGAACAATTTTCTGTGGGGGAGGAAGCCCTGATTGAGGCAGGGTCCAGATGGCGAATTGGGGCTCGGTCTTCTCTCTTAATCTATGGTGATAGATGGATCCCTCGGCCGCATTCTATTATGATCCAATCTCCTCCGATCTTAGGACAGGATGCGACGGTCAGGACTCTCCTCATTTCTTCGGGGAGTTGGAATGTCTTCTTAATTAGGTCTTCCTTCTCTCCGGAAGAGGCGGAAGCTATTCTGAGCCATGCTTGTAAAACAGTGTTGGCGTCTCATCAAGTGGCCGAATTCGTTGATGGCTAGAGTTATTAGAGGTAGGTATTTTCCGACCACAGATTTTCTTCATGCTGATAAGGGCAGCTTTGGTTCATATGTGTGAAACAGTTTTCTGTGGGGGAAGAAGCTGATTGAGGCAGTGTCCAGATGGCGAATTGGGGCTCGATCTTCTCTTTTGATCTATGGTGATAGATGGATCCCTCGACTACATTCTTTTATGATCCAATCTCCTCTGATCTTGGGACAGGATACGACGGTCAGGACTCTCCTCACTTCTTCAAGGAATTGGAATGTCTCCTTAAATAGGTCTTCCTTCTCACTGGAATAGGCTGAAGCTATTCTGAGCCTCCCTCTAAGTGCTCAGGCTGATGATGTTCTGATTTGGCACTTTGGAAAATATGGTAATTACTTGGTGAGAAGTGATTATAAGCCGAGTAAATCCCTTCTTTCTATTGAGGTTCCTTCTGATTCTGCTGGTTTGGGTTGTTGGAAATCCATTTGGATTATGAATGTTCCTCCGAAAGTTAAGAGCTTTATTTGGAAAGTTTGTAGGAATTGGATTCCTCTTCTGTTCAACATTACGAGTCGTGGTATTTCCTACAATGGTATCTGCCCGGTGTGCTTTAAGGTGCCTGAAACAACAACTCATGCGTTGTGAGGCTGTGCTGGTCTAAAGGATGTCTGTGCTACTTGTTCGTTCTTTGAAGGTCCTAACTGGAGGGATGATATACACTTTCAAGATATTTTCCTCTATTATCATCGGTTTCATGGTTTGGAAGAGATGGAACTCTTTTGTACTGTGTGGTGGAGAATTTGGTATTGGAGAAATCAAAGAGTTCATGCTCCATCTAACCTTAGATCGGAGAAGGTGGTTGACTGGGCTTCTAACTTTCTTGAGGAGTTTAGGCATGCTAAGCTGTCTTCTTCTTCTTTTTCTTCCTCATCTTACCCTGTCTCTGAGCAATTGGTTATGAGATGGACTACTCTCTTATGGTGGCCTATAAAATAAACACTGATACAACAATTCTAGCAAATTAGCAACTGATTGGTGTGGGTTTGGTCATTCGTAATTCTAGTGGCTTGGTTGTTGGTTCTGCTGCTCAGAGGTTTGTTGCTTGCTTTTCCCCTTCGGTTGCTGAAGCCGCAGCTATCTTGAGAGGTCTGAGATTGGTGATTGATACTGGATCATTTCCAGCTGTCTTGGTTAGTGATGTGAAATGGGTGGTTGAACTGATTAATTCTGGCAGAGATTCTCATGCTGATATTGGTGTTATTATTGGTGATATTGTGTCTTTGTCTAGGCAATTTAACATTCCTATTTCTTTTTCTCCTAGAACTGCTAATATGGTAGCCCATTCCCTGGCTAAATTTGCTCTAGGTACTGAGGAGAATTGTTTCTGATTGGAGGGTTGCCCTCCTTGTTTGGAGTCAATCATTTTGTGTGATTCCATCCCATTAGTGGATGCTTTTTGAATAACATTTCCTCCTTTCAACAAAAAAAAAAATATATATATATATATAATAATTCATACTAGGTAAATCTAGCATATCATATGCATTTTGAATTATGATAATGGAATTATTTTATGTCACATATTTATTCTCTATTTTATTCTCTATTATAAATGATATTTCAAAAGAAATTATTATAGTTGAAAAGTAAATAGTTGTGCAAAGGGTAAAACCCCTGTAAGATTGACTAAAGAGTTATATGATTTTTTAATTATATAATTATTTCTTTATATATTCTATTTTCATGGAGTGGAAAAGGAGTAGTGATATACTGATATGTGTCACCTTAAATAATTTATGAGAGAGAGCACATACAGTCAAACAATGTCTCAATTCGAGTCGTCATACTTGTGGATGGTAAATAAAATTATACTTCAGTGAACTCTAACGTTAATTAGTGATAAGTACAAATCACTTGGATTGATTTTTGGACTAATATTTTGGGTTGTCTAGTGTGAAATTTACAAACAAATAATATTTAATATTAAATTATTTAGTCAAACGAAATCAACTTAAAATTTTAACTTCAACATCTTAACCATTTATGTGATTTTAATCCACTCATGTCCTCTTAAATTAAGATCACATCCCGGGATGGACCTTAGGCTTGGCTAGGAGCCTACCCTAGCTTTGAAGAGAAAAAACCTGAAAAGATAAAAAAAAGAAAATTAATATTTAATACATACTTTCCTAATATAAACGGATTGTAAAAGGCTGCAGGAATTATTTGTACTGTTTCTGACTTTTTTCAGGCTTCACAACTCACGAGGTGTTAGTTATTTATTATTATTTTTTTTTTCTTTTTTCTTTAATATTTATTACCTCCCTTAACCTTTTCTAAATTTACTTGAATGTTAACTAATCTATTTCAACATCAAGAATTGATATTTCAATCAAGTATATTTCTCATCTTCCTATATTATGTCAATTATTAATTAAAATAAAAAATTCACAGCATTTTTTTAATTGACAAGTAATATTCCTTATTATTATTATTATTATTATTATAGAAATTATTAAGCGTAGGATCCTGCACGAAATTTTCGTTTGAGATCAAGGTTTATCAAAACATGTAAAAAAAAATTTACATGGTTTATCACATATGATAAACCTTATTCTCATATGAAAATTTTATGCGGGATCACGCATCAAAAATTGAAAATATATATATTGCGATTGTTAATTGAAACAAAAAGGACATAACTATTTTTTTAACTACAAACTGATTCATCTAGTCTTGACTTTCTTTGTTTCCACATCAACAATAGAACCGAACTTACTTCGCAATAAGATGAAAAATGATTTTTTTAACAAACTTCACGTTTGTCTACATTGAAAGAGAAATTATTGGTGCTATTGATTCTGATTTCTTAATTGATAAGTTTGATCTTTTGAAAAATCATAGGATACAATTTAATTATAATTTGATTGTATTTACATTTCATGTTTGTTTTATAATTTGTTTTGACTTTATATTTTTTATTAATTTTGTTAACATATTTATTTAAAATATACATTTACATGGTAAGCGTCGTTATGTCTTATTAAGTTTCGTTTAAGTCTTATTAAGTTTTTTCTTGACTAGGTGTGTCTTTATTTTTAATTAATACAATTTTCTTGTATTGTTAATGATTGGCAAAAGCAAATTATTCTAGCCCACCCTGTGTTTAATCCCGGTTACGTCCCTGATCACATCGGTGGTTGAAATGTTAAAGTTAAAATTTGAAGTCACAAATTTAATTTGGTTTAGCTTAACCCTAAATTATTTGATTAAAGATTATAAAGTTAATTGTTGGCATCTTGTAACATCCATTTAGCACTCATCTCTCTTCTCTTGTTTGAAATGGTTAGTTACTTAGTTAATATGAATTTATTAATATTAACATTATGAAGTTAATGTTGACATTTATTGCTCATCTTTTGTTTGAAACAGTTAATTAATATAAATTTATTAACATTAATATTAATATTGTAAAGTTATAATCTTTATAATTATAACTCACTTATTAATTTAAAATTCAAAAAGATATTCGATTCCAAGAATATTTTTCTTCAAACTACTTTTTTCCCCTCATTTTAAAACAAATCATTCTCTAAAATATTGAGAAACAATTTCCACCATAGAAGAAGGCGAAACCTAAATATAAAAATTCAACCTATCTTCTATGAAAAAAAAAAGAAGATTAAATTTCGATAAAGTCAATATTTTTACTAGAAATTCAATATTTATCAATTCTCTTCCTAACTTTTTTATAAATCATAATTGATCCAAAATAGATTCATATAATTATAGGAAATAATACAATTATTCTAATCTTTATTCACTAGATATATAAAATATAGTCCCTAATTACAACGCAATTTTTTTATTAAAAAAAACAGCAGAAAAAAGAATTACAATACAAATTTACAAAAATTCAATTTATAAGATTCAACTGATTACTTCAAAATTCTATTTAATTTTTTGGACCGGCTATTTATTTTTAATACAATTATACTAAAAGAAGAAAATATGTATTTTTTTTTTTAAATGTAACTGCAAATCTTATATATAGTTTAAATTTTAGCATTATTTAGTAACTTATATATAATTGAGTAACTTTTAAAAAAAAAATGCTAACAATATAAATTTTAGCATTATAATTTATATACAATTTAATAACTATTTGATAGTCAAAGTTTTACCGAGCGGTGATGCGAGACTCCATTATACAATATTATTATTTTATATTTTTGTTATGTTGTTTTTAAAATTTACTACTAATTCCATAAATAAAAAAAAAACGGATTACTATTGATTTGGTATTACAATTAATATTTTAATTTGTTTTAAAATATTTATTTATTACCATTTATAAAAATAATTAAAATTTAAAAATATTTATTTTTGATAATAATCATAATGCATTTAATGCATATTTAATACATTCTAAAAAACTAAAAAGAAAAAAATAACAAAAAGATTATAATAGAAAGAAAGAAAAATCCGGGTATTGGATACCTGGAAACCAGATGGATACATATATGTTTGATAAAACTGACTTTTCACCACCATAGGATAATTAGAAATTTGACAAATTTGACTTTTCACCCGCTATAGAATAATTAGCAATTACCTCTCTCTATATATAGGTTTGTTTTTTTTATTTTGTTTTTTTTTTTTAAAGATATATATAGGTTTATTACGTGTAAACATTAAAAATCAGTTCTCCCTATACCTCTATATATACATACATAAATATATATATATATATATATATATACATATATGTTTATTGCGTAAGCATTCAAAATGAATTCTCCCTATACCTATATAGGCTGAAAATTCCTATCAAGTTTACAATATGCATCCTTTCAACAAATATAATTTCTTGCAAATGATTTTTCTTCTGATGCTTCTTATAATGGCATGTGAAGCTTCATTATTTAAAAAAAAAACGGTGGTTGTCAATATTAAAAATGATCTTGGTTTGTATGCCGATCTCACAGTTAATTGTAAATCTAAAAACGATGATCTTGGAGTACATTTGGTCCCTTATCTAGGTAAATATTCGTTCCATTTTCGACCTAATTTCTTGGGATCTACATTATTCTCATGCAGTTTTTCGTGGAGAAAGGAATCTCATTCATTTGATATATTCTCGTCTAAGAGAGATGGAGGTTTTTGTAAGGGTGGTGATTGTAACTGGAGTATAAAACCAGATGCAGCATATTGGTTGGATCCAAGTCCAAAACACATTGACAGACGCTTTACTTGGGTATGAACTTAATTATGTATGTGTTTTTTTTTTTCTTTCTATGAAAAATAAAAAAAAATCTCAAAATATTGTGCGATCAATAAGGTATAGAATAAAGGTCTCAATTAATATTATGTGTTTCTTGTATTTTGTTTATGAATAATTATAAATAATTCGAGGTTTGGGAGAGATGTAGTACACGATTCGAATTTCATATGTTTTGGATTGGAGCAGCTATTTTCTAGATCAATAATGCTACTTTTGTCTAAATGATTAAATTGTATTAGATTTATATGATTTAAATGAATAGAAAATAAATTGATTATAATTATACCACATCATTTAGGTAAAATAGCATTACTCTTTCTAGAATGGTTGACTGTTTCTGGGTGATCCAATTTATATTTCTAGTTTTGTTTGAGTCAATGAAATCTTCTTTAAAAACAAGTTAGAATAAAAATTAAATTAAAAAACAAGGAGGTGTGTTAGGAGAATATACAAAATATAACATTTTAAAATTTTTAACGGGTTTAAATATAAAAGGAGGTGCACATTGAGTAATTCTAAAAGTTTATAAATTAAGCCCATCAATAAATGATTTATATATACTCCACTTAAAGTTTATTGTACACGACTCATTCATTTTTTAATTTAAAAATGATTATTAAACTTAAATGGCGATATTTGTAACTCTTTAAAACCTATTTGTCAGCTCCACATTCTTATTAGTTGTAAATTTCTATAATATCCTCAAGTAAAATTACTTTTATAATCATGAAAATATTTGCAACAAAAATTAATTTAATCAAAAATAAAAATGAAAACTAGAAATTAAATAAATAAAAAGGGGAAAAGGCGCAAATCTAGGTGCTTATACTCTGCCTACGCCTTCTCCTATATTGTCTTATACACATTTGAAAATTCACTGTGAATCATAACAAAAATAAATTTAGGAATCCAAATAGTTGAAAATTTTAAAATGCATCATCTTTTTTCATAATTTATTTCCACTCCATTGATAAGATTGTGGTGTTGTTGTTTGATTGGCTTTGAGATTTTGTGTGAGAATTGCGGTAGTTTGTTTTGATTGGACATCTTTGAATAATGGAAAAATTAATTTTGTGAAGAATGGAGAGTGCAGATGGTTATCTGGATTTTAATGAAAGGCTAGTTCTTCAAATTTTGAAATGGAATTTCCAATTCCGAACAAAGTAGATCTGGCCATGGAGACTACATAGGTAGAGTTTAAACTCCAATTTTCTCATTTTTTTTTCTTACTTATTAAAAAAAAGCCTTTATATATATATATATATAAATATATATATATATATATAAACTATCTTTTTTTTAATACCTTTACTTGAATATACAATTAAGTTTTATACGCAATCCTAAAGTTATAACTTCTTTTTTAAAAAAATACAATAAAAGTTTATTTATTTATAAAAATATAATTAAAGGGTATTTTTGGTATTAAATGGACATTTATAAATTATAGAATTTAAATATTATTTAATGGAATAAACTAATTAAATGAGACGTAGATACATTTTTTAAAGGGTATAAACATTACCGCTCTTTAATTAACCGTTGCTTTTGAACCCCTATCCCAATAGTGAAAGGGAAGTGTCCAAAGAATTGACCTGGCCTTGGATGTAGATGTTTCAGTAAGTCCAATAGTTCTTCATTTTACGATCTCCAAATAATAAAATATTATTATTTTACTTTATAAATAATATTTCAAATTTTCTTTAATAAAATTGTTTTCTCTTAATTATTTTTTAGATAATAATTTACTCACTTATACTCTGTTGAAAGATCTCAACAAAATATTTCTAATAGTATTATTTTTATGATAATTAGATTTATATATAAAAAATTATAATAAATTAATTGGATTATATAAAAGTGAATAATAAAATAGAGATTGAGGGTTTAATACTTTGATCTCCAAATCTGATCTCCAAAATGGTGGAGACTCTCCATTTTGGAGACAGATTGGAACCAAACCGTCCCCATTTTGAGAAAATGGAGATAAATCGGAGATGGTCTTATTGATAGAGTGATGCTATCGGCACACCCACTATTGAACTATTTAGACTCCACTTTTTAAATTATTTAGTATTCTTTTCTTTCCTTTATCAAATTACTTAAACATATATACAACTTTTATTAAAAAAAATCTTGTACAGAGTAAAACTAATAAAACCCCACTTTTCTTATTTAAAACCCTAATAACAAAAGCTTTAATGACATAGATTATTTCAATATTTACTATTTTTGTTTATATATATTTTTTTCAGATCTCGATCTCATGTTTTCCATATTTAGTATTTATTGATTTATTACTATTTTTGTTTATATTTTCTTTCGGATCTCGATCTCATATTTACCATGTTTAGTATTTATTTATTTTTATTGTTTCACATGTTTGTTTTATTTTTCTTCTCAAATTCCAGATGCATGTTTGCTATTTTTTTCTTGGTTTATTTTCTTTCAGATCTTCCAGATCTATTATAATTTGTATCAATTATTTTGTAGATTTTATTTTGGATTTTCCAAAGTTAGTTTTATCTTATTTAGAGAAAAAAAAAAAAAAAAAAAACAACGAAACCAAGAAACTCTAATCTCTGACAAAACGAAACTGCATCAAAACTCTAATTCAATCTCTCAAAAGAAAAAAAAAATCGAATCTAATAAAGATGGTTTTACCATCAAACTCTAATTCAATCAACTACAAAAAAAAAAAAAAAAAAAAAAAAAAAAAGCAACGGTTAATTAAATAGCGGTAATGTTTGTACCCTTTAAAAACTGTATCTACGCCTCATTTAATTAGTTTATTCCATTAAATAATATTTAAATTCTATAATTTATAAATATCCATTTAATACCAAAAATACCCTTTAATTATATTTTTATAAATAAATAAACTTTTATTGTATTTTTTAAAAAAAGAAGTTATAACTTTAGGATTGCGTATAAAACTTAATTGTATATTCAAGTAAAGGTATTAAAAAAAAGATAGTTTATATGGCCTTGGATGTAGATGTTTCAGTATAATATGAATTACTATCATTGAAATTCTTTTTTTTTTTATTATTATTAAACATTCCACATTATATTTCAAGATAATAAATTATTTTTAATAAAACTAAATTAAACCTTACTAATTTCATTGACCGTTATCGTGCTAATTACCGGTTACAAATGTACAAAAGATATTTAATTTTTAATTTGAATCGAGGGTATATCACTTCACAATTAAATGACTCATAATTTTGCAAAATATATATCTCATTTTTCAATAAATATTATAAATACTATATTATAAGAACTATTTAATTCCTTATTTAGTTTGTATATGTACGGTGACTCAAATATGAGACATTATTAGGTTAAATGAATGTTTTTTTTACCACTTACCCATGTTGAGCGGTAGAATTGTTAATTTATTAAGTTTTTGCAAGGCAAATTCATCATTTTAAGTTTTTAACACAACAATTGAACTATTCAAATTTCTGCCAGCAATAATAAAAGGTCAAGTTTTTTTTTTTTATTTAAATAAAAAAGTTGATAAATTAGACTTAATGAACATTTTTACAACACATTTTGAAAATGAAAACCGTAAATTATTCATATTTATTTAAAATAATAACATATATATCGGGAGGGATTTGGGAAACGATTTTAACATAAGATTTGACATGATTTCTCAGTCATTGGATTTTTGAAATATGAATGGCTTAGATTTAATAAATTGATTTATTTTTTTATTTCCTTCACCTTTATTAACTCATTAATTTATTTTCTCTTCCCTCTCCTCTTTCATAGATTCAATTTCCTACTTAAAATCTAATTAATATTTTTGTTCCTCTCTCTTACTTTTTTTTTCCTCCTCCCTATTAATTTTCTCTTCCCTCGCATGATACATAACCTGCATAAATCAGAACATGAAAGGAAAAAAAAAAAAAAAAAAAATCCCAGGTCGACCATTTCACCTAGTTAAGTTCAAGACAATGACTTTGTCCTGGCACATTTTTAATTTTGTTTACAGTGCTTTGTTAATGATCTTTCGGATATTTACATGATTAACAAGTCTTTCCATAAAATAATAATAATAAAATAAATAAAAAACTCTTACTCGGCTAATCAGTCGAAATTACTTTACAATGCCATTGCAATTGGAAGAAGATAAATCCAAAATTACCAATTTTCACTCTTAAAATGAAAAATATCCTCTCTATATATTTTGTGTCCCTTAGCACTTGTGAATTAATACTTCTAGCTTGCAGTTTGAGTTCACCATATGAGTTTCTTTAGTGCACTTTTAAGATTAATTTTTAATGAACAAATTACATGGGGTGAAAGAGATTTGTTGTATATAAACATTAAAAAACTTGCAGCTGATCAACTTATATTTTGACATTAATTACTATGTGACTAATCCCTATGTACTATAAGTGTCAGAATTTTTTTTTTTAATGCATAATACAGTGCACCAAAATTAGTATTAGTGCTGTGATGTGTTTGGTGATGTACGAGATTAAATTAAAATAGTCGTATCTCTTGTTTGGTGTGGTATGAGATTAGATAGAAAAATAATTTAATCATATATTTAATAGTGTGAAATTGATTAATATTAAATTAAATTAAATTATTTTTAAATAAATAAATTTAAAATTAATATTAAAGAAAATAACATTTTTTGATTAATACTTAATATTAAAAAAATATTTTTAAATATTATAATAAGATATATTAAATAAATATAAAATTTTATAATTGAATAAAAATAATAAAAGAAGAAGAATTTTTAAAAGAATATGGGACTAAATAGCTCCACATTACCTAGATAAAATGGTTGAATATAATTGGATCGGTTAAAATAATTTTTTAAATTAAATTTTGAAATATTTAAAAATAATTTAAATGTTTAAAATAAATTTTGAACAAAATTATATTTATTTTTATTTGTTAAAATTAAAAATTATTATTTTTAAAATGTTTAAAATAAAATATTTTATTAATTATTAAAATATATTTATATTTTAATCATATAAAAAAATTGAAAAGAAAAAAATAAAATAAAAATATAGTATAAATTGCTTGTATGAGATTAAATAATCTCATCACATACAAATAATAAACATAGGATATACGACTAAAATTAGTCATATCCTATGTAATAAATATGACATTAAAGTATAAGAATTGAAAGGAAAAAAAAGTTGACAATACGAAGAGTCAAAAACATATTAGGTTCGTTTGGTGCACCACACTGTATTGTATTAGGAGTTTAAAATGTATTAGAATAATATAATACAATGTTTGGTTTGTTTTGCACTATTCACTATTCACTGTATTGTATTAGCTAATACAATTTAATTTATCTAATACGGTGGATATCGTATTAGCTAATACAGAGTAGAGGAGTTGTATTAGTTAATATAACATAATACAATCTAATATAAAGTATCATCATACGGTCCAATACAATACAATACAACGTACCAAACTAGCCCATAAAGATGTGCCATGTAAATTCATTATGTGCACCATATCTATACTATATATAAAAGGGAGAGTTGTCGGCGACAATTATAACCCCCTCAGGTTTAATTTGTTTGATCTTTTATCCTTTTGGTTAAATTTCTTTAAAAGTAAAATTACAAATACAACCCTTAAAGTATATATAATTACTTAATAGATAGGTTTTAGTAAGATTTTAATTATAGCATCCCTTGGATTTTCTTTGAAAGTCAAATGACAAATACTAGCCTTCGAGTTTGTAGAATTACTTAATAAACATATCTTAGTAATAGTAGCATAACAGGGGATTGTATAGTAATTTCAAAAATTTATCTTAATTTAAAATTCTAAATAGATTAAATCATTGTTAAATAGTTTACCTCAATTATTATGAATTTAGATGGAATTTATTTGAGTTTGTAGAATTACTTAATATAAGTGTTTTAGTAATAGTGGCACATAATGATATGGAATAGACCCAGATTAATAAGTATTTGGATTGATGATTATTTTATATTATAAAATGAGATAAGAGATGAAAATATAATTTTCTATGCATTTAATGACTTGAAAAGGAATAATAAATATTATAGGGGTACAAATTTAATTTGTCATGCAACTTGATGACTTATATATAAATATATATACAGAGGAAGTTTATAAGTGAAAGAAAGAAAAATATATATATATATATATATATATTTATATATATATATATATATATATATATAAATAAAAGGGATTTGACTGCAAGCGGTGAATTCATCTGATAAGGAAGATATGAATATCAGTTATTAAAGACTTAAATAATCATTTCATCACAATTTATGCAATTTAGTTGAAAAGTACTTTTGGTTGTAAAAAAAATAATTTAGTTGTTGAATTTAAATTGTTGAGATGTTCAAAAGTTGCAAACAATTGTATATGGATTACCATTGTTAAATTATCGTGAAAAGAATCTCTTTTTAGGCAAGTGTAGAAGAGTTTCTTATCAATCTCGTGAATTTAAGACTTCATTAGTGTATTATATCAATGTAATAACATTTACATAAATTAAAAATATACTGTGTTATATTAACATCTCTTATTTTTCAAAGATATGTATATTTGCAAATACGAAACTCAAATATTAATTTAAGCACACGCCTTTCATGTGCCACAATACCTAGTAAAGAAGAAAAAGGCATGAAGACAAAAGAGAATAGAAAATTACCAGGAAAAAAAAAAGTTAGAGAGAGGAAGAGGAAATATTAATTAGATTTTATGAGGGGTTCAAAATTTTATTAGCACTTTTTTAAGGGTGAATTTTAAAAATATCGTTAATTTAATAACTTAAGTTTAAATGGCGCCTATTATGGTGAATGGGCAAAAATGCCCCCAATTTTTTTTTTTACCTTTTTAGTTTTCCAATTTTTTTTTTTTGTTCTTTTTTCGTTGGACCTCCATTGGAGGTCGAAGTCATTCGACCATTGGAGGTTAGTGAAGAAGATGAAAAAATAAAAAAATTTAGAAAATTTTATTTTTATCCAATAAATCTCAGAAATTATAAAATAAGTCTTGAAAAATATCAAAATAAGTCTCGAAAATATCCAAATAAGTCTTAGAACTACAAAAATAAGTCTCGAATTAGATATTTCCGAGACTTATGTTGTAGTTTCCGAGATTTTATGGATATTTTTATAATTTCCAAGACTTATTGGATGAATTTATTTATTTATTTATTTATTTATTTTAATCTTCTATTATTCTTCTTCATTGACCTCCATCGGAAGTCAAACAACTTCGACCTCCAATAGAGGTCCAACGGAGAAGACGAAGAAGAACAAAAAAAAATAAAATTGGAAAACTTAAAAGTAAAAAAAAAAAAAATGTAGGGGCATTTTTGTCCATTCAGCATAATATGTGCTATTTAAACTCAAATTATTAAAGTAGTAATAGTCTTGCAAACCTACTTTAAAAAAGTGACAAAACGCCATATATCCACTTTTACGAGAGACGAAATAGTAAATTCATTTGC
Organism: Acer negundo; assembly: GCA_035582765.1. Classification (NCBI taxonomy): domain Eukaryota; kingdom Viridiplantae; phylum Streptophyta; class Magnoliopsida; order Sapindales; family Sapindaceae; genus Acer; species Acer negundo. Next base: position 9,484,194 of record CM069241.1, on the reverse strand, counting down.
GCCTAAGGCATGTTGAAGCCCAGATCCGATCCGATCGGGTTTGATCTAGACTGATCTTTGGGATAGGCTTTACAACTGGTGTGCTATTGTTAATCCAGCCTGACGTAGTCTGAATAGTAACAGACATGAGCCTTTATTCGATCCGATATTTGAATGGGTTTCGAAATTTCAAACCGGGTTGGCTCAGTCCAACCCCTTTGTCACCTCTAGTTTTTGTATTGTCAATTTTATTTTTTGTTTACTTTCAATCCTTATACTTGAGTACTAAATTTAATCCAATATAGTTTAATACTATCCGGTCCAATTCTATTCAATACAATGCAGTCCAGTATTGTATGGCGTGCTAAACATGCTCATAATGTCTAGTATGTTTTATCATTTATGAGTTGGGGCTTGGCTAAATTGCTATTGATAGCAATGTTATTGGGCAATTATGTGAAAAAGAATTGCTTATTTTTGTTTTAATTTTTAAATCCTTAATTTTTATATATGTTTAGATTGAAATCTAAACACTAAAAATTGACACGATAACATTGATGTTAACATCAACTTAGTCAAACCTAGTTTTATTATTGATTTTTGCATACGTGTTTGTGGAAATTGATTTGATTTATACACACATGACACATTTTAGTACAAATTTCGGTCACCTCAACTTTTATCTCTATTTATAAATTTTTCACCATAATAGGGATAACAATGGATCGGTTTCATCAAATCCAAACCTATGAAATATTTTTCAACTCAAACTCGATTGCGAACCTGAACAATTTTGTAGATTTGGGTTCGGTTTTCCACCCCATGGATTTTAATGAAACCAAAACCCATGAAATTATTCAGGTTCGAGATTCAATCTGTGAAGCTAAAAAAAAAAAAAAAGTTGTTTTGAATTTGGAATTCTAATTTATTCAAGAAGACATCTTATTGAATGAGTTTTTTTTTTTTTTTTTTTTTAATAATATTCGGGTTCATTTTTTTTTCTTTCCGTACCCCACTTTGGGTTTTTATTTTACCCGACCCACTTCCGTTGAAATTTTCATCGCTACGATTATCACAACTTGAGATAATAATTCCACCAAATCGGAACCCGACCCATATTCGTCGGGTCTAAAAGGAAACCGGTTTTCTTAGGTCTGAATCCAAGAAGGATATACATAATATAGATACACAATATACGTACGGCTAACGTTTATTTCGGACACCATAAATACTTGAGCTCGAGAGCTCATCAATAACTTCAGTTTCTTAATAAAATATTCTACAGAGAACTCACCAACACACGCGTTTGTCTCTCCCTCGATTCGATTGTTTCGATTCGATGGATTCTGTTGAATCAAACCCCCAATACCAAACCCTAGATTACAATCAAAACCCATCAATTCCAGAAACCCTAGATCCCGATTCACAAAACCCGCCCAAAACCCTAACTGTCGATTCGCTGAACACCATCGAGAATGGTCACAACATTAGCGATAATGATCCCAACACCGAAAAACTTAAGCCGAAGCCGTTGTTGTCGGAGAACGGCCTGGCCAACACTCACTCCGGGACCGATAAGGACCAATCGGGCGGCGAAGAGGAGACGACGAGCAGGAGACGACGCCGTAGCAGGTGGGACCCTCCGCCGAGCGATTCGGGCGACCAGAATAACAACAGCGACTCAGGGAATGTGACCAGGAAGCGGAAGTCGCGGTGGGCGGATGATGAGCCGAAGCCGGTTATTCAGTTACCGGATTTCATGAAGGACTTCACTGGAGGTATTGAGTTTGACCCCGAAATTCAAGCTTTGAATAGTAGGTTACTAGAAATTTCTAGGATGTTGCAATCTGGTTTGCCTTTAGATGATAGACCTGAAGGGCAACGCAGTCCTTCACCCGAACCCATTTATGATAATATGGGAATCAGGATTAATACTAGAGAGTATCGTGCTAGAGAGAGATTGAATAAAGAGAGACAGGAAATTATATCTCAAATTATTAAAAGGAATCCAGCATTTAAGCCACCAGCCGATTATAGGCCGCCAAAGCTTCAAAAGAAGCTTTATATACCAATGAAAGAGTACCCTGGTTATAATTTTATTGGGCTGATTATTGGGCCAAGAGGGAACACACAAAAGAGAATGGAAAGAGAGACGGGTGCGAAGATTGTCATTCGAGGTAAAGGGTCCGTGAAAGAGGGGAGATTACAACAAAAGAGGGATTTGAAGCCTGATCCCTCCGAAAATGAGGATTTGCATGTGTTGGTAGAGGCAGAGACGCCTGATTCACTTGAGGCTGCAGCTGCAATGGTAGAGAAGTTACTGCAGCCAGTGGATGAGGTGTTGAATGAGCATAAGAGGCAGCAATTGAGGGAGCTTGCAGCCTTGAATGGGACTATAAGGGATGAGGAGTATTGTAGGTTATGTGGTGAGCCAGGACATCGACAATATGCATGTCCTTCACGAACTTCGACTTTTAAGAGTGATGTTCTTTGTAGGATTTGTGGTGATGGCGGCCATCCAACTATTGATTGTCCAGTGAAGGGAACAACGGGGAAAAAAATGGATGATGAATATCAGAATTTCTTGGCAGAGTTAGGAGGGACTCTTCCTGAATCAGCTACTAAGCAAACGCCCACATTGGCTCTGGGCCCAGGCAATTCTGGAAGCAATCCTCCTTGGACTAATAATAATACCAGCGCTGGTGGTACCCCACACCCTGGACTAGGGTCAAATGGAGTTAAGCCCAGTAAGGAATATGATGATACAAATTTGTACATTGGGTATTTGCCACCCACACTTGAAGATGATGGCTTGATTAGGTTGTTTTCATCTTTTGGTGATATTGTGATGGCTAAGGTTATTAAGGACCGTATTACTGGATTGAGCAAAGGTTATGGTTTTGTTAAGTATTCTGATGTTCAGATGGCTAATAATGCTATTACAAGCATGAATGGTTATCGTCTTGAGGGGCGAACTATTGCTGTGAGAGTTGCTGGTAAGCCTCCACAGCCTACTGTGCCTCCAGGCCCTCCGGCATCAACAATGCCCACTTACCCAGTTTCCACTCAGCCAATTGGTGGTTATCCATCTCAGCAGTTTACACCCGGTGGTCCTCTTCCAAATCCACCGCCACCAAGCTATTCCGGGACTCCAGTTCCATGGGGACCACCAGTTCCTCCTCATTATGCTCCTTACGCTCCTCCCCCTCCTGGGTCAACCATGTACCCACCGGTTCCAGGTCAACCAATGCCACCTTATGGAGTACAATATCCTCCACCAGTGCACACAGGCCCCCCTGGTGCCTCATCCCAGACTGCGACTTCAAGTGAAGCCCAACAGCAAAGTTTCCCTCCAGGAGTGCAATCTGAAAGCAGCACATCTGCTCCAGTCTCATCAGCAAATATGTATGGGAACTCTATGGCTCCAATGCCACCAAATGCTCAACCTGCCTATGCAACTGCTTCATTAGGTTATTCATCTTATTACAGTGCAGTTCCTCCTCCCCCTCCCCCTGCTCCTGTCTCTGGGGACCATTCACAGAACATGGCTAATGTGCCTTGGGCACAAAATCCTCCGGTGCCGCCTCCAGTTACTTCAGGAGAGAAGACAACCTATGGTGCTGATGCTGAATATGAAAAGTTTATGGCAGAGATGAAATAATGTGGGTCCTTTGCAGTATTGCTTCCTTAATGCGAGGTAAATTAGACCTGTTAGATTTTCCTTTGTTCATTTACACGTTTTTGATAAATATTGCATTTGGTTGATTTACTGACTTCATTTCCGACTAGCCAGTGATCTCTGAACATTCTATGTATGGCTCAGGCTATAGTACCCCGGTGATAAGGTTTTTTTACAACTTTAATGATTTATTATTTTCTTATGTTAAATTTTTACCAAATTTTTTCCGGGCATCCCCTCTTAGAAGTTAGAAGAGCTGTCCTATTATCTGTTAGGGCTCTCTAATTCTTGCATTTAGAATGAACTGTATGTATATCAAAACTTATGTGTATAAGACATAGCCGTTAGTGAATTTACTAGTGTCACCTCACTTAAGTTACCCACCTAAAGCTTATTACATGTGCTATTTTAGCAATTGATGATTAGTTTCTCCATTACTCTTGAAGGTGTTCTGCAGAGTATAATATTGTCAATGACGATAAGTGAAGGTGCTCCAAAAGACTTATCTTATTTTGAAGTCTTTGTTTCACCTTGAAGGACTGTTATCATTCACCTTCACTGGTCTTCTCCGATTCTTAATTTTAGTACTAACATTGTTTGTTACACGATCAGTGGTAGTAGCAATACCAACAATACCAATGATTATTATGACCATAAACTTTGACTACTTTTACCATTATCTCGCATTTGTATTTTTGTGTATTATATTGAGATTCTCACATGGCTTTTTGAGAAATTGAAGGTTTCGTATGGAGGGGAGTGTTGTCGCATTGTAAGTATTTGAACCTGCCCTCCCCAACATAATAGTGGATATTTGACTCTTCACTAAAGTCAAAAGTACTTCGTGATGTGTGATGGTTTCAAATCATTGGATCTCTTTGTTTCTAACATTAGAATTTTTAGATCTTACTCCCAAATGGTTGATTTTATTCCTTCATTGAATTGGATCATAAGTTCTGTTGATATAATGACCCCTGGATAAACTTTATGGTTTTCATATTTTCTTTGTGGTTCGAATATCCCGTCTCTTGTTTTCCTCCATGCTCTTGTCATAAATATAATCTGCTGAGAATACCATGAAGAACAGTGTTCACCTTAATTTGTATGATCTTGTGTTTGCGTCTCTTAACCCATTCTCTTTGTTATTATTGGATAATTTTACAGGCCTGATGTTTCTTGGAGCACATGTGAACCTGATTTCTTACCTCTTGCCATGCTTTGTTGGAAGTTTGGGACTCACATCTTTAACCTTGCTGTACTGTTGTGACATTTGCAGAAATTAATGAGAAGTTCAGATCATATTGGCACATTTTGGAGAAGCTGTTTTTAAAGCCCATTTATATTATTCATATTCAGTGCTCTTTTTTTGGACTTAATTTTAGTTTCCTTTGGATGCTTAATGTTTCTTGATAATGTTTGGGTGCTAATGTTTCCTTTTATTAGTATCTGTGAACTTTACTGAGTAACTGATTACTGACATCTTCTGTTGTCAAATTTTATTTTTCTTAAGTCATTTAATTACTTTTTTCAATTGCCCTTGTTCACTTTTACTTTGGTGATAATGCTGATCTTATTGTGAGGATATTCGCTCCTGGTTGCATGCTTTTCTCATTTTCTCGTTCAGAAGGTAAGCATGCATTGAAAACAGAAGGGCATTTGGGTATGTGGAAGAAGCCTCTTACTAATGCCTTTGTTTTATACTTGTGCTTCAATGTTTATGAAGCTATTTTGATTTCTCTTCCCAGTGTTTATATGGCAGGTAGAAGAACTCGTAATACTGGTAAAGTGGTAAACGTGGGTTTTGACTTTTGAATACTTGTTTTGGGTAGCTGTTGAATGTGTTGTCTTAATAACAATTAAGTTGCACACAATTATTACCTGCTGGACATTTTTTAGAAACCGAGTCCTGACTATATAGAGAGATCCGACTTATGCATTTGAAATTATGTTAGTCAAGGAAAAAAGTTCATTCATTATGAGCAGTGATATGCATTACCTAAGGATGAAAGTTGTTTAGGGGAGATTAGATTGGACATGTCTCTAAGAAAAGACGCATTGTCTTAGCTTATCATGGGATGGATGGCCCCATTACGTAAGAGCAGGAAAATTGTTCCATGTAGCTGAGATGCTCTTTGGTTTATAAGGCTTTGAAGGTGCAGATACCAGAGATGGTGAGTAGTGATGTTGTATTTTAGAGCCCAACGAACAAGAAAGGCCCAAGAATTTCTTTGTATTAAAATAAAAATAGAGAAAAAAAAGAGACTGATGGAGTGAAGTGTCAGGAGCCTTTACCACTTTTATTTGACCTAATTGCTATTTTAATTGACTAATAAATAATCTTTCTTTGTGCAAGTTGTTTTGAGATGACTGGACCCACCCCGAAGTTCAAATTTTCTTAATTTGGAAAGAAAAAAAAAAATGCTAGTATAAGATTTTGTGACTTAAGAATAATAGTGTTTTAACTTTTAATGATATACTGAATGTTATTTTTTTCATTTAAATGTTTGGAAAACTAGTTACTTTGGTATTAGGGATGATTTGCTCTATGAATGTTGCCAAAATATGTACTAGGCAGAAATAGTATAATGCTACAAAAGGTAGGATGATTTCCAGCTATTCTGATGTTAAAGTTGCATCCTTTTTAAATTTTTTTAATGGTTCTGTACACATCGGAAGAAGAATGAAAGGAAGATTTGTCATTATAGTTTTACATACAAGTATATTATATATATTCTTGATAGTTTTACATATAAAGCTTAGATGTTGCTCATACTCTTCAGTTCTTTGCCAGATCGTTGGAGGCTGAATTAGAGTGGTCCACTTCATGTTTTAAATTAGACTATTAGGCATTTACAAAACATATTCTCTCTCTTTTATTTTTTTGGAAGTACTCGATTTATTATTATTATTTTTCTCCATTTTATGCTTTTGAACTCCTCACTAAAATTTTGGTGGTCTCATGCATAGTAGTTACCGTCACAGATGCACATAATTTATTCGTCACCTGCATGTTGTCAGTATATAGTATTTAGACAATAGTAATCAGACTTTTTAAACATATGCTATCTTCAGGGTTATTGAAACTCACTTTCTACTAAAGCTAAGCTCTTTATCTGATCTGATGAGAGACTCCTTGTGATATCTTTTATTGTTTCATCTTGAATTTATATTATGATTCTTCTTCAGATATGGTCTTGTGTGTTGTATAATTTGTTTATCTGTCTGTGTTCATGAGCGTTGTTGAGCTGTATCTATATTAGGATGTTTTTCCAGTTCAATTATGCATTTGGCTTTTAATGCAACTGAAAAAGTTTGGTTCTTAGTATCGGTTTAAGATGTTTCACCTTTAATGATTTTTTTGTTTCCATTTGACCTTATATCCATTGTTGCTAACAGTAGAGTTGCCAGTTTCCTTTTACTTTCATTATATGGTATAGTTTTATTACAGTGTTCTTCATTCAGATTATTGAAGAATCTCTCCTTTCCTAGCACTTTTTCAATTTAAATAATTATGTCTTATAGCATCTTCATAGAATGTCAAAAAATAACAGTTTTTTTTTTTTTCATAACTTATTATCAACAATGTGCTAACCCTATTGTGTAGAAGGTGGTCAAGCCTTATTTCTTTGTGATGATAGGTCTGCAAGGTATCCATAGTCATCACAAGTTGTGGACTCGCGTCAAAGAAGATATTTGGCTTCTCAGATATTAGTATAGTGTCCTTTAGGGATTTGAACTTGAAAATCAGAGGTTCTCTACCCCCCTTGACTGGGTTTGTTACGTGCAATGTATTTCATCTTGATGTTGGACTGTTTTTCTTGTATCACTTGGTTATTCCTTCCTTCTGCTATGTGTGTGCATGCGTGTGTGTGTGTGTGTGTGTGGCCTACTTGAAGGCCTTGATGATGTTTGTGGTAGATTTTTCTTCCCATCAGTTTTAGTTTAATTTCTGGGGTCAAGTGACCGTATAGATGAAGTAAATATGTTGTACAATTAATGTCATCGTATTGAAATAAAGTGGTGGTTCAAAGAAGACATAATTTTAAAGATACAAGATGAAGTTAGAGAAATTTGGTAACTAGTTCGTGCGGATTTTTCTACTATAGAGGATCAGTACAGTTAATAAAATAATTATAAATACTGATATTAACTGTTCAGTAACTATATAAATTATGTATCCTAGTAGTATATCTAGGTTTGTATAGTATTGTATTGGAAAGTATGGGATAAATTTTAGTAGTGTACATTGTTTGGTTATGGATTGCTCGAGATTTAAGATTAAAAAAAAAATGATACATGTCCTCCGTCAGCTGGCTGACCGCCGGCAGTGGCATGAGGCTCTAGCCTAGTCAATGAGGTGTTTAATGGCATTCTCCTTGATTTAGGGTACAAAATGAAGAAATATAGTATTGTATGGTTAGAATCGGTGGAAGCTCTTAGGTATGGCATTTCTATTTGCCCAAAATAGCCTTTTTGATGTTAGAGAAGCTCTTTTGAAGGTATTTTTTGTTGACATTTTTTTAATATATAAACTGTCTAAATTACCTTTTATAAAAGCTATTTTAAGTATAGTAAGAGAAGTCTAAAATTTAGGTTTTCCTAAGAATCTCTTTTTGAGAATTCTCTCGATTACTTTTAATAAATTTTAAATATTTTACTGAAACGTCTTTATAAATTGAATATCGAATAACATATAACTCTTTATAAAAAGCTCTAAAAATATCTATTAATAAAAAATCTACTTCAAAAGTTCTGCAGGAAAAGTCATACTAAATGTTCCTTTGGTCTTAGTGATGGTGTCTTATTATCCGTGTGCTTGGAATCTTCAATATTTTGTGCCCAGCTTACCTAAATTGCAAGTTTATGAAGTAATAATTTCCACCTTAATATTCACCTTACTAATATCTCTCAACTCCTTCCTCTCGGATGCATTAATCCATTTTTTTTTTTATTTAGTTAGTGGGTGTTGATAAATTGTTAAAGTAAACAAGAACACGATAACATAAAAATTAAAAAGCTAATCAAGTATTCCAAGAGCGTATTATATTCTTTTATTCCTCAAGTTCGATGACATCAAGTATTCTCAAGAATCATAAGATGACTGCTGCTATTTATAGTCTCACAAAAAGCTTTACAAACATAAATTACACATTAGTGAATATATATTTGCTTTATAGCATATATATTAAATTTAAACACCAAAAACATTCACTCTTAGCATACTAAAAACAAAGAACTAACAAGTTTCATATATAAATGATATAGAAAGGATTATTTTTCAATATCCCAATAAAGTTATATCATGATGTACTGATAGGACGGGACCGTATATATATATTATCATGACCCAAGCATTATAAAAAATGTCATCAAAAGTAGTTCCCATTTATTTTATGGGCCTTTAATTTTAAAGTATGCATCACTGTTGTTTTTCTTTTGTTTTCTGGATAATTCAAAGTCTTTTTGGAGCGGATTAGACTTGTATTTATTGGGCTTCTATCATATGTAGGGTGATATTTTTTGGGCTTGTATTCATATATCTAACGATTTATATTGATCGACGATATTTACGTTCTTCTAAAACTGTATGTACATCTCATTTAATATGTTTACTTAGTTAAAAATTTAAAAGAAAGTTTAATATTAAAAATATCCCCTCACCTTTGAACTATTATTGGATGTCTAGATAAAATATTTTTATTTCAGAAACACCCCTTATAGACCAACAAACAATATTTTATTTGGTAAGATTCAGAGGGTATAATGTTCAATTAATATAATTGAAGTTTAAATACGGACATTATAGACTTTTTAACATCAAAAATCGATCAATTGAATCATTGTTTGTTAGTCCACAGGGGATGTTTCTGAAATAAAAGCATTTTTAGCAAGACATCCAATAATAGTTCAAAGGTGAAGGGAGCTCTTTAATATTAACCCTTAAAAGAATTAAAATTTGTTAATATACCCCACTTAATACCAATATTATCCTTTTTATAATTTTATTTTAAAACAAATTTTCTACTTACTGCTCAACATTTATTATTATTTCTTTCTTTAAAAAAAAAATTCTCTTGTTCTTAGTTTTGTTGCATTTCCCCATATATACTGCTCAAATCTTTTTCAAACCATCGGTGTCTATTCTAAATTCCTTTATTATTTTCAAAGAAAAATATCAATTAAACTCAAGGAAAATGCGAATAAGATAAATTTGCCTTTTTCGGTCACCATTACCGACCAAGATATTTTGCTCTTACTTGCCAGAAATTTTGAGCTTAGTTGTTAGGATTCTAATTCATTCACACAAGAGAAATATTAAAAATAAAAAATAAATAAAAATTATTAAAAATAAAAAGCTGATTAATTAGAGTTACTGTGCATGATTTTGGCGGTGACGTTTTGGCTTTGAGTGTCTAATCGATCTCGGGTGTTTCTCCTCTCAAATTGCAGAAGCTACTACAGTGTTGTGTGGCCTTTGTTTATTTGTTGCTTTTGATAAAGTTTGGACGGAGGATTTTCCTCGCATTGCTTCAATTGTGCTGGGGCCTGAGTGATTGGCTAGTTTCGTTGTAAAATCTTTGGTTTTATGGAATTTTCCCTTTTTAAAAAAAATATATATAAAATGTTGTTGCAGTTTCAGCTATTCATTTAAGGGTATTATTGGAATTTTAAAAAAATATTGATTTGGGCTATACATACGATTTAAAAGGGGTACAAATCTCGTTACTCTTTTTATTGGGATTGTATTCTTGGTGCGGTCCACGTAAAAGAGGGTATTTTGGTCAATTGTTACATGTTTATGAAACCGTACGTAAATTGTTACCTAAAAGCATTTTTTCTTTTAGCTTTTTAGGTAACAATTTACGTATGGTTTCATAAACATGTAACAATTGATCAAAATACCCTTTTTTACGTGGACCGCACCAAGAATACAATCCCAATAAAAAGAGTAACGAGATTTGCACCCTTTTTAAATTGTATGTACAGTTCAAATCAATATTTTTTTAAAAATTCCAATAAAAGCATTTTTTTTTAATAAAAACTATTTTATTTATCAAATAGTTATTGGATATCAATTCAAGACAATATAAAATTAAAGATATTTAAAAAAAAAATATATATATATATATATATATATATTTAAAACTAAAAGATGCTAAGTATCCGGCAACTTTACAAGTCTTGAAAAATAGCTAAATCCTTTAAAAATGAATAAAATGCGACACCGAGTCGTCAACTCTGAAAAATAAAAAAATAAAAAATAATAAAAAAAAATTAATCCGGGGCATGCATATCTAAAAAGGATCAAAATATGAGTGCCCAATGTTAAGTCTTTACACAATCAGATTTCTAAGTACGGCAAACTATATACCCTCTTCTTAAATCATTTTTTTTTTTTTTCTTTCAAAATTTCTTCATGAAATCTTTTTATCAATGGGTTTCTCATGAAACCTTTTTATTAATGGGTTTTTCTTCTACTTCTACTATGGTCCTTTTTCTAATTCTACTATGGTCTAGGTTTTTATTTATTTATTTATTTTTTTGTCCTTTATTATTATTATTTTATAATTTCATTTATTTTCTCTTTTCAATAGTTTAATTTTATATTTTTGAGTTAAATTTGATTCATTGTGATATTAATTTATGTTTAAAAATTTTGATTTTTGTAATATATATATATATATATATTTATTTATTTATTGTGCTATGTGAGGTATAAAAATAGGAGCATTTTTTAAATTTGTTTATTGATAAAGGTTTGTTCACTCTTATTGTTTCCAATGGGTGTTGTTCTTGTTTGTAGTAAATTCAATTTTAAGTTTGAAATATTTATATGTTTTATTTTTAATGACCTTATGAACATTTTTTTTTTTTTTCATTCTACTTTTATGCTTGTTTTGCAGGGAATTTGGAGTTAAGAAATTCTTGGGATAGTTTATTCTCCTTACAAACAACTTCAATCACTAGTGTTGACACTTTGTGTAATTACATTTTTTCTTTTTCTTTTAAGGAGGACATATGTAGTTAAATTTTGAGATACATATTCTTGTAAAGGGAGTATATACTTATTTGTATTTGATATGTAATTGTTTTGTTTTATTAATCTAATGTGTTTATTCAATTTATTGATTCTGTTTAATTTTAAAAGATAATAATTATATTGTATTTATATATTTGATTAATTATTCAAAATTTAAAAATTAATAATATATATAATTAATTTATATATATTCCACACTGATTTTTTTTTTTTTTTTAAATGTTTCAAGATTTATAATGGTTTTTAACCATCATTACTTAATGACGAGTAGAAACTATCAAGAAGTTATGACATTGAAAACCGTCATAAATTAAAACCGTCATGAAATGGTTCTTGACGCTACATTCCTTGACATTTTTTAACCATCATAAAATAGTATTTCTGATGGTTTTTAACAGTCATAAAACACATTTTTCCTAGTAGTGTGACTTTGCCATTTTCACAAGCCAAATACAGATGATATAGACCCTTGTTGCTCCTCTCAAAAGCATTTTTGTTCAAACTTATTATTTGAAGGTTTTATGTAGAATAACATCTGTATAAAACATCACGGCACGACACGATACATCTTCTTATTTTGGAGTTTTAGCTGGTTGATTAAATTAGAAAATAAAGTCTCCTACTACTTCCCTCTATAGTCTATACTTGCTATCCACCACATGGACTATTGAATTTTAACTTAAATTAAGTCCTTAAATGATCTCAACCATAAAAACAAACAAACTTAATGTATTATAATGCTATTAAAGGTAATATAAAAAAAGTATGAAACCAAAATAATACAACAGCATAATATAGTAAGTCGTCCACATTTTGAAATCCGACTGTGTATAAGAGGAAAATGAACCATTTTCTACAATCTGTGTAGCTGAAGATAAATACTCAAGAAAAGGGATTGCATGTGTTGAGTTAAAGCTTCCATTCTGAAAGATAAAATTATCAATGGAATACCGACTAGTAATCAATGATAATATTGAAGAACACGATCCATGAAGTAAACTTTGATAGAAGATACTTCATAAGTCACCATTCTCAAGCTAATATCACTCGAGAATACTCCAGCCATAAATGAAATGGTCAACACTAGAAATGAGAATGCAATCCTAATCAATACAGTGGTGAACGTGGCATCAAGTAATAGTGCAGTACAGAGTATGAATACCGTTGTAATTGATAGAATCATTGCTACAACGTTGCCAAACATGAATTAGGCTAACAACAACTTCTTTAAACCATATTTCGTTAACTCGTCTTCATCTATAAAGTCGGTATCATTATGACTTGGGTCAAAAGCATCCAACATGCTTTTACCATCCAAGGCATTTGGAAACTACCGGCATAAGCTGAACCAACAATAAGCGCCGCTACCACAAAAAAAATGTTAATTATGTTATTAACATCTTCTTTGAGAGTCTCTCCTTACTTTTCATTTCTTTAATTTTACTGGTTGCAGGAGAAAAGCGTTCATTGGTCTTGTAAAAGAGTACGGAGGTCATTTTCTGTACAATAAAATCAAATTATTTCATTGAGAAAGTAAAATAAAACCAATAGCATTAGATTTTATGTATATAAAAGAAGCTAACAATTGTAAGCAGAACCAAACTTGAACAAATTTGAGGGGTCTAGCGTTGCATACCTTCTGAAGTCGATTTGGTTCTTCAGATCTCTTAAAGTCCATTTCTAAAGAATCATTCTAAGCATTCACATCAATTCTCTGGTCCTTATGTACCATAGAAAAACTCAAGAAAGATAAGTTTAACCAAATATTCTTATTGTTTAGTGTTGGGTTGAGTAGTGAATGAATCATACCTTTTGAGGTTATTTTAATATGTAAAGGTCATATGCTGTCAAGCCTTGATTGTTTACAATGTCAAGCTTTGTTTGTTTATGGATTTTTTATGGTACAGCAGAGTAGCCACTACCACGTGATTGCAACTCAATGTTTCCAAATGCAAAGGTGTATTCTCATCTTTATCCATCTTATTAATAAGTTCATCCAATGCTTTTTCTTTGAGTATACAACTCACCGTTTCCTTCTTTTCCGCGCATGGCTAGAACATGAAGAATGCTTCTGCCTTTATTACAAATAAATTCAATTGCATCAAGCAACATTTCTAGTAACTTCTTCATTGTTTTGGTTTTGCCACTTTCACATGTCAAATGCAGAGGATATAAACCCTTGTTGTTCCTTTTGGAAGCATTTTTATTCAAATTAATTATTCAAAAGCTTTATGTACAATAACATCTACATAAAACATTACGGCAGGCACGATACGACACATCTTCTTGCTTTGGAGTTTTAGTCGACTAATTGAGTTAGAATAAAAAATAAGTCATCATGCTGCTTCTCTCTACACTTGCTATCCACCACATAAACTATTGAATTTTAACTTAAATTAAGTCCTAAAATGATCTCAGCCATAAAAACAAACAACAACTTAATGTATTTTAAAAATACATAAATAAAATTCACAAATCTGAATCTAACAATTTGAAACCGAATAATTATAAAGTATTAGAATATAATTGACTAATTAATAGAATTTAAAAAATTGCTTTACCGCTAGAGTATAAAATTTTTGTTTATAACATTTTTAAATTTAATACTTAATTCCCAAGAACTAAAAATCAAAATATTCTCATGTATGGATAGTTTAAATATTTTAAAATATATGGATGAACGGCAATTTTATATAAAATTTATTACTTGAACTTATAATTATTTGTAAATAATTAAATTGATCAAATGTGACCGATCAAACTTAAGTTGTAAAAAGACAGCACTAAGTCAACCTCAATTCATACAATTAGGTCCCTCCAAAAATATTATTACATATATTATATATATACATAATAGTATAATACATATGAATTTATTATAATTGAATCTTCTAATTAATCAAATAAGGAGAGATGGAGAAAAAAAAAAAAAATTGGACATCAGATTTGGACAAAGTAGTATTATTGGAGAAAAGAACTTGTTCTCTCATCCAAATTAAGGAAAGACAAATTAACAAGGAAAAAAAAAAAAAAAAAAAAAACAACTCCTAAAAGGAATATATATAGCACATGCATATATACAGGACTACCTTAAATCCTTAATACTTTTTATATAATATGTTTTCACTTGCAGCCAAAAAAGATAAGATCGTAGGAGACGGGGCACGACGAGAAAAAAAAAATACGTCTCTTTGTGTTTATATTATTATTATTATTATTTTAAATACCTTTGTTATCTTGAATTTTTTATTAATGATGACATAAGTTTAATTTTTCACTGAAAATTGAGCTACTATAAATAAATTTGATCAAGTGATATAACTAAAGTAATTGTGTTTTACTTACGTTTTTTTAAAGGTTGTTCTTTGAATATTATTTAACTCGTTATACTTTTCTCGATTATCATTGTATTCGAAAGATTATTATTTCAACAATCATGACTTCAGGAGATACAACTTCAACTATAGATGGCAACAATCATGACTTCAGAAGTGAGAAGAAGCCTCTTCAACCATGATGTAACCATAGCGACAACCGTGACTTAAAGTTCAAGAGATACTTCTTCAACGGCCTTAAAAGGTAACATATACATGCATTTGCTATTTATATAGAATCTTTTTGTTGTTTTTTCAATTGGAAAACTTGATATCAATAACTAACCAATCTAAAAGCAGTCTGTTGAACTCTATGATTGAATCTTATTCAAAGGTATAATTGTTACTCTCCTTTGAAGATCACTTTGCTGAAGCAGTTGCTTTCCAATATTTTCAATGTCTACAATAACATTAAATAATTTTCCACCAGCAGTAACCTGTAAGTGAACTCAATGTTAATAAAATGGTTGTGTACTTCCTCTTTAAATTTGTAATAAAGTGAGAGGAGATCTTTCCCTTTTAGTGGGAATTGCATTCCGATCGTGTAGATTTCTGACCCGGTTAGTGTTATATACATATATATATATAGAAAAAATTTCAAGTCAGTGCGTCCTGATATAACTACATCAGTGCGTTGGATGTGGACCATTAGATTTACATGCTTTAACTTAAAGTGTATGCACTTGTCAAAACTTCTACATAATCTAAGGCCCACATGCAATGCACTGATAGAGTTATATCATGACGCATTGAAGAGAAAAGAAATATATATATATAACCTGAATGAAAAAATTAAAAAAAAAATCATTACATGGTCAACAACTAATTGTCATGGTGGTTAAAAGCCCTTGTAACTTGTATTGTATTGAATTCAACATGAGTGAAATGTACTTGAAATTAATTAAAATATTTTTGTAATGAGATTTTTTTCTTTTGTGAACAAATATCCATTGACACTTGAAAATAAAGTATATCAAATATGTCTATTTTCGTTGATATTTTTTTTATTGTGATCTAATTTATTTAAAAAAAATTAAGTGGATTGATTTATGGGTTATGTTTTATCAAAATTAAAAATAACAATTCAATCAATCAACCAAATTGATGAATATGGGTTCAAATTCAGTTAAATCCCCACAATGGACTTTGTTTGTATCCGATCAACATAGTTTTGTGCAAACCTAAAGTAACAGCCATTTCTTTTTCCATTCACTAACCTTTTTTTTTTTTTTCTTTTTTTTTTTCTTTTTTTTTTTTTTGAAATACTATATGCGGTGGTGAGGACTTGAACATGAGATATTGCCAAGTTAAATTAACATTTTTTTTTCACTACCAAACCAAATTGGACTGTGATCACTAACCTTATATGCAATTGACTATTCCATATCATTAAAAATTTATAAAAATGAAAAGATCAAAATTAAACCTGATTCAATTTGACATATTTCTTCTCATCTAACCAGAAAATATAATAAGGAAATAAACAAATAAAAGAGATTTTATATTATAGCTCATAATTAATTTAATTGTAAAGTTGCATTTTAGGTCATGTTTGTAACAACCAATCATGTTACATTTCGATAAACCCCTACCTCAATTGGGATTTAGCTACTATATATGACATGTATAGTTGTTGTGAAGTTATGTGACAGAGAGTTAATTTCTTTTAGTTTTTTTTTAGTTTTTTTTTTTTTCTTTTTTTTCTTTTTTTTCAAATCTTTGATTTGTGTAAACCCTTATCTAGAAACTAACCTATTAACTATACAGTAGCTGAACCCAATCAATTGATGTTGGTATAAAATGATAATAATAATCTATTAATTTAATTTAATTTAATTGCATAATACGGTTTAAAACGATGACCACCGGGTAATGTATAATTAATTAATACAACAATTATTATGTCTTTAAATAAAACAATATGTAAACCCTAACGAAACAATCGTTATAACTTGATGGTGAATGCCTTCACTTTCATCTTCCATGTTACAGGTTCGATTCCTGGGTTCTTCCTTTTTTTAATTTTTATTTTTTCTTTTAACCTTCTTCTTCAACACAACACACCATGGATCAAGATCAAGAAAACCCATCCTCCTCATTATCAAGAAAGGTATAATTTTCTTTAAATTTAATTTCACGCCTTTTTCAGTTTTATCACTATTTTAAAATTCACATCGGAATTCTCTCCAAAATTTGCAGCCGCGCAGGTTCCGTCCCAAAATTCGACAGCCTTCTTCAGATCCTCAACTCACCGTTCCCACACCGTATATCTCTCACTCTCTGTGATTATGTTTTTCTCCGTACTAATTTTGCTTCAAAATTTGTGTCTTTTTTACTTTTTTCTTTTAATTTACTGTTTAGTGAAATATTCGATGAAATATTAGTGATATATTCGAAAATGAAAACGCAGTGAACCGAAAAAAGAAGACGACGCAGAAGTGCAAGCTCGGCGGCGACTCTTGCGCCAATTTAACGTACGGATTCATTTTCCCCTCCTTTTTGATTTCCATTTTATCGTTCTTGAATTTTTTATTTTTTATTTTTTTTGCATTTTTAAATACGCTTTAAATAGTGTTGCCTTAAAAAAAAACAACTGCAAGCTCGGCGGCGACTCTTGCGCGGACCTGTTTGGGTCCTGGTTTTATTATGTTTAAGTTAAGACGATATATCTGAGGGTTATTATTATTATTATTATTTCGTGAAGGAGACAAGGGACCACGACCCAATGTTCTTTAGATTTTTTATTTATCCAGACAAAATAATAATTAAAAAAAAGTACAAAATTGAAATGAAAAATTGAAAAAGCTTTTAACTCAATTTTCTTGAGGCATTGATGACTCATTTGTGTAGTGTAATAGGTCATTGGTTCATTCATATAGGTTAACTTTTGGATCATTAAAAGAATGTTAATTATGACAGTTGGTCACATCTGTACTATTGAAGTTGTGAGTTCGAGTCGTGTCTCTTTTTTCAAATTCAGAATTAATCGTATTAGTTATAAAAAAAAAAAAAAAAAAAAGTGTTATGTGAGTAATTGAGTTCCACAATGATTAAATATTAGATTAGCAAGTTGATTTGTTATAGACGACATTATGGCCTAGGGAGTATTGCTATTAGCTATAGTGTGGAGCATGACGTGGTGAATTGTTACATGCCTAATTGATTCTATACTGTTTAAATCAATTTTTGAGGGCTGGCTTGTCCCTTTTAGAGGGTATGTGTCTATGTTTGTTCTACATTTTCCAACCTCCATTTTCTTTAGGAAGCCTAATACGCCATGAAAGTGAAATCAAATCCAAAGACATCTTTACTCTTTAGCTACTTGTCCTTTGAATCTTCTTAAAGAGATGCTAGAAAAAGACAATGTGTTTACGTTTGACGTATCATGTTCTATGCCTTCTTTGCATATCCTGCGATAGCATTGCATTATCAAAACGTGATTGTGGCTGAATTGTGAAATTATACTTGCTTTTAATTAGTTATTTTGATGTGCGTTTTATTCTCACTAATCAATCCTTTCGTAATTGATCATTGATTTGTTTTGTCATTGCATTTACAGGAAGCAAAAGCACGACAAGGGGGGCCTAAAGTCGAAAAGACATGTAATTTCCCTTTAGCTTGTTCATTTTTATTTTTGACTGGATATTTTGGCAGTCATCAATCATTATAATTAGTTTGGTTATATCGGTTTAGAAAGCTAAATTTCACTTACAGATAACCGATAATTTCTAAAACTATGGTTGTTCTCAATGGGGTTAAAAGTTATAGAACTACCGGAGAAGATGATTAGGATGATAAAGAGTGTGATCTACTAGGTTTCAGTATTATTATTATTATTATCTATGTTCTCATGTTCAGAGTTGAAACCTGCAGCTTCAGTGCAAGTTGCTTTTGGTCCTGGGGCCTCATCATCGTCATCTACCATAAGGACATTTGGCGTTCGCAAGGATGGAAATAGTGCAAAGGGTACTACAGGCTCAGGGCTAAAACATTCTACTTCTGATGATAGGCATATTGTTATTTCTTCTTCATCAACTGCCAAAGAAGAAGGATCTGGAGCGCGTTCTTCGAATGCACTTCCTCTAAAAGTCAAGAAAGACTACAGAGAACCTTGGGTGAGAATCTCTCTCTCTCCCTCTCTCTCTCTCTCTCTCTCTAACACACACACACACACTCTGGTACTAAGATCAGGTTTCCTGATTACCTTGCAGGATTATGCCCATACTTATTATCCAACTACCCTTCCTTGGAGGCCGCCTTACTCTGGTGACCCAGGTATGGTTTCAGAAGCATCTAAATTCTGTCACTCTGTTTCAGAGAGATGTCTAGTACTTATCTCCTTGAAAAGAAACCAATTGGGTATCCTTGTCTTCTATGGGCGATTATTAAGATTCTCATCCATTGATTGACTAAGGAGCCTCTCTCAATTAGGGGAGAGGAGTGGTGGGGTTGCACATAAGTATAGTTGTGATCTGTCTGTTTTCTACTTGAAAGTAAAACTTTCCTTGAAGGATTTTGAGATACTCATGCTGTGAAACTATACCTTTAGTCGGTAGGATTAGATGTTCATTATCATCCTTTAAAATGCTGAATATTAGAGGATGGTAACTTTGTGTTCCGAAAGCTTGATAACACGAATTGGTATTGGGTTAAATGTTTATTTCGTTTTCTTATGAGTCCACTCCACAAGTTTTTTACTAGTATTAACACATCAATCATATTTGTATTTCTCATCGTTAAGCTCTTAATGATGAATTCCTTTTGTTGTTTCTCAGAACTTCTTGATGGGGCAGAATTCGGGGAGGAGGCAACAAGAGAGTTGGAGTATGCTGAGAATGCTATTAATGCTGCTTCAGATCTTAGTCTGCTGGTTAGTAATTAGATAATAAAATTAATAATATGAGGTCGAGATCTTAAAGTTCGATTCATTTAACAGAATATGACGTTTCAGGATGATAGTGAAGAAAAGAAGATGATGATCTTTCAGTTTCCTGCTAATCTGCCACTAAACAAGCGGCCAGCTAGCATTAGGGGGAAAGAGAAAGTTGAAAGCAGCTCGACATCATCAGGAAGAGTAGGTGCTCCAAAGGCCGGTTTGAATGGGTTGTCTGGGGGATACATGGGCAAATTGCTCGTTTACCAGAGTGGAGCAATCAAGTTGAAGCTAGGAGATACCCTTTATGATGTAAGCACACCACGGGTTTTCTTTAATAAATAAATAGATAGAAAAACACACATGTGCGATAACACATGGAACATACAATAATCTTACATGAGCATGGTTTCGCTAACAAATGACAAAAAGGACAAGTTAAAAGAGGCCTTAAGTAAAATAAGCTTCTAAACCAAAGGAATTTATGTATACTTACCTCTTTTTTGTCCTCAAAATAGAAGGTAACCCTCTATAATCTGCTATGGCAAATATCACTAATTGTCAAACTGGATGTTCCTTTCTCTTCTGCAATTAATAAAATTTTGCTAGACTTTTTGAGGTTAAGATACATTAATTTTGGTTACAACGTCAAACGTGTGCAGGTTTCCCCAGGATCGGATGGCTCATTTGCTCAGGACCTTGTGGCAATAAACACTGAAGAGAAAAACTGTTGTGTTCTCGGAGAACTTGGCAAACGAGCTGTTGTAGCACCGGATATTGATTCCCTCTTCCCGTAACATTTAGTCTGGTGGTAGAAATCTTAGCATATGATGAAGCTAGGAGGGGGATGTACGTGGTTGGTGACCGCGACTTAGTCGTATATTTGTAACTAGAACTAGAGGAATTTTAATTGAATAGCATGTAAAACTGCTTTAGGGATGGCCTAGGATGTCATTCTTGACCTATATTTTTTGCTTAACAATTTGAAAGGATAAAAATTCCCAAATTTCTGAACCATGTCTTGCATTACACTTGAACTTGTTCATTGACCTTTTGTCTTTCAATGTGATGATAGCAGAACTGTTAACATCTGAAATTGAACAGAAACCACAGGTGAGTAACGTGGGTTACTACAAAGAAAATGAACATTGTCTGTAAGAAAATTTGCTTCCTGCAAGCAGAGTTTCAAGCATTGGAATTTATCGCAATTTTTCGAGTAAAGAGAGAGAGAGAGCTGCTACTCAGATATCCAGCTTTGAAACCGAAGTAAAAGCAAGCTAAAACAAAATAGCTTTAAATTTGAAAACATCCACAAATGTTACACATAAGTCATAAACAACCAATTAAGAATCACAGAGTCGCTTTACAAAATAAAAACATCCCAATATTCAAAACATTACAGTGCACATGAATGTGTTAACTTACAGGTCTTTTTACAAGCATGACTATAGCAAAACAACTCTAGCGATGTAATGTAGCAGGAAACTTCCTCCAGTACAAGTCACTTGACTGGGGAACACTGCTGCGTGTCATGTCGTCAAATTAGATTAAGCCTTGCTGGCTCGAGTCACAACCACGATCAACAGGACCACAATGGATAGAAGGAATGAAGTTCTCAGCTTTTCCTCAAATGGGTCTGTGGCTCCAGCTGTTGCAGCACCGTTTGTTGCCTTCTCATCACCAGGAGGCTTGAACAACTCGTTCACAATGTTTGTGATCTTCTCAATTACTTCCACAACTTTTTCCTTAGTGTTGTTGAAAATCCACTTGATGATATCCATAGCTGGGTTGGAGTTGTCACAAGTCTCTTCTGAACTCTCGATCTCGGATCCATTGCTTTCAGCTGCATAATTATGGAATATCACGGAGTCAATGAGCACCAACAACACCCTTGCTATCAGCAATTACGTTAGAGCCTTAGAGGAGATACCTTTTTCATGGGATAAAACAAAAAATAAAAAATTAATTACATATCTTCACTAGCTTGATACCAACCTGCATCGAATGATTCCTTGAGTTCCCGTACAACCTTATTGCTCAAAACAGCATTCCAGACATCTCTGTCTGAAGATAATGAAATTACCATTCTCTGTAGGAAAACCAACAACCCTTAGAATTGTGCACACAAAATTTAAACGGTAGCAAGTTCATGCTCTCTTCCATTTTAGAAAACGAAAGGGTAAAATACAGTTCTGGTTACTTCTATGTGTATGTTATTCCTGCTGTAATGCAGTGATATACTAGCATTGTGCAGTTCTACTGAGCTCCACTCTAAGAAAATACATTCAATTAACATTTAAAAATAAAAAGACATCAAATTTCCAAACTCGCGATTCTTTTTAAATACAATCAAATAATAGAAGGCACCTGAATTAATGGATCTGTCTGTAATAGATGAAAAGCATCATAAACTCGGTCATATCCATAAGGCTGCAACATTCTTGTATAACTTGGATACGGAGCTGGCTCCATCCAATCCAACTCTGATCCAATTGACGCAACACGGTGTCCCAGACCAGATGAACTTGATATTTGATCTACTACATCCTTTTCCAGATTAGAGCCAAACTTATCCCTCACAAGATGGGAGTATGAAACAGGATCAAACACCCTATAAGTATCAAACAAGATTCATTGAGAAACCAAAATACGGTACCGATTTCTGCAACTTATAAAGATTCAACACAATCATCATTCTACAGCACAAATATTCACAAATTGGGTTCAGGGGCATCATTATGAAAATGAACTGTTCTATAGCAAGAGAGCTTAATCTTTCACAACTTTATTTCAAGTTTTTTCGGTTGAATTTTCTGCATTGACCAAGGAAGTTCACTAAGTCACGTTTTAACTGAACCTCTTACTTCCCGGTATCTTGAAATCAATGTGAAATTAGGAAACTACACCACAATCTTCGTATACTTGGACTTGGTACTAGAATTCTGCTTTCATTTCTATGGTATATATATCTTATTGGTCTCCAATTCTTGTGACACTATACCATGGCCATCTTCTCTCATGTGGTACATATACGAAGCATAATAAGCAACTTGTCCCGGTAATTAAAATTAACTAATCAAAATTGCTGCTTCCGATAGCCAGAAAAGCCAATCAATATCTGTCCGATATCTACTAATAAAACCATTTCTCTGTTTAATCTTTCCATAATAACATGGTTGCAGCATCTAAGGAAGCTCTCCTCAAAACTTCAAAGTATTAACCTCATCTATAATCAATCATTAATTTTGCTGCCATCAAAATCATCATCATTATTAATTGATTGTGAGATTAAATAAACTTGAGATACTTATGCTTAATCGACAAGACTTGATGAAAATAATTTTGATTCCCACTCCTAATTCAGAACCAAAAGCAGGAATCAATCATATACAATTCACAAATCACAACTGTTGAACCAACAGTAACTATAGTGGTACAGAAAATCAACATCATAACAGTAACACTAACAATTTTGTATCAGTAATCTCACAAGACTAATTCAAAAACTAGAACCATTAAAACACAATATGATAATAATTACCAAATTTTCCACAAAAATCCATTGAACAACAAAAGCAACAACAAAAATTCTTACTGTTGAATTGCAGAGACAGCGTTATTGACTTCATCAAGAGAAGGAACAGGACCAAGAACCGATTCATCAACAACAAACCCATGTGACTTATCATCATCACTAATCTCATCCACATAAACCCACTCATCAGAGCCATTAGAAGTAGCAGTACCAAAATAAGGCCAGATTGGGACCCCAGAAGTTGGAGAGACAGGAACATTATGATAACACAGAGGAGCAGAGAGAGACAGATGATTAGCCAAATTCTGCTTGTGGGTATGCCTAGAATTTGAAGTTGGTGAAGTGGGTGTGTTTGTGGTGGAAGAAGAAGAAGAAGAAGAAGAGATGGGTTCTTGAAGATTGGTGACATGACCAGCCCTAGCAGTAACTACTCTACCAACAGTCCTCAACATTCCTCCTCCTCCACCACCTCCCATGCTTTTGCCTCCACCAAACATCTCACAGACTACAATTCAGCTGCTTTCTGTTATCTATCCTTTCTTGATGATGATGACTTTATCTTGTAGTAGTAGAGATTCTTTGTTTGTTTCTTCTTTATGAGTTTTTTTTTATCTCTCTAACCATACTACAGGTTATAGCGGTATAGCATAACACCTTTTTACTTTTTCAAGATTTTATTGCACAAACATTCCTTAGACTTTCACATAATTGCACATGTGTAAAACTTATCTGTTTATTACATGAACTACACTAATTGTTCATTGACTTCAATTATGATTTATTGACCTCTATTGAAAAACCGAATAAAACAAGAAGTTAAAAATGAAAGATGTATATTTAATTTTTAAGAATGAATTGTCTAGATTTTAAATTAATAACAAATTAAATTAATTATTATTTAAAAATAAAAGAAAAACAAACAAAAATTAAGAACAAAACTACTAGAGAATAAAGATGGTTTTATTCCGATGAGGATTTTACAAAACCTCTTTGGATCCTCACCTGTTGTAGAACTCCTCTAGCTCGCTAGAGGAGATTGTTGATCTCTTATGATGCACTGAAGATCGTTCTTCCACCATGGAGAAACCTCCATCACAACATAGGTTTTGTTTTTCTATTTTTATTTTTTTTTAATTAAACACTTTACGGTGATTACTTGACAAGTTATGATTGGATATTTCATTTTAACGGGAGTCTAAGGTTTTAAGAGATAGTTAGAGTAATTGTAATAAACGGATAAGTTGCATATATATATATAATTATATGAAAGTCTAAAGATGTTTGTGCAATTAACTCTTTTTTTCAACCTATCCTATCGTCCTATGTTCTGGGTTTGCTTTGATGCTTACGAGACGATTTTCTGGATATGTGGATAGGATGGAAAAATTTATTATTATTATTATTATTTTAAATATTACAATTTAAAGTATATTATTTATTTTTAATTATATGATAATACAATTCAAATTTCACAATTTTTGATGTGAAAAAAGATTCTGCTACAAAATATTACCAATTAAGTTAACAAGTATCAACAGTAACATGTATATATTATACTTGTGTGTGTGTATATATATATATATATATATTTATATATATACAAATTTTAAATTAACTATGGATGTCTTTAAATAAAAGTTAATTATGGATGCACTCTTCTTTGAAAATGGAGGTTTTCAAAATAAATAAATAAACTTTGGGAGGTTTTGAGTTTTTTATTTATTTAAATTTTAACTTAAAATTTTTACGAATTTAATAAAATACAGTTGTATTTAACTAAATACGAGGAGACGAGATGATGTTGGTACAACCGTACAACTATATGTCTCTCACACTCACGTACCACTATATTGTTGAGTTGGCTTCCCCACCCTAAATTTTGAATTCAATTTGTGAAAAATGTTTGATCTTGTTTTTATATAATTTAAAGAGACCTTACATTATATTTCCTCCTTTTAGGGATATATTTCTTGAAGATTAGTGGATTACTGACTTTTGTTATTCACATATCACAAAATTGACAACACCCAACTTTTTAATTATTGCTTTCGTTTTCACCTAAAAATTTTAAATCTCTTGTATATAATTAACAATTAAAACATGACCCCACTTTCGTTTAGAGTGGGAGGCCAAGTTTGGCAAATGTCGACCCATTATTGGCTGATAGCTACAACTCTTGCAAGCAATCTCTGATTTTATTTGGATTTTTAAAAAATATTTTTCGAGTCCAATATTGGTGGCATTTGTTAATTGTTATGTTGTTGAAAGGTACACGTATTGCAATTACTTTTGAAGATAATGAGTATTTTACTTGTGGACCACTACAATCTACAGTATCATTCTTACAGCTTAATTGCTTAATTGCCACTGATACAATTAATTTACCTATTGTAAGAGAAAACAATAGCAATCAATTTTGGTAAAATCCGGTAATGACTTGGTTTATTTATTTATTTATTTTAATGAAATTTGAGACCAAACAGATTAAGGGTCTACTGAAATCTATCGAGATCAAACACCATATACGTATCTGGGATCGGATGGATTAAGATACCTATATTAAAGAAGTGAAGAGGGAAGTTTACACCTATCACAGAGAGATATATAGTGGTTAGTACAATGTGAAATACTAAATTTAAAAAGTCTAGTATAGTTAATATCCACAAGAATGAAATCTTATCCTTCAAAGAGGATATATAAAGATTTTAAAAATGAATGCAAAGATATTAACGATGAAATCTAATGGTTATGAATGGATAAATATAGATTTTAAAATAAATAAATAAATTGTAAGTGCTATGTATTGCAGTAGGGGTGAGTCATGACACGTCAATCTAACAGATTGACATCAACACGTAATGAATTTAACCGGTTAAGAATTTGAATTTGAATTTTGACTTTTTAAATATAAATACAATATATATATTTTTTTGAAGTATTATACTATTTTTTTGGAAAGTAGGAAGAACTTGAATCCATAACCTCATGGTTCAGGTATAATAAGTTTACCACAAAATCAACTTCATATTAGCTCTGTCACGATCGTACCGATCAAAATTTAGTCATGTTATGTTAGAGGATTTGACATGATTAATCTTGTTATGATCGTGTTGGGTCAATTAGGGAATGAGAGAAGACAAAAGTGTGGTATGAGAAGATTTGACAAGATAGTGAAATGAATAAAAATATTAAGACTAACATCAATACATCATAATCTTATTTATTACAATTTCTTACAAAACGTTTCATTGCTGCCAAGCAACCTCAATCCTTGACCTGCTTTGTTCTCTTCACCATTATACATTTATGATTTATACTTCGTTTCAACCTTCCTACAATTTTTTTAATTAAAAAAAGTATACTTGTTCTAATTTTTGTTTAAATTTTTGTTTTTATTAGAAAAAAAAAAAAAAATAAACCATTGGCACTCCACCGATGTTATTCTTGAGTCGGCAGACCCACTTTATGGTCAGGTGGGACCAGTGCCCTACCTTATTTTTTTTTTTCAAAAAATTGATTTTTATAATTGTTTTCATATATATATATATATATTAACATTTATTACTAAATATTAACTCATAGCATAGGTGGATAGGTGGTAGTGTATCCATTTTTTATATTAATGGTGAGGGTCCTACTCATACATTTGCATTTTTCAAGCAAAATAATTTTTTTCTTTAATTAAATTTTTATCCTGTAATTTTAATATTTTTTATGTCTTTTTGTTTATTATTATTTTACCATCTTTTCCAATTCCTTTCTCAATTTTTCATCTTCTTCTAAAACAAAATATTTTTTTTTTCTGTATTGATAATTTCTTAACTATTTTTAATTTATAGCTACTTAATTCAATTTTATTCTATATTAAATTATCTATTATTATTATGAACTTTTATTATTTTTAATAATTTTAGTTTAACATTCCTAACACATCCGATCAATAAACCATAAAATCTCAATGTTAATTTACTATATTAAAATAGTCCACCTATTATTATGACTCATTTTACTTTATCCTTAATATTTTACTTAATTTTATAATTTTAAATGTTTTCGGAATCAATAAATCAATAATTTATCAATAATTAGAAAAATAAAAAAAAAATCAAAAACATGTTTAGTAATATATTAATCAATTATTTTTATATAAATTAAAGTGAATTCATTATAAATACAAAAAAAAAAATTATTATTATAAAATTAGAATGTAATTTATTATTTTAAGAATAAATATTGTAATTTTTAATTGTTTATGTTTTTTTTTCTTGTTATTATTGTTATTTTTTTGATATCATCTTTCTTGTTTTTATTTCTTTTTAAATGTAAGATTATTTAATTTATCTTTAGTAAGCATTCTATTTGTTTTATTTTATCTAAACTTCATTAAATTATAAATTTTTCTTTATATATATAACTCATTTAACTATTACCTTAATTTTTCAATATATTTTTTTATATAATTAATATTTTGTTCAAATGCCCTGTCTGCTTAAAATTTCTGGGTTCGCCACCACCCGTTTTATCTAACATTGTCGTTCAACATTTATTAGGCATATACCCCACACCTACATTTTTGAAGTCATAAGCTCGAGTTGTATCTATAGCACAGACCTATATATATATATATACGGTATCGTTCTTATCAGGACATCCTTATATAGCTTTGTCAAGATATTGAATGTGAACTACTAATTTATAAAAGTGATTTGACAAGTGCATACATACCAAGTCAAAGGCGAAAGAGTGCAGAGGCCAGCAGGGGCATGGGCCCTGCAATGTTTTCAAAAAAAATAAAAGTATGCATATAAAAGTCCTCACTTGGTAATGTTATTACAAAAAAACCAATTATTAAAATCTTGCTTTGTTGCTTCTTCTGTACATATATCCTAACTCTAGCACACTTCCCTGCACTATCAATGTTTGTGTAGTTGATGCATTTAATGATGGATGAATTCAACATCTCCATTGCCTCCTCTATTATTTATTGGTCCTATTAAACTTAACATTCTTTTGATAATCGTATGATTTTAGTATCTAAAATGTGTTTCAATTTTACAGATTATTATAATTGTTATGGTTTTTATAAAGTTGTATGAAGTGTTAAATGTATTTTATATTGTCATCTCCCCTGATTTAATTAAAATTTTATATAAGCATGTTAAATGGTTTTTAGGTTTGTGCTTTATAACAGTCTTGAGTCTTGAAAATCAAAATTAGCACCATAATTAACTTAAAACTATTGATTCTTTCTTTAAAAGAAATACATAGAAGAAATTGCTAATTTGATTGTTTTTGTCATTATCATACATACCGTAAAAATTTGTTAGATACACTTTGGCCCCCCCAACTTCGAACATCTAGTTCCGCCCCTGTACCAAGTCAAAGTATATAAAACGAGTGGCTCACATTCAATATCATTATATAATTCTATCGGGACATCCTCATTTGAAAATTTCAGTATATATATATATATATATATATAGGTATGTATAGGGCCACTGGCAGCTTAAGATCCAAGTTTAATTGTTGGCTCAAGAGCACCAAACTTGGGTCTGAGCCCAGATTATATAGACCCGTTATTATTGGATCCAACCTGACAATGGACCTCTATTTAACAATGAAACCCATGTTTCATTGATAAGGGTATTGCTAGATTATCAAAATTATTTGTTGAAATTTATGACAATATTAATTGTATCAACTCATGAGTAACATAGTGATAACAACTCATATACCATATAATTTGGACAGTTTAATATTATTATTTTGATAATGTAAGACATATATGTATGCATATTAATATTGGGATTGCTAATTTCCATTATATACGAAATTTAAATTCAAAATTATCGTGCCTAATTTTTTTAATCTAATTTTTTTAGTTATTATTATTTATTACAAAAACAAAAAAGACAAGAAAATAGAGTGGACGATACTTGTAAGAAGTGTCAAATGGGTCAGATGACCTAACCCTGATCCGATTTGTTGCCATCCCTCGATAGGATTTATGAGAAGAGACAAGCTAAACAAAAACATTGAAATCACTGACCAGTACCCATCCCTCAAGCCCAATTAAACCCAAAAATAATTACAGTTTGGCCCGGCCCATTTAAGTGTTTAACGTCCATAGAAGAGACTAGCCCAATATACAAATGACCCATTAAGCCCATTCGTCAAAGGCAAGTGCATAATCACAAAGGGCAAACTAGTAATTTCTCTCAACAAAATTATCTTCACACACTCTAAAACCCTAGTTGTTGAAGACTCTCATTCATATATCATCTCCACACTCGCAGCCAGTTCCTCCTCAGCCGAAACTTGAAGGAAGAGTACAGGAGCTCGACGAACCATGGGTACGCACGCATTTCTCTTCTCTTATCTTCCATTTCCTAGATTTCATTATCTTAACTACACGTAAAAATTAACGATTAATTGTTTGTTTGTTATTTATTTGAAAACGCTGTATACAAGATCTACACATAAGCTCCTGTTTCTAGTTATTATATTGTGTTCTTTTTTATATATTTGATTGATTTATGTATTTTTATTTCTGGGTTTTTTTTGGGGGTCCTAAAATGTCTGTTTTGGTTAATGAGAAAAATGTTGTGTGGATGTTATTTTATTTTTATTTTATTTTTATTTTTATTTATTTATTTTTTTTTTGCAGTTGTGAATAGATGATGAAAGAATAACATAGTGGTGTGTTTAACATGATTGGCTTTAATGTTAAGAGTATTACTTGTAGTGATTTCCTGGTTGGGATTATGTGGAATGATGATGTGTTGGACATGGTTAGGTTTGATTTTTAAGAGTATTATTTGATTTGATTTTGTGGTTGGGATTATGTGGAATGAAATTAGGTGCTTACAAGTACGTGTCGGAGCTATGGAGGAAGAAGCAGTCGGATGTGATGAGGTTCTTGCAGAGGGTGAGGTGCTGGGAGTACCGTCAGCACCCTTCGATTGTGCGTGTCACTCATCCCACCCGCCCTGACAGAGCTCGCATCCTAGGTTACAAGGCCAAGCAGGTACAGTGATATTTCAAACTAACCTCATAATCTTTATGATTTATTGTCATGTGAAATAATGGTGAATTAGAGACACCGGCCCCCCCCCCCCCCCATATTTGTTTTGCTTTAATTTTTACATAGTGATGTTAGATTTTCTATATTGCGAGTATGGTCCTATGAGGACACATACAAAGTACAAACATTCCATATTTTAATTCCTAGTTCAACAATTATGTTTTGTTTTAGAAATTGTTAGCAACTATTAAGAGGGTATATTTGATTCTCTAATTTTATTCTGGTAATGAAATCTAAGTAGCCGTAGTAGTTGATAACTAACAAAATTTTCATTCTATCATTTTTAGTTCTGCTAATGTTTAGTGGTTATAGTAAATTGAAAATTGACAAATTTTATTTGTATCATTTATTGATTGTCAAAGTGTCCATTATCTCTTAAATGCTCCTGTTGAAGTAATTGGGTTGGTGTATTCTTATATCACCCCGCCTCATATTTCTTTCACTTGGACGTAAAGGTTTCATTATAGGCTTATAGCTTTTGCCTGCTGGTCTTTTATGATTGGTGACCATGGTTATTACTTTTTACAGGGTTATGTGGTTTATCGTGTGCGTGTAAGACGTGGTGGGCGCAAGAGACCAGTTCCCAAGGGTATTGTGTATGGTAAACCCACAAATCAGGGTGTCACCCAGCTGAAATTCCAACGTAGCAAGCGTTCAGTGGCAGAGGAACGAGCTGGTAGGAAGCTCGGTGGCCTTAAGGTTCTCAACTCTTACTGGCTCAACGAGGTATGTATAAAATTTATTGAACTTTAAATACCCAAACAAGGATTTTAGTACTAAATATATTTATATTTTTAAAAGATTTGAATATGAGAATTGGGGATTAAAAGCATTTTTCATGCATAATTTTATATTACATGTATGGTTGGTTGGTTCTATATAATAGGTTTTGCCTAGTGTGTTTTTTTGTAAACCGGTAAAATACTTGGGTGGGTCGATGTTTCTTAAGTGTCTTCTTTTTTTGTTTCTGTCAAGTGGCACATGTGTGGTGAGAGCTGGTGTTTTTTTTACACATTTGAATCTCTCTCCATTCGTTTCTGTTTGACAAAATTATTTATAAGTTAATGGTTTAATGATATATAATTCCATCAATGCAGGACTCAACTTACAAGTACTTTGAGGTCATCTTGGTTGATGCTGCCCACAACGCTATCCGTAATGACCCACGAATCAACTGGATCTGTAACCCTGTTCACAAGCACAGGGAGCTTCGTGGGCTCACTTCTGCTGGTAAGAAGTACAGAGGTCTCCGTGGAAAGGGACACTCTCACCACAAGGCACGACCTTCGAGAAGGGCAACCTGGAAGAGGAACAACACACTATCTCTCAGGCGTTACCGTTGATTTTTGTGGTCTTTTCTTGTGTTTCTATTACCGTCCTTTAGTCTACCAGCTGTTGTAGGAGTTTGAACTCTGATTTAAGTGTTCTGTTTTACTATCGTTGTTGAACGTTGTTGTTAATTTTGTTTACAATCAGGCAACTGAGTTTTGTGTTGGTTGAACTTGTTTTGGGATGTTTCATCTCTTTAAACCACAGTTTTGTTGGATTCATTTGTTGAACATCTTTACTTTTTCATATGCTTAGTGATTTGGGTTGCTTGTTGATTAAATTTCTTTAAACACTTGCCGCCTCTGTTGAGAACGCCATCGATTGAGCAACTCAAAGAGATAAATTTCAGGTAATCTGGGTTTATGATTGTGGTCTTGCATGGTTTTATATTCTCCAGTTGTATACATTGATCGTCAGTAGACATTTACATTAGTTGTTTGTTCCTTAAATTGTTAGACAATCGTAGCATGTGTTTGCAGGGTTTACGTACTCATTCTAAACTAAAAAGGTCCCGGAAAAAAAGAAAAATAGAAAAAAGAAGTCTATTTGTTTCAAGCTATATTTCACTTTTAAAAATGAGGTAGTAAATTCATCCCAATCAACCCGAGTTTTGAGTAGTTTATAATTATGTGGAAATAGATGAAAATGACCCCCCTCAATTTTTAAAAACCAAAAATAGCCTCTGATTGAAATATTTATTTTAATGGTTATTCTTGGATTTCACTTTCTACATATAGCCCGTCAAAGACAAAAATACCCTTTTAGGGGGTTTTTCCCTTTCCACTTAAATCTTGTGGAATGACTAAATTGCCCATTGCCCATTAAGGGTTCTAATGGACCAAACTACCCTTTCACAATGTTCCTCCCATCAATTCCAGATAATGGAATTTTTTTCTCAAACAAAACCTAAGGATCTTCATCTTCATCTTCCACAACCCCAACCCCAACAAGCACCATTCTCGAATTCACATATCTGGGCTTCACAACCTCAATTACTAAACCTAACTATTTCTTCTCTAATTGTCGGGTTCATTGTCTTCTACCTCTCACCAATTTCTTCTCTAATATTGATTATTCGTTGGGTTCATCATCTTTGATTTCTCACCAGAAAAGCTAATAACTTTAGTTCATCGTCTTCGACTTCTCATCGTCTACGGTGTCACATGAAGTGGGTCTTTGACTTCCTTCTTCAGGCTTCTTCACCGTTTCCACATCGTTTTCGACGTCATAGGAAGTGCGTCTTCGATTCCTTTTTCGGCTTCTTCACCATTACCATTTGAAGATCACAATGGAAGCCAAAGGTGCGCTATGTCCGTTTTCTTCCATTTCCACTTTTGTTTATCATGCTTTACTAGCTTGTGGGTTTTCATATACTAGTGAATTCGTTTGTGTTTCCCGTTTGTGTTTCTTCATCATTAGAGACACGGAATGATAGTATGAGACCTGTGTTTTTTAATTCAATCCAATAAGTTCAATCCAAATAGTACTATTGAATTAACAAGATATTTGTTAAAATTTCAACTGTTATATGTTCGTTTTGTGACTCTTCAGCATCTTTTATACTGGTTCTAGATAATTGTTTGATACACTAGTGATTTGGGGTGTGATAATTAATCGGAGAGGTCTAGGTTGGCATTATCATTTCAATGTGCAGTCTGGACATAATATTTTGGCAATCTGCATTTAGTTTTGGTAGCTCTTGGAGAAGTTCATGTGCTATTCATTTTGATTGTCATGTTTGTGGGCTAATTGTTAGTCAGTGACTTAAGAAGTTTTATTGGCTGTCACATCTTGTGTGCTAATTATTTAGCATATTCACTTTAGATTGTAATATGGTAGTTGCAGTGTCTAAGCTATTTTAAATTCTAATATGGTTGTTGCAGTGTGTAGTTGATAATATTCTTCTTGTAACTAACCCAATAAACATACTGTTTATCACAGAACGTAGATGCTATTATGTTGGAAATAGTAATGATGATTAGTTCCTATGGATTGATGATTTCACTTAAGATATTGGTAGTTTTAGTCTTGTTCTTCCATTTCCATATTATAGCCAGTACTTGCATATGATTACTTATTTGACTCCTGTGGATTTGTTTGCAAAATTCCTTATTCCTTTTGATCTTTGCCTGCTCATACCCTTCCTAGCTTATACAGTCTTCAACTTAAAATATTACTCCTTATGAGGTGCAGTTGTTGGTATAGGGTGTTTATGTTTTTTTAAAAAATCATTAATATTTTTAATTCTAATATTTACCAATGAGAGTGAGTTATGACTATCACGGGTTATTTAATTCAGCTCATAAAATGAAAATGAGGAAAAAAAAACTGATACTGAAACTGTTGCATCCTTTATAGGAGAATGCACAAAAAATTGCCGAGTTCCTTGCTTCTCATCCATGAGTGAAGAAAGTTAACTACGCTGGTCTCCCTGGTCATCCTGGACGTCAGCTACACTATTCTCAGGTGTTGTTAAATAGGTGGACGTTTATGGTTATTACTACAATTTTATAAACAAATCATATTATTAATGCCTTGTGTTTGCTTTTGCAGTCAAAAGGGGCAGGATCTGTGCTCAGCTTCCTGATAGGATCATTGGCACTGTCAAAGCATATTACTGAGAATACAAAGTACTTCAGCATTACTGTCAGTTTTGCTAAGTATACTTTTTATTCAAATCACATACGATGGCTGCAGATTTTTTCATTTGAAATTTTTTGGAATCAGTAGTGGAAATTTGTGAGATATCCAGTGTCAAGTCAGATGATGATAGAGTTCTGTACCATCTATGTTTTTGTGTCAAGTGGGGGCTCATTTTGTTCCCAATTTCAATTAAATTTGATTGGCTTTTCTGTATGTCCCTTGTGTGTTTTTATCCCTTTCTTATTCTGACCATCTGATCCACTATAACAATATTTAATAATTAATTTTTTAGTATAGAAACCCGAATCTACTTCACAAGAATGAAATGTAATGAACTAGCCTCCAGTACAATTTTTAAAATTCATTTTATTCAAATAAATAAAATCATAATTTTAACCCTATTTGTTAACTTCAAGTCTTCAACGAAATGCACTTGACAAAATAAGCTATGTTTTTAAAAACTAGGTTTGACAAAAGGTATGTTCCTGCTTTAATTTTTAAAAGGTATGTTCCTGCTTTTAAATTCTTAGATTCATTAGAAACCTTCTTTGTGTCATGGACATAAATTGCTTTATGTGCATAGATGGATCTTGAGTTCTCTTTATGTTGTACTGAGATGAGATATATACCATCACTTCTTTGTCATTTTTTGTTATCTTTTTGTTTCCCCCCTTAGTTAGGTCCTCATGACTGCAGTTTATTCTTGTATTTCTAGGTTTGGAATGTTTTATTATGTGCTTGTTGTTGAATTGAATTTGTTCATATAAGACTTCCGCATTTTACATTTCATTTTGCAACAAATATACCTACCCATTCTTTGATGTTTGTTTATCCTTGAAAACATGCTTTTCTGTGACATGGTTTGACAGGCAGTTGCACATATCTATTTTCGTAGGGGATTGTAGTTTGAAACCAAATCCAAATATCCTATATTGTATACAAATTACCTTTCTTCATCATTGTTAAACAAATTACTGACATGTTCTGTATTGTTTAAATCAACATTCAATTTTGTTAATATGTATATACTGTTTCATTATCTGAATGAGTGTAATACTATTTTTCAGGGTCTACGGATACGATGGCTGGCCTGGTAGTGCACTGCGGTGGATATCGGAAGGATAACCAGTTCATCGGTCCGATTTCTTTTGCATGTTGTCTAACCAATAAGGCTCAAGAAATATACAGTGAATTGTTGGAAAGGATATACCACCGGATTGGGGTCAGCAGCGATATATTTTCCCTGAAGATAAGTTCACAGCTTAAAATGGAGACTGGGAGATTTACATTATCTATTACAACTGACGATGATCTAAATTGTGTGCTTTCTCAAAAGCAATCGGATTGGCATGAAGTTCATGTAGAAGTGGTCGATAATTCTGTACCGGCAGTGGCAATTGAAAATGTATTTCGAACTCCAACAAAGGCAACATATACAACAATCAATGTATCATGTACACCGTCTCCTTTTAAACCCATTGAGCAACACTCCCTAGTTGATATCCCACACTACAGATCAGTGAGCGGTAGCAACCACCCGGTTGGGTCTATGACTTCACCTATATTTACATCAAGGGAGAGTGATCATGGGACTACAACATCAACTAACAAGAAGGCAAAGGTAGATGATAGGGATGTTTGTGAAACCGCCGATAGGGGGGATGAGTATGGTATCGGTGGTTATACTAGTGATGATCCTAAAGATTTTTCGAAAGTTGCTCAATGTGATGGTCAAGCGGCAACAAGTGAGAGAGAAGAACCAGGGGCTAGTGGAACAGCCAACAGTTCTATACCTTCTATGGCATCACGGTGGAAAATACCGGGGTCAGAATTGTACTCAATTCAACCCGTTAGATCAAAGGAATTTTTTGAAGACGGAGACCAAGGTCCAATATACAAAGGACAGATTTTCAAGGACAAGAAAACGATGAAGCATTATATAGAGAATTATGCACTGACACAGAGGTTTGAGTTGAAGGTTAAGCGATCGACGAAGACAAGATTCGCCGCAACATGTAGAAATAGTAATTGTGAATGGGTTGTTCGAGTAGGGAAGCTGAAAAATGGGACTTACTGGCATGTTAAGTCCCTCGTTAAGGAGCACACATGTACTAATGATGACAACTATAACATGCAGTTCAGTCGGGTAAGTTCCATGGTAATAGGGGAAATGTTTGCAAAAAAATTGTCTGATCCAGGATGCAACATCCGTCATGGCGCTCATTTGGTCATCTTTGCCAAAGAATTGGCATACCATTAAGATGTACGCCATCTTTAACAAGTCTTTACCATCCGCTTCCGTCCCTTGTGAAAAAATGCTTTCCAAAACTTCTGGTGTCGGCCTATGTTTGAAATATGTTGTATACCAATAACCCTCTACATCTGGTTTCATGTTCATAAACCCTTCAGGCATCGGGCCCATTTTCAACCCACTACATACACAAAATTGTTCTTTGCCGAAACAAACCTTCTTTTGTCCCAAGCCGAACCACATTTCATCCTCTCTCTTCGGATGAATAATCTCCTTTTTAAGGAGGTTGTAAATAAGCATCCCATGAACTACAACGGGTTGTGGCAAATCCAAATAATGCCCAAAAGGTCCGTTCCTAAACCTTTCTAACATTCCACATTTACTAAAGACATCTTTAACAACTTGAATAATCTGACCTTTGCTATTACTGTTTATTCTTGAGCGAACCCACTTACTGTGGTCCGGGAACCGCCAGCATTTGTCGTTAGGATCCTTAGGCATTTAGTTACAAACAAAACAAAGAAGAGTCAAAATAAGGAGACTTGAAATCAGCCTTGATGATTAGTATGATTAATATTACAAACAATGTTGACATTAAAATAATTATGAACTTTTAGTTATTAATAATCAAATCTGATGTGTTGTAGATGGTCTCAATGATTCCATTTGTAAGACACAATCACACAAAAGAGGGCTTTAGACATTTCACAAAAACATACAAAGTTGTGGTGGATAGCAACAATATCAGCAATAACAAAGTGTCTTACTATGATAATTTGTGTATAACTATATGTCTAATTTAATCAATCGACAGTCTTTTTATAAGCCTTACAATCTTAACAAGTTACACCGTTGAAGCTATCTGAGTGACTGCTCCAGTTGTATAGAAATTTTATACATTATAAATTCAACAACTAGAGAATAATATGCTCCAAGAAGCTATCTGAGTGACTAAAAATAGTAACTAGTTCAAAGACTGTAACTTAACTGAATGACTCAACATATCATAAGAAAGGCAAGGATGAATACTATGCTTCATGTCAATGTAAATAATATCCAAAATACTAAAACAGTTTCACAATGTTGGTTCTATCTTAAATGGTCCAAAACCAACAGAAAATTATTGGTGATACACCGATTCCAATTTGACACTAACCAAAAACTACTATGAATACCAATCAAGTGCCAAGTGAATCGATCGAACTAAAACTATACTAGCAACTCAGCAACATATAGTTTATTGTGTGAAAAGTGCCCTCAAATTTGTACAAAGCAAAAAAAAAAAAAAATACACTAGTCTAAAACTACAGCTACTTAACCAGTTAATGTACACCAGTCTAAATATATAATTTTCTTTTCAATTAAATCCCTAAGTACATGCAAAAACCCAGTTTAAAAAACAAGAAATAATGAGTAACAAATCTCAAATCTCAAATCTCTACAAAAACGACCCAAATCACACTACACACCCAAATCCAATATTTTTGTATCTCTTTTAACAAAAACAACATACATAAATGTAACAAGAAAAACAGTAAAACTAGTGTACCTTAGAGATGATGATGATGATCACAATGAAAAACAGAGACCACCAGAGTGCATTAAACTAAAATAAAAACGTTTTGTCTATAAGGCAAGAGAAAGAAAATGATGGCAGGTATATCAATGCAATTGCACATGCAGACAAGTAAATGATTGCAGAAGTCAGGCAGTACAAATAAGTAATATTATTGTTATAAATATATCAAAGAGAGCCCACACAGGGAAAAAAAACACAGCATTTGTAAAAGCATTCAAAACAATATTTATACTTTCTAAAAAGCATGAATAAGCTCACAATGCTTAGAGTAAATAAGCTAACAATCCCTCTAACTTTACCATTCAACATATAGCTATCAAAAAGTGCAAACGATAGTATTTGTATCAAGAAGCAATAAAACCCATAAAAAGACAGAGATTGAATGAATAATAAATAAATAAATATAAAGGCCCATACTTGAGAGATATTTGATTCATATAAATTCTGGGTTTCACCAGATAGCTGAAGTAGAAGAGAAAACACCCTAAAACACAGGCTCATTCTAAAACATTCAAAACATTCTTTTACTTTCTAAAAAGTATGAATATTACACACACAAGCTTCAAATAAGTAAAGGAAGACAGAGAGAATTGATTTACCTTGACAGAAAGTGTGTAATATAAGGTGCAGCCGATGTTTTTGGTTTTTTTTAAAAAAAGTGGCTAGGGTTTTTGGTTGAGGAGGAGGCCGATGTCTCGCAGTGGAAGAAGGTGCGGCCTATGAGTAATTGAAAGAGTGTCTCCAGAGTCGACGTCTTCTCCTTCGGCGTCGGCGTCTTCTCTAGAGTCCCTTTGGTCTCCAAGCACCGTTTCTTCACTTCCCTTATTTTGTTTTCTTTTTTTTTTTGAAATATTTGTTGTCTTTTCATTTTGGTAAAGTTGCAAGAAGGGTAAATGGGTAAAGTTATATTAAATCAGATAAATAATGGAAATTGATTTTAAAGGACAATCTGGTAAAATCAACGATGAAAGGAACAAAAACACAAAATTTTCAATCATGGGCTATTTTTGGTTTTTAAAAACTGAGGATGACCATTTATGCAAGTCCCCCTATAATTATTCTTGCCAAAAAATTTATTTAGATAAATGTTTTCTTTCTTATGATGTGCCTATGTGTGGCCATGAAATTTGGAGAAACGAATAATTGATGCTTTTATGTATTTTATTTTATTTTTTTAAAAGGTAAAATATCTAACCTATGTAATATCGAGATTGGTCGTTAGTATGCTCTTCATAACTACGCTGCTGAGCCGATTAAACTACTTCCGGATATTAAAGATTTCTATAATAAATTTTTATAACTTACTAAATATGTCCCGAAGTTTTCTTAATGTTTTGCTATAATAATATTTTGATAACTTATTTGATATATATATATATATATATATATATATATATTTTTTTTTTTTCATTTTTGATCCAGCTAATCTCAAATGTTTTTCACAAATACCTTAGAGCATCTTCAACGCTATTATGCATTTGGAGAAAATGGAGTGCCACATAGGATAGATATTAAAAAAGTTAGAAAAACTCTCTCCAATGCTATTATCTGAGTTGAATATGGAGATGATGTGACCAAAAAAAAGTTAGAGAATATGGAGTTGAGTTTCTAATTCTAGAAACTCTCCTAGAAATACTGACTAGGATTTCTAACTCTCTCCACCAATAAGATTAAAGCTTTCAACTTTTTCCACCAATAAGATTAAACCTCATTTAATTGTAAAATAAAAGATGAGAGAGAGTATAATAATTATTTTATTATGATTGGACATAAAATAGATGCATATTTGACTTTATATAATTGCATTGGAGATGTGAATATGCATTTCTTTAATTTTTTTTCAAAAGTGGGCCATAATAAATAGAAATGCTGATGTGACACTACTTAGAAACTCAAAAATGCATATCTGCATTGGAGATGCTCTTATAAAGTCCTTAATTTATTAGAAGTGATTAAATTGGTCTCTCGCACGATCAAACCTAAAATTTGACTAACATAATTATTGAAACTACATCAATACCCATGATTTGTCTTATTTGAATAAATTGATTAAAAAAAAACTTATTTAAAACAAAAGATAAAATAATATTTTGTTATTTAAAAATAAAATATAATTTAAATTTATCTAAAACAATTTTAAAATTTTTAACAAAAATATTAAGATAACTGAAAACATTATATTGTTGCCATGTCAGAAATGCTTTAGTGCCATGTCAGCATGCTAAGAGGTGCATGAGTCAATTAGTTTCTGACACGTGGCAGATTTCGTTTAAAAATAACAAAGTTTGGATCTGCCAAGCTCTTCCTCAAACTTGATCGCGCGCCGCCACAACTCACCACCATTGGCAGCCGCGCTTCCACCAACACCAGCGAAACATTGCATCTAAAATTCGAAAGATGTCGAAGGCTTCGGTGTTTAAGTCTCAAGCTTTGGAAGATGGAGACGCCGCCAGTCTCTCTCACACTTTCAAGTACTTGTTAGGTAACTCTTCAGCCGCCTATGTTCTTCCTTCTTCTTCTCAATTTTTACTGATCATTTTCATTTTTAATTTGACGGTGATTAGCTACACAGTTATTATCAAGAGGAATTCCTTTTATATTCAATTCATGGATCGTGAGGCACCTTACCACAGACGACTACGCGGTACCAAACATCTCTCTTTCTCTCTCTAATTTTTGGTGTTGATTTCTCAATTTTCTAATTTGTCTTTCTTATAAAATGCAGCTTTACGCAGTTCATTTCCATCTCTTTGTCACTTGTGTTCTGTTTCTTAGTCGAGAGGGATTCCGGCGAGCTTGCATGAGAGCTGACATTAAATGGTGTGCTTCTTCATGCTTATATTGATTTGATTTTTATTCTTTTTCATTTTCGGCTTGGTTATAAACTCCTTGCTTGTTTTTGTTTAGCTCATAGTGGTTGAAGTAATTTCACTTCCAGTTTCAAAATTAAAATTCAAAGTTTGGTTTCATTTTCCTTCAATCTAATTTCAACTTATTAAAGGTTTATTATTTTAACAATTCTTTTTTATTCGGTTTCATATTCTACTTGTTGTGTGCTGATTTAATGAATGTCGAAACTCTTTAATTAGGAAAATATGTAGGAAATTTGATCTAGTCAACTGATAGAATCATGATCGTATAATATGGTTGCATGATTTTGCTTTGTTTTGTTTTTAATTGCAATCGAGAAATTCTGTTTTATTATATTCTGGCCATAGTTTTACTCCTAGATGTCATGTCTTATGCTGCAGCAATGGTTCTTCAACAGAAAAAAATGCTGAAAAGCTATTGAAAGTGGCATGGTTGACATTTCCGCTTGGAATAGTTATTACAACTGGAGCGACTTTTTTGATCTACTGGTGGCAGGGGCTAAATCATTCTAATCCATATGTGCGAGCTATCTTGATTAACGGTATTGTATTGTTAATTCTTCCAGCCCTTCTAGTATCTTGTTGTTTTATCTGGTGTTCACTTGGTTGTGAGTGGTAAGCTCAAAATATGTACATGATTCTGATCTTTTTTCTGAATATGATATCCTGCTAGAGTGTTTTCCGTAGAGTAACTGCTCATCCCCCTGATATTTTTGGATGTGGAACTAATTCATGTCAATAGAATTCAGAGAACGTAAAAGAAGTACTGAATATGTAACATATATATGAGAATATTATATAAAAATTAAAATAGCGGTATAGTTTGTTGATAATGGAGGTGAAATGTTAATATTTAAGATGGCCAGGAGTAGCATGTGAAGATCCACTGGATGGATCAATGAAAGAGAATGATAATTCTATTGATTGGGAACACAAAAAACACAATGCCCTCACTTGGCCAGTCACATGTACACTAGAGATTGCATTGAGATTAAATTCTTAGTTGATAAGTTTGCAATTAAACTATAAGTCACTTTTGGGATGAGTTGATTAGCTCAAGAAGAAAGTTCAGTTGGCTGCATGGTTTTGTTTTGTGCATGATCTGTAAGTACTTTAATTAAGAATATGAATTGGTGACTTGATGACTGACAGCAAGGCTAATCTTATATAATATTGAGATTAAGCTACTATATTTCTGTACACTTATTTGGTTGGACAATGATCCTCCCCTCATCTAAGCTTTACCTAAGTCAAAGATCTTGTGTGACACGTCAACAAGATTGATAATGGGTGGTTAGGATTTATTATCTTTCCATTCATGGTTTTATTAACAACCAATCATAAGCTTTGAAAAACTTAGGTAAAACTTAGATGAGGAGAGGATCCCTGTCCAGTTTTGTAGTCACATACATGGTTGCCATTAGTCTGATCTCATTCATTAGAGATATGTTGTTCATCTGTGTTGCACTAAAATGTGGTCCACATCCTCACCTTGATTGAAAGTAAGAGTGTTGAACACGCTTACTTTTTCTTCACCCCTATTTTGCTTACCCAGCCCTTAGTCTCTCTGTCATTCTGCACCTAACTTACTGTTATATCATATGTGTTAGCCTCCTTTATTATCTCGTCTAGTTCCTCCTAAATCTACTTTAACTTTGAAGTTCCGCTGAACATAGATGCATTCAATTCTTTATAGCATGTTCTTTTTTGCTCTAATAACTTTTAAAAATATTTCCATCACAAATTTGGCAAAGATGGTGCCTTGAATTTTGTATATTTGGAATGTATCTTCCTTCTTTCAGCCCTCTGGTCTGCTTTGTCTGCCCCTATGGTGCATTATAGTATTGTAGCCCTGTTTTTCAGTTTTATTGACCTAGATAAAGACCAGTCCATTAATTTCTCATGGGAAGCAGAAAAATTAGATATGATTGGGGATTTTGGAAAATATTGGTAATGGTAACAACTAACAATATGTATCTGAGAATCCAGAGACAAAATGTGATTACCTGAGTAAATATGTCCCATGCATCTAGACTGAATTACTTGCTCAGTTAAATGTTCTTTGTTCTCTGTTAAATTTTATTCAGGAGATCAATTGATTTTATATGGCAGGTTTTGCATGTATATTGGAGCTATTGGCTGAACCCTTGTATATCATTTCTCAGAACTTGCTTCTTCTCAAACTCCGGTTGATGGTTGAAACTGTGGCGACACTTTCACGTTGTGTGACAATGTACATTCTCATTGTCAAACAGACTGACATGGTAAAGGATTTAATTGGACTACTTCTTCAAGATGCTTACATGTCATCAATCTGCCTAATGGCAACGACCAGATTTGACATCTTGATATCTCTTTGATGTTTTCTTTGGTTGGTTATCGTCCAATTTTAAGCTATTTATTTAATGATGTGTGATATGAATTTCCCTTTTTTGAGGTGCACTTGGTATTGTTGTTCTAGGGTTTTT
Organism: Acer negundo; assembly: GCA_035582765.1. Taxonomy (NCBI): domain Eukaryota; kingdom Viridiplantae; phylum Streptophyta; class Magnoliopsida; order Sapindales; family Sapindaceae; genus Acer; species Acer negundo. The sequence goes on along the minus strand of CM069241.1, from coordinate 9,440,489 downwards.
ATTTTTTATTTTTTATTTTTTATAATATAGAGATTGTATACTTGTATGGTAGTTAATAGAGTGTCCACTATCTATTTTCAATTTTTATTTTTAAAGCTTCTCACTTATTGAACTGTTTGATTGAAATCTAATGGAGGTATCAATCTATATAGTTATAGATCTTGTAGTAGCATGTCACTTGTACTAGTAGTCTACTGTGCTGCCACTTTCGAAGTTGTACCAGTGTAGTGACTTGCATGAAATAATGTTATTTCACAAGATATGCAGGCGATATGGATGTTATATTTCTTGTTTTGTTTTTCCTATTTTATTTCTCTCACTGGCAAAGAATGTGGATATCAATTTTGTTGGTTTGAAATATTCATGATTGGTGATGTATCCTTTTTATCTGACAAAGAAAAAAGAAAACAGTCTGATTCCTGTAATTTTTTTAAATTTTATTTCATGAGCATGGTCTCTTTGGAGACATTCACTGGTATATGGACGCAGAGAATTCTTTCTGTATATATTGGAATTTGTGTAGGAGTGCAGCTGGTTTTTCTTTGCTAAGTCCGATGATTTACTTGAACATGTATTAAATACGTTCATTAATTGAAATTTATATAATTCTTACAGGAGAAGGGGATTGCCTTTGCATTGTCTCAAGTTGCATATGGAGCTTCCCTGTTCCTAGGCTACTGGGGCTATTTTCTTCTTTTTCATGTATTTAGAAGTTCTATTCTTTTCCCTTTCAGGTACAGATCCTTTTTGGTTCTTTACTTTTTTTGGTGTTGGACACCACATTCTCTTCAATTATGAGTACATCAAGAATATGGAATCTATCTGCTGGTTTAGTGAACTGTTGCAAACTGTGCTTGAGAGATTCAAGTCCTTGCACATAAAGGAATCATAATATTTTTAGTTTGCATCTTTCTTGGTCACCTTAGGGAGCATAACATTTCTGGATTCAATAACCTCTCAGACTGTCAAGTTTCGTGGCAAATTAATTCAGAAAGTGTTATCCTAATATTATCCGATAGTGTTCAATTCATACAACCCCTTTACTTTAGCACTTCTTTGCATTGCCAAGCTTATTTAAGTATTGGCTTCAACCTATTCTATTTTTAGATGTTATTTTAGATTTACTACTTTATTAATTGTTCTGTAGCTGTTTGCTTTGTTATTTAATCATTATACTAAATATATTGGTAAAATGACAAACTCTGATAGACTAGGAAATATGATGAGTTATGACCGGAAGCTGACAAACATGTGTACGCTGTTTACCCTTCAATCCATCCGAAAGTTGCTACTTCAAGAAGGTGAAAAGATGGTCCTTGTATGGTTTGACACACCGTATAACCAGGCTGTATATGGACTTGTAGACAAATTAGGTAAGTGGCTGGTCCAATCATCCTGTTCTTTTTTGAGTTACATTTAATAGCTTTCTGACAATGATATTTATTTACTTGAATCAAATGCAGATGATTTTGATCATTTGCTACTTTAGTTGAGAAAATCTGATCATTCTTGCAATTTTTTTTTTACCCCTTAGGGCATTTTTAAGGGTTTGTTTGTTGCTTTCCAGGAAGCTTAGTGGTTAGAATGGTGTTTCTTCCTTTCGAAGAAAGTTCATATGCTACATTTGCCAGGTCTGCATCAGGTTTATTTCTCTCCTTATTCATTATTCTTTGTGGTTTTCTTGATCTTATATGGACATGTTTGTGTGTGTGTATTTAGTTTCCATGTTATTACTGCACAAGTGCCCATTGAAATACATTTTCAGTTAGGTAGTAGATGAATTAGGTTACCAAAGCCAATTTATTTTTAAATTTTTATAACTAGCACTACCTTAGTTTTGACTAGTTGTAATGGGGATGCTGCTGCTGCTCCTTGTATGCAACTTTGTGATTTAAAGCATATCAAGTTTGGAATATGCCCCAAACTGCGGGTTTTGCTCCCAAATGTTCCATGTTTTCTGAAGTAATTGCTTATATAGAAGAGAATAGATTGATTTATTTTTCTGCTGTGCTGTAACTAACTATATGAATAGCTGTTAAAAACAAAAAAGAATATCCTTCTGTTTACAAAGTATGCAATATCTTTCTTTTTCATTTCTACAATGCACCCTGATGTCCTGAGTTTAATAGCAAGTCTTCGTGTACAATGCGTGTTGAGTTTCAGAAGGTTGATTCCGGATCTTTATAGTGACCTGGTGATCTACCAAACTTTATGTACATGAGAGATGTGTACTGTTTTGAAGGTCTGATTTAATTTGTATAAAATATTGATTAACTTTACTCTATTGGATGATCTTTTTCATCAAGGTGACAAGGAGTGTGGTCAATTTCTGTAGTTATTATTATTGATATCTTGGCATCCTGTATGCACACTGATTAGTTTTTTTTTTTTTAAGAAGCTTTGCATTTTTTCATTAAGCCTATTCATTCTTAAATGCTTGATATAAATTTAATTATCCGCCTGCTGAATGGACAATTTCTTTTTCATCCATCTATTTCCTTGGAAGTGTGCACCTGCAGAACTTTGTTGATGATGCAATTGCTGTTTTTCACAAGTATTTTCTCATTACAGGACAACACCCTGATAAAAGCAAGAAACTAGGAAGTAGCCTTACAGAGGCCCTGAAGCTTGTTCTGTTAATTGGTATGTTCTTTCATTTAGCTCTGAATTTTGTTAATTCATTTCTTAATCCATTTATGTGGGGAGCGGATATGGCTTAACAGCCTTAACTAGGTTCTTGTTAACTTGTTATGTAAACGAAGGAGCATATGGCATGTGAACTCTTCATTAACCTTTCTTCATCTCTCTTCCCATTCTCCATTCAGAGATGCTTTTGATTTTTGATTTTTGTGTTTTATTAGAGATGCTGTCTTTGGTTCAGTTTTCCTTATTCTGTTCACTGTACCCATGGTGTTCCTGTCTGATATTTGAGTCAACAGTTTGTGTGATCGTTTATTGCTCAGCATGTCTCACGTTTTTTAAGAAAGAAAATGCATGAATTAGTTTTATGCTTCTATTGAATGCCACGGCTTATAAACTGGGAAAACACACTACAAAATGGATAAAAATACTCCTCTTGGTGACACCTGCATGTTTATTGAACCTTATACACTAATAATGTTAATGCATACTTCACTTTATTCCAACTTTATGATCTAGAGATCTCCTAATCGTGAAAAATCATGACTGGATATTACCAATTTCATCTTTTAAGAAGCCTTAGGGAGGGTATGTAATAATGTATTATGTACTTAACCTTCAAATAAAAAAGGGAAATTATTATTATTATTATTATTATTTTTTTTTTATGTCATGATCTGAAGCTATATTTTCACATCCTGTAGGGCTTGTATTTATGGCATTTGGTCCAAGTTACTCTTACTCTCTCATCAGACTGTTGTATGGTCAGAAATGGAGTGATGGAGAAGCATCAACGGCTCTCCGTTATTATTGTGTTTATGTGATTGTTTTGGCAATGAATGGTTAGTAATTTTTTGTTGTTATCCTTATCAATAACTGCCACCTTAGCTATACAGATGTTTGATTTCAGAACAGAAATAAAGACTAGATGTTATGCTGCCCACATTTTTGTTTCATTCTGTATTATTTAGTGATTTTGTTAGCATTCATTAGACTCTAGAAAATAATGCTATAATATAAATCAGAATGGTGAAGTGATAATCCAAGATCATTTCTTGTTAGTAGTATATCAGTATGTTTTATCGTTGTTTCTACTTCAAAAAATATCATTCCTTGGTAACACAGATATCTGACCTTTAGATAACAGAAGCAAAAACTTAGCTTATGTCTTCTGGTGATCATCATGATTATGCATCAATAATATCAAATTGTCAACAATAGATATCAATTGGGTATCTTATCTTATAACTATGCCTTCAGATACTGGCGCCAGAACATTTGATTGTTAGTATTATTATTTTATTTTGCATCAGGAACTTCTGAAGCATTTCTACATGCAGTTGCCACAGAGGACCAAATCAAACGCTCAAATGATTCGTTGCTAATATTTTCATTGATATCAGTTGTTATGAATATTCTGCTAATACAGTCAGCTGGTGCAGTTGGGTTAATTTTGGCAAATTCTTTAAGTATCCTTATACATCATCATCATTTCCGTTTTTGTCTTAGCTTTGTTTTTATTTATGTCGCCTTTTTGGTAGATCAATTTGCATTTGAGGAGCAATTTTTAAGTGAGAACCAAAGTCCTCCAATCTTTCCATGCATCGACATTATACAAAACATTTTCAGACCAACATTTGATAATTTTAACTTCAAAAACTATTTTGAGACAAATAATAGATAATACTTTATGATCAAAGCTACTGTTACTTATTCAAGAGATATGCTTGAATTTAATATAGTTGGTGCAGGGACTGAAAAAAGATTAATACTTTGGCTGTATATTAAAAGTTCTTTATTTTTTAACTGCTAATTTGTTACATTAGTGGTTCAACAAAGTGAAGTATTCTACCATTTGTATTATGTTACAAAAATACTTAGGATTAAGTCAACAATTTGGCCGTCTGCCACTTCTAGGGACATGGAGATTTTGTGAACCTAGACCTGCAACTGGCTGACAGTCTCTCTCTTAAGTAGTGAACATTTCATAGCTAATGTCATGATCGTGACAACAATTTTTAGATCTTGAAGGAATTTTGATTCCAAAACTCTCTAATCAATACGCTTTGAAGTTATTGCTATCTGTTTTCTTGACTGTTGTAAAGATATGATTTTGAGGATTATCTACTCTGGAGTATTTATCAGGAACTATTTCAAGGTATGTTTTAATTTATGTAAATCGTGCATGTTTTGGCTACTGATACCAACTTGATTCTGGATATGTATACTTGTTCTTTCCACAGGATCCTTTCGCGTTTTCTTTTCACAGCTGCTTGCCTTCAGGTTGGACAATTCTGCTGTTTTCAGGGGTAGTCACTCTCATTTCCGAGAGAATTTTTTTGGACCGGGAAAATTTCTGGCCAACCTTCTTGATTCATTTTTCCATTGGGTTCATCTGCTTCTGCATCTCTTCTACTGTAATGTAAGTATATTCCTGTTCTCACAATCATTTGTAAATTTATTATTGCTTCTCAATTCCTATTGGTTCTGTTATTCTTATGCAATAATATACTCACTTTCACAACCTTTGTATTTCATGAATAGCTATCATCGTGAGAAGCCTTTCATCCGCAAAATTATCCGTTTCCGTGACCATTTGGACTGACGAATCGATAACAGCAACAATGCCATTTAGCTATAACAATTCTCAGATTTTACCTCCACACTTTATATTTAGATATGATTATAGCAGAATGACTTGTGAGTTGTGAAGCAACCAGACACTAGAGGATGAGGAAAGTTGAGATACATTTGTTTGTGCTGGGAACACATCAAACCGAGCTTTCGAAACTACGCCCAGTAGAAATCCATTCGTTCAACGACGGTTAAACTAGAAAACAGGTAATTAACAGCATTGTTTTTTGAAATGGAATTAACAGCATATTGATATATCAGTGTACGACAATCCAATTCTTACCAACAAAGAGTTATTTTCTTATTTATATGCTCTCTAGAGGTCGGTAAATGCTCTATTTTTGTCATTTATATTTACATCTATTCAATAGAATCATGTCGTGTGTGCATTTTAAACATAAATTTTTATTTATTTACCAAATGTATGTATATGCTGTCTGTTATTATTAAACGAACTTACATACATAGAATGATAGAATGATCTCTCTCGTGCTCATGAATTTATCTTCAGTTCTTCACAGTTTGTTTAGCAGTACCAGTACATTGTTGAGTGGGCTGGAACATGAAAGCCCAAACCATGAAACTTGTTGTCGATATACTTCCTAAAATACTAATTTCTCATCACAATTTATGTAATAATTCAATTTGAGATCATCTATTTGATATTATCAAGTTAGGAGAAAAACTTTCATAAAAAAATAAGGAGAGAAACATAGGTGGGATGACAGGCACATTGCGTCATGGTGCACTCGTCCATTCACATCACTATCATATGATATCACGTGGTCATCTGATGACACTACACCCATGCCATATGGTATGTTATGTACACAGACAATTTGAGATGGTTGATGGTCATATTCTATAAAAACCATACAAAGAAAGATTATCTCAAGACTTAACCTGGAGTTATCAAGCAAAAAAAATTCAAAACTTATATATATATTTTTTTGTTTATTTTTTTGAAATAGGGGTTTTTACAATTTGGTCCCTATCTAATTTGGAAAAGACATTTTTTTACTTGTTAATTGATTTTTCAACAAATTGGTTCTAATATAATTCAAAATACAACAAATTGGTCTTACGGTTAGTAAAATATTAGGACCAATTTGTTGTATTTTGAATTATATTAAGACCAATTTGTTGTATTTTAGGACCAATTTGTTGTATTTTGAATTATATTATGATCATTTTATTGAAAAATCAATTAGCAAATAAAAAAATGTTTTTTTTTTTTAATTAGATAGGGACCAAATTGTAAAAATCCCTTAGAAATATTACAATAATTCGGGTTTTTAAATGTGGGGGAGCGATTCGAACTCATAACCTTGTGATGTAGATGTGAGAGGTTTAACCATTAGATCATTCTTGTCTTGTCTAATTTCAAAAGATAGTAAACGTTTAAAGAGCCATAATAACAATTATAACGGCATGAGCCACCGGTCCCATTGGCATGACCAAAAGTGCCTTTATTATTTAAACAGCCATAATAACTAACGATTACAATCTTTCAATTCACTAAAAAAAGGAGTATGACTGCTTAGAAACAAATTGGTGTATTTCGCAATCAAATTATTGTTAAAATGCAAAAAATGTAGATACATTTAGTATTCAAATGGGGTTAAATTTGATAAGATAGTTGGTTTAGTGGTATATCTCTTGCACTCGTATATCAAGATTGTGAATTCAATTCGTATCACTTCGTCCAAATCCCAAAAGAATTGTAGTAACTAAAAAAAAAAAGTGGACATAAATGTTGTGATTGGACAGCAAACGGTGGTTGAAAATAGGAGCAAATGACAAAAGAAAACCAACCACGGAAAGCAAAGGAGGGCCAGAAAGGGAAGAATGTGATGATTCATAGGAAGGCCACGGGTGTGGTGTGGTGTTGTGTTGTGTGTGGGTTGTCCTGCAAAATGTCACTCCACAAAACCACCAACCAACAATAACATGACTTGGTAATTATAAGCTTTGAAAGCTTGAGAAACAAAAAGTTTTCAAGGGTAAAAAAAGAGAAAGAAAATGCAAACTTGTGATGATGATTAAGATGTAGACTAGGGTTTTTTTGTTTTTTTGTTTTTTTGTTTTTTAAAGATTTTAGATAGGCATCCAACTAAAAACAATGAGTGTAAAGTGGCTTCCATTTTCTAAAACAAAATGATGACAGTTTTGAGTTTTGTATAATAGATTGGATCCTAATGGATTTTCCATGCATAGAAATCTCTGTCTTTTGCTTCATAGCACAGCAAAGCTTTAACAGCCACAAACACATGTTAAGGTTGTCTGCGTGTGTTCGTGACGACGATCAAGAATACTCTCTAGAGTTTGAATCAAACATTTGTCTACGCGAATTTAGGTTTCACTGGATTATGATAACCGATATGGTTAAGAAAAATAAGAATATGAGAGAATCCTAACCCGTGATAGAGAATTAATCATTGGATGTCAAAAATTAAAGAAATGAAGAAAGTTTATTCAGATAGGATAAAACTTAGGGTACATTTTTAAGGGTTTTGATTTTATTAATTGAACTTTTAAACATTCAAAAGTATTTAATATGTTCAAGAATCTGATGACACAATAATATAAACCGCGTCTTAAAGAAGCACTTGTCAGAAAACAATTGCAGGTTTAAATTTTTGGGAAGAGCTTTTGTACAAAGCATCCCAAAATTATACAAGCCTGTCAGATAAATCAAAAACAACAATGAACTTGATCTTGTCAAAAATTTAGTTACTATTAAATCAAATAATTTATTTGTTTGTTCCACCTAAACTATAATCATATGGCTACAGTGATATTTGTTTATTTACTTTATTAATATGAGTATTAATATGATAATTTAATAATTTATTTCGATATAGGTATAGATCACGGCACCTCTGGTCCATTTAGTGTCAAATTTCAAAAATAAATAAATAAAATAAGCAGGTTTACGAATCCTTGATTGAAAGCATTAATAATCGTAATCATTGCTTAATGTCATCCTGAACATTTTTGTTTAAATTCATAACAAATTAAATCTTGTTACTCTAAGTGTATCTAACTTTTTCTTCTTTTTTCAGTAAATAATAAAACAGATGGAGCCATGTTAATTTGAACATATTCTTTAAACAAATATCAATCTCAAAGTTGTCTTTCAATTACAGCACAAACATATATACTTCATTAAGAAGTTGAAACCAATAATTAGCATCTATATATGTTTAAACTAAAAAAAAAACAAAGAAGATATATATATATATATATAGAGAGAGAGAGAGAGAGAGAGAGAGGCCACTTTAATTTCTAATATAGATAAATTTTGCCAAATATACAATCAAGAAAGAGGAAGATAGTGAGTTTAAATCTCTTTTTTCTTTTGCCTAAAAACTGAATTATAGGGCAAGTTCCCAAAACCAACCCTCTATTCTTCTACTTTTTTAAAATCTTTTTTTTACTTTGGAAGGTCTAAATCATTTGGCTGTCTATTCATTTTTCATCACATAACTCTCTAAAACAAGTGGCTGCAACTTCTGATCATACATGTTCATTTATATTAAAGCATCTTTTTTTCTTTAACAAACACAAATGATAGAACATGCTTGTAATGATGATCATCTGGGACCCCATTTTTTATTTGTTTAAAAAAAAATCTTGATCTTGTTGAAAATCTCTCAGAGATATCTATCTACCAAGAATTAAAGGTTTCAAATATGTGATTATTGTAATAGCTTTGGAGGGTAATCACTTAGATTATCTCTTAAAAAGCTATAATATTTTTTTTATAAGAAAAAAAATTTGATTATAAACAACAAAATTATAGTCGTGCATGTAACTTTTGTTCTTTTGTTGGTCATTAGTCTTCATTGTGATCAAAGACATTGTGACTTTGATAACATATAAGGTTAAACAATATTATTTATATAAGTAAATATATCCAAATTTACAGTTCATTTGCTTGGAATGAAACTTCAATAATTTATGCAATAAATGGATGCTAATTATATAGTAGTAAAAAGAGTAAAATGACTTCACTTATTGAAGACAACAGAGGAATAAAGAGAATGCTACAGCCTAGAATGAAAATGATCCAAATCTTATTGTGATTGTGACTTCAAAATAGTATCCATAACAAGAATCTCTACTTCCTAACAACGACAGAAGCTAAAAAAAAAAAATAAAGATCTGCAAATAATTTAACTTAAAGTTTAGCAAAAATTAGATAATCAAAATGAATGCTGTAATATTAAAGTATGGTAGAGCCATATCATAAATAAAAAAGAAAAGATCAACTCATCAAACGGTGGAGAAACTATCCACGACATCATATTCCTGTATTTTTTTTATTTTTATTTTTGAACTATTACAATATTTTGGAAATAGGGAAAGTGGTATGAATTGAACTCACAACCTCATGGATGTAAGGCCGTGATGGGTTTATTACTAAGTCAACTACATCTTGTAATCCATAGTATTATCTTTAACATTGTGGAAAATACACTCACAAGTCTCAATTCATTGCATGATTTTATAAGGAATTGAGATCCTTCTGTGCTGATCTTTTGTGCTAACCTCAACCGATTTAATTACATATGTGAATGAATCAACAAGACCAAGATTTATTTTTTTCATTTTTTTTTCACTTACTTTAATTTTAAATGTACTAATGTATTATCTTTAATAGTCTTATGTGAAGATTTTTTTTTTATCCTTTTAAATGACACAGAAGATCATGATTTTACTAAGAACTAAGAAGTTGAACTTGGTTTGATTATATTCAAGTAGAATACTTTTCTCAAACTCGTTGAAAAGCATGTGAGAATTGCACTCCCAATTACATTGCACCGAATTTTTCATCAAGCGACATGGAGTTGTAGCGTGTCCTCACGAGCCTAAAAGCGCGTGGAGAAGATCATCATCAATTATTGTAGTTGAGATATTATTAAGTCCAAAGCTTGACTTAAGAGGGAGGTCTCACTCACACTCACATGTCCACTTTCAAAACCCTAATAATTCTGTTCTCCACTAACACATGAAAATTGCTAGTTATGTTAAAAAGCAAAGAAAAAAAGCCTTTTCATGAATATGAGATAGAGAGATAGAGAGATAGAGAGTGACGTTGAAGTCAAACATTTTGAGAGCCAAAGCCAAATTGCATAGTGATTTTTTTTTTTTTTTTTTTTTTGAAGAAAAAATGAAGTTGGTACCACCATCTTTTGATGTAAGCCAATCTTGTTTTTCCAGTATGTTCAATTCTTTCATCATTTCTCTTGTGGAACCCCCTACTCACTCTCTGCTTTTGTTTGTTTTGATTTTCAATTGCACCAATTTTTCGGTCTCGTTTGGCACTATTATTATTACTTACTAGCTAATCTTGTTTGCTTTGCAACCTCTCAATTATATATGTTTTTTAATTTCCATTAATTAATCCTTGAATCATGCATTACATTTAGAGTAACTGTGTATAATTATTTAATTTACAGTTCGGTAGAAGCTTGTTGAAGATGTTAATGCTTATCCAAACTACCACCGTCCAATGAGGTTTGGGGATAAAAAAAAAAAAAACATACATTCGGTATTGTAATATCCCAAATTCGAGTCTCTGCACTGTATGTTGTATTTAAAAAAAGAAAAATCTAACTATATATAAAAATAAAAAAATCTAATTAAACTGATTGTACGCAGGTTCAAATTTTCTTCAAATCCATCAACTTGAGAATTGAGATATTACATTCTATAAGGTTTTTGCTCACAACGAAAATAACTTGTGTTTAATTAGAAAGTTTTCTTATGAAAGGGAAAACTATAAGTTTTTAAATGATTTTTTACTAGTTTTCTTGTCAAAGTGCCAAAACTCAAACAACATAAATAAATAACTACCAAATACTAGTATATGTTCCTTTATTTAGCTTTATTTCAAAATATTGTAAGTATTTTTTACATGATCATCAAGTACCTCTCTCTCTCTCTCTCTCTCTCTCTCTCTCTCTCTCTCTCTCTCTCTCTCTCTCTCATTAATTGGATATAGCATATTGTCCATTTTTGTCCCTATCAATGTCATTACTAGTTATACCTAAGAAAAAACAATGCTTCAACAGTGACACCAAACCATTTTTCTTGTCTCATCAATGGAGACATTTCGAAGAATATTTTTTTCAAAATATTTATGTGATGTACAATTTGTTGTTGATATGCATGCAGGTGCTCCAACTAGCTACAACAGCAAAACTACTCACTGAAAAATCTGCTCGTGTAACACTCAAGTCTGAAGCAAGCATGGGTGATGGGGATTGGGGAACCACAGGTTTTATAAGTGCTCAAAAAAATTTTGTCACTATTTGGGTCGGGTTTTGTAAGAAATGCACCACATTACTAATTCAAGTTTAAAAGGTACCTATTTATGTGACTAGACAAAAATACCCATTTTTTATCACTTTGTGTCGTTTTCAAACCTATAGAGAAAACAGTTGAGAGAGAAAACAATAGAGAGAGAAAGCATCGGCTGCAAGAACATACGTCTGAAAATCTCATGGCGAACTCACCGGAGGTGGCTCTACAGTCCTTTTAACACTTTTTCCAAGCCTTTTGAAACACTCTCCGAGTTTTGAAATTGTAATCCGATCTTTTTTAAGAAATATGAATAAGTTTGTCAATTTTGAATCTCCAAGCCTTTTCACATTGTCTCCGAGCCTTTTCAAACACTGTCCGAGCTTTTTCAACAGTAATCCGAGCTTTTTAATTTTTTATGAATAGGTTTGTTAATTTTGAATCTCCGAGCCTTTTAAAACTGTCTCCGAGCCTTTTCAAACATTGTACAAGCCTTTTAAATATATAGTAATCTGAGTTTTTTTTAAGGAATATGAATAAGTTTGTCAATTTTGAATCTCCGAGCTTTTTAACATTGTCTCCGAGCCTTTTCAAACACTGTCTGAGCCTTTTCAACAGTAATCCGAGCTTTTTAATTTTTTATAAATAGGGTTGTCAATTTTGAATCTCAGAGCCTTTTAACACTGTCTCCGAGCATTTTCAAACACCGTTCGAGCCTTTTCAATAGTAATCTGAGACTTTGTAAATAGTCTTCGAACCTTTTCAATTAGTCTCCGAGCGTTTTTAACCATCAATTTTTTTTTTTTTGTTGTTAATTTTGTATCTCTGAGACTTTGTAAATAGTCTCCGAGCCTTTTAACACTGTCTCCGAGACTTTTTAAATAGTCTCTGAGCCTTTTCAATTAGTCTTTGAGCCTTTTCAATTAGATTCAAAATTCACACAACCAGCTTAAAGTTTACAAAAGACTCAAAGAACAAATGAAAAGGAACTTAATTAGGGTTTTAAATTGAAAAAAAAAAAGCTCCCGAATATGTCTGCGTAGGGACACTAAACTAATTATAAAATGAAGATGCATTGATAATGTTATGATGTTCGACATGAGTTTGTTAAACAGACCTCTATGAAGAAGATGAAATAATAAAATCTTAGAAAACATCAAAGTAAGAGAATGTGTAAAATAAGGACATTTTTAGAAATCACTTACTTTAGTGCTAAACTTAACTTATTAAAGCACTCACTTTGGCACCAAATCAATTCAAAAAGATGATATTTTCCACTGATTCCACATTTTATAATTACCACCAAAGTTTGAACATGATCAGCTCTCTCTACATAACTAAAAATTAAATTATTTTATCCATTTTATTAAAATTGTACCCAAAAAAAAAAAAAAAAAAAAAACCTAATTTGAAAAGAAATAATGACTTAATTAACGAATAATCACTGCGTAACAGACACGATTGAATTTCATTGTTTAAATCTTCAGATTTTTATGAAGATTTGGATTTATTCACTTTCTAGCTATTTCTTCAATTTCATCGCAAAGTTTTTGTTTATTGTACCTGGAAGAACTCAAAAATATCGACCGATCTTTCATTCTCTTGCAAGTTTAATCAGTGAATCATTTAGAATATATATATTTTCCATAAATAGCTAGAACCATATATAAAGGCAAGTTGAAATGTTGAAACACATTCTTATTTATATGTACATTTCGACAAGAATTCACAGTTACACAGGTGACAAAACACACTTTATGTTGTTTTATGGTATTTCACTGCTTATGATATATTTATGTTACCAGAGTTCTTCCACATTGAGATATGATAGCTCCGATTTGTACATGCAAACAAAATCACAATTGACTCTTAAATATTAAATGGGTCAGAGAATGCATGGGCATAACTTTTCTAGTTTTGTATTTTGGGATAAAATTACAACAGTTAATTGTATTATGCATGGCACGACACATTAATGTGACAACTCTCTGCACATGTTGGGTCATCCACCATGAACACGATAAAATACTTAGGACTATCTCAACATATATGCATGTCAGCATGTGACCTAAACGCACAAAACAAAAGCAATATAATTATCCATATTTGTATGTACTTGTTGTACATTTGATTGAATTGATAAAGCAATTGAAGCTTGTTTGGTTGGGCTTTTGAAAAACCTATATTGGTAAAGGATCTACTTACAGTAGATCTATTAGAAATAGAATTTTTGAAAAAAAATATTATAGTTGTTTGATTGGTAGACTTTAAAAAAAATATATATCTATTTGAAGAAGCACCTCTCCATGAGCTTTTGCCTAGTATAAGTTTAAACTCTACTAGCATCTACTCAATTTAAAACAGACAATCTCAAAAACCCAATCAAACAACTCTAAAAAACTCAAATAGATGTTGGTAGACCTTTTGAGGCAGTAGAAAGCTCAACCACTTAATATTTTTATCACTACGTTATATACAGTGCCGGTTATAGGGCAAAGCAAACAAAACATACGCTTAGGGTCTCATTTATTTATAAACTTTAAAGATATTATTAAAAAAATTATTGTCTTAATGATAAAAATATACCAAAGGTTTTTTTGTTATCATTAAAAAACTCTTAAACTTCAACTTTTATTTTACCGTTTAAAAATTATCTATTTCTTTTTTATCTACAACAATACAAATCTACAACTCTCTTTTGTTATAATTTTTTGTTCTGGTCTACAAATTAAAATGATTAGAAGATGATAATTTTAAAAAGTATTATCTTAATCTTGAATTTGTTTTAAAACATGATAGTTGTTCTGATAAAGATAGTATTGATTTACTTTATGAGTTAAAAATCTTAAGAGAGATTAAATACAAACTGCAATTAGAATATTATTTTATTTTATAAAAAAAATTGATTCTTTTCCAAATAAATGTATAGCCTATAGAATATTATTAAAAATACCTGTAACAGTTGCTTCAACTGAAAGAATTTTTTCAAAATTAAAATTAATAAAAACTTATTTAATATCATAAATGGATTAGCTCTTTTATCAATTGAAAAAGAGTTTTTAGAAAATCTTGAAAACAAAAATTTAATTAAAAAATTTATGTCTTAAAAAGCGTGAAAAGTTAATTATTTTTAAAATTTTATTTTTATTTTTATTTTTAATATATATATATATATATATATATATATATATAGGGTCTCTTTTTTTTTCTCCCTTAGGCCATCTCCAACCGGTCTTCAATTTTTTCTTCAATTTAAAGACTGATCTTCATAATTTTACTACTCCAACCCTTCTTCATTTTACAATATTTAAATAATAAAATATTATTATTTTACTTTATAAATAATATTTCAAACCTTTTTTTAATAAATTGTTTTCTCTACGTTATCTTATTAGATAATAATTTACTCACTTTTATTACATCTAAATTTTTTTAATCTTTTTCATAATTTGTCACACCTAACTAAAGATTTCGAATGCGTCGAAATTTATTCATTCGTATTGCCAACGCCATCGAAGTTCATGACAACTACTTTGTTCAACGTAAGGATGATCTTGGCAAACTCGGGTAGACCCGGTGTCAGTTTGGTTCGAACTATCGAACTGAATCGAACCAAACCGAAAAAATCAGAATCGAAACCGAAACGGGACTAGGGAGGTTCCAGTTCCATTTTTCACATAACCGTCCGATTCGAACCGGACTGGAATCGTCCTTTTTAACATTTTATTTTTTTTATAAATAAAATGTAATATTTTGTAATGTAAAAAAAACAATAAAAAAAAAAATTGGAACCTCCTAAGGCCGGTTTCGGTTCCCCTAGAACTGAACCGGAACTGAAACTGGCGTCAAGTCTAAACTTGGGTTGTCTTCGTTGCAAAAAATTACTGCAGTGTTCCTAATGTTAGAATACCTATTAGTTCAATAATAAAAAATTTAAAATATAGTCAATATTATACTTAGTTGAAAGATCTCAACAAAATATTTATAATGGTATAATTTTTATACTAATTACATTTATAAATCAAAAATTATATATGATTAATTGAGTTTAATTAAAAAAGTGAAAAAAAGAGATGGAAAGAGAAAATAATAATATTTTAATCAAACAGTAAAATGAAGATATAATTTTGGATCTTCAATTTTGACGAACCAAAAGCCATACTCATTTTATCATCTTCATTTTGAAGGATGGTTGTAGAGGTGGCAAGGTTCCGGTTCGGTTCCGAACCAGCGGTTTCGGTTCCCGGTTTGGGTGGAACTGGCGGTTCTGAACCGGGCCAATTTTATTTATTTATTTATTTTATAACAAACTATTACATTTTATTTATAAAAAAAAAAAATGTTAGAAAGAACATTGTAGGGTATTGAGCCATGGCCCATAACCCTTGTCCAAGTAATTATGTTTTCAATTCCCTTCTCCTCCTTTTTTTATAGACTAGACATCTCATTCACTTCTCTATTTTTCCAATGTGAGATGTGGGATAAAGAGTAAGAAGTCATTAACTGATTTTTTTTTTTTTGATACATCATTAACTAATTTCATGTATTAATAACCTATTGGAATCTAAAGACCTATTGGAATCATTAACTTTTTTTTGTGAACTATTACAATATTCCATATTGTGGTATAATTCGAATCTAACACAACAATAAATAATTGAAATATTTGTTAAAAATGCATAATATGACTTCTTATCTTTCATCTCACATCCTACATTGGAAAAATAGGGAAGTGAAGGAGATGTTTAACCTATATAAAAAGGAGGAGAAGGGAATGGAACACATAATTGCTTGGACAAGGGTTATGGTCTATGACTCAATACTTTACAATGTCTACTCTAACATTTTATTTTTTTATAAATAAAATGTAATATTTTGTAAAGTAAAAAAAATTATTAAAAAAAAAAAAAAAAAACTGGAACCAAGTGGTTTGAACCGAACCGAAACCTCCGGTTCCAAAAAAATTGGAACCGGAACCGAAAAATCGGTTCCGGTTTCGATTTTTCCGATTCCACGGTTGGAACCGGAACCTTGCCAGGTCTAAATGGTTGGAGTGAATATTTTCTTCATTTTGAAGAAATGAAGGATAGTTGGAGTTGGCCTTAGAGCTTCTCCAACCATTATTCATTTTGAAAAATGAAGACAATATTAGCTCCAACCATTCTTCAAATTGAAGATCAAAAAATGAAGATGGCTTTTGGTTCTTCAAAATTGAAGATCCAAAATTGGATCTTCATTTCACTATTTAAAATATTATTATTTTTTCTTTTCATCACCTTTTTCACTTTTTTAATTAAACTCAATTAATTATATATAATTTTTGGTTTATAAATGTAATTAGTATAAAAATTTTACCATTATAAATATTTTGTTAAGATCTTTCAACCGAGTATAATATTGATTATATTTTAATTATTTTAAAATTTTAAAATTTTTATTATTGAACTAATAGGTATGCTAACATTCAGAACATTGCAGTAATTTGTTGCAACGAAGACAACTTAGTCCAGTTCAAACTGGACAGTTTCGTGAAAAATGGAACCGGAACTAGAACCTCCATGATCCCGGTTCGGTTCTAGTTTCGGTTTTTTCGGTTCAATTTGGTTCGGCAGTTCGAACCAAACCAGCGCTAGGTCTACCCGAGTTTGCAAAGACCATCCGATGTTGAACAAAGTAGTTGTCATGAACTTTGATGGTGTTGACAATACAAATTAATAAACTTCGACGCATTCAAAATCTTTAGTTAGGTGTGAGAAATTATAAAAAAGATTATTAATTTTTAGATATAATAAAAGTAAGTAGATTATTATCTAATAAGATAATGTAGAGAAAACAATTTTATTAAAAAATGTGTGAAATATTATTTATAAAGTAAAATAGTAATATTTTATTATTTAGAGATTGTAAAATGAAGAATGGTTGGAGTAATAAAATTATGAAGATGAAATATTCCAAAAATATTTCATTTTCAATCTTAAAAATTGAAAACCGGTTGGGGGTCTCAAAATATATTGAGCCGTCCCCGGTTATATAAAGTTAAATTAGAAAATAAGATCGTGTTGACTCTACAGAAGCAGATAATTTCATATTCTTTACATTTCCTGAGTTATTATATCTATCCCTAGTAAATCTCGGTTTCATTGTAATAATTCAAAAAGAAACACCGACCAGAAAGACGAGGAAATTATTACAGTGATATTGCACCATCCAGCGGACAAGGAAATTACATCCAAGTATCCAACACCGACCAGAAAGACACCAACATCTATATCCAGTGACATACTTATATACATATATATAGTCAAAAAGATATCTTATATTTTATTAAAGAAAACGATAACATTTCAATTCTAGCTAGCAGCTAGCTAGATAGGTGTCTATGAACAATAAAAGCATAGACAGAAGCTAATCTAGTTTCTAGACAATAATTAAAGATATTTCAGTTCCTACACTTCGGTGCAATTGTTCTAAAATACTATAACAACTATTTACACCGGTAAATTCCGTTCACTTCTTTTGAAATTTAGGATTTAGACAAATTACTCTCAGGTTAGCGATTCAAATTCTGCTATTAGAGAAAACTTAAAAAAAAATACATGGTTCCAAATTAATGGATATTAAAAAAAAAAAAAAAAATTGATCTAATTATGGTAATAAAAAGAGACCCTTCTCCTAAGAGAGATTTATTCTATATATTTTTTTTTTAGAGTAATCGGCACAAATGGCCTCTGGAGTCTACTTGAATTTGTATGTTGTTCTGGAAACCTTTTTTTTTTTTTTTTTTAATATATTTTTTTTAATAACTGCCCATTTATTAAAGAAGACTATAGAGGCCAAATCACAGTTTACAAACCGATGAGTTCAAACAACAGCCAATCCTACAGTTAAAAACCCCAACCTTACAACTTGAAATAAAATGCAACAGCATAACGAACTAAAGAACACACCAGCCACCTAAGACCAAACTTGAACTTTGAAAATAAAGATACAGAGCACAAAACCAGCAAACATCTAACCAACACCTCATTCGAGCCTCTCACCCGACGATTGAGCACCGGATTTTGCCAGACAATCCGCCAATGAATTAGCACTCCTTGGCGTAAACTCAATGGAGAAATTGGATCTTGACAGCACAAACTGTTTGATATCATAAACCAGTTTAACATGCCTTAAATTCCCAAAGCCCTCTCCATTGATCCAAGAAACGGCAAATTTACAATTGCTCCTAATCACAATTTTCATGTCTTCGGATAGCAGACAAGACGAAACCAAAACACAAGCTCTATGGATTGCTAAAAATTGTTTATTGGCACAACCCGACTATAGATGCTCTTTCTGATCGAAGGGGAATAAACCCAACTGTTTGCCAATAAACGATAGTTCGAGAGGTTTAATGCCTACAAAAACAAAGTTTTAGGGACAACATACGAATTCACGTACATTCTAGATAACATTGGTGCCAATTATTCTATTTTTCATAATATTTTAGAAAAGTCTTGTAACATTTTCTAGGAAAACCTGTGAATTTTTTTTGAAAATAACTAGTGTGTGTTTGTATTTACTCCTAATCTCGATAAAAACAACAAACTTTGCAAATTCTAAAAATATAAAAATGGTGGGAAATAGCGATCTTTTTATGTTAAATTTTGATAATATCACTAGTTTAATAAGTTAAGTTTAAATGGCATCAATGAACAAAAATACCTTCATCTATTTTTTTTATTACGTTTATGTCATTTTTAGGTTTTTTTTTTTCTTTTCAAAAACCTCCATTGGTCCTCCATCAACAGAGATAAAAAACCTTCCTTGGAGGTCGAAATAGAGGTCTCGATGACGACGATGACCAAAAAAAAATTGAAAATTTTTGTTTTTGCTCATTAAGTCTTGAAAATTGTAAATATACCTGATAAGTCTCGGAAACTACCTAATAAATATCGGAAACAACTAAATAAGTCTCAAAAATACAAAATAAGTCTCTAAAACACACACACACACACAAAAAGACAAGACTTATTTTAATGAGTATGTTTTAAGGGTATTTTTGTCAGATCTATATTTTATGTGATATTAAAACTTAAGTTATTAAGTTGAGAGCTTCTTCTGGCATTCCAATTTTTTCTTTTTACATTTATTTTCTAAAAACACTTCATTCTCAAAATTTAAATTTTAAAAAATTCTAAAGACACTTCATTTTATTACAAGATTATCCTTTTTATCTTTTTTGAATTAAATTATTAAAAAAAATTATCTCTCATAAATCATTATATTAATTATTACATATTAAATACTATCTTCTAAATTTTTAATTACCATATTAAATTCTCTCTCATCTAATACATATCTCTAATTTTTTTTTTATTCTTTGTCAAACAAGACTAAGGGGTCGTTTGTTTTTTTGTCTGAAGACTGAATAATTCTGAATTTTATTGGACAGTGAATAGTGACTGAAACCCGAATTTGAATGAAATATTTGTTTTTTTTTCCTCATGTCTAAATGCATTGTCAACATGTTTGTTTTTTAAAAATAAAATTGTCTGAAAAGAAGTAATTTTACATTTATATCCATGTTAAACAATTATACATATAATATAGAATAAAAACAATCCAAAAACAATAATTATATATGAACATATATGATCATAATCTTTTTCTTTGATTACAAACAAACTTTATTTTTATGAAAAAACGAAAAGGTTTTTTTTTTTTCAAAAAATAAAATGGGCAGCACGAAAACTCACACAAAATACTCTAAAAAAATAATATATAAATACATCACCCTAATATCATAATAAAGTATGGATATTAAGTACCGATATGAGAAGTGATTATGGTTTTTTTATTTATTTTTAAAGCTATTTAAAATAAGCAATATATTAAAATAAAAATTTCTATACAATATATAATTATGATGAAATTGAAGATATGTTATATATGGAGGATAGTATCGGAAGAAAAGATTTTAGATTGCATTTAATGCAATTTAATAATTTATAATTAAAGGAAAAGTCAGGATTTTTTACTTTTTTATTTTAAGTTGTTTTTTGGTATTTTTAAGTTGTTTGACCACTTAAAAAAGTAAACAAAACAACTTAATAATTATGATTCAAACCCATTAAGTTTTAAGTAGAAAAAACAAAAGACCTCTAACAGTTAAGGGAAAAAAAAAAAAAAAACTTAGGGGTCGTTTGTTTTTTCCACTTATAACTTAATGGATCTGAATCATAATTATTAAGTTGTTTTGTTTGTTTTTTTTTTTAAGTGGTCAAACAACTTAAAAATACCAAAATACAACTTAAAATAAAAAATAAAAAATCCTGACTTTTCACTTAATTGCATTAAATACAATCCAAAATCTTTTCTTCCGATACTATCCTCCATATATAACATATCTCAAATTTCATCATAATTATATATTGTATAAAAATCTTTATTTTAATATATTGTTTATTTTAAATAGTTTTAAAAATAAAAAAGAACCATAATCACTTCTCATATAGGTGTTTAATATCAATATTTTATTATGATATTAGTGTGATGTATTTATATATTATTATTGTTAGAGTGTTTTGTGTGAGTTTTCATGCTGCCCCTTTTATTTTTTGAAAAAAAAAACTTTTATTTTCTTAGTAAAATAAAGTTTGTTTGTAATCGAAAAAGAAGATCATGATCACATGTGTTCATAAAATAATTATTATTTTTGGATTGTTTTTATTCTTTATTATATGTATAATTGTTTAATATGGGTATAGATATAAAATTACTTCTTTTCAAATAATTTTATTTTAAAAAAAACAAACATGTTAATAGTATATTCAAATGTGAGGAAAAAAAAATAAACATGTCATTCAGATTCAGGTTTCAGTCACTATTCAGTCTTCAGTAAAATTCAGGACTATTCAATAATCAGACAAAAAAACAAATGACTCCTTCCTAATAAACTTGATTTTTAGGAACTATATGTATATATATATATATATATATATATATATAAAATAAAAAAAATAAAATAATTAAAATAAAAACTCAAAAAACAAGTACTTTGTTTTTTTTTAAATCGAAATATGAAAATACTTTTTATTACTCTTGTAGGTATATGATTGCCCAGAGAACTTTAATTCTTTCATTAATCTTAGAAGTTCTGAGTTTAATCGAATTTAATTGAAACAATTCAATATTTAATATTTCTTTTTTTTTTTTTTGTTGAAAATTGACATTTTAATATATATATATATATATATATATATTTATATATTGTAAAAAACTAAAATATTCATAAGTTTTTTTTTTTTCTTTAACTATTAATCAGGGAGATTGATGGAGAAAGTATGGAAACATGATTTTTTTTTTTTTTTAATGGAGAAATTAATTAGAAGAGTGTTTAATATGGTAATAACAGATTTAGAAGAGAGAGAGAGAGTTAAATATGTAATATTTAATCTAATAATTTAGGAGAGAGAATATATGTTTTTTAATAATTTTAATTAGTTTGGAGTGTCTTTAAATTTTTTGTCTTATTTAGTAATTTTGATTTAGGTTCAAATTGTCATTAATAAAATAACTTAAATTGGAGTATAAATAGATAATTTGTGGATTGTAGGGAGAAGCTTTCTATTAAATTGGTGATAGTTTTAAAACTCACTTTTTAAAAAGTGTTATTAATTTTCAAACCCAATTCTAAATTGTACTAGGTGATAAAAATATGTCACCAAATCACAATCCTTGTATGATTCTCCTGAAATTGAAAACATGCACAAAAAGTGAAGGAAGTTAAACGAGAAAGAAAAGCAAATGACATGTATAGGAGGTTTCAGGTGCCAAGTGCAGGAATTCTGTATATTTTTCATTCGTGATGTACTATATAGTCTATGATATTACAAAGTGATATTATTATTTTTGGAAAAGCATGCAAATCACTCTATAACACTTGAATGTTACATAACTAATCTATACCGTTACGTTACAGAATCAATCTCAAACGTGAAAATGTGCGAAGATCTGTCATTCAAAACCTACTTGCATGTATCCTTATGCTGAAAACGAAGGGACAAATGCAATAGATAGGGCGCTATAAGATAGCAACAGTTTAGAGCGGAAATTGAGACAAAATCCACGGTCACGCGTGGTGTGGGGGACACATCCATTACCACCATCCCCGTGCCATATACCACCATCATCATCACCGTCAACTCTCATCATCATCGTCGTCATCGTCATCATGATCATCAACCAACATGGTTTGGTGGGGCTTGTCACTCTCGTCGTAGGCATTGGTGCACTTGACCTGACACGTGCCTGACCAGCCAGACCAATTCAAGTATGGCGGTGTACGTACGTATATGTTTTGTATTGTACAATAACAATACTAGACGTCGGCTGTTTTGTTTTAAAAAAATGTTTCTGGTTTGAGCCTTGAGGGAGACAAAAGCGGAGTGGGCCCAGGCAGAGAGGTGGGTCCCGCACCCGCCACCATTTTTTTTTTTATGTTTCCGGTGCCTCCATCAGCTATCATCAGATTTGTGTACCTTGTCGCTCATGTAGACATGTAATGGGTCAATGTACAGTATTCGGTTTTTATGTGTAGCTGTGTAAGATTTGAATACTCAACTCACTGTATCTTATCCTCCACCTGTCTTCGATTTAATCAATGGTTTTGATTAATTCTATTTTTATACATTGAAAACATGAAAATTAATATAAATAATTTATACCATTAACTTACTATATTATATATTTGTCAATAGATTATGAAATCATGAAGTTTAGGAGAATTAAAGTTATGAGAGGATGTAAGTCCGTGTGTCGTCTATCATTCCATTATTCCAGTATATCACTCACGCACCTATACGGCCTATACCGACATTCATCATAATTTTCTATAATAATAATAAAATAAAAATCAAATCAAAAAAATCTAAAAAGTTCTTTTATTTTGCGAGGTAAATCAAACGTAGGTCACACATGAATGAGTTGTTATTTGTTTTCAGTAGGTTTTACATTTAAATACAAGTATTTTATATATAGCAATAACAAGTTCACTCGTTACTTTTTACAAATTTTATTGTTTTCTTAAATATATATGTATATATATATTATTTTTAAAAGTCATAACTTCTTTAAATATTTGACACGTTAATCATCTAAGAAGATTTATTGATATATAAAGTGGTGTATGAACTTAAATTTGATGGTGAATTTCAAAATATAGTCTTTAAAATAAGTAATGAACACTTAGAATAGAAGTTTTAAGACAAATTTAAACCACTAAAGTTGATTAATTTACATTATTTAATTGATACATTTAATTTCAACTGTGGAAAAAAAGTTTGTAATAATAAAAAATTATCACATGATGTGAGGGCATCTCCAATGCTATT
This sequence comes from Acer negundo, assembly GCA_035582765.1. Lineage (NCBI taxonomy): Eukaryota > Viridiplantae > Streptophyta > Magnoliopsida > Sapindales > Sapindaceae > Acer > Acer negundo. The sequence continues at coordinate 9,416,532 of CM069241.1, read as the reverse complement.
ATGCATTTGGAGAAAATGAAGTACCACATAGGATAAATATTAAAAAAGTTAGAAAAACTCTCATCAATTCTATTATCTAAGTTAAATATGGAGATAATGTGGCAAAAAAAAAAAAAATAGAGAATATGAAGTTGGTTTTCTAATTCTAGAAACTCTCCTAGAAATGCTGACTAGGATTTCTAACTATTTCCATTAATAAGATTAAAGCTCATTTAATTGTAAAATAAAAAAGGAGAGATAGTTGAATAATTGTTTTATTATGATTGATCATAAAATAGATGAATATTTGACTTTAGATAATTGCATTGGAGATGTGAATATACATTTATCTAATTTTTATTTTCAAAAGTGAGTCCATAATGAATAGAAATGCTGATTTGGTACTATTTAGAAACTCAAAAATGCATATTTGCATTGAAAATGCTTTAAAGTTGGTATAATGTTATACAGGTTCCAATTGTATCATCTTTACTTGAACATCGAATTAATTATAATAAATTATAAAAGAGTAGTGTTATTGACAACCCATTAATGATCTAATAATGCCCCAGTTTTTAAAATTCAAAAATTCATTTGATTTATTTCTTAAACTGCCCTTTTTAATTATCTTCCAAACTTAACTAACCCTATAAATGCTCTCAAAATATTTATAAATAAATTAATAATAAATAAATAAAAATAAAAATAAAAAATAAACTGCTTTCTCTCACGCACACACATCTAGCACCCCTCAATCTCAATTTTTTTTCCCTTCATTTTGTTCATTACAATATGATCAAATTAAATTCTAATAAAACCCCATGTTCATCAATAATGTGTTTATTTGAAGAAGAAAAAAAAAAGTTTTTTTTTAATGCTTTAAACCCTAATTGTATTTGCTTATTTTATTGCATACAACTTATTATTATTATTATTATTATTATTTTGAAGGGAAATTTCATTAAAAGAAACTAGGCATTACAATCATTCCTAATAATCGACTCAAGGCAAAAAGGACAAGACTCCTACCATAAGAAATCATCAAAGGGAAGAAAAGCCATCTTAGCCAAGACATGAGCAACCTCATTGGCATTTCTATGAACAAAAGAAATAGAAAACTCAAATTGACTCATTAAAGCCACAATATCACTAATGACACCACCAACATCAGCAAAGAGGCCAGAACCGGAGTTAATCATATCTACAACACCCTTAGAGTCGCTCTTCAGAACAACAGGCATCATACCCTTGTTCGTTGGCCCATTAAAATTGCAACAACTTCCATCACTGAGAGATCATAACACACATCAATCTTTTGCACAACAGAAAACAAAACCTTCCCATCAAAATCCATTATAACAGCACAAACACCAACCAAGTTATCAACCTTCCTAATCGCAGCATCAATATTAATCTTGAAGACCCCTTCATTAGGCTTACACCATTTCACATTACCAACAGTCATAATCCTGGAATTTGATCAGAGTTCAATCAAATTAGCCTTCCTAAACTCCACAATATACTCAGTGGCCCAAGCCATAATATCCTCATTTCTGGGAAGAGGATAATGGTGGCAAGGTTCCGGTTCCGGTTCCACCGGAACCTGGAATCGAAACCGAAACCGGCATAGACCGGTTTCGGTTTCTGTTTCAGAGGAACCGGCGGTTTTGAACCGGAATTTTTATTTTATTTTATTTTATTTTTTTTTTTTACAAAAAAATAACATTTAATTTATAATTAAAAAAAATATGTTAAAAAGGACATTGTGAAGTATTGGGCCGTGACCCATAACACGTGTCCAAGTAACTAAGTAAGTATATTTTCCTTTGCATTCTTCTCCTTTTTATATAAGTTAGGCATCTTAACACATTTCTTATTTATCCGATGTGGGATGTGGGATTTTCTTATATTCCTTTCTATTTTAGATTTCTACTTGTGATTTTCTTCTCTTATTACATAATTGTGACAAGCTATGAATTGAAAGTGAGCTTTTGGATTAAAAAACATGTTTTTGTTCTTGTACATAGATGGTTTTTCATTCAAGCACTTTCAATTGATAACTGACGATGTCCAACTAACAAATCTATGTCCAAACAGAAATTGATCGATATCCAACTAACAAATCTATAATTGACGAAGCATGCAAAAATTTCAAAGCTAATGGGCATGAAAAACAATTGATAGGAGTTCCAAATAGAAATCAAAGTGCAATCTGAACATAATATTATAATTAAAAGAAACAAATTGATACTAGAGAGAAAGAAATTGAATGTAAAAAAGATAAATAAATGTAACAATAGAAGTTATATATATATATATATATATATATAAATAAATATAAATTCACAAATTAACATAAGCTATATATGTCTAACCTCTCATTGTCATTTCCAGCATCACGAGTTGCTGAAACTAAACTCTTTGTATATCTTATCTCTTTGCGGGAAAGCGGCTGAGCGTATTGGATCTTCAACACTCTGAAAGTCTTCTGCTTTTGATTTTAAACAAATTATTTATTCTCCGGCAAAGGATAGTTTTCTATATCATATATTAGATATTGTATGTAATAAGAGAAGAAAATCCTAACTAGAATAGAAAGTATAAGAAAATCACAACTAAAATAGACCTAACCTATATAAAAATGAGGAGAATGTAAAAAATAATAATATACTTGTACAAGAGTTATGGACCATGGTTCAATACTCTTCAATGTTATTTCTCTTTTAAACATTTTATTTTTATAAATAAAGTGTTATTTTTTTAATTTAAAAAAAAAAAAAAAAAAAACTTGGAACCGCCGGTTCCAATCCGGTTCAAACCAGCCGGTTTCGAAAAAAATGGAACCGGAACCGGCCTTCTCCGGTATCGGTTACGGTTACGGTTACGGTTACGGTTACGGTTCCTGAATTGGAATCGATTTTTCGGTTCCGATTCTGGTTTTTTCGGTTCCGGTTCTACCCCGGTTCCACGGTTCGAACCGGAACCTTGCCAGGTCTAGAAGAGGAGAGTTATGAATAAACTAATTACGCAAATGCCACACCCGCCACAACACAACACAAAATAACTCAATTTCATCCTGCCGTAAAATCCTGCTACAGTAGGCAAGCAGATCTTGAATCTACATATCATCTCTCCAAAATAACCCCTTCAACAGATGGCAAGACCTGCGAGTGTTTTTAATGTTGTTGCAGCCCCATAAAGTATGGATCCAAGTCTCTTTATCCTTGTGGCAAACGGGACTTAGCTCCTTTACCTGCATCCCCCTGTTTGCCAAATTCCCCATCGTTGAAAGCCAATTGTGGCAAGCTCTCCAGGTAAAAATCTTCACTTTTTGAGGGATCTTAAGTTTCCAAAAAGACTTCCACCACTTAGCAACATTAGATACAACAGGGATATCCCGAGAGCGAAGTAATTTCCCCAATTTATACCCACTTCTCACAGTATACCACCCAGATTTTTCAAAGTGTCATAGAAGTGAATCATTCAAATTGGTGACACCTAATGGTAAGCTAAAAATGGCATCGGCCTTTTCCGACATGAAGGACTTATAGATCAGCTGAGTGTTCCATTTACCAGACTCAAAAAATAATATTCAAACAAGAGCAGCATCTCCTAGTACCTTTAGAGATTGGACTTTGAACAAGTATTGCTGTGGTAACCACTAATCAGAGTAGATAGATAGAGAAGAAAGAGCACCAACTCTCCACCTTGAGCCAGCCAATAATAGCTCCCGAACCAAATAAGACTTCTTCAAACATACGATCCTTTGTTACAAATACCATCATGTAGAAAGCTAGAAGTAAGGAAATATCTTCTTTTAAGAACCTTCGCAACCGGCGAGTTAGGATTAGTAACAAGTCACTAGCAATATTTAGCCAACATAGCCTAGTTGAAGAGAACAATGTCATGAAAACCCAACCCACCTTGAGACTTGCTATCGCATAATCTGTCCCAAGAACATCAGTGCATTTTCTTAGCTGTATCCGAACTACCTCACCAAAATCTGTTGCAAACACGGTGAACCAAAATTTGTTACAAACATGGTGAATATCCTTAACAAGGTTCATCGGGAGACGAAAAAGGTTCATGGCATAAGTGGGGATAGAGTGGACCACCGCTTTCAGTAACACCTATTTCCCATCAACTAAAAAAATACGACTCTGTCAACCCTGAACTCTTTTCCAAATTCTCTCTTTAATATTGTTGAATAGATGACATTTGTTTCTACTTGCAAAGCTCGGCAAACCTTGATATATCTCATGGCATTTGACAAGACCCACACCCACAACACAAGCCAACTGAGAGCCCGCTTGTTGAGAGACAGACCCACTAACACATAACGTCGACTTACCATAATTAATTACCTGACTAGATGCATCCGTATAGGTATCCTGAATTTCCTTAATTTTCGTACAATCTCTAATAGTTGCTCTAGCAAAGAGCAAACTATCATCTGCAAAAAAACAAATGTGATATAAACGACCATGTACTCCCACATCTATACCTTGAAATCTCACCCGAGGCGACAACTTTATTAATGATACAAGACAAGGCCTTAGCACAAATCAAAAACAAATATGGGGATAGAGGATCCCCTTAGCGAAGACCCCTCGAAGGTTTTACATTGCCACAAAATTCACCATTAATCAAAAAGGAGAAATTGACAGAAGATACACATCACATAATCTTGTCAGTCCAAACCTAAAAAAAAATCCACTTTTTAACATCGTAGCTGAAAGGAATCCCCATTCCATCTTGTCATATGCTTTTGACATGTCAAGTTTTAAAGCAATCGAACCCTTCTTTCGTATCCTAGTTCTGAGGCCATGGATACATTCAAACTCAATAACTGTATTATCTGAGATCAATTTACCAGGCACAAAAGCACTTTTGGACTTAGGTTTAGACCAGTACAAGGCGAAATCTGTTAGCCAACGTCTTCGCAACAATTTTGTAAGAAACGTTGCAGAGGCTAATTAGGTGAAACTCCGACATACAATTTGCCTGTAGACTCTTAGGAATTAGAGTAACCAAGGTTCTGTTAACCACCTCCAAAGAATCCCCCTCATTTAAACATCGAAGGCAAGCAGCCGTAATCGTTCCACCAATTGAATCCCTAAAGTGTTGGTAAAATAAAGCCGGCATACCAACAAGACCTAGAGCCTTAGTAGGGAACATTTCGAAAATAACCTTTTTCACTTTCGCATCCGAAAAAAGAGAATCCAAGAAATCCCTTCTCTGATGCGATTACTTGCACGGGACAACATCAATGACGTTATCCCATTGAAAATCGAAAGGTTGGGAAGAGTAAAATATCTCAGTGAAATAATTCACCACACAGCTTTGTATCTCTGCTTGGCTGGCACATAGATCACCATTATTGTCAATTAGGCTCGTTATTTTATTCTTAGCACGGCGAGTTGTTGATTTCGAGTGAAAATACTTGGTGTTCTGATCCCCCTCTAAGCTAATCTCCTCTAGAACGTTGGTTCCAATAGCATTCCTCCACTTTTAACAACCTCTCAAGCTGATTTTCAATTCGTTTAACCGTTTTCCAAGACTCCAGACTTGAGTCATTAGAAGCCTCTGATAGTTCCTTTTTTTTCCTCTCAATATCCTTCCTTAAATTTTTCCGTTTCTCCTTATTCCATCTAGATAAATTCGTAGCGCATTTCTGGGTTCGAGTTGCTACCTGAACCATATCACAACGCACATTCTCACCACCCTAATTGTCACACAATAAATTACGGCAATCAACCTCAGTAGCCCAAGCATCTTCAAAGTGAAACCTCTTAGCAATATTTGGACGTCTCTTACCAACCATACCATCCTCATCCATAATATTAACTAACAAAGCTCTATGGTCAGAAGATCAAAACTCCAGGTTTGCAACCTTCGAATGCAAAAACAAATCACCCATAGAATAGCAACAAACACTCATATCTAATCTTTCCATAATCAATAAATTATCTCGTCTATTTGTCCACGTGAAACAAGGTCCCGAGAAGCCTAAATCACCCAGCTCACACTCATCCAAAACCTTCCAAAAGTCATCCATAAGATGTTATGGATGTGGCAGGCCCTCCATTTTCTCATACTCAACAATAATTTCATTAAAATCACCAAAGCACAACCATGGAAAGGAAGACATATCTTTTAATCTTCGAAGTAAAGTCCAACTATGTTGCTTTGATCAGGTTCCGAGTTGCCGTAGAAGCCAGTTAATCTTCACATCTTAGAGTTATGAGAAACAACTCTTACATCAATATGAAATCTTGAGTAGGACACCAAATCAATACTAACCCTCTCAATCCAGAACATACACATTCCACCACTTATACCAACTTTATCCACTACCAATTTACCAAAGAACCCCAGCCGAACTTATAGCAACTCCATCTAATGATTAGATATTTTTTCCATTAGAAATAATACATCTGGATTGAAGCTATTTTTCAAATCCGAAAGCACACAGAACACCAGTCAATTCCCTAAACCATGAGCGTTTCAAGCCACATAATTCATTATGTTCAACGAGCCAAGGATTGTTGGCCGGTCGATAAAATACTTGAACCAAATGTCAGAGAATCATTCTTGGGTCTCTTATTCTCATCTGTGAAACTGCCGACAATCAACTCTTCCTTTCTCTTCCCACAAGCAAGCTCCTGGTTTGATTTCACCTCCCCAATAGAGATGATTCTAGTAGCTTTCTTCCATTTATTGACTCTCTTGATATTACTACCACTTTCCTTCCTTCCCTCTGCACATGTCCCTGTTGGCTCCATGCATTCCTCTACAATGGATGTCTTTGTCATTTCCTCAACCACCACCTCAATCATACCAGATAAAGTAAGCCCGGTTCACCACACCTGTGCTTTTAGTATTTTGAGGCCCAGTAAGGTCCTCTGACCCATTAGAAATCTTAATGAAATTTATTGGACCCAAAAACAAACACAGGCTTAGGATTCAGCCCATTATCATTTGAGTCTAACAAATCCTCATCCACCTCATCAGTCGATCTTTCCTTCCTAATCACGACACCATCTTTCCCACTCTCTGAGATTTCTCTCTCACTTATCAATTTGTCACCAGAATTACTCCTAACGTGTCCATCCAAATCACGATTCGAATTTGAATTCCCCCTATCATGCTCACCTGACTTATCTGTTTGAGTACATTCTAAAAATCGCTAACAGAGCTCCTCCTTCGCACCGGGTGGTTAACCACCGCAATACCTTTCCCCTTCGGATTATCCCCAATACCATTAGGTCGCTGGTTGAACCTCTTAACCGCCTCCACGATATGGCTTGGTCTCATGTGTCCTTCTGAATTATGATGCGAATTCCAATCGCGATTCCCCATCGATTTAGATGGGGTAGCAGCTCATAACCACGCACCATATTGCAAGTCTTTACTATTAATAGGTAGTTGGTTATCTCCTTTCGGACAATCACAAACTGTGTTATCCAGCATACCACACCGGAAACAGAAACTCGGTAGTCGTTCATATTGGACAGACATAACAGTCTCTTCTCAATCTCTTAACACATCAACACATAGAAATCGTCACAATGGTTTAGAAATCTCAATAGCCACCTACACCCTTATAAACTTCTTTAGGAAATCTCTTGTTGGTCTTGTATCCACTTCCTGTACATCCTCAATGATACCACCCAGAAAATAAGCAATCTCTTTCGTCATACATAAAATTGGTAAGTTGGAAATCTGCACCCAAAACTCAACCCTACCAAATATTAACCCCTTAATAGCACCCTTCCTTATAGGCTCTTCAATGACAATGAGTGAATTGTCAAAGCTCCACGGGCCACCAGCGATGACTTTCCAGCGATCATCCAGTAGTTGAAAGTGAAAGGTGAAAATATTACTCGTGATCACTTCGATTTCAACGCCCCCATTAACTTCCAGATTCTCGAAATCAAGGATCTGAAAGCGTCTCTATTCACTAAATCTAGTGACAAAATCTTACTAGCCAAGCATAAAGCCATCTTTTGTGCACCACCTATCTTTAACCCTTCATATAGCGTATGAACCGGTTCCTCCCTTTCCTTTAGAGACAATGAAGCACATAGCTTCTCAATTTCCTTCGACCTCATCTCAAAGGCTAAACACAGAAACACAGCACCATTACCCACAATTTGCAACCAAACTCAAAACTCGCTCCTCTATCGGCGACACCCACTTTACTCTCACACTAGGTTTTCAGAGAAAACATCACGGAGAGACTTTGAAACTAATTTACTTGCATACAACTTATATTATTGAAGAAACTGATACCATCATGAATTTCAAAGAAATCATTATTTAAAAGTAAGTTTAAAGTTACTTGTATTATTATTATTATTTTCATTGTCACTAAGGTTTTTTTTTTTTTTTTTTTTTTTTTATTATTTTTTTTTTATCTCTAATGAACATAATATAATCAAACAAATTATTTATTTATTTATTTATTTTATCTTCCACGTATGATAAACAACATGAATGAAAAAAAAAATTACAGTGAAGGGGTGTTGGATAAGAGTAAAGAAATGGAGGAAATAAGTACATAACTTTATATATATATATATAGAGAGAGAGAGGAGGTTTTTTTTTTTTTTTTAAATATATAGAGATCATTTATGGGGTGAGTTAATTTTGGAAGATAAATAAAAAAGGGTAGATTTGGAAATATATCAAATAAATTTTTGAATTTTAAAAACTAAGGTATTATTAGATCATTAGTGGGTTGTCAATAGCACCACTCATTATTTGAGAGCTTCTTTTGACAATCCAATTTTTTCTTTTTACACTTCTTTTCTAAAAACACTTAATTCTCAAAATTTAAATTTTAAAAAATTCTAAAGACACTTCATTTTATTACAAAATTATCCTTTTTATTTTGAATTAAATTATTAAAAAAATAAATTATCTCTCCTAAATCATTAGATTAATTATTACATATTAAATACTTTTTTCTAAATTTTTAATTATCATATTAAACTCTTTTTCCTCCAAATACATATCTCTAATTTTCCATCTCCATTATTTCTTAAGCAAGACTAACAGTTAAAGAAAAAAAAAAAACTTACTACTAAGCTTGATTTTAACCATATGTATGTATATACTAAAAAAAAAATATTGTTACTTTTGTAGGTATGTGATTAGCTAGAGAACTTTAATTCTTTCATTAGTCTTAGAAATTCTAAATTTAATCGAATCTAGTATTTTTTTTTTTTTTTTGGAAAATTTACTTTTAATATTTATAAATAAATAAATATATATATTGTTAGCAAAAAACTAAAATATTCATAAGTTTTTTTTTTCTTTAACTATTAATCAGAGATTGATCGAGAAAGATGGAAATATGATTTTTTTTTCTTCTGAAAAATGGAGAGAGATTAATTAGGAGAAAGTGTTTAATATGATAATAACAAATTTAAGAGAAAGAGTTTAATACATAATATTTAATCTAATGATTTAGGAGAGAGAATTTTTTTATTTATAATTTAATTAGTTTAGGAGAAGAACTTTGGTGCATCTGATGCACTATGCATCTCCCACCCTGATATTGCCACGTCAACAAAATTAAAAGATTTTGCTGACATGGCAACATCTGTGTGGAGGATGCATAGTGCATCCCGTTGCACCCAAGATTCAGTCTTAGTTTAGACTATCTTTAATTTTTTTTGTCTTATTTAGTAATTTAATTTAGGTTAAAATTGTCATTAATAAAAAAAATTAAATTGGAGTGTGAATAGATAATTTATGGATTGTTAGTAGAAGTACTCTTAAACTTGTCACTTAATATGTCAATTTTGTCCCTACTAATATTTGCAACTTAGTCGTAACTCAGCTGGTAGATTGACGAATTTAGGACTTTGGTAAACGACTCACAAGTCAGCGATTCGAATTCTAACAATGGCGTAAACTTTAAAAAAAATACATGATTGCATATTAATAGATATTGTAAAAATAATAATAATAATAATTTTATGAGAAATTTAATTTCTTAAAAAAATAGAAATTTAATTTCATTAATTAAACAAGAAAATTTAAAAGAAAAAGAAATGGAAGAGTAGTGGACCAACCCTGCCCATGCTTTCAAGTTCAAACTTCAAAGACATCAAGCATGCGCTGGAGAGAAACATGCATGAAAAAAGCAGTCAGTCACTCAGTCTACAGAAGATCAACACAATTCCCAAAATGCCCTCAAGAATCAACAAGACATATACGGACATTTCTCTCCTCAGACTGAAAAACACTTTAATTCTGTTTTCTCTATTATTATTATTATTATTATTATTTTCAAAATCCAACTTTTTTTTTATTCTCTGCTCTCTTTATTTAATTAAATTTATAATTAACTCAAAAATTAATTATTATTTTTTCAAAATGTTTTACATTCTGTTGAAAATTGAAATCGAAAATGATACTTCTTTCTGTCGAATACAGACTACACACTACAGAGAATGTGAAAAAGATTTTGCATGTAGTTCTCGATATCCGAAACTGTCTTTTTCGATTTAAAATTTATTTAATTATTTATTATTACTTTTTTTAAGGATTATCTTCAGAGTAACAGACTGACCTGTTGTCTTATTCTTATACGTGGCTTCTGCACAACCGTAGGATTGTGATCAGGTGGCTAGTTTTATTCGGTTCATCAAAGAGACAAAATTAGACTTTTATTCTCTTATATTAAAAATAAAAAATAATAACAGTCCAATGATTAAAATATAAACAAATATTAGCCCATTAAAGCACACCCTAATACCCTGTAATATTAAACTATATTATATTTATATTTTATAGGAACATTTTCTAGGATTCCAATTTCGGATTTTTATTGTAGTCTATTATTAAAAAAAATATATATATATTACAATTAATGTGTATGTGAGAGGCTTACCAAGGGATGACAAAAATTCCCGACATGCTACCTAACTCGCGGATACCAGCTCCAATGGGGTGAGTTTGGAGTTATTCAAACTGATATCTAGTTGGGTCATGATCAAATTTTTTGACCTGATCAGGTAACCGAGTCTGGGAATGAGTCAAATCATTATACCCTTACTCTCTTCGTTTGACCCGGTATTTATATAATTATTTTTTAAAATATTAAAACATAAAAGAAAAAAAACAAAACCTTTATCTCTCAATCTGTTTGCATAATTGTATTTTATATTTAAATTTAAGGTTTAATGAACTTAAATGTTGTATTATATTAAATTTAAATTTATGTATGATTTTTTAAGCACATTAAACTTTAAGTTTCAATCTTTATTTTTAGTTTATACTTAAATTTAATTATATGTTTGAATTTAAATATATTTATTAATTTGAAGTGTATTTTTTAAAATTGAATTAATGTTAAAATTTAAGTTAATTTCCTAAAATTCAATTATATGGTAAATTTAAATATTTAGCGACTTGAGCATTTTTAATTTATATAACGAGTCGGTTCGGGTTGGTATGGATTATTGGATCACCTTGCCTCAAATGAATTTGAGTATAGGGCAGAAATCGAAATCCAGATCGAGTATAGAGCACATCACCTTAACCAAATTTCAAGTACAAGGCATGTTAGTCTAACCCCGATCCAATCCGTTGACATCCCTAGCCAATAACCATACTCAATCGAAATGAAATTGGTCTAGTGTTATACCTCTCACCTTTATACTTATAGATTTGGGTTCCTAATTTTATTATTTTTTCCTTCAAAAAAAATTGTAATATTTTTAAAAAAACTAAAACAAAGCCAATTACACATTTACACCCTCCCCTCTTTAATATTACTCACTTAAAAAAAAAAAAAATTTTAAATAAAAATAGGATCAATAGTAGATGGGAAAACATGTTAGATAGAAGTATGCAGAATTAAATAATAAAATTAGATGATTGTGTTTGAATATTTAAAGTTTATCTAGAGAAATATTTTTAATAGCATTAATGATGTAAAGTAAATAAATGGTCATCATGGGGTCATAACTTTACTCAAGTCAAACTAGACAGAAAAAAACAAACTTAAAATTTAGTATATTCTTCCTGGTGAATTGACATTAATGACCAGATTACTAAAAGTACTTGTCGCAGGAATTTCAAATAAATATCTGTCAACCACACCATGGACCGCCAATAAATTAAGGGATATTTTGGTCTTTTCCTTGTCAACTTCAAAACACCCGCGGCAACTTGTTGAAGACTTTCTTTTTTTTAAGGGTTAATTGCAATAACATACCCTGAGTTTTACCATTAAGGTTTAATATTCAACAAATTATATTAATTGCTGCAGCCCCCAAACGGTTAGTCAAACTCCGTTAGAGACAACGGTTGACTGAAATTTTAAGGGTAAAATCATCATTGTCCACAGAAATAGAATAAAAACAAAGGAAAAAAAAAATCAGATGGAGCTTCAATCTGGTCGATGGAGCAAACCTCCATATCTGATCTAGTTGAGCAAATCACTCATTCGATGGAGAGGTTGAAGACGTAAGATCAGAAGAAGACGCGTTCGTCCAGAGGGAAACAGAAGAGTCAGAACCACCGGGTGCTACGAATCTCATCAGTGGCGGTGGTGGAGAGGTGGATACCCAGGAAATGACGGTTGAGATCAACCTAATTGCGAGCTCTAGAAGGTCGGGATCGGGCCAAGCGAGATCCGGCGACTTCAACGGAGAACGACGAGCAACAGATATGCTCCTCCACCGGCTTCACGAGCAGATCTGGTGCAGTTCACATTCACATTCGAAGTGATTTTTTTTGTTGGAGTTTTAGATCTTTTTTCATGTCTTTCTTTTGAAGATCTTTTTCGATTTTCATTTTTTTTTTTTCTTCTGGATTGTGGTGAATCCCACCAAACGGAGGAATTTGTTTTTGAAGATTTTCTGGGTTGTGATTAATAATCTCAACTTCAACTTCCACTTTATCTCAACTTTATGTGTCTTAAAAATCCATCTAATCATCTCCATAATTCTTTGTTTAAACTGGTGTATCTTGGTTTTATCCCCAAATCCACATAAATAAAATTTACTTTCCATTTTTAGTTTTACAAAAACAAATAAATTAAAAAGTGCCATTCTTCAAAATAAAATCTCAACCCAGTAATTATCATCCATGGCTTCTTTTTTGTTTGAAAAAAAAGTTTTATTTTTTTGGATTAATTATTGAGTTGATAAAGATTGATTGTGGATTGATGAATTTATTTATACAAAGATAAAGTTTTGAAGGAATGATTAGGTGATGAAGTTAAAGAAGAGATGTTTGGGAGATGAAGTTGGGGTGATTCTTGGATGAAGAAGAAGAAGAAGTTGGGTGATGAAGATGGTTTTTAAAATCTAGGAAATTAGTGTTTGGGAAGTAAGAAAATGAAAAGAAGTAAAGAATATGTGATGAAGATGGTTTTTAAAATCTGGGAAATTGGTGATTGGGAAGTGAGAAACTGAAAAGAAGTAAAGAATATAGAAAGAAGAGGGAGAGAGTGAGATAGAGGTGGCCATGGTTTCGGTTAAACAGACGGTTTTGCCCGCGGTTTAACTGAAACCGTACTTCCAAAAACCGTCCCGAAACCGAAACCGAAACCGAAACCGGCGGTTTCAAAACCGGTTGAACTAGTTACGGTTTCGGTTTGGGTACTTCCAAAAACCGCCAAAAACCGGCGGTTAAACCGCCGGTTTTTTAAAAAAAAAATTTAAAAAAATTAAAAAAAACATCGACTAATCAGAAGCTGCCACGTGGCACTTTTTTTGAATTTTTTTTTTTGAAAAACCGAAACCGAATCCAAAACCGTAGGTTTTTAAACCGAAACCGTAAAACCGCCGGTTAGAAACTGTGTACCAAACCGGTTTTTTGGTTACGGTTTCGGTTTTGGGTGGCCACGGAACTGAAATCGTCGGTTTCAAACCGAAACCGAACCGTGGCCACCACTAGAGTGAGAGTTTGGAAAAAACAAAAATTTGCAGATCGTTTATGTTGATTTTATTTTATTTTATTTTATATTTTATTTCTTCAATTTCAAGAGTTTATTATAATTTTACTTATTATTTTTATTATTTCATAGTTTAATGATTATCTTCAAAGTAAATGGTGATTAAGACTTTTCAAACAAAGTATAAGGGTATTTTTAACTTTTTGCACCCAAATGTTAGTCAACCGTTAAATGAGATGTAAGTCAACTGTGAATAAGGGGGTCTGCTGCAATTAAAGCCATTAGTTGAATATTAAACTTTTTTGACAAAACTCAGGGTAAGTTATTGCAATTAACCCTTTTTTTAATTAGTTATTATTATTATTATATATATAGAGTGCATAATAAACTCACCATCTACTCATAAATTGACACATTATTAATTAGGATTTTGACGTGGGATTTCTAGCATTACTTATATATATTTGTTGATATAACATAATACAATTATAGGATAAGCACATCACCTTTTAGCACACCCCTCAATCCAAATGGAGTTTGAATCCCACCATCTGTATTTATAAATATATATGTGGAGTTTCTTTTCTTACGTTATGGGAGTAGATATCCCCCATTATTTTGAACTGCATATGTGGCGTTTGTTCTCAACATGCCCCAGTCTTATGAGAATAGATATCTCTCGTTAATTATGAAAATAGATTTTTAAATCGCACATGTAGCATTTGATTTTGGTAAGTCTCGACAAATTCATGATACTTGTCATACTTATATATATATAAAGCATCATACGGTGATAATTTTTTAAAATAAGATCTATAGATTATTATTATTTTAAATTTGATACCAAACAAGTGAGGTGAAAACTCCTCAAACATATTTGTAAAATATATGCGGTGGAACTCGAACCCCGTAGTACTAACGTTGAACAAGTGATGCACCTCATGAACTAAGGCCTTCTTTTTTTTATTTATTTTATTTATTTTTGTCTTAAATCTGAACATATCTAAACTTTTGAAAAGCGTATGCAATCTAAATTTGGGTAACATGTTTGTTCTTTTATTTATGAGATCTGAAGATCAATATTTGAAAACTAATCAAAAGACACTAATACCCTTAACAGTACGTTATTAATTTGATATATTTGTATTTAAAATGAATTTAATGAAGTTATTATTAAAATACAAAATTAAAATAAAGTAAGAAAATAAAATTATGTGGAGCAAAATTTGTAATAAACAAATTAATTTTTTTGAAAATAAAATAAACCGGAGTTCTTCTCATACTATTGTCTCCAAATTCCAACTTCAAAGTAAAAAAATATTATTTTTTTATCTAATTAAAATAAAAACAAAAAACAAAAGACTTGGAGACGAATCTCCAAATTCAACACAAAAAGGAGGAGACCATCAGCCTCATCCAACTTCAAAGAGGAGGTCGACGGTCTTTTCTGTCATTAAGGGGGAGATTACCTTGAGGTCACAACCTCCTCCAACATAAAGGAAGAGATCGATGATCTCCTTTGTCATCAAAGAGGAGGTTGCCAACCTCCTCCAACATCAAGGAGAGAGGTTGGCGACCTTTATCTCAATCGTTCTTTCTTAAATTTTTTAAAAATAAATTATTTTGTAATATTGTGAAGATGTCGAAGGTATTTTTGGATAAAAAATGAGTTAAAATTTGTTAGTATTTTCGGACTACAGATTTAAGCCAAGATTTATAACTTATTAGATTTCAGACCTTTTGACAGTATTACAAACTTAAGATCTGAAAAGAAAACAAACAAAAATACAAAACGTCTTATAGAGTCTTTTAACGCTGCAGACAAAAAAAAACCCCTAAGTGGGAATGTGCACAGAAGTCTAGATTATTATTATTTTGATGGAAGATTTCTAGAATATTAAATACAATGTTTTATATTGTTAATTTATTCTCATTAGTAAAAGCTTTGAATTAAGAAAGCTACACGGTCCATACATGTGTATTATAAATTATCGGGATTGCGAGCCATCTGATCTTCGAATTTTGGTATAATGATTGATTGGGGAGAGGGAAATGTGTGAAACAAGATGAAAAAAGTCATCAAATCAAATGGTGATGATCACCAATCAAACTGTTTCTTTTTTCCTTTAAATAAATAAATGGTCCCAAGATCTTCCTATTATAGTATTCTTATTTCTTCATCAATGATTTTGTAGAGAAAATAGACGAATGTTTGTTTATTTAGATATCTATCTAGTAAACACACATAAGTAATGCCCCATGAATGGATTTGTGGTCCATACAATCAATATCACATCACTCAGTCTCGACCCTCTAAATTGGAAATAATTAAGGGTGGAATTTTTGTCATTATTTAATTTGAATAATGTTATACAATTTTAGAATTTAATTTAAATAATACGGTAAATGATCTATTTTTTCGTATCGGTTTATGATATGACAAATGATACAGTAATAACAAATCAGTTACCATATCATTTGGAATAACTTTTGAGTTAATTTTTTTGGATTATATAACATTATTGTATTAATATATGAAGTGATATAAATCGATTAGAATTGTAAGTCTTTTACACAATTAATGAAATGAATCACAATTGGGTTGATAAGCAAATTTTTACACCACATTGGCACCCTGGATTTAGTGGATTAAGGTCAGGATTTTAACACGATAAAACTAAATGAACAAATTGATACAAACATAGAAATATAACAATAATTGTGAAAGCAATATGAAGTTGGTTCGATGGTATATTTGGATTCGATTCATGTTTCCTTCTCGAAATCCCATATTAAGAATCTAAAACTTAAATAAAATGATTCATATATAATCTTTCAACATCAATGCACATCACCCGGAAAATAAATTACAACTTCTTAATCTTTCATATGTAATTGTAACAGTCCATACCCACCAAGTAGATATTGTTTATTTTAAGCTTCACACACACGTTCTTCTACTCTGGATCATCATGAGCTTCCTGCAAATGTTATTTACCCATGATCTAAAATGTGTCTATTTAGTAAGGAAAAACCAGATTTATATACAAACAATGGAACACACTCGTTAAAAAATATAGAAAGACATATAATATACAAATTATAAGGCTTGTATCCAAATTTGTACTTAAAAAAAAAAAAAAAAAAAAAACTAGAATGACATATAACATTTTCCAAAATTAAGAACATGAGTCTAAAAAAATAAATAAAGGAGAAGAAAACAGAATATTTAAACAAAAATTTTGGAATATGGTGGGAAATTGAAATGACTTTCTTGGATCCTGTGAGGGACATTTCCACTGTTTCCCATATTTAATCAATTTGTTAGCCAAAGATAAAGGAAACAAGGAATGATGAAAAGTGGAAGGAAAAAAAAAAAAAAAAAGGAAAAAAGAAATCCAAGAAACCCAAAAGTATTAGATGGAGAGCAGACAAAGGTAAAATATTTAGATGAGAGAGAAAAAGAAAGAAAATCCAAAAAAAAAAGAAAAAGAACAGTAGCACAGTATGAGTTGAAGCCATATATTATTATTATACAAACAAGTGAAAGAAAAATGAAGAACTAGAAGTGAAAGAAGTGGCAGTAGTATTTACTCACCTTTTTTTTATTTTCCATCTTCATGCTGCTGCCCACCAAGAAAATCCACCGATGAATTGCAAAAATTCAAAAGAGAGAAAAAAAGAAGAAAGAAATCAATGATGATCATGATGAAACACCCTGAGAAACCAGCACTCCAAAAAAGCAATTCTCTCCGTAATAATCAAAACCTCCATTCCCTTAAATATACCTCTGTCAACACCACCACACAGCTCTCATTCTCAACCATAATCTTCCTCAAAAATTAAACCATGAAAAAACCTCATTATTCTTCTTCTTCTTCTTCTTCTTCTTCTTTTCTTTTCTCATTCTCTTTGTTGTTGTTGTTGTTCAAAGCTCCTCTGGTTTTCTCCTCTGATGTCACCAAAAACTCTCAATTTCCTCTCCAACTAATCTCTCTTCTCGCCATTAAATCTTCTCTCAAAGGCCCTCATGATCCATTCCATGACTGGGACCCAACACCTTCACTTTCAAAGCCTGATTTTCAAGACCCTGTTTGGTGTTCTTGGTCAGGAATCAAATGTGACTCCAAAACAGCTCAGGTGACTTCGCTTGATCTCTCTCGGAGGAGTCTCTCCGGTTCCATTCCAGCTGAGATCAGCTACTTGTCGAGCTTAACCCACTTGAATTTGAGTGAAAATGCTCTCGATGGACCTCTCCAACCAGCCATCTTCGAGCTAACAGAGCTGAGAATCGTCGATATCAACCACAACTCGTTCAATTCAACTTTCCCACCTGGTATTTCAAACCTCAAGTTCTTGAGAGTCTTCAATGCGTATAGTAACAGCTTTACGGGTTCTCCACCGCAAGAATTTGTCAAGCTACGGTTTCTGGAGGAGCTCAACCTCGGTGGAAGCTACTTCGACGGTGAAATTCCAGTGGAATATGGAAGTTTTCCGAGACTCAGGTTTCTAGACTTGGCAGGAAATTCATTTCAAGGACCACTACCACCACAATTAGGATTGTTGACTCATATCGAGCGAATCGAAATTGGTTACAACAATTTCCAAGGCAGAGTACCAGTTGAATATGGTTCGCTTTCGAATCTCAAGTACTTAGACATCTCCAATTGCAATCTCTCCGGTACTCTCACACCGGAACTCGGTAATCTGACGAAACTCGAGACTCTGTTGCTGTTCAAGAACCGTTTCACCGGCGAAATCCCGGTGAGTTTCACAAACTTGGAAGCCATAACGGCACTCGATTTGTCCGATAATCAACTATCCGGAACAATCCCGAAAGGTATAGGTTCCTTGAAATGGCTGACGAGATTGAGTCTGATGAAAAATGAAATTACCGGCGATGTACCTGCCGAAATCGCCGATTTACCGGAATTGAACACTTTGCTTTTGTGGAACAATGCACTTACCGGGATTCTTCCACAAAATCTCGGGTCTAACGGCAAGTTGTTACACGTTGACGTCTCTTCAAACTCGCTCACTGGTCCAATCCCGCCAACTCTTTGTAACGGTAACAGATTGTTCAAACTCATTCTCTTCTCCAACAATTTCACGAACGAGCTTCCGAGAAGTCTAACAAATTGCACCTCTCTATCGAGACTGAGAATCCAAAACAACCAACTCAACGGATCCATTCCCTACGGTTTCGGTCTTCTACTAAACTTATCGTACATGGAGATGGGAAGCAACAACTTCAGCGGTGAAATTCCTCGCGATCTCGGCAATGCACCGAGGCTCGAGTTCTTGAACATCTCTGGAAACTCGTTTAGGACTGCTTTGCCGAGTAATATCTGGAACGCGCCTAATTTGAAGATTTTATCGGCGCATTCGAGCAAAATTATCGGCCAAATTCCGGATTTTATCGGATGCAAAAGTATTTACAAGATCGAATTGCATGATAACTTGCTTAGTGGCAGCATTCCTTGGGATATCGGCCACTGTGAAAAGCTTCTTCTATTGAACTTGAGCAGGAATTCGCTCACCGGAATTATTCCTTGGGAGATTTCGGCGTTACCGTCGATTACAGATGTCGATCTCTCTCACAATTTTCTCACCGGTACAATCCCTTCAAGTTTCGAAAACTGTAGCACGTTAGAGAGCTTTAACGTGTCTTATAACTTGTTAACGGGACCGATTCCGGCTTCCGGTACGATATTTCCGAATCTTCATCCGTCCTCATTTTCCGGCAACGAAGGCCTTTGTGGGAGGATCTTGACGAAGGCTTGTCCTGCTGACAGTCTCGCCTCCGGCGACGTCGAGTTGCGCAACCGCCAGCAGCAGCCGAAGAAGACGGCCGGAGCAATTGTCTGGATCATGGCCGCAGCCTTCGGCATCGGCTTGTTCGTTCTCGTCGCCGGGACACGGTGCTTCCACGCGAATTACAGCCGTAACTTCGACAGAGACCGGGAAATCGGGCCGTGGAAACTAACGGCGTTCCAGAGGTTGAATTTCACGGCGGATGACGTGCTGGAGTGCCTATCGATGACTGATAAGATACTAGGGATGGGGTCCACAGGGACAGTGTACAAAGCGGAAATGCCAGGTGGCGAGATCATAGCGGTTAAGAAGCTATGGGGAAAGCACAAGGAGAATATCCGACGGAGGAGAGGGGTTCTTGCTGAGGTGGATGTTTTAGGAAACGTGAGGCACCGAAACATTGTGAGATTGTTAGGTTGCTGCAGCAACAGAGAGTGTACAATGCTGCTCTACGAGTACATGCCAAACGGAAACCTCGACGATTTATTGCATGGCAAGAACAAGGGAGACAACTTGATCGCCGATTGGGTTACGAGGTACAAGATAGCACTCGGGGTAGCTCAAGGGATTTGCTATCTTCACCATGACTGTGACCCTGTCATCGTTCACCGTGATCTGAAGCCTAGTAATATACTATTGGACGGTGAGATGGAGGCCAGAGTAGCAGATTTCGGGGTTGCTAAGCTGATCCAGAGTGACGAGTCCATGTCTGTCATTGCCGGATCCTACGGCTACATTGCACCAGGTACGTACGTACGTACGTACGATTTACGAAACGTTTAGTTTGAAGACTTTATTTATTTTTTTTAGTTTAGTTCATTCTGTTGGCTGACGCAATCCTTGCTATATTGCGCCCTTTAATAACTGAATTGAGAAATGTGTTTGTTTGTTTGTTTGTGCATTAACTGAATAGTTTTCATCTTAGTTAGTGGATCGTAATTATTAGCTATCCATTTGTCGTTTAGTTAAAATTGGACTATCAATCGTATCAATTTCATTCTTTTGTATGATCATCACAGTATTAGATTTGACATTTGATTTAACCTGATTTTTTATTTAATTTATTCTTATTCTTATCCATAATAAAATTTAATTTAATTTAATTAATTAATTACAAATTTTATAATGACACACAGTTATCTTATTTGGGCGGCTCATTTCGGCTTCAAAAGCATACCATATCTCCCTTTTTCTTTATTGACATTTCAATTAATTGGTTTTATAAAATTTATAGATTCATTTGTGTAATTTTCCCCAAATCACGAATTATTTATAATCATTAAAATAAAAATAAAAAAACACTTTGGTTTCTTTTAGTGGTGTGCTATTTTTGTAACAGTTTGAGAGTTCATGGTGGTGTGGTGGTGGACTATTACGCGTGATTGGAGTCCCTTTTCCTTTAAGCTTTTTCTTTATTCAAGTGGTTTTTGTTTTTGCTTGGTCCACCCTATGATATAATGGACCCTCACTAAGTATATGTTTCGACATTGACCATGATTATGTCCATTGACTTTATTTATGATGTTCCTGGTTGTATTGAATCACTGATTAATTAACCTTTTTTATTTTTCTTCCAGAATATGCTTATACATTGCAAGTTGACGAGAAGAGTGATATTTACAGCTTTGGGGTGGTGTTGATGGAGATTATTTGCGGTAAGCGGTCGGTGGATTCGGAATTTGGGGACGGAAACAGCATTGTGGATTGGGTGAGGTCTAAGATCAAGAATAAAGAAGGTGTTGGTGACATTTTGGACAAGAATGCTGGGGCATCTTGTGCATCCGTTAGGGAGGAAATGATGCAAATGCTTAGAATTGCATTGCTGTGCACTAGTCGGAACCCGGCCGACCGACCCTCTATGAGAGACGTCGTGCTGATGCTTCAAGAAGCTAAGCCGAAGAGGAAATTGCCCGGAAGTATAATCAATAGTGGCAGTGGTGTTGGTGATGTGGTGATAGATATCGATGAGAAGAATGATATATCGGTCCAAAAAACCACAGTGGAATGTTAATAAGATTAATTTTACTGGTTTTTTTTTTTTTTTTTTTTTTTTTTTTGTGGTAATTTTCTGGGGGTGGGGATTGGTATAGGAGATCAAGTTTTTTTTTTTTTTTTTTCAATGGAATTTCCAAGTGTTATTTCACTCTCTCATGTTAAATTGTTTTTGACTTGGTTATTGAGGTTTATAAATTATAATGTGTTAGTGGTGTGATACTGTGATTAATTAACTGGTGTGGAATTTCAAATGAAATAATTGACCAAAATGGAGAAGATCTGCAATATGAAAACGCCCAATTAATTTTCAAAGAGTGGGAAAAAAAAAAACAAAATAGTAAAGCACACTAAATTAAAAGTGAAGGTCACACTAGGCATTTGGTTCAACTATATTAGATTCTAATCATCAATAAACTAAACGTCTTAACCATCAGGGGTGTTGCTCAACTTGCAGATCGACGAACTTGGGAGTTAGGTAGTAGATAAGAGTAAACTAAACTTTCAAATCAAAGGCTCAAATCCTACCAATGACAACAATTTCAAAAAAAAATACATGTAGATATCTAGATAGATAGATAACGTTAAAAAAATAAAAAATAATAATAATAATAAACCAAAATAAGGGAGATTTGCAAACACCATCATCCCTAATGTTAGATTATTTTTAAAAATAATTCTCTAATTTCGAATTTATATAAAAATAATAATAAAAAAAATAAATAAATAAATAAAACCCTTGATTGATTTTTTTTTTTTAATTGATATTCTTAATTCTTAATTTTATATTTTCTTATTATCATTTCAATTTTAACTTTTTTTCTTCTTTCGGTTACCAATATCTCAATTTACAAAGAATGATCTAGTTTTTATATTAGTATAATGGGAGATCGATTTTATTACACATATATATCAATAATTATATTGGACTCACTAAGAACTCAATCAGACGTTGTCAAGCTGAATGGAAGTCATTTATCATCAAACCACTTAAAAAAAAAAAAATCTAACTATGATATATCAAATTATACAAGTCATTATTATAAAGTTGTGATTGTATAGTATACAATCACATTTCTACTGTATATAGAAATATAAATATTTAAGTTAATGTGCAATTATAATTAGGATTTAAAAAATCTAGCTATGATATATTAACCATATAAGTTATTATTACAATGTTGTGATTGTAGAGTACACAATCACATTTCTACCGTATATAGAAATATAAATATCTAAGTTAATCTGTAATTATAATTAAGATTTAAAAAATCTAAATGTGATATATCAAATCATAAAAGTCATTATTACAGAGCTGTGATTGTATACAATCATGCTTATGGTACACTATATACCAGAACAACAAGTTGTACAAAATAGACCAATCAAAAATGTTTGTATATTAGTAAATAAAAATGAATAGTACGTTAACAAATCATTATGTATACTTATTTAATAAGTGCAAAACATTTCCCACCGTAAACTTATTTTAAGTTGTTGGATTCTTAACATGATAAATAATTATTTAAAAAAAAAAAAAAAAAAAAAGACATTGTCTTAAATCACTACTATATGATCAATTATCACCTTCGGATCATTTCCTAAAAAAAAAAAAAACAACATTAACATACTTTTTAATAAATGATATTAACTTCTATTGGTAGTATAAATTCATTGTTAATTTCACTCATTTCAACTCAGAAAGCAAATAGATTTCCTATGATGTGAACTTTTTTTTTTTCTTTTATAATTCTTTTCGTACCAATAGAAAAATGATAAAATGATAATCAGAGAAAGCTCATCTTTCTCAAATAAACCTTTTAACAGAACAAGCAACACACAAATGGTTCAGTAACTTACCAAATTTGTTACAGGTAATTCTCTATTCCTCTTCCCTTTCTCCCATATAAATTTTATGTTTATATAACTTTAATTGTATATGAGTTTTAATTTTATTTTTACTCTATCGCACGGTCTAAAAGAAATAATTAACAGAGATTTGATTTAAAGAGATAGTAAAAGTGTGTGCTTATATTTTTTGTGTTATTGACAATAAATTGCTATATATGAGATCCAACTTTAGTTATTTTTTTTAAAATTAAGTTGTTGGGATTTTTATTTTCGATCTCTAAAATTTTCAATTTATGTCAAATCAAAGAATTAAGAGTTATGATTATTCAAAGTTTATTGGAAAAACACTCATGCAGGCATAAGAGTCGTTCTTGGTCATCAATGTTGGTGGTTGTTGCGCAATTTCAAATGGATCATGACTTGAACCAGTTGAACATTGCACTATCACAAGCCCTAGCTACATCTAACCAGAGATATGTGACTGGTTCCATTGTATTATCACAAGTCCAAGCTACACTTGACAAAAGATATTTGATTTCGGAGACGTATTTTTAAAGGAGTATCTACCAATGTGACTTACAAATTTTATACATTTAACAAAATTATTAATAATAATTATGGATAATTATTTATATTAATTCATTTTGTACTTCATGTTCAATAACACTAAATGCGTTGATTTTTTATCCTTAATAAATCTTTCTATCATTTAGAGGTCATATTTCTTTGTAAATATGTACCTTTTTTTTAATATACAAAAGTATATATGTATTCAACTAGATTCTGCCATGTGTCAACTCATTAATATTTACAAAAATTATATCATATAATAAATAAAATAGTATATCATTAAAATAGCTTATCATATATATATATATATATATATATATCATAATTTTAATCATATCAAATAACATATTCATATTATAACATAGTTTCTTTCAAAAAAAATAAAAAAAATAAAAAAAATAAACTGTCATGCATCCTTTCATTAATATTATATAAAAAATCATTTATCGTACTATAAAAATAGCTTATAATATATTCATATATCGTAATTTAAATCATGTTATATATCATATTCATATAATTATATGGCTTCTCTATAAAATAAGCCGTCATATATCCCTTTATTAATGCTTACAAAAATCATCAAATATTATATAAAATAGTTTATAATAATAATACATCATATTATGAAAACAGCTTACCATTTATTATATCATATTCATATTATTATATCATATGATTATATATATATATATATATATATATATATATATAATATAATAATATAAAAGTAGCTTTTTTCAACCGGTATGATATAAAATAACTTCTTTCTACTAGAAGCCACAATAAGTCCCCTCATTAATGCTTACAAAAATCATATTACATATTATATAATTATATAAAATAGCTTATAATAATAATTCATCATATATTATGAAAATAGCTTATCATATATTACATTTACTCATATATCCTATTCATATAATTATATCACATAAATATATATAATATAAAAATAGCTTCTTTCACCCTAAATCTGTCATGTGTCCCTATTAATGCTTACAAAAATCATATCACATATTATATAGATTAACTTATAATAAGAACATCTTCGATGTAAATATGTTGCACTCAATTTTTTTTCCAAATGCATATTTACATTGGAGATGCTCTAATATTCATATATTATAATCAAAAGAGAAGAAGAGAGGGGTGGCGAGAGGAAATAGAAAGAAAGAGAATTAGGGAAATTAAGACCTTTTAATAATTTTTAATTAGGGGTTTTTACAATTTGGTCTCAATTTAATTGGAAAACATCATTGTTTTACTCCTTTATTCAAATTTCATTAATTTGGTCCTTATATAATTGATAAATTTTGAATTAAGGAGTAAAAAAGTGATGTTTCCCAATTAAGTTGAGACTAACTTGGGACCAAATTGTAAAAACCCCTTATTATTATATGTTATATGATTTTTTTTTTTTAATAAATAATATCATTTATTTAGTAATAATAATAATAATAATAATAATAATAATAAATATTTGAAAATCATGGTTATTTAGTCAAAACTATTCCAATTCTATCCCATTAGTCAGTATGTGTGTTTTGGGGTTGTAGTTTATAACGTAACACATATGGCAGAGGTTTATAACATATATTAATAACCAATTGCTTTAAATATGGAAATTTTCAGATTTGAAGAGATCTAGTAAATTAAAATAAAATAAAATTATATTTCCAAATTTTCATATTGAATCTTCACCGTCCATTATAATTATAATTATTTATTAGAATATATATATGATTATTATTAATAGTATCATTTAATGCGTATGTTGATGACTTTGTGAACTTTAGAAGTTTAGACTATTATATAGATATCATAAATTGGAAATATAAGATTATTATATATGTATATTTAATAAATATTATTAGTATCGTATGTTATGCTGTATAATTAGATATATTAGAATATGGAAAAAATTCTTTAAAAAAATTCTTAAGAACTCCATGAGAACGCAAGAGAAAGAAAAGACCATGGTCTGTTTATGTCTTGGAGGAAAAGGAACTCCACTGAAGACTGGCTATCTAAATGTGCAATAGGAATCTTGGAGGATTTTTCTTCTGTATCTAGTGTCAACATAAGGCTGTCTAGTAAGGATTTCTCCTTCTCATCTTCTTACTTGGGAGGTAAGAGTATTTTATGGAGCTTTGAATCTAAAGTTGAGAAGGATGGATTCATCAAGAATATGTTTTTTTGGGGGGATTGCTTCTCTTCGATGTCTAGCTGGTCGTACCATTAGGCTCCCAAAGGCAAGCTGGTGTGGATCATAGCTCATGGAGTGCCGATGAATTGCTGGGAGGATGCCTTCTTTTTGAAGCTTAGAAGATAGATTGGGGATCCTTTATAGGTCGATGAAGAAACTTCTTTAAGGAAAAGGCTAGATAGAGGCAAGTTCTTAGCTCTCGTTCCTAATGACTATTCAAGCTTCTTCAGAATCAAAGTATCAATGGACAACTTGTCTTTCATAGTGGAGATGGAGGTTGACCCTAAACCAGTTTCTCAATCTTGGTTGGCATATTTTATGGGTTTGAAGAACACTTTTATTAACCCAGCTCCGCGTTCAACGACGAAGGTTTTTGAGAAATCCGGTTATGCTTCCTCCGATAGAGAGGTTTGAGAAGGAAATGATAGGGATGGTGGAGCCGTCATGTGTCAATCTCATATTGCAGCTAGAGTAGATAAAGGCTACCCTACATTTCAGTGTTTTCAAAGAAAAGGATATTGAAAAAAGGTTAAGGGTGGCTCTGATGTTAGAGGTCTTCTTCAAAAGGCTATTGCTTTTCAAAATTCAAAAGAGGTAATTGGGAGGATGGAAAGACAACATGCCAACTTGGCTTCAGATAAGGAAACGAGCTCTTTTTCTTCAGATTCGGACATTATAGAGTTATGGAAGGGTGAGTGCTCTTCCAAGAATAGAGCAATGTGGCTGGGGAAGTTTGGGCCTGTTGACGAGAGTCTGG
This sequence comes from Acer negundo, assembly GCA_035582765.1. Classification (NCBI taxonomy): domain Eukaryota; kingdom Viridiplantae; phylum Streptophyta; class Magnoliopsida; order Sapindales; family Sapindaceae; genus Acer; species Acer negundo. The sequence goes on along the minus strand of CM069241.1, from coordinate 9,389,439 downwards.
GTCTGTCTTTAGATTTTGAGAGCCCAAAAGCTATGGTGTCTAATAGGGATATAGACAATGGGGATATGGGCAATGTTGTTAGCCCACACGCTAAGATGCCTAAGATGGATACTGGTAATGTTGTTCTTAATAAGACCATGGGCTTAGTGGTGGATCAGACCTTCTCTTTTTTGAAGGAGAGTCATGTGGGGGTTATATTAGATGACAAAACTTCATCTTCTCCCATTGAGAACAAAGACAGTATGAAGGATAACTCTCCAGAAATGCTCATTCCAATCTGATTTCAAGCAAATCCCAAAAACGCCCAGAAAAAAGGCGTAAAGAAATGCTTATCCAAATGCCACAATATGCAAACCAGAAATTCAAAGGTTAGTAAGGCCAAGAATTAGAATTCTGAGTTAAATTCCAATGAGGTTTGGAACTTGGAGGATGAAGTCGCGAAGGTTCTGAAAAAATGTTTGACCTTTGGTCTCAACTTCAATGGGAAAAAGAAGGAGTTGTTAGACATTATCGCTAAGAGGAACGAGGTGAACGATAATAGGTTCCGAGATTTGGTGAGAAGGTTGGTGTTAAAAAACAAGGCTACTGGGTGATTTTGTGTCGTTTTGGTGTTGGGGTCAGCTTTAGTTTAAAGTTTGTTGTGTGGTGTGGCTTTTGTGCATTGGGTTTGTTGCTGATAAAGTTCTGGCTTCCTACTGCTGTGTGGTTTATCTTTGTGTTTTGATGTGTTTCCTTATCACTCTGTTTTTCAGCTCGTGTTTTAGGTTGGGTTTCTTGTTGCTTTTGTTCTGCTTGTGTGTTTGGTGGGTATGTGGTATCTTGGGTCAGCTTGTAGCTTTTTGTTATGCAATGTTGCCTTCTTGGCTTTTATAAATAAAATTATTGTTCAAATATATATATATATCTATATAGTTTCATTTATTGTATACCATGTGTCGCGACCACAACAAAAGTAACTATTTTTTATGTTATATGAAAAAAAAAATTAAAAAATTAAAAAAAAAATAGTATCATTTAATATAGACATATCTAATAATTAGGGGTTTTTACAATTTGGTCCCAACTTAATTGGGAAACATCACTTTTTTACTTTTTAATTCAAATTTCATCAATTTGGTCCTTATATAATTGAAAATCAATTAAATTAGTTCTACCGTTAGTCAAAGTGATGGTTTTGACTAACGGTAGGACTAATTTGATTGATCTTCAATTATATAAAGACTAAATTGATGAAATTTGAATTAAGAAGTAAAAAAATGATGTTTTCCAATTAAGTTGGGACCAAATTGTAAGAACCCCTATTAACTATACCATGTTGGTTTTGACTAACGGTAGAACTAATTTAATTGATCTTCAATTATATAAAGACCAAATTGATGAAATTTGAATTAAGAAGTAAAAAAGTGATGTTTCCCAATTAAGTTGGGACCAAATTGTAAAAACCCCTATTAACTATACCATGTTGAGTTAAAAGTATACCTTTACTTACGTAATAGAATATTCCATTTTATTAATGGAATAATAATGACATGGGGTATAATAACAATTGATTTTAATTACATGGTGTAAAATAGTCAATATTGAAACAAAATGATGCAAAATGACATATACCTCAAAAGTTAGGGCGGAAAACATTAATATCCCTATATTACAATACTGTATGATGCTTTTAATAAAAATCATATCATATAGCTTATGAGTAATGTTAGATGTCCTTATTTTTTTTCCAAATTCTGTTCCAAATAATGTGATACGTGAAGTGTCAGTATTTTATAAATCATTAGATTATGTGATGATTAATGTGATATTGACACCTCATATATACTATATCATTTGGAACAGAATTTGATAAAAAAAATTGAGACATCAAGCATTATTCATAGCTTATTCCCACCTGTCAAGTGTGTCCTTTTATATTTGGCTTTTGCTTTTCTCAATATGAACTATAATATCATATACCCGTATGCCTTTTCAATTCTTTTCGATAGTTATTTTTTATATAACTGATATAGCAAACAAGCAAATGTCAAACAATATCATTTACTCGTATGCCTTCTCAATTCTTTTCGATAGTTATTTTTTATATAACTGATATAGCAAACAAATAAATGTCAAACACAAGTATTTTACATTTGTAGAGTGATAGACCTATGAATACAAGTGTAAACACAGGTATTTTTATAGTCGTGAAATCTTTTATCAATTATTTAACTATACGGTACAATAATGTTTGTAACAAAGTTTGTATATCATACGAGTTGACATACTAATATTTAATAATTAAAGCATGCATGGCTTCAAATTTTTATATCTTGTAATTCTAATATTTCTCTTTACAAAATAAACATTATATCTTCGATTTGATTTTGATTGTACAAAGTTTATTGGTTAAGTGACCTTAACTTTCTCTTGACTCTTTTGATTGTACACTTTTCTATTCGTAAAAGATTTACTCGTAGTAAATATATTAGTAATAGAGTTTTAAAAAAAATAGAATTAAGTTATTTGGTTGGTAGACTTTTTTTTTTTTAATTATTTTTTTATTATTTATTTATTTTTATTTTTTATTTTTAAGGTCTATTTAGAGAAGCTCCTCTTCATGAGTTTTTATCTGGTAGAAGTTTAAACTCTACTAGTATCTACCGAATTTAAAATAGACAATCTCAAAAGACCAATCAAACAATTCTAAAAAAACTCAATCAACTATAAAAAACTCAAATAGAGGTTTATAGAGTTTTTGATGTAGTAGAAAGCGTAACAAAACAAGCACTTAGTCTTTCAAACTTGGTCAAGGCTTGAATCCTTTTTGGACCCATGTTGGGCCTGACCATACTTTTATTTTGGAATGACGATATTTGTACCCCTCTAAAATCATATGTGCATCCCAAATTTATATATTTTTAAAATTTCAATATTACCTTTAAATTAAATTATTAATATTTTAGTTAAAACAGATAATATTATTTATAACTATTTTACTGTTTTGAATAATTAACTAACTCAACCAAATTAAAAAAGGAAAAATAGTAACGAAAAAAAATCCAACACCAATACTAAACACAAAGAAAATATTGATTAGAAGTTAGAATGAATTCTCTATCTCTCGTTCTAATCTCAGGGGCGATTTATAATATTTCACTGTTTTCTCAATAAAATGGTGTTCTTTAATGTCTAATTTTTTTAGACAATAGAACGGTAAATAGGAAAAAAAAAAATCGAAATCATCCTTGACAGTCCGCTTGGACTAACTCCCTCGCACAATCTAGAAAATCTTCCATCTAAAAGCTGTCTTCATCACTGGACAGTGCGTCCTCTATCCAATATCGGAAAAAATGGAAGAGGCAGCTGCCAAAAAAAAAAGGTGATATTTGATAATAATTTTAGCAATTTGTTTGTGTAATAATAATAGTGTAAAATCTCATTTGTTTCTATGAGTTTAGTGGTCTCGAACTCGATGCTATGAATTTAATTATATATATATTTGATTTAAAATATTTTATAACTTAACTTTTAAATATTAAAAATGGTATATTTGATAATGTGTGAGGTGTGCTTACAAAATTTTATCTTTAAAATTTTTTTAAGGGGTGTTAATACGAAAAGGAGTGTACATACAGTTTTCCAAAGGTGTAAATATCGTCACTCTTTATTTTAATATCAGCAAATTGCTTGGTTACTTATTTATTTCTAAAACCGAGCCTTAATATTTGTTGTGATATTTTTTTGACTGATATTGATGATAGTAATGGTGATAGATATTGATGAGAAAAATGATACATCAGTCTAAAAGACCAAGAATGTTAATAAGATTAATTTTACGGGTTATTTATTTATTTTTTATTTTTTATTTTTGTTGGTAATTTTCTGAGGGCAAGGATTGGTATAGGAGATGGAGTTTTTTTATTTTTTTTTATATTTTTTATTTTTTATATTTTTTAATGGAATTTCCAAGTGCTATTTCACTCTCTCATGTTAAATTGGTTTTGACTTGGTTATTGAGGTTTATACTTTTTAATGTGTTAGTGGTGTGATTAATTAATTGGTGTGGAATTTCAAATGAAATAACCAAAATATATGGAGAAGATCTGCGATATGAAAAGGCCCAATTAATTTTCAAAGAGTGAAAATAATAATAATAATAATAATACTAAACATCTCACCTAAAATTCCAACTTTTCAACCCAACACATGTGGCATGTGATGTGTCAAATTGTGAGTGGATAAACATTAATGATGATTTATTTCACCTACCATATGTATCCACTCATCATTTAACATTTCAAGTACTACATGTGTTGGGATGAAAAATATTAGATTTTAGATTGGATATGTAGTATTACTTAAAAATAAAATAATAAAAAATAAAAATAAAAAAAAAAAGAAAAAAAGTAAAGCACACTAAAAGCGAAGGTCACACCATGAAGCCAGTCATTTGGTTCAACTATATTAGATTCTTCTTTAGGTTACTAATCACTAAGAAACTAAACTTGTCAACCAAAATAAGGGATATTTGCTTTGCGAACACCCACCTTCCTAATGTTTGATTATTATTATTATTATTTTAATAAATAACTCTCTATTTTCGAATTTATATAAAAACCCTCATATTGATTTTTTTTATAATTGATATTCTTAATTCTTAATTTTATATTTTCTTATTGTCATCTCAATTTTAATTTTTTTTTTTTTTCCTTTCGAACTAATATCTCAACTTACAAAGATGATCTAGCTTTTATTTTAATATAATGGGGGGTCGATTTTATTGCACACATGTAACAATAACAATATTGGACCCACGAGGAACTCAATATACATTTTGGCTACATGATTATTATATTGGTATGTACACAATTGATTTTAATTATTGTTTACATATTTTTACTAGGTAAACTTTCATTTGGGAAATGAGTGAAGCACACACGGAGGGAAATGCTATGACTTTTTTTTGTGCATATAGAAATAAAATAATGCGTACAGTGAAATTTGAATCCTTCATCAGCAATGTGGAATGGACATGCATAACCACCCATACTAAGAGGTGATGTAAATATAAAATTATTTTAAACATATAAAAAAGTATGGAAATATATTTATCAAAATATAGAATCATTTGTAACCATATATAGAGTATAAATTAATATGGAATTAAAATTTAACCAAATACTGTTTCAAAATATTTTTTAACCAAACTAGAAATCATTTTTAACCGTATACAAAATTATATATAAATATGGAATCATTTTTAACCGTATATAGATTATAAGTAAGCATGCAAGTAAATTTAATCAAATATAGAAGCATTTTTAACCATATTTAGAAGTTTAAATAAATAAGGAAACAATTTAACCAAATGCAAAAAATATTTTTAATCGTATATATAGAAGTATAAATAATTATGGAAATAAATATAACCAATTATGGAATCATTTTTAACCGTATATAGAAATATATTTAAATATATAAGTAAATTTAACCAAATTCGGAATCATTTTCTACCATATATATAAATAGAAATATGTAAGTTAATGTGCAATTATAATTAAGATTTTAAAAATCTAACTATTATATATCAAATCATAAAGTCATTATTATCAAGTTGTGATCGTATAGTATACAATTACGTTTCTATCCTATATAGAAATATAAATATAAAGTTAATGTGTAATTATAATTAAAATTTAAAAAATCTAACTGTGATATATCAAATCATAAAAGTCATTATTACAAATGTTAAAAAAAAAAGTTATTAATACAAAGTTGTGATTGTATAGTATACAATTACTTTTCTACCATATATATAAATATAAATATTTATGTTAATGTGCAATTATGATTAAGATTTAAAAAATCTAATTATGATATATCAAATTATAAAATTCATTATTACAAAGTTGTTGTGATTGTATAGTACACAATCATGTTTCTACCATATATAAAAACATGCATATTTAAGTTAATGTGTAATTATAATTAAGATTTAAAAAATCTAACTATGATATATCATATTATAAATCATTATTATAGAGTTGTGATTGTATACAATCCTGTATGTAGTGCACTGTACACTAAAGCATCAAGTTGTACTAAATAGATCGATCAAAAACATTTGCATTAGCTAATAAAAATGAATAGTACATTAACAAATAACTATGTATTACTTATTGTATAAAAAGCAAAAAACAAAAACTATGTATTACTTATTTAATAAGTGCAAAACATTTCTCGCTCTAAACTTATTTTATCCTTATCATGAAAAATAATTATTTAAAATAAATATATATTATCTTAAATCACTTCTACATGATCAAATGTTATATTTAATGGCGAACCATCCCCGCCGAATCATTTCCTCAAAAAATAACATTAATTAATGATATTAACTTTCATCGGTAGTATAAATTCATAGTTGATTTCACTTATTTCGACTTGGAAAGCAAATAATTTTTTTTTTTTTGTGTGAAATTTCTTTTGTTAATTAGTTCTTTTCATACCAGTAGGAAAATGATTCTCAGAGGAAATTCATTTTCTTAACGAAACATTTTAATGGAACAAATAACATAAAAACGGTTCAGTAACTTACCAGATTTATCACAGGTAGTTCTCTATTCCTTTACCCTTCTCCCATGCACATTTTATTTTTATATAACTTTGATTGTATTTGAGTTTTTATTTTATGTTTACTCTATCGTATGATCTAAAAGAGATAACCAATGGTAATTTTAGAAATTTGATTTAAAGAGACGGTAAAAGTGCGTGTTTATAGTTTCTTGTTATTGACAATAAATTGCTATATTTTCTTGTTTAGGCATAAGAGTCGTTCTTGGTCATCCTGCTTGAGAAAATTGAACCTTGGTGTTGGAGGCAATATTGGTGCGGTCGTTGCGCAATTTCAAATGGATTATGACTTTTTCCAGTTGAACATTGCTCTATAATAATCCTTAGCTACACCTGACCAAAGATATGTGACCAGTTGAACATTGCATTATCACATGCCCTAGCTACATGCCTACACTTGACCAGAGATATGAGACTTCGGAGGCATATTTTGAAAGGACTTACCGCCAATGTTACTTGCAAATTCTTTATAGTAGAAAAATTAATAATAATAATTACCGATATTTGTTTATATTAATTCGTTTTGTATTTCATGTTCAATAATACTAAATGCGCTATTTTTTTATCCTTAAAAAATCTTTATATCATTTTAAGGTCAATTTTTTTTTTTTTTTTTTTTGTGGTAAATATGTACATTTAATTTTTTTAATTTTTTAATTTTTTTATTTATAAACAAAGAATAAATATGCATTCAACTAGAAGTTGTAAATGTGTCGACTCATTAATGCTTACAGAAATTATATAAAATAGCTTACAACAATATTATATCATATTATGAAAATAACTTATCATTTATTTATATATCATAATTTAAATCATATCAAATAACATATTCATATTATAATATAGTTTTTTTTTTTCAACGAGAAGCAATTATTTAAAATCAAAATGGCAAGTGTTTCCTCATTAATAGCATATAAAAATAATATATCATATTATAAAAATAGCTTATCATATATTCATATAATTATATGGCTTCTCTAAAAAAAAAAAACCTGTCATACGTCCCTTCACTAATGGTAAATACAAAAATTATCACACATTATATAAAATAGTTTATAATAATAACACATCATATTATGAAAATAGCTTCCCATATATATTGTATCATATTCATATTAGTATATCATATTATTATATATATATATCATTTATAATAGTATAAAAATAGCTTCTTTCAAGCTTATTATATTACATATACTCATATATCATATTCATATCATTATATCACGTAACAATATATATAATATAAAAATAGTTTCTTTCGACTAGAATCTGACATATACCCCCCAATTAATGCTTACAAAAATCATATCACGTATTATATAGAATAACTTATAATAATATTCCTATATCATAATCGAAAGGGAAGAAGAGAATCACACATCACCTTTTTCTCTTAGTAGAGCTGGTAGTGCACCTTTCTTCTGCATATGTGGCGAGGGGTTCAAATCCCACTATGTACATTTTACAAGCATGTGTGAGAAGTTTTCTTCCCGAGTTGTGAGAAATAGTTATCTCCCGTTATAGGAGTAGAAATCCGGACTGCACATATATTGTCTGATCTTGGCAGGTCCCGGCAGTTGTATTGTAATAATTCTTGTAATATTTCAAAAAAATAAGGGAAAAAAAGAATCGGGGGGAGAGAAAGAGAACAAGAGAGCGTAGAGAGAGAGAAAGAGAAAAAAGAGAACAGGGAGAAAGAAAGAGAATTAGGGTTTGAGTTTATTTTATTTATATTTTTAAAAATATCTTTTAATAATTATGAGTTAAGAATTAAGATTATTCCCTTACTTACAAAATAGAATATCATTTTATTAATAGAATAGTAACGACATGACCACATGTATAATGATAATTAATTTAAATTACAAGGTGTAAAATGGCCAATACTAAAACAAGATGGTACAAAATGACCAATACCTCAAAACTTATAGGTGAAAATAATAATATCCATATATTATAATATGATCTTTAAAAAAAAAAAAAAAAAAAAGGAAAAATTGCACAAACATACTCTAATTTTAACACATATATGAGGTAAAATCTAATTTTACCAAAATTACAAGAAGATACCTTAGGGTTTGACCGTTAACTTTAACTGTGGTCTTAACATTAGTGTGGAAAGTACTTAACTGCCCTTATTTTTATATATATTATATAAATAACTATTAAAAATTGAATATATATATATATATATATATAATAAGAATAAATATTAAAATAACTAACATAATATTAAAAAATAGAATTATCTGTTTTTCAAAAAAATAAAAGAAATATATGTTTGTCAAAAAAAATAAAGAAATATCTGTATTTCAAAAAAAAGAAAGAAAGAACGAATAAAATATTTGTTTTTAAAAAATAGAATTATTATTTTTTCAAAAAAAAAAATAGAATTATCAGTTTTTCAAAAAAAAAAATAGAATTATCTGTTTTTAAAAAAATAAAAGAATTATCTATTTCAAAAAAAAAATAAAAAGAATTATCTCTTACAAAAAAACAAATAATTATCTCTTAAAAAAAAGAATTATCTATTGTTTTTTGAAAAACAAATAATTTTTTTTTTTTTGAAAAAATGATAATTCTATTTTTTTTAAACAGATTTTTTTTTTTGAAAAACAGATTTTTCTATTTTTTAATATTATGGTTTTAGTTATTTAATATTTTTATTTTTATTCTTATTATATGTTTTTTTTTTCAATTTTTAATAGTATTTATATAATATATAAAAAAAATAAGGACAGTTAAGTACTTTCCACACTAATGTTTAAACCACAGTTAAAGTTAACAGTCAAACCCAAAGTTAAGAGTATCTTCTTATAATTTTGGTAAAACTGTATTCTATTTTATATATGTGTTAAAATCAGGGTATGTTTATATAATTTTTTTTAAAAATAATATCATATAGCTTCCTCTCAACTGCCAAGTGTCCTTTTGTATTTGGCTTTTGCTTTTCCCAATACAAACTCTAATACCGTATACCCCCATGGGCTAAAACCTGGGTGCAATTGATGCATGGTGCATCGCCCACCCTGATGGAAGACTTTCTCAACCCCATGACTTTTCATTTCTTTTCTGCAGTTTATGTCAAACACAAATATTTTACATTTATAGGGATAGACATAGACCTATGAATATAGGTGTAAACACAAGTATTTCACATTTGTAGTGACATACTTATGAATATAGGTGTAAACGCAAGTAATTTCACAATAGTGAAGTCTTTTATCAATTATTTAACTATATGGTATGATACTTTTTATAATAAAATTTGTGCATCCCACGAGTTGACATACTAATTATCAATAATAAAAGTATACATAGCTTTAAATTTTTGTATCGTGTAATTCTAATATTTCTCTTTGCAAAGTCAACATTTAAATCTTCAATTTGTTTTTTTTTTTTTTTTGGTACATAAAGGCAACTAGCTCAGAAAAAGAAAGAACCTAAACAAAATGAGATATAGCACAATCAAGACCTCTATCATCATTATCAACGATGCCCAACACATGTTTCACACTGCAGTTCCAATCTGCAGCAATTGATAATCTCTTACAACTTTGAATGGGGCTGAAAATAGATTTGTTGGGGTTGGTATCCTTCTCAATAAAATGGACAATAAACGAATCAGTCTCAACAACAACCTTGCAACCTTGCAAAAACCCCACCTCCACACCATATTGAGACCTTAAAAAATCCCCCACAATTCAACTTCAACGACAGTCCCAATCCCTTTGTTCAAAACAAAACCTCCCAATCAACTCCTCAAATGGTCACGCGCCACACCACCAGTAGAGATAGTACCCACATCCCTAATACAACCTCCATCAACATTAAGTTTCACAAACCCCTCACTAGGAGGAACCCAGGCAACCGAGACAGACTTAACATTCCTAGAGGTCTAAAATATAACATGGTTATAGACCTATAGTGACCTTAACTTTCTATGGACTCTTCTGTTGCTTGGATGAGATGTACTCTTAAATATTTCTCCTTTTCCTGTAGCATGTTGTATAAACCAAAGTTAAAATAATAATAATAACAACAATAATAATAAAAAATTGGCCTAGTTGTATGATCTTCACAACTACACTATTAAGGTTGTGGGTTCTAGTTATGTCTACACTTCTTTAAATTCCGAATAATTTGTAATGGTTTAAAAAAAAAAAAAAAAAAAAAAAAACCTCGCCATTTTGAAAATTCTAAACATATTCGTTCAGGTCAAGTTATATAAATGGGTCATGTCGGTACATCACAACCCATTTTACATGTCCACGTAGAGCTACGAAAAAAAAAATATAGATATTATCAACACTCACCAGCAAAGTAGGGATTTGGGGGATAATTGTATCTAATTCCTTCAAATACTCATCTTCTTGTTCCAGTGTGCTTGCAAGTTCCGTGACCATATAAAGAATTTTCTCAGCCTGACAAAATATGCCCAACATTATTGTTAGGGTGAGACTACTGCCATCCAAAAAATTCTTGCTACACCCATATATTTGAGTCCATTTTTGCTCACCCCCCTCTCAAACATATGACATCTGTCTATAGAGGGGTAAAATTGTCTAAAAATATAACAGAGTTTGGACAAATTTACCCCTTCCATGAACACATGTCATGTTTTTTGGACGGGGGTAATGCTCACCCCCCATGAATGGGGGGTGAGTAAAAGTAAACTCCATTTATTTCAAGAATTAAGATCATATGTTGATCTAGTATTTTTTCTGACCTCACAAATCTTATAACAAATAAGCATTGCAATGAATGAGTGGTTAAAATGTGATTGATTTTCACAACCACTTTATCAATAACCAATCACATGCTTTAGAAAGATTAGAAAAAAGATCAAATCAGCAAATGATTCAAATCTCTATTTCAAACACCCAACACCCAACACCAAAATTTAAAATAACAATTTTATTCTGTTCACCCATTAAAATTCCAAATATAACCCCAATTGATTACTTAGTTATTCATCATTATTCTCTCTATGCCCTCAATTTTTTTTAATGCTTTCTTCTTCTATTTCACTGAAAATTTCCAACATAGTTATAGTAAAACAAAATTGACTTAAAATTGAAAAAAAAAAAAAAAATTGAAATAACTCATAAATCTGAGTTTGTTTGAGCAGATAAGATTAACCATTCTACCGAGTCTTTTACAGAAGGTCAAGTCTCAAAATGATCCATCTTTTTGTTACAAAATTATAATTAGATAGGAAAAAAAAAAAAAAAAAAAAAAAAAACTACTAGAAGGAGTAACTATTTATATGAAATAGTTGGACAAGAGTTTAAGCAAACGTAGCCAAAAATCGGGGGATAAGATGATTGATGCCGCAAACAAATCTGGAAAATGCTTTGACCATGGGTGTCGGGGACTGCAAGGAAGATTAGAATCAAGAAGAGGCCGGCTTTAAGATAATTTTGATTCAAATTGTTTAATTAAGTAATAAAATATTTTAATAAATTATGGGTGTGGTGAGTAAAATTTTGGGTGAGAATAGAGCCACCATATCGTTATTATCTTGTATTTATTATTATTATTATTATTATTATTATTATTATTTTTATAAACGTAAATCAAATCTCTTCCAAAACAATAAAAAAAAATCTTACTAGCTATGCTAATAAGTACCAATAACATGACTTTTTAGTTTTTACCATTAGTAAGATTCGAGCTGTTGACTTAGGAGCTGAGTCATTTACTCAAGTCTCAAGCTCGTTCATCTACCATCTACTAGCTAGCAACGCCCCTGGGGGTGCCAACAATATGACTTATTGTTTGATTGAAATTATTAATTAATTAATTAATAGTTACAAAAATATTACCCATTAACATATCAATGGGAGAAAATTGAACCTGAGGGAAGAATTTAGTGATGGTTTCTTCAATGCCATTCATGACTTGCACCGCTGTGCTCATTGCTTTGTATACAGACTCCACATCCGCCTATAAATTCACAGTTGTCTTTTATTATAACTTGAAGAAAACAAACTAATTATATTTGAAAAGCTAACAATTAAGAAGTCCTTTATCATTTTCAAAAATTGTTATTTGAGACATGGTAAGGCTAAATGATTATCATTTATTAATTACCATCAAACTATGTTAGGCGGTAATAAGAAAAAAGAAATATATATATATATATATATTTTACATTAAGAAAAAACAAATCTTTTAAAACCTTATAAGTGTTAATCTAGAAATAATTGAAGAAAATATTATATCTCATAAACCATACCGTTTGAAAATTATAGAAAGTTAGAGCATCTCCAATGCAAGCGTGGCTTGTGAAAAAAAAAAATGTCATGTAGGATAAATAGACGTTATGTTAATAATTGTGTTTCTAATGCAACCGTGAATATTCAACTTAAGCTAACGTGGCAAAAAAAAAATTAGATATTGTGAACATGACCGTCCACTTTCAGACGGTCTGTTGCACAGCTATTTTTTAGGTTGACTCAGCAAACATTTAAAAATGATATTAATTTTTCATATATTTTTGGTAAGGAAATAAAATAAAAAATAAAATAGGAAAAAAAGATGGAGACGTCATTAAAAAAAATTGTGTTTTAGACGGAAGCATTGGAGACCAAATTTTGAGTTGATTGTCTATGAAATCTATTTTTATGTCATATAAGAAGCAAGTCTATTAACATTATTGTCATATTAACAATTATTGGTATGCAAGCCATTTTTGCATTGGAGATGCGCTTATGTTTACATATAATTGTCTAGAAAATAATTAGCTTCATTTCTTTCCTTTTAAAAATTGATATCAAGATATGGTAATTAAAAAGGGTAATTATTTTGAGATATAAAATCCAAACAATTTTAATGAATTTTGATTTTTTTTAGGACAAATTCAATTAAGTCTACTTATTAAAAAAATTAAAAAAATTCTAGCAAAATAGAGATTAAAATTTATTGGATTTCGTTAAGTTATTTAAGAAAGTTAAAGAAAGTTAAAATGAGGGAACTCATAGGATAGATACACCGAAATATATATATATATATATAGAGTGAATCTCTCATGAGGGATCCCTTATTTTAATTTCGGTAAGAACCATGATGAAAACATATTGATTTTAATGAATTTTAATCTGATATTTTTTTTAATTTTTTTTTTATAGATGATGAGTTCATTGAAATCTACATATGAACAAAATTTGAGAATTTTTTAAATACTAGAACTATTTTTCTTGAATTTTTCTATATTTTGCCTAGTTTCCGATACCTTTATATTTAACAAAATTTAGATAAATAGTTCTAGTACTCATAAAATTCTCAAATTTTGTTCATATGTAGATTTTATTGAACTCATCATTCAAAAAAAATTCAGATTAAAATTAATTAAAATCAATGTATTTTCATCATGGTCCTGACCGAAATTAAAATAAAGAATTTCTCATGAGAGACTTACTATATATATATATATATATATATGTATTATAATATAATAACCATCATGTTTTATTTATAATAAAAAAATTTAGCGAATATATATTTATTTATTTATTGTACCTTAGTATCGTCATCGAAAGGGATTTTGACTGATATTGCTGATAGTTTTCTGGTGACCCTTCCAACAGCTTCTAAATTTTTGCTTTCTATCTTGGCCCATTCATTTAGTAGACGCATTTGTGGATTCACAATTTGACATAATTTAATCTCATGCTTCAACTTTTCTACTTGAATCTGCTTTTCTAAAATCAGATTTCTCATTTTCAACACTCTAAGCCACCCACTAAATAGTTTTTTCTGAAACATATATATATATATATATATATATATCAATTCAAATTCAAATATTAATTATCCATAAATACAATATAATGAATTGAAATCTTTAGAATAATCTATCTAAACATGAACTCGATTGTGAAAATATTGTATTAGAAGTGAATCGAAAATTGAAACATATCAAATTCGATTTACATAAAATGGTAATAACAGTTTAATCTAATTAATTTATTCAAGTAAAACTTTACCAAATAATTTATTAAGGAAAATATTTGTTTATAATTCTTCGTAACTATACGTGGATGTGTGTGTATATATATCGACTGGTGTGTGAATTTCGAACTTTTTTTTCGTGCAGGATCAAATTTGTAAATTGTAATGTTGCATATCTCACTCCGCAACCGGTGATGAAGACACATTGGTGAGTGAGTGGCCATGGCCATGACCACCCAATCTCTTTAAAGTTTATTTACATTTTACCCTGATTTTGTTTTGTTTACATTTTTATGTTAACATTTTTTATTTTTATTTTTTTCAAAAGGCCCTCCAGATTCCTGGAGCTAGCTTTGTTGTTAACGTTTCAAAGTGGGTTATTTCAATATTTACAATACGAAAAAGGATTCCCGCACTAGATAAGGCTCAATATATATCAAACCTCCCAATAAGTATTAAATCCAAATCAAACACAAATTATATATTTTATGATTCAAAATTATTATTCTGATGCAACTATATACATTAGTATTTTAAATAGATAAATAAATAAATATTCAATTTTTAACATGTGTCTATCCATATATGCTATAAAAAGTGATGAAAATGAAAAGGAAAAAAAAAAAAAAAAAGAGAGAATTAAAAATGGTACCTGTGCAACATTGTTGAGAAAAACCATGGTAGCTTCAGCTCTAGCATTAGCAAATCTGTACTGCGCCAATCTATTATGCACAACTCTAAAGTTACGATACTCCTCTTCTTGAACCGGCGACACCTTCTTCTGTCTAAAATACTTCAAAACCCCACTTACACCACCACCACCTCCACTACTAGATTTCACCTTCACTACCCGGCTGGTTACAGCCGGAGACTCTGGTGCCACCATACACGGTGAAGTTCTTCCAGGTGACAGCGCCCACGCAGACGGGGAATTCGTGACCGATTTGGTGACCTTATTATTATTCTTTGCTGCAGCAGCAGGTGTAGTGGTAGAAGTACTACGTGGACCACTGCCACGCTGCAAGAACCTAACGAAACCATCTTTACTGCCTTCCTTATTCTTCTGCATGCTCGAAGGTTTTACGTTCTCTTCGTTGTTGTTGTTCTTCTGTTTTCTCGTCCTCGTGGTTGATTTCGATCGCTTGTTGACGAATCGTTGGCTGGTACTGTTGAAGGAATTATTAATATTGCATGCGTGGTTTTCGGGTAGAGACATGGCCGGAGCTCCGCTTCTGCTGCGCATTAGGCGAGGCTGTGTTGTTGTTGGTATGGTGGTGGGTTGGTGCTGACGTCCGCCGCCCCTTGAGTGAGTGGTTTCCATTCTTGTGTTTGTTAAAAATGAAGTTGGTGAGATGAAAACTGAGAAATATTTGTTTCTTCTTGGGGCGAGCTTTGATTTTTATAGTGTTTAGGGTTTATAAAATTAAAAATTAGGGTTTTGAAAAAAAAAAAAAAAAAACAATAATTAAGATGTTGAGAGCACGTTGAGCAAAATAAAATTATATATTTTGTTAACTACTCTCACATCAAGGCTTCCACGAATAAGGAATATTATTGTTAATTTAAATAATATTATGTGAAGTCGTTGTTTGAAACAATATATTTAATAATCACTAGGAGAAAACAAAACATATTCATGAGGAAAAGAAATTAGAAATTAATTAATGTCTTTCATTTGTTATCTATTGTACCAAACAGGCAAACATCATGCACGATGTGAAGATGCAGTGCACCAGTATACAGTATTCCTTCTTGAGAATTCTAACTACATATATTGACAATTTCGATATTGATGATATTAATAGAGGAGGCATTTTCAAGTACTCAAATGCTGCATGCCTTGAATCAAATTAAACGATTAGGCATCTATGATCAAATTATAGATACATAGAAAAAGCATATCTATCTCTCTCTCTATATCCACACACGAGAGCTTAATTAAAACTATGGTAGAAGTCTATATTAATAAGTATGAGTTGACGTATATCTTTTATTCAATTTATGTCATGTGAAATATGGATTAATATAAATTGGTTAATCATGTCGCGTGATATGAATGAAATATAAACTTCATGGTGTATTGGATGTCATTTAATTATTTATTTTTTGAGGCTAGAGTAGTAGTTGGTCTGCCTGTCTAATTAGTTGGGGTTGCTATCTTAACACAAGTGTACAAACATTTATATAATATCTATGATTCAACCATTATATTTCATTTTATTACAATACTATAATGAAAATACACACCTTCAACACCACGTAAAAGCGATAGTTTCTTATCTAAACGATCGACATATCATTGATTTATTGTTCAAAATATCTCAAACACATGGTTATCAAATAACGTGGTTGATGAGTTTTAATGCTCGAATGTAGTATCCATATAATCCTTAGGAGTAATATTTACAATCCAGAAATAGTAATGCTATACAACTCAACTAATTAATCTAAAAATCAATTTAATGGTAAGACTTGATATGACAAATGATTTGGTTTTATCATATAATTTATAGGGTGATATGACGAGTTAAATGACAAAGATAAATCACTTAACATATTATTTGAGTTGATTTTTGTACTACTAATTTTTGGATTGTGTACCATTATAAACAGAAAAAACCCAAGACCTAACAAGCCAAAACAAGTCACTATTAGCCGGAACCGAGAAACACAACAACGCCTCCCTACATAAGGATCACCAGACGACCTGCTCTGAAAAACATAGAAGGCCACCCAAACCCAACAAAAACCACTAGTGCATCAGGACACGGTAGGTTTGAGTTTGTACACCAAACTTCTCACCAACTCATGGAACCTATTATCATTCTCCTTCTTCCTACTAGTGATAATCTCCAACAACTCCTTATTCTTTCCATTGAATTCAAAGCCAAGGGCCATCCCTTTCTCAATAACCTTCACGATTTCTTCCTCAAGGCTCCACACCACCTTTTTCTTCACCTCTAGAATCTCCCTCTCTGAAAAAATGGTAGAGGAAGGCACCATCTCTAAATTTCTATCCAGCTCCCCACTGCAATTACTCCCTTCACTGATAACCAACACACCATTCTTTCCAAGTAGAGATGGGTTTGATGAGCCTATGAACTCACCCTCTTCACAAACAAAAAAACCACCCATCACACCTTTGGAAAGAACTTAGGCCCTGTTTGATTTTTCCACTTAACACTTAATGGTACTTAATGTGTTCTATTCAGTTATTTTGTTTGATTTTTGAAGTGTTAAAATCACTTAATGAACCCCTAAAACCACTTGTTTTGAATTTCACTTAATACAAATCCATTAGAATTTAATGTAAAGTTTTACTTCCAAAACTATCCTTACTAATTTAATCTATTTCCAAAACTAACCACTTGTTCTATAATATATATATTTTTACATGAAATCTATAAATTATATAATTATCCAAGTTTATTCCAAATCAAATAAAGAATAAATTATATACATCAAGTATATTGCTAATAAGAACATATTGATGAACTTCATTTTGTTCGTAATATACACCTGAAGTAGCTCATTAGTTTTATAATGTCACCAACTAAGAGCTTAGTAATAATTAAATTATATACAATAATATAAATTCGAAATATTATTAATAACTAAATAAATTTATTTTATAATTAATTTATATGTTAAAGTTGTCTCTAATATATTAAAATTTAAATATATAACAAATAATAGTTATAAGGGTATAGATGTAAAATTACTCATTTTCAGATATTTATAACTTAAAAAAATAATAAAATAAAATAAAATAAAATAAAATAAAATAAAAACTTATTACTTATATTCAGTTTTCAGTTTCCATTAGTTATTCAGTCTTTAATAACATTGAGCACTGTTCAGTTTTCAGACAAAAAATCAAACGAGGCCTGAGTTTGGGCCTTCATTCTCACAAACCTCAACAACATCCCCAAAATCCCTTTGGCCTTTTGAAGCAACAACTGATGGGCTTTCCATCGATCCAACCTTAGTCAAGGTTTCTTTTGATTTCAATGGCCTATTCCAAAATGACCCCTCCCTAGAGTCTGATTCAAGAAAAAAAAGTATTGAACCCACCCACACTTTCACCTCCACGATCAAGCCCTTTTCTTTCTTCTAGGTCCACTTTAAAGTTCAAAAAATTAGGATTCCCAGTCGTTACCTTAGTATCTCGAATCCAACACCATCTTTTCCTTTTGTTAGCAACATTTCTACCAAGAGGCACCTCTGCCAATTTTCCTTTTCTTAGCTTAAAATGGTTATGGTTTGCTGCCACCATAACCCATATCTTGCTACTTTTTCCAGATTTATAAGAAATCAACTCCATATCACCTTTCCTTATCATATTGTCATCATTCTTAGGCTGTCCCACAACCTTAGACCCTACCTTGTCTCCCTCTATGTGATCATTTCCTTGATCCTCCATCAGCTTTCTATCTCTTCTAACAATTATGTTAGATTCAAACTTACCTTTCAATCGAAAAGGATCCAAAGACTCACCTTTCTCAGATTTCTTCCATTCTTTTTCCAAATCTACAAGAAAATCCTCCATCTCTCCAGCCATTGAATCTCCACAGGAGACCTCTCTTCCACAACCGAAACAGTAAATGATTTCTTATCTACAACAACTTCAAGCTTTTCTGGATAACAACGGCCAAATGGAAGCAAGACCATAACTCTTCCCTTATCCAATCTCCTTCTTTGTAAAGTGTTAACATCAAGTAAAACTGGATCACCATGGACACCCCCAACCTTCAAAAAGAAAGTGGCACACCAATAATTTAGAGGAAACCCCAACAACTCGATCCACACTAGTCTTGAACGAAAAGAACACTTAGAGGACCACTTCTCCATAAAAAAGAAGCAATCGTCCCAAAAAAACCTGTTATTAATGAACCCTATGTTTTCATTCTTCGACTTAAACCTCCATAGAATCTTCTTGTCCCCCAAATAGGTGGAAGAGAAAGATATACCTTTAAACAAGTGTTTATTCACACTTGAAAACACTAGAAAAAGCTTTCAGCTCACCTATTGCACAATGTGCAAGCCACGCTTCTTCACCTGAATTTCCTTCTCAGAAACATCTAACCAGATCATTCTCCTTCCTCTCACCACTCTCCCCATTACACACCATATTTCTTTTCAACACTGCCACAAAATAACCATTATCTAGGTGGTTCACTTGTTGTTTGCTACCTCTATAAACACCTTCTCTTCCTTTTTCAACTCGGATTTTTGAACCCAAAACACTTGGTGCCTTTGACCTCTGATTTTTCCAGCCAAATGAAGCAACCTTCGAACTCAACGGCCAACCATGAACAACCATGCCATTTGTCTGTTTTGCCACCATTGTTGCCTTCTCCAAGGATTCAAAATAAACAAAATCAAAGCAGCTGCTTTTTACACTCTTTCTAGACGATAAATACACATCCCTTATCATCCGATACTGTTTGAAAAATTCCTATAAACTCCTTTGATCAACTCTAGGACTCAAATTGTCTACAAAAATTGAAAACAAGTTTTCTCTAAAATCCCTCCTCCCCTCAACCTCATGGAAGCCAGAGCATCTTTCTCTAGCTTTCTCTCTCATATATAATGTTATAATTTTTCATTAGTAATTTTTGTGCGGATAATAAAATGACGTGGTAATAACCGATCATACATATATATA
The DNA here is from genome assembly GCA_035582765.1 of Acer negundo. Lineage (NCBI taxonomy): Eukaryota > Viridiplantae > Streptophyta > Magnoliopsida > Sapindales > Sapindaceae > Acer > Acer negundo. The sequence continues at coordinate 9,369,194 of CM069241.1, read as the reverse complement.
TATAGTGCTTTTTTGGAGTTGTATATAACAATAACTCTCCTAATTCGGCCGTAGTGTACTAATATTTACTATTGTTGTTCAAATCATTTGGTACTTTAGACAAGACTCACTTTTTTTTTTATACCAAAATGTTATATATTAAATTTTACATTGAAATGATCATAAGCTTAAGTTAATTAGTTAACACATATTTACAAAATAAAGAAATTATTTTTACTTAAGAAAATCATTCAGATATTTTCAGCTGATTTAGATGTATCATGCATGTGTCAAACAATTGGTTGAGACAATCAATCATCTTTGGTTCAATGATTTACATGGTAATCTTCAATAGACTCTTTGACTAGGAACACAATTATGTGCATCTATAAATCACTATCCAATAGTGAATCTATCGCCATAAAATTTGGTCAATAAATTGATAAATTTAATTTCTATATACCTCATGAATTAAAAGGAAAAATATCTCATATTTGTTTTATTTTTATTTTTTTATATATAACTATTACAATAAATGTGAGATTTAGAAGAGATAGACATGACTCAAATGCACAATTTTAGTGCATACATGTAAGGGGTAGTATATCATTTGGCCAACCTTATCTCATCAAAAAATTTATGTACTTAAATGGAATAAAATTTACAAATCGAATATGCAAATATGCGATGTATATGAAATAAGTTTGGTCCTTTCAAAAAAAAAAAAAAAATGAAATAAGTTTGGTAAGTAATCTATAATAATCCTAAATTCAAAAGAGTATGCTATCTTTGCAATATGCACCATATTTGACAACAGAAAAAAGAATTGAATATATATATATATAATGCTTGAATGTTGTTCATTTTTTTGTACTATAATATTATATGTAAAATATGGCTAGTCCTAATTTTAAAATATATAAATATATTAATGTGATAACTATATTGATACTTCAAATACTAAAAAATAAAAAAAAAATAAAAAAAAAAAATAAAAAAAAAAAAATTTTAAAAAGAGAGAATTTTAAAGTAGAAATTTACATGAATTTTTTGTTCTTTGGAAAAACACCTCACAAGTGACCATCTCAAGTACTTCAATGCAAAGTGACTAAATTCAAAATTTAAAAGTTCTTTTTCCAAAAAACACCTTAAAATTATGGGTGTAGTAGCTAGCTTAATCAGCTTGTATTATGATTTTTGTTGTTACACTAGAGATTTTGAGTTCAAATTTCATTCATACATGATTTGGTCGTATAACTATTATATCATAAATATAAAAAATAAAAAATAAAAACACTTTAAAATGCATATGCATCACTAACTTATAAAAGATTATAAAGGAAATCCATGGTGATTGCTTGACTTCTTCACTAACTGTACAAACTACATAAAGGCAATGAATCAATGATGTCATGTAGAAGCCAATCTCATATATATCCAAACAAATTCAAGAGGATTTCCATTTACTTTTTCTCTATGTGATGAGAAAAACTAAGGAAATTAGTTTATCTTAAAAACAGCTATAGATGTATCTGTGTATTAGTGTATAGTACTAATAAAAAGAGAGCCAAACAAAGCAATGGCAGCTCCTGCTTTTTAATTATATATTAAACTCCTCAATACAAACAAACAACCAACACTAATCATGATATCTTAATTGAAAATTTGAAAATGCAATTAAAATTGATATAAATTGTAGGCCATCTCCATTAATGGAGAAAAAAGCTCATTGCTAGTACAAAGAAAGTCATGGACTTACAAAATTTATAGTCCAATTAACAATACAACAATTGGTGTTGCAAATTCACAATGGGTGTTGCAACTTGAGGTATATTTTGCAATATATAGTCCAATTAACAATACAACAAAGTAAAAAAAAATAAAAACACCACCACCAAGTGTATACAAAATTTATTGAACATAGAAGAATAGCTAGAGACTGAACTAAATAATCTAATTAAAGTTTTGGTTGACTTAATTGTGCTCTACTTCAAGGGCAGCAGGTAGATTGAGATCTATATGAAAACTCACAGTGGGTGTTGCAACTAGAGGTGTTGGGTTAGCAACAGACAAGTAAGAATAATGAACTTTCTTGTGACCACCAAGAGCTTGGCCAGATTGAAACACTTTGTCACAAAATTGGCATTCAAAACGACTCTTTTGAATTTGATTATGGTAAGAAGAAACACCACGACCACGACCACGACCGCGACCACAACCACCAACAACATTATAAGTTGTAGCAATGTTACCTTCTCCTAATACATTATTGTTATTGTTATTATTATTATTAGGTTTAGAGTGTACATACCCATCTCCTCTTTTGATATGAAATTTCTTGGTCCTTTTATGATTGGCTTTGTGCCCTCCAAGTGCTTGATACGATGCAAAATTCATCTTGCATCTCTCGCATCGGTATCGTTTTCTTCCTTTAGTTTTGAAATGACGACCATTGCCGCTAGGGAGACAAAATAAGTCGTCATCGTCATCATCTTCCTCTTCCTGCTCCTGCTCCTCTTTTTCTCCGACACCTTTGTCTTCTTCATGCTCCAATATGTTTTCAAACACTTGTTTGTCTTCATCTTTTTCTCCTATAATTTCAACTTTTTTTTCATGCTCTATGTTTTCATCCACTGGTTTGTTTTTGTCTTCTTCTCCAACAACTTCAACTTCAACTTCAACTTCTTCTTCATGCTCCATATTTTCAAACACTGGTTCGACTCCATGTGGCAGCCATTCATCCCTTGAAAGCCTTAAAAGACACCTAGCAATTTCTTCATCAGAAAAGTTTTCAGAAACTGAACTAATTACCGGGAGCGGTGGTGGTGATGCAATCACATTAACCATCTCTCTCCGACGTCGTTCAGATCTTTTCCTTGTTGGGTTCATCCTCATCAACTTGATCTTGCTCACTCCGCCATGCAAATCGGGGACAACTGATCGATTGGTGTGCATGTGATCTCCATCGTTAGACCCAAACTCCAAAGGTGAGTTTTCCGGTATTGGTGGAACCGAAATTGTATCGAAAAAAGTGACCACGTGACCTATCAAGGCTTTTTTATCAGGAAAACCAATGTGACAGACATTGCACTCGACACTGTTCTGCTCGTCCATATTTTGATGACAACACAAAAACAAAAACGACCTGCCGTTTTAGGTGACTGTGACTGTTTTCTCTCTCTATATATATATCAAGTCTCAAAGTCTCTCTCTCTCTATTGTTATGAGTGGGTGTGTTAAAATGTTTTTTGTGTGTGTTATTATATATGGAGAGAGAGCAAGTATAGTCTAGTAACTTAAAAAGGGGGTTGGTGACAACTTCACAAAACCAAAAGGTATAGAGGGAATATACCATTTCCTTGCTAAAATCCAAATCCAATTTATAATTATATATAAATATATATAATATAAAATTATGGGTTAATTATGGTAAAACTCCCTGTATTTTTTCCATTAAGGCTTAATATTTAACAAATAATTTAATGCTAGGATGAAATTTGGGTTGGAAAAGGCGAAAATACCCATGCATTGTAAGGAAAGTGAATCGACCTTCCTTTTCGAGAGGATTTATTTACATATATGTATTTTAGTATTCCAATTTTACCCTTATCATATTTAAAAACATATATACTATAATAAGATGATTGTTGTTCAATGGTCAGGATTCGTTGAGTATATAAAGGAAATTAGAGCAACATTTTGTTAAATCGTGTAGTCATATGAGAGAATTTTCAAAGTTCTTAGTAACCAAAAAAAAAAAAAAAAAAGTTACATGAATGGAGGTGTCACACGGTGGTACAAGTAATGAAGTGAATGAAAGTTTATCAAATTCAAGAATATAAGGTGCCTACGAACTTGGCACCAACAGTGAAGTGTGTCATGTTTATATTCTACAACAATTAGATGAAAATCCTTGATTAACTAGTAGGATCAATAATTCACATTCTTAGCATAGTAGTTACACTGCAAAATTCTAGTGAATTGTGAATTAATTGTGAATAAATAAACAAAAAAAAAAAAACGTAAATATATTTTTTTTCTTTTGACAATAAAAAAACATAACCATAAACATACATGTAATAGTATAAAAATAAACAAATTGTGAATTGATTTTGGTTCTAAAGGGAAAAATGAAAAACACATTTGTGATAGTAAGTAAACATACGTATATTTTTGACATCATTTATAAAACTTTAGACTTTTCTCTATTAATGTTTTAGAACTCTCCTTTAATGTCAAATCTTTATCGGTGAAGATTTGACCATAACCTATAATAAAGAAAAAATATTTTATAACAATTTGTTTGAATTAGTCGGAATATTGAGTTTTTTTTTTTATAAATTTTTTAATTATTTAATTATGTTTAAGGTTATTGGGCTTTTATTTTAAAATTGAAGATTGAATTTTAGACGGGTTGTTTGCAATTATTTCATTTGGGCTTTAACTAATATTTTTTTGAGTGACGATATTGATATCCCTTAAAAATTGTACGCACACTCCTTTCGTAAGTACATCTTCAAAATATTTTTAAAATATATGGTTTGTAAATAAACCCCACTTAATTTCCAAAATACATTTTCTTTACTTTTATTGTATTGTATTTTTATAATTACATCCCACTTAATTATTATTTGAAATTTTTATTTTTTATTTTTTATTCAAATAAATAATTTCTAACTCCTGCAGATGTTTTTGGAATCACTCAAGAATCCAATTATTTTGCGATGGAGGCAAAAATCCTACTGTTTTGCAGCTTCTGAGTTGTTAGATGGACGTTAGTTTTATCATTGAAAGTGTAGTGGCTGATAATTTTTATTTTATTTTTGAAATAGTTGTAGATGATAACTGCATAGCAATTTTATAATCTATTCATCCATTCAAAGACCACTAGCCTTTGATTAAAAAAATAAAAAATTGTAAAGAATATCTAAGCTTCACAAGAGTAAAATCATACGGAGAAGACAAAGCATTGTAATTTTGTTTTTCTAAAAAAAAAAATTAATAATTAATTTAAAACGTAAATTTTCACATTAATTTCATCTAATGATTTTGAATCATTCTCCATATTTCTCAATAAATTTGTATCCCTTAAAATAAATTGAAAATATATTTAAAATTAATATTTATAGCTATATGTTAACTTTTTTGGGCTCACAAAAGACCTTTGGTTTTGCTGATCCATCAAATGATCTTCTGAACCAAAGAAAACAAGAGTAATTTTAGAAGATCATTAAGAGATAATAAATAAGAAAAGCAATTGTTAATAATAAATTCAAAACGATCTCTTATGAATAAGATGACAGAGACACTACTTACAAAATCAGTAGAGACACTACTTACAAAATGAGTAAACAATTGATCATACTTATCAAAGCACAAGGTAATTGTAGGTGCTTTTCAAACTAATTAATCTCTCAAGATGCATAAACGGCTTATCGTATTTAATGAATAAATTAAATATCTACATCTCATAATATTATTTTAATAAAGTTAACAAATAATATTATTACATTGATCAATATATGACTAAATATTAATAAATGGTTAAAATAAATATAAAATAAAGAATAATTAATGTTAAACCGAAAAAATGTTAGAGAGGTGGATTTCCAATTAACAACTTTTAAACCGTGATCTTGGTAGGTCACAGTTGAAGGGGTACCACGACTGGTACCAGTATGTTCCAGTAAAGAAAAACAAATCAGAGATAGGGATGAATGTGTATATGTATTAAAAGAAAAATAAGGGGAATGGTTCTTTCCATTGATAAACAATGAATAACATACAATTAAGTAGTACAATTATAGTATAGTTGTGTTTTTGACACAACAGGCAATGGCGAACTCGTGCTAGTCGGCAATGGCGAACTCGTGCTAGTCGATAAGTGGAAATTATCTTTCTAGTTTTGGCCCCCTTTTCTTCAAAGAACTATGTCGTTCTTATAGGTCCCAATTCTTACTATCCATTTCGCTAATTTAGTCGATTAATTTAGCAATTAAAGGGACACTGATTAGGCGTTGATAGTGTCCCCGAAATCAGGTGGATTGTTTCTATTTTTGGTTGGATTTGATGAAATTGACTATCTTCGTTTTGAATGGCATTATGAATGGCGGGAAAAATCAACTCTCTTCCTTTTCACTAGATGTTACTGGATGTTGACCTTCTCGTGATGTGGTTTTACTCTTGGTTTTTTCCTCATATAGGGTAGATGGTGAACGCTTGGTGGGCTAACCAAAGGAGGAACCGTGGTATAGAGACACTGTGTATCATGGATCACGATGCCAACGCTTCTTGGTACGAGGGAGTCGGGGGGATGGAGTATCAGGGCTTTCTAGATCTTGACTATAACGTTTCCCGGTACGAATCGGGATGACCTCGCTCCCGGTCTTGGTTCTCATATGATTTATTGTAGGGGTATCGATCTCGGTTCCCTCATAGGTTAGCCCGATGATCCCTATATCGTTATTCTACTCCACTAGTCTTGGTAAGAGAGGAAGATTCTTCTTTGGACCTCTACTTTTTATAGGCAGTTACCAATTAAAAATGTTATTCAAATACTATTAATAAGTAATATCACCATTCAATGTGTTAAAGAGCTCATTCAGTATAAGTTAAAAAATGAAAAAGGGTCTAGTGGACCTATAATTACTTTTAGAAGCTTTGGATTGCTTATAACATTTATCTAACACCAACCCTTTTGGAGGATGTCTTTTAAGTTCATGCTTTATAGCATTGCAAAAAAATACATAGTAGATTGATCAATTACTACAAGTCTGCAAATCTACAATACATGTTGAATAAATTGCTCAATATAATATTTTATGCATCATGATAGTCACCATTAATCACTGTTAAGTTATTTAGAACTAATGGTGAGATCTCTTAGTAGAGTCTGGTCTCAGCTTCCGGTTTGGCCGCACCAAAATGCTTATGGGCTTGTCTGGGTAGAGTTTGGTTTGTAATCGACATTTGTATAGTGGATTGAGCATTTTGCTTGGCTCAAGGTGGATGTAGGCTTGGTTTATCAAGTTGAACCAGAACCATGAAAAAACCATGTGTCTCATCTTTCTTTCTCTGTCTTCTTCATTTGTGTATCCTGTAATTTTGTTGTTATTATTCTTTAGGTATTTTTCTTTGTATTTGTTCTTTGTCAAGTGAATCTTGCAAGTGGAGAACATGACCAAAATCTGAACATAGCATATACTATTATCATGATGTCATGATTCACGGTATAATATAACAAAATCTGAACATTTTGGAGATGAAAAAAAGTAAGGTCAAATTCAATTCAAGAAATGTACAAAAACCACCCAAAATAATTTCATCTTTTAATTTTCATTATTTATGAGATTTGTGTAAAAAGAATTTCACATACCCCCAATTGACTTCAATACTGTATCCTCAGAATTTCACTTATCTGTTAGTCTTTTGAAACCGGTTAACCTTTCTCCAAATTGGAACAAGTTTCCCAACAAACAACAAACAAACAGCATAATCCAATGACGACAACGTTTTTTTTTTATTTTTTTATTTTTATTTTTATTTTTTTAATGCTAAAGAAACAAACACCATCCTCAGCCTCAAACACCAAAGACAAAAACTAACAAAGGAAAAATCAACTAACATACATCTCTAAAATATCCCCTTTCATGTTGGAACCTTTCATCCGCAAAGGAACTTTGAGCATTGAAATTTGAAAATCTTTGTTGTTAAAGAGAAATCAAATAATCTTAGGTGTTAATGATGCTCATTAAGATATATATATATATATATAGAGAGAGAGAGAGAGAGAATATTGGGTAGTTAATGGATGAATATGATATTTTATTTGAAGCGTGTGACCATTGATGGCTGTCATTATAAACAATTGGGGAAATCTTAGAATCCAGTGGAGTTTGCACAACCAAGACTATTAGATATAAGTAATCTGGACTTGAGACGAGATGAGACAAAACATATGTACTTGCTCTAAGTTTGGTTTTGATTTAAATTATTAACAAGTTTACAAGTGTACGTACATATGTACAATGTGCACTATCATATGTACTTACAAAATGAGTAAACAATTGATCATGCTTATCAAAGCATAAGTTGGAGGTGTTTTTCAAATTAATTAATCTCTCAAGATGTATAAACAACTTGTCATATTTAATAAATAAATTAAATATTTGCATCTCATAATATTATTTTAATAAAGTTAAGAAATAATATTATTACATTGATAAATATAGGACTAAATATTAATAAATGGTTAAAATAAATATAAAATATAGAATAATTAAAAACATTATTCAAATATTATTAATAAGTAATATCAACATTCATTGTGTTGAAGAGCTCATTCAGTATAAGTTAAAAAATGAAAAAGGGTCAATAGTGGAACTATAATTACTTTTAGAAGCTTTGGATTACTTATAACATTTATCTAACATCAACACCTTTTGGAGGATATGTCTTTTAAGTCCATACTTTATAGCATTGCAAATAGAGACACAATAGATTGATGAATTGTTGCAAGCCTACAAATCTACAATACATGTTGAATAAATTACTCATTATAATATTTTATGCATCATGATTGTCACCATTAATCTATGTTAAGTTATTCAGAACTAATTGTGAGATCTCCTGGTAAAGTCTGGTCCTAGCTTCCGATTTGGCTGCATCAAAATGCTTATGGGCATATCTGGGTAGAGTTTGGCTTGTAATCGACATTTTTATAGTGGAGTGAGCCTCTTGCTTGGCTCAACGTGGATGTAAGCTTGGTTTATCAAGATGAACTAGAACCACGATAAAACTGTGTCTCATCTTTCTTTCTCTCTCTTTTTCATTTGTGTATTCTTTAATTTTTTTGTTATTATTCTTTATGTATTTTTCTTGTACTTGTTCTCTTATCAAGTGAATATTGCAGGTGAAGAGCATGACCAAAACCCGAACATAGCCTATACTATTATCACGAAGTCTTGATGCACGGTATAATCTAACAAAATCTGAACATTTTGGAGATGAAGAAAAGTAAGGTCAAGTTCAATTCAAGAAATGTACAAAAACCTCCCAAAATAATTTCATCTTTTAATTTTCATTATTTATGAGATTTGTGTAAAAAGAATTTCACCTATCCCCAATTGATGAATTTCACTTATCTGTTGGTCTCCAAATTGTCCTGTAATCGTTAGTGCAAATTGGAACAAATTTCGCAATTAATAATTAGAAGGTTAAGGAAATCAATCACCTCTTGTTCCATTTACTCTTATCTTTTCTTCTGTCCCTTTATGGGTACTCGTGCAGTCACAACTTTTTTGGCGGCTGTCCAGCAAGCACGAGTGAATATTCAATAAGAGATTGAAATGCATTACAATATAAATAGTTGTATAAAGGATTGTGTGCTTTTCTTCTCACTTAAAGAAACAACTCGTCTGTTTTCTATGTGTGGAACCTGAATTAGTAGAAAGAAAATGAAAGTTAAACAAAATTTTGTTAACAAGACGACATCATTTTTTTAAAAAAAAAAATTGACATGACAATGGAATGAAAGTGATAATCTACAGAATTTGTGTAAATCACAAGCAAATGCAAACAATGAAATTCAAGGAACAGAACAAAATTTAGAGACCTTGTGATGATGTGCTCCAGTTCCTTAGTAACATATAGATTTAAGTTTGTTTAAAGTGCATTTTAGCAATAAATATCAGATATAACAATTTTACCAAGTTTATCATAATATATTTGTCATCTAGTCCAAGACAGCAAAATATTATAGAAAGTCAAGTATAATTTTTATGTTTAATCGATGAACCATACAACTATATGTTTATCACAATCACATTCAAAATAGTGTATTTCTAAGAACTCTTTCCTTTATCTAGACTTACCCAAAAGCAGGACAAATTTGAAAGAAGAAAATTACAATGAAAACTATAAGAAATATTGCATGTCTAAAAGCATATTGATAGAGTTTAATGAGCTATATCACACTTGTATTGTACTTTAATTATAAAAGAGAATTACATATCACTCCAAAAGTAAAGCATCGGTGATGCTACATTGCTACTCCACAAGGAAGTAATCAAAACTTAATTTCACTCCAAGAAAAGCATCTTCTATGCACTTCTTATACATAGAAAGGTTCTAAAGTTAATATAAAAAACAAGAAAACCATAAAAATACAACAGCATAATATAGTAAGTTGTCTACATAATATAGTACAACGTCCACATTTTGAAATACGACTGTGTAGGAGAGGAAAATGAACCATTCTTTGCAATATGTGTAGCTGAAGATGAATACTCAAGAAAAGAGAGTGTACGTGTTGAGTTAAAACTTCCACTCTGAAAGATAAAATTATCAATGGAATACCGACTACTAGCCAATGATAATATTTTAGAACACGATCCACGAGATAAATTCTGAAGGAAGATACTTCATAAGTCAACATTCTTAAGCTAATAACACTAGAGAAAGCTCCGGTCATAAAGGAAATGACCGACACTAAAAATGAGAATGCAATTCTAAGCAATACAATGACGAATGTGGTGTCAAGTAATAATCTAATACGGAGTATGGACACTGTTGTAATGGACAGAATCATTGCTGCAACGTTGCCAAACATGAATTGGCTTAAGAGCAGCTTCTCTAAACCATGTTTCACAAACGTTTCTTCATTTACAAAGAAGGTGCCATTATGACTTGGGCCAAGAGAATCCGACCAGGTTTTACCATCCCAAGGCATTTGGAGATTACCGGCATAAGCTGAACCAACAATAAGAGCCGCTACCACAAAAAGAATGTTAACTTTATTATTAACATCTTTTTTTGAGGGTCTCTTCTTACTTTTTATTTATGTAAAAAGAACATGCAAAAACAAGGTATGTCATAACAAATTTCTTAATTGAATTATTTTTTTTTCTTTTTCCTTTGTAATTTCTTCTTTTTCTTAATCTAATTCATTATCTTTTTTTTTTTTTTTTTTTTTTTTCATTTGCAGTTTCTTTTTACAGACTAATGAAACCTCCACTACCGCCTCATCTTCACATCAACTAATCCAACAACAATCAACTTTTGAAGGGTCATCTTCACAGCCATCACCAACTCAGACTCAAACGCAAGAGGACTTGAACTGATGGAAGACAGCAGCAGCACCACCAGCACTTGTTAGTTAAAAAACTCTAGTTTTATTTTGAATATTTAATTATGAACTCTATTTTAATTTGGTCATCTTCACATGTTTTTTTGTTTTTTTGTTTTTTTTTTTTTTGTATTTTTTTGTTTAAATTTATGGTTCGTAAACCTTTAGATATGTTTGCTTTTTGAATGTGCTGGCACACAGACCATGTAGAAATTGGACAGTTATTGGTTGCATTTTTGTTATGCAATTTATGAAAATTATGAACTCTAAATACTTTGTATTCATGCTTCTGCTTTATTAATTATTATATTCTATGATTGCTTGTAATATTAAGTAGAAACACTGTCATTGTTACACCAAACAACACCATGTTAACTACCCACATTAGCGTTGACCCTTTTTGTGTAGACTCTAGGTTATGCATTCTCCCATGAATGTTAGTTTCCAAATTATGCATCCTTACATGTAAGCTTTCTATGTGCTGCACCCTTTGCCATGAAAGTTCCAACTCTGCATTACACTTGTCATTTCTTGTTGAAGTTGAAAATTTTCTTTATCTGAATTGCTTCATAGGAATTCAGTTTGATTGAATTCTTCATTGTCAGGATCCCAAAATTTATAGAAATTGCATTTTCCTCTCTTGCAGAAAAATACAAATTCTTTGGATTATTTTGAGATTCAGATATCTTCACAGTGGCTTTAATCCCGCATGAGCATTTTCGGTTTTTAAATTTGATTATCCCGCCATTGATGTTCATTGTTGAGATTGATGATGTCTTCATAATTGTGTATGATGCTCTTGATTTATGTTGTTTGTGTTTGCTTGATATTGTTGTGATTGATTGACATATATTGCTGTGGTTGGAGATGTGTGATGTGGCAGAAAATTTGAAGAAAATGTATGAAGAGTTTCTGCAAATATTTTGCAAAGTAAACGTGTTTGTATAAATGAGTGTGTTGGAGCAATGTGAATGAGTGTATGTTGTGCAAAGCAAGTGTCCATGGGTTTTTATAAGGAAAAAAAGTTGTCGTTGCTTTACAACGGCTACTTTGAAGGGTAACATTGTCTTTGGAACCAACTCAGACATTATTAGAGGCATAACAGTCATTGGACCATTTGACTATGTCAAGTGGTATGATTTTAACAGAAAATGTCACAGAAGAACTAAACGAGTGACCGAAATGGATAATATGGTAAGCCATAAGGACTAAAATAATTTTTACTCTTGAATTTATATGAAACAAGAAGTACCTGCTAGCAGTCTAATTGTTCCTACCACACCATATATTGTAGAGGTTCTTAACGGATTTTTAGTACAGTTATTGTTTGTAAACAACAAAATGAATTTATAAGTTAACAAAACCATTTGTAATAAATTAAAAGCAGAAAAAGAAAATGCTAACAACAATTATTCAGTAGTCTAATTTTAGCTTTCATTTCATCCGATCTCAGTATTTGGTAACTAGTACTATTGCAATTCAACGGCCTAACCAAACAAATACTTTTATTTTGTACTAAAAAAAGCTCACAATTTAACATACAATTAACTCACTATAGATTTTGATATCAAATGCACAACTTCAACCAAGCCAAACAATTATATCAGCTAGAAATGTACAAAAGTTCAAATATTCAAACCTCTTCCAACATTTCGTACTCAACATAGCTCACAAGAAAAAAAAAAACATGAAGAAGACCAACAAACAAAAACCTGGAGAAGACAAACAAAACATGGGAAAAGCATTGGAACACTAACAAACATTAAGCAAACAATATAATCTAACAACATTGTCCATATGGCAACAAACAACGATAAAGGAAAAACCATGTGTCTCATCTTTCTTTCTCTGTTTTCTTCATTTGTGTATTCTGTAATTTTGTTGTTGTTATTATTCTTTAGGCATTTTTCCTTGTACAAGTTTCTTGGTTGGGTTTTGAGTCAACCAAAACCCGAACATAGCCTATACTATTATCACGATGTCATGATACACGGTATAATATAACAAAATCTGAACATTTTGGAGATGAAGTAAAGTAAGGTCAGGTTCAATTCAAGAAACGTACAAAAACCACCAAAAATGATTTCTTCTTTTAATTTTCATTATTTAAAAAGAATCTCACCTGCCCCCAATCGGTCAATTGACTTCAATACTATATCCTCAAAATTTCACTTATCTATAGGTCTTTTGAAACCGGTTAACCTTTCTCCAAATTGGAACAAGTTTCACTATTAATAATTAGAAGGTTAAACAAATCAATCACCTCTTATTTCATTTACTTTTATCTTTTCTTCTTTCCCTTCATGGGTACTTGTGTGGTCTCAACTCTTTTAGAGATTGTTCAGTAAACGTAAATGAATATTCAATAAGAGATTGAAATGCATTACAATACAAAGGATTGTGTGCTTTTGAAGTTCTTACCTTTTCACCTAAAGAAACAACTCTTCTGTTTTCTATGTGAGGAATCTGAATTAACAGAAAGAAAATGAAAGTTAAACAAAACTTTGTTAACAAGACAGACATCATTTTTTTAAAGAAAAAATTATAGTAACTCACAAGCAAATGCAAACAATGAAATTCAAGGAACAGTACAAAATTTAGAGGTGTGCTCCAGTTTCTCAATAACATATAGATTTAAGTTTGTTTAAAGTGCATAATAACAATAAACATTAGATATAACAACTTTACCAAGTTTATTATAATAGATTCATCAGCTAGTCTCAAACAACAAAATATTATAAAAAGTCAAGTATAATTTTTATGTTTAATTGATGAACTATACAACTATATGTTTATCACAATCACATTTAAAATAGTGTACTTCTAAGAAGTAAGAACTCCCTCCTTTATCTAGACTTTCCCAAAAGTCGCACAAATTTGAAAGAAGAAAATTACAATGAAAACTATAAGAAATATTGCATGTCTAAAAGCATTTTGATAAAGTCTAATGAGCTATTTCACACTTGGATTAAACTTTCCTTGGTTGTTACTCCTTTACATGTACAATCATCCATATATTTTTAGCACAGTCCACCTTAAATTGTAAGCCCTTGGACAATCTTTGATGTAAGTTGACTTGATTGATTATTGAGCACGTAGAGTATTTGATCACGCATGTCCCCCTATCATACCAGGATCGGTCCTGATCCATCAACGTCGGTCCCTCACAACCATACCAAGGACAGATCTAGTACTATCAACCCCCCTTTAAGATCCTGGTTCCTAACTGAGTCAGGAACCTCATCACAAACCTCGATAGTATCACATCGACCCCATATCCAACCTAAACTAACCGCATAACACCCATACTTCATGTTCAACTAGTGTCCCGAAAGTTCTATCAGAATTTCCAGATAACAAAATCTATGTTAAAACTTAAAACAAGTTTGGTTTTGGTTTAAATTATTAACAAGTTTATAAGTGTACGTACATGTGTACAATGCACTATCAGATTCCCATATCACAAAAGTTAACTACTAGTACTTTAACCTGCCAACCCTTGACCTTAACCTTTTTATTTTATTTTATTTTATTTTAAAAATAAATCACCTTTTTACATTAATCTTAGCTATATTATTTTTAAACTTCTTCTAAATAAACAGTTTATGCTCAAATATATATATATATATATGACTAAATTCTATAAAAAAATTAAAAATTAAATTAAATCAAAGCAATTAAGAATAAGAAGAACGTACATATATCGACTTGTTTTAAAAACACTAGGTTATGCCACACATACTTACATGAAGTTACATCTATATTCATATAGCATATTTGTTATAATTATAATTTTAAAAATAAAATTATAAATTAGATAATTTTAATATATTAATTAAAAGTAATATTTTAGAAACATTTATCATGAAAAATGACACCGATAAAATCCAATCATATAAATGTAACTAAAAACTAACAGCACCACTAAAATACCAACTCTTAGCCATTTTTCATTTCTATATACTTAGTATATAAAACAATACAAAAGTTGCAAAACCATCAATGTTTGAACTCTTCTCCAAATTATAAATCAAACTAGTTTCTACTCAAAGAGTAAAGATATATCAATTGAATAATAAATATGTTTCAAAATCATACAAACTCTTTTGTGAGTATCAACCTGATACTATACACCACAGTTCTGAAACCAATAATGTTAAAAACAATTATATAAAGAAGATCAAACACGAAGATCTTTTACTTTCAAAAAAAAAAAAAAAAAAAAACCCAACGCACATACAAGGTTCCTTACTTTTGCAATCTTGTTTTACTTGCATAATTATTATATCAACTTATTGCAAAAGATTCATTTTAACATCATATTATGTTATTCACATTTGTTACTCTTAATTTCCTTCCAATTTTTTCTTAATTTCAACTTTATATATATATTTTTCTAATGCAGCTTGATATTATATAAAAATACATAAATAAAATTCAAAAATCTGAATCCAACAATTTGAAACCGAATAATTACAAAGTATTAGAATATAATTGACTAATTAATAGAGTTAAAAAAATTGCTTTATCGGCAGAGAATAAAGCTTTTGGTTTTAACATTTTTAAATTTAATGCTTGATTCCTAAGAAATAAAAATCAAAATATTCTCATGTATAGATAGTTTTAAATATTTTTAAATATATAGATGAACTGTAATTTTATATAAAGTTTATTACTTGAACTTAGAATTAATTGTAAATAATTAGATTGATTAAATGTAACCGATTAAACTTAAGTCGTAAAAAGACAGCATTAAGACAACCTCAATTTATACAATTAAGTCTCTCCAAAAATATATATAAATATATAATAGTATAATAGATAGGAATTTAGGATTAATTCCACATTCACCGTCTCACGTACACCACTCTCACACACACCACTCTTCTCTTCCCGCCATAAACACTCCCATGTCTCGCTCTCTCGCTATCGCTTCGTTTATTCGCTAAAAGCTTTTCCAGGTCTCCGCAGAAAACAAGCCCTAAAGGCCGAGCCATGGCGAGCGCTTCTAGGGTTTACTCCGATTCCACTTTTGCCTCTCAGCGATCCGGAGCGGCTACCATAACCCGGATCCGACTTGAGAACTTCATGTGCCACAGCAGTCTCCAAATCGAACTCGGCGAGTGGGTCAATTTCATCACCGGTCAAAACGGAAGTAATCTCTCTCTCTCTCTCTCTCTCTCTCTACATTATAGTTCCAATTGTTCTTTTATTTTTCAATTGTGCGTGCAAAACCAATTTAATTGACTTTGGTGGTTTCTTACTAAATTGAATTCAAGAGATATTAGGTTAAAGAGTAAAGTTAAATACTTTCTGTGAGTGATACGCCTTTAGATGTTATTTTGACAGGTGACCACTTATATATAAAAATGCTAATTGTTTGATTAAATATGACCCATGTTTTATTTTATTTTTAAAATTTTGTTAACCTGAAATGCAAGTTAAAGTAGAAATTGATACAGTTGCACGACTGTATTTAGCACTTGTCTTTGGTTAATGTAGGTATTAATTTATTTGAATATTTTTGGTTATATATAAATGTGTGTGTGTGTGTGTGTGTGTGTGTTGAATACTTTTGGTTATATATATATATATATGTGTGTGTGTGTGTTGAATACTTTTGGTTATATATGTGTGTGTGTGTGTGTGTTTGAATGCTGAAAGTCTTTAGGTTTCTGGTGGTTACAGGTGGCAAGAGTGCAATACTGACTGCTCTATGTATTGCATTCGGGTGCCGGGCAAAAGGGACTCAAAGGGCTGCTACTTTGAAAGATTTTATCAAAACTGGTTGCAGGTTTGCAATATTTAATGATAAAACAATACTTGTTTGTTGTGGGGATTGGTTTTTATATACTTTAGTTTATTTTCAGCTATGCTGTGGTTCAAGTGGAATTGAAAAACCAAGGAGAGGATGCATTTAAGCCTGAAATTTATGGCGATTCAATAACTATAGAACGCAGGATTACTGAATCTACTACCTCCACTGTTCTAAAGGATCACCAAGGTTTGTATTTTTTTCCTTTTACTTTATCCAATATTTTTTGATATAAATTTTCTTCTAGTAATCTGTTTTGACTCCATTGAAATGCTAAATGATTTGCATGAGAGGTTGTGATGATCGACTGATCTTGTTTTCTAACTGAAATATTTGACAGGGAAAAGAGTTGCTAGTCGAAAACAGGAGCTTTATGAACTAACAGATCATTTTAATGTGAGTTTTTTCTGAATTTTTTTAATTTCCTGATACTTGTTTACATTATTTTCCATCAGCGATATGTTTTCTTGGATTCGTCATATTTGTGGGGTCTTGTTGGTGCCTTAGTCAGTACCAAGAAAAGAGTTCTTGCTTGTTGTGGCTGTAAGTTTTTGTTTCCTATAAAAGGGTTGTTTGATTCTTGATTCAATTTTTTTTTAAAACTAGGATAAAATTAAAAAAATAACTCGACTTTTATTCTCAGTGTATCTTTTGTATCCAAAAACGTGTTTTATCTTGCATCCAAAAACACTAACCAAGCAATCTCTCTTACAAATATTTGTATCCCTTGTTTCTAAAATCAATCATTGTATTTGGATTCCATGTCAAACACTCCTTAAGATTCCCCACCTTTGCTTTTTTGCTCTTTCCTAAACTAGCATTGAACTTTTTTGGGTTTGATTTCTCTTTTTCATATTTAAATTATTTCTTTTTTATGGATGTTTACACTGTTGTACTTTTATGTTTTACAGATTGATGTTGAGAATCCATGTGTGATAATGAGCCAAGACAAAAGCAGAGAGTTTCTGCATTCTGGGAATGATAAAGATAAATTCAAGGTATTGGTATTAGATTCAAGCGTTTATTCTTAAATGACCTATGCGTATGCTATATTGACACTTCCATTATTCAGTTCTTTTTCAAGGCCACGCTTCTCCAGCAAGTCAGTGATCTTTTACAAAGCATTTACGATCACTTGAACAACGCAGATGCTATTGTTGTTGAATTGGAGAATTCAATAAAACCCATACAGCTGGAACTTAGTGAGTTGCAACGGAAGATAAAAAACATGGAGCATGTAGAAGAGATATCTCAACAGGTACAACAGTTGAAAAAGAAACTTGCATGGTCATGGGTGTATGATGTGGACAGGCAACTTGAGGAACAAAATGTGAAGATTGGAAAGCTTAAAGATCGTATCCCTGCTTGCCAAGCTAAAATTGATTTTAAACAAGTGAGTTATGAACATTTGGTGAAAACACAGTGGAGTATATCATATATCATTTTCATTCTATCCATCCCCTCCCTGTGTTAGAAGTGAATACTCATTGAATGTGCTCTATGGTAATGTTTTACTAAATATTTTTCTTTGGGGGCCTCACTAAGTGGTATTAGATGCAGTTGAATGCTCAAATCTTTTCTATTCTCTTTCTAATTAGATTTTCTGACTAGTTTGGATGTCTAGAATAGTAGAATCAGGTCACTTTCTGTGCATTCATGACTTTATCAAAGTTTTTGTTATGACAGTACAATTTCCATTGGACTTTTTTATATTGGTTTAGTTTATATATTTCTTTGGTTGCTTATAATTTAATTAATGTATATCATAAAGAAATAAAGTATCAATTTGAAGGGTGCAATTGAAAGAAAACCAGTGCAAAAAGTTGTATATTAAGTCAAGAAGTCTATAAATTTTACTAATATAAATGTTTGGAGGGATATGCTGCTGAAAAGAAAATATCTGCAGATCTTTATTATAAGGAGGGGGATATATTTTCGAAAATCAGTACTTGAATTTTGTAAAGAAAAGAGGACTAGATCTTTGGGTTGGTTGTGGCTGGTTCAACTCCTTAAAGTAATCTCTTGCTTAAGATTTTTCATGATCCATATATCTTATGGTAACCTTTTTTTTTTTTTTTTTTTTTTCGTAATTTATTATTTTGTTATTATTGGTTGAATGAATCTGGATACAGTTTATATATTTTGGTGCTTATCAATTAACAATTTCTTTAGTATTAGGAATTTATGTCTATATTGTTTAAATTATGTAATGGTGAATTCAGTAATAAAGTTCTTTTGATGTTGCTTTGTTTCTTTTAGATCTTATCCCACTTAGGTGGCATAAAGAAACTCTATTTTGCATTATCTTTTTTTTTTTTTTATGTGGAATCCTTGAATCTTTGCTCCATATATTGTACTGAAAGCTGGATCATAAATTTCTGACTACTTATGGTTAAAGCATATTGTTTGATGTATTTCATAGAGAACACTAGAGAAATTGAGGGATCGTTTTATGGAGAAGAAGGCTCAAATTGCAGTCATGGTGGAAAAGACATCTGAAGTTAAGAGAAGGAAGGATGAGTTAAATCATTCTATTTCCTTGGTATGTTGAATTTGGATTGTTATTCTTTGTATAATTGGAAGTCAGATGGCTTCTAAATGAAACTAATTCCATTGATTTAAAGGTGGTTGCAATGCGTTTTCTGATTTTTTCCTTTTATATTTCCCTGCCCGTTTCTCTTATGGTACGGTATACATGTTAAAAGAAAATAATAAAGAAATTGCAAATACTAGGGTTATACTTATACTTATAGTCATCTTTAAAATAAGTGTCAGTTCTTGAGGAAGTTTTTGAGTTTCCTATGTAATGTTTTTGGGAATTTATTACAAAGTACTTCTAACCATGCAGTAGCACTAAAAGATGATCGCTTCTTTTTTTCATTGTTTTTTTTACTTATTATTATTTTACAATTTTATAATTTATACCTTTTACTTTTTATTTTTGTATTTCAGTCTTATCTGCATTTTTTTTTCTTTATTAATTTACCAAGTGGTCAAATTTTCCGCTGGGAAGTACTTATGACAATACAGAGCTGGTTTGTCTATTTTGTATTATAGTCTTATATTTACTTCCCTTCTCTTTAAGTTTTTTGCAGCTTTGCAATATGATGTATCGAGAAGTAACTTTTAACTATGTAAAACTACTTTCTATTTTTCATCATGTTGGATTGGAAGGGTATTGTATTTTGATTTAGTTCATTGTAATTTTTATTTTTGTTTAGTTTATTGTGTTGGGTAGACTACTGATTCACTAATATACTCTCTTCATTTTTGAATAAAGTTATTGTTTCCTATCAAAAAAAAAAAAAAAAAAAAAAAAAAAAAAAAAAAAAACTATGTAGAACCACTTTATTTATTTGGAAGACTTTTACCTTAATGTATTATTTTTTATTTTCATCTTTATATTATTTCCTTTTTCATTAATTTTTTAACCTTGTACTTGTTTTGATGTGCTCTTTAATGGTCTTTTTTATTTTGACTGCGGTCTTTTATCTTTAATTTATGAAAGTTCTTGTTATATACCTTGTTAATTGGAAATACCAATCATAGGCATCAAAAGAGAAACACGAGCTAGTCAACGAGCATGATCGTAAAACTAGTTACATCAAGAAGCAGGTCAATCGTCTCAGGTTTCTTGAACAACAAGTTCAGGATATTCACGAGCAAGATGCTAAAAATACACAGGTTGTTTTCATTTGCCTTGATATAGATAATGTTTGTTCTTTCCTTTTAGATATTTCCTGATAAATGTTGTGATATATATTGCTTCCACAGTCCATGCCTCCTGGTATTAAGCCTTTCTTTTTTTATAAATTATTTTGTAGAAAAGATTAATTTAGAAGTAGATTCTCTTAAAAATAAAGTCCAAGAATTATCAGAGAAGCTTAAGTCTGAAAACCTTTTAGAAGAAGAAAAGATTATTTTAAACTTCAAAAGTGATTTTAATGTGATATAGATTCAATCATTCAATAAAAGGAAAAAAAAGGTTTAAAAAAACAAAACCAAAGGAAAACGACTATAGTTTATAAGATTCATCCATATCCTGGATTCCTGATATTGCAAATTTTCATAACTATAGAATGTTAATGTTGGATTAACCAAGTGGTGGGATCATGGCACTTATCGCAGAAAGAACTTATTGGCCAATTTAGTTTTGAGGCAAAATATTTTATTGTATTAGCGTGCTGAGGTCTTTTCCTCTGTCAAAATAAATGCTGTTTTTTATTGCTTTATCATTAGGGTGTTATTATCCTGCTTTAGATAGTCTAACCTAGTTTAAGATTATTTCCTCATTTGTTAATTTCTACTTTAACCAGTTTAGAGTGGCAGATAATATATTGGTTATTTTAACATGCATCATTGAAATGTTTTATTAATTTTGGTATTGCTATAGGCTGAAGCATCTGAAATAAAGGAAAAGTTGAAGGAACTAAAAAATGAGTTCGATGCTGCTAATTTAACTTTTACAAGGTTATATGTTTATTCATTTGAACTTTTTGTGTACTCATATGTTACCCTTGTGTTAAGTTAGATATTGCTTATTGGGTAAGTCCTATGACATTTCAGGTTGAAAGAAGAAGAAAGTGCATTGTCCGAGAACCGACACAAGGGAATGATTGAGATCAAAAAGATTGCTGATGAGGTATAAAACGTCTAAGATATTTAGATAACTTTATAAAATAATGAGGATTGTATTGCTGAGTTATGATTCTGTGGTTCGTGTTTTTCTGTTATTTCTTGAATGTATTAGTGATTTCATTTGGTTTGATATTGTAACTGTAAAAGTGGGTGCACTAATTTCTGATAGTAAAAGAGTTGGTATTTTTTCTTTATTGTTTAATTCTCTTGGTTGGTAGTTGGTATTGTATCTTTCTCTTGTTTTTGCTGAAGCATATTATCAATTGATGAACAATAAAATTGAACTTTCTTTAGTTAATTTTCTGTGTCTGAATAATATAGTATTTTGAACTTTATTTATTTATTTATTTTTTGTCATTTGTAAGAGATAATCTTGCTGAATCTGCTGCACTCTAATTGTCATAACTTTTATGTTGATATTTTGAAGAAGTGATTGGAAAAGTGGCAGGCTTGAATTCTTTGGATATATGTTTCTGTAATCATCTCTAGATTGATTAGATTGACTTAAATGTCATGATTTGTATTTGTATTGGCCAGAACCACCAATTTCATGAAAGGATGCCTAGATGCCTGTGAACAAGGAGCAGTCATAAATCATAATGAGTCCATGGACATGGGCACTGTATCACATACTTGGTTGTTAAAGTTTGGACGTATAATCTATTATCATTTATCAAACATACTTGAGTTTTTTTTTTTTTTTTTTTTCCTTCCTGCTTTGATCTTTTGATTGTGATTGCTTTTGACATCCCAGTCTTTGCCTGACTTGCGGTGTGTTCTGATCCACTAAACTTGTGCAGTGTTTCTTGCAAATATTGGTTTTGCATATGATAGTCACTTTAATTGTACTATTCATATAAAGTTATAAAAAATGCTTTTCTAACTCAAAGATCTGCCTTTCTTGAATATATTTTGTATTGAAATGATTTAGATTTTGGTTTATAGATTGAAGATTATGAAAAGAAGTATAATGAGATAAGATCTTATATCCTCGAGCTTCAGCAGCATCAAACCAACAAGGTGTGTGCCACTCTATAGTCTTGTTATCTCGGGTTCATAAAAAGATGATAGAACTTGAGCAGACAGTCACTTGTTTTTAACATTTAATTGTACATCATGCCTTCTTATGTTGACCATTTTTTCTCAACAGGTTACAGCCTTTGGAGGAGAAAGAGTGATTAATCTTTTACGTGCAATTGAGAGACACCACCATAGATTTAAAAGGCCACCCATTGGTCCGATTGGCGCCCATATGGTCAGTGGTAGATAATTTGTGTGAATCTGTGATTGGATCTGTGGACCTTGTCAATTTCTCTTTTTATTTACGTATTCTCTTTGTATATTCCATACTTTGTGAATCAATAGTTGTACTGCTTTGTACTTTCTTTCCTCAAATTTATTTTTGAAGTGTTACTGTTTCTCCCTTCAAACAGTCATTGTCTATTTCCCCCCTTTTTTTTTGATTAAGGTAAACACCTGGTTTAGCCAAATATCATATCAATAATGTGACTAGTTCACTATCAGTTTCTCTCTGTTACCTACACTTTTCTTCCTACATCATTTACCTATCCGAGATTTTGGGAAATTTATCACCTAAAAAGTTAAACCTATATTGCCTTGTTGAGATGACAGCATTTGTTATACATTTGAAGCAATTGCCATTAACAAAGTGTCCCGAAAAAATATTACTTCATTTTCTTTAGTTCAGCAGAATTAGGTATTGTAGTCATTCAGTAACAGAGTGATAATTTTATTTGTTTCCTTTTTTTTTTGTTGATAGAAAACAAGAATATGATAATTTTATTATAAAAAAAAAATGTGAACAAGCTACTGAAAAGAGTTATATGGACAAACCAAAACTCTTTACATAAGACTATACAAACAAAATCTGAACCTTGTCATTGATTATAGTGATGATTTTAGTTTGTATTTTATACATAATCCAGAAAATTATTTTTCTATTACTAGTATTTAATTATTTTCTGCTTTTCAGATTCCTGTGTCACTTATGCTACTGTGAAGATTGTTGATTAGAGGGTTAATTTGACATGGTCTTTTTTATCCTGATTAATAGTATTATGCAAAGTTCGTACATGGTCTATTTTTTTGTTAGACATCTCAAATCCTGTTATAATAAATTAAAAAGTGATCACTTCATTTTCTGGACTTTGGGAGCATTGGGTCTTCCAGTAATCATGATCTTTATCTTTTAAGAGGTTTACACCGGAAGCTCACACTATATTTCGAGCAAATGTATACTGTTAAAGATGCTTGGTCTTTGTTACTGGTTTTCTATCTTCTATCTTTCTATTGTTTCTAAAAGTTGTTGGTGTAGTTTCTTTGTATTTGTATCAATCACTTTCATCTATTACGTTTACATATATTAATTTATTTGTAATGGTTGGTATAAATTCAGAAATGTTATCCTTCCTTTGCTAGTATTTGGTTGTTTCCCATCGTTTTTTGAGACAAAGCGTACTGTAGTATGTCGTATTTTTGCTGCAGTTAACGATGTTTACTTGACATTTTTTTCTTTATAATTGGTGAATGCAAAGTTCTTACATCAGAATTGTTATTATTATCATTTTTAAAATTGGCGTAAGCATGTGATTTTAATGGGCTTATTTGTGGTTTATGAGCCCAATGCTTAGTTGATCAATGTTTGATGTTGCATGTTATAAGAATAAAGATGTCCAAGTTATAGCGGGTGAAGTGAATTGGATTTGGTGGACGTTTTTGGTTGTAAAAGCTTTCTTCCTTGCTGAGAGTGTTTCTTCCTTTTTCAATCTGATCCTTACTGTGAATGTATTGTTTCCTCTTTTGATAAATAAGGTTTACCAATCATGGGATTAAGGATATATATTATCCAATTATTTCTGATGTAGGTTCTAGTTATATGCTCGGGCATCATTTCTATTGCCATTCACAGCTGTTACGATATTTATAAACACAGTTCCTAACATATCTTAGTTTTATGATATGTACTGCAGACCATGGTCAATGGAGACATGTGGGGTCCTGCAGTTGAGCAAGCGATTGGTAGACTGCTCAATGCTTTCATTGTTACTGATCATAAGGATGCTCTTCTTCTGAGAGGATGTGCAAAAGATGCAAACTATAACAACCTTCAAATTTTTATATATGACTTTTCAAGACCAAGGTAGAAATCCAATTTATGTTATTTAGCACTCTTTGAGGGTGCCTAATGCTCATGTGTGATGATAATTTCCTTCTTGACATTTGTTCTCAACCTTTTTGTAGGTTGAATTTGCCACATCACATGCTTCCTCAAACAAATCACCCTACTATTCTCTCTGTCTTACATTCTGATAATCCTACTGTAATAAATGTCTTGGTGGATATGGTAAAGTGACAGATTTCACCATAGCTTCTCTCGCTTGCTCCTTTTTTGTTTTGGCCTTTCAATATCTTTTGATAATATTGCTTATTTTATTAAGGGCAATGTTGAGAGGCAAGTTCTTGTTAGAGATTATGATGCTGGAAAAGCTGTTGCTTTTGAGCAAAGAATTTCAAATCTTAAGGAGGTTTTCACTTTAGATGGACATAGAATGTAAGTCATATCTTGAATTGTACATATTATCTGTGTGTATCTATCTTTCTATTTTTTTTACTGGTTTATATTTTGAGGAATGTGTAGGATTGATTAAATGCCACCTAGGAGCATAATTTTTATAAAATTTGAGTAGTCTCTGACTTTTGAAGCTTAAAGAGTTTTAAGTGCTCTTCAGCTGAACTATTATATGCTGTATCACTTGTATGGAGTAATACCCTCACAATTATTGTTAAAGTGCTTACAACTATTGTTTGGGTCTTTACAAGTTTAAGTTTTTGGCTAACGGTTACTTAACAGGATATTAGAGCTAGTTTTTCTAGCAGTGTCTAGGTTTAAGTCCCATGTGATTATGTTTGTATTTGTTATCCAAATTTGTTTAGTGTTTGTGTTTGTGTATGATTATGTGATAAGCCTGTGGAGTGTTTAAATACTATTGTTTGGGCCCATACCTACAAGTTTAAACTTTTGGTCTAATAGTTACCTAACCATTATAATGTCAAGATCTCGTAAGAAATTACAACCTTGTGTAGAATTGGAATGGTTCAAGTGATTATTGTTCTTCTCAGTGATGGTGGTTTTAGTGGTGTTTGGTTCCTTCCGGTTTGGTATTAATGCAAGGAAGTGGTAGCTTGGAAAGAGTTGTGGGTTTTGTTTGACAGTTGTTATGAGAAACCATGCAAAATAGGTGGATATAAAGAGGGAGATCCTTAGACATGGAGTTTAAAAAAAAAAAAAAAAACAATGTTAAGAGCCTGCTGGTTGCATTAACCATCATGGTGATTTCCTCTGTATAAATCCTAAAACAACTACTTGCATCTTAGATAGATAACGAGTTTACGTCCTCCATTTGTTCATTTAGACCGATAGAGTTGCTATCGGATATTTTATGCCTAAGTAGTTTCCAGAGACAATGTAATCTTTTTATTTTCTGGTGAAATGTATTTATCAGTTACGAGACAAGACTTATCACTGAATTTTTTTAGTAGGAGATAAAAACATTTATTTACAAAAAGAATACAAGTACATAATGTGGACAAGACTTGATCACTGATTTGTTCCCCAGGTTTTCTCGTGGATCGGTCCAGACAATTCTTCCATTGAACAAAAAGATGAGAACTGGCCGCCTTTGTAGTTCTTATGATGAAAAGATTAAGGATCTAGAAAAAGATGCATTAAATGTACGGGAAGAAGCTCAACGGTGCAGGAAGAGGAAGAGGGATTCAGAGGAAAGACTTAAGGATATTGAACATCATCTACACAGTGTAAAGGTAATAACAGAGTGGAACTGCTTTTGTCTGATTGCCATGCCATGCCAATTTATATCTGGCTCTATGTGTGACTGCTTACATGAGAATAGGTTGATGCCATATGGGTCACATTTTTTGACATTGACCATGCATTTTAAGTCATCTATGTAGGCATGGTTCGAGTTTAATACTCATCTAACTTTACCAATGGTCCTTACCAAGCAGTAAGAGTTGAAAACAATTAGAGTTTTTGTCTAGAATAGGATTCGAGTTTAATAATTTTGGAAAATGGATTAAAATGAATGAAAATGCAGCTCAATTGTGGAAATCGAGTTAGTATTCATTTGTGTACATTTCAAAATTTCAAATTATGTTTGTCTGAGAGAAGTTCTTGTGAATGGCTTGTCTGCCTTCTGTATCATCCTCTTCTCTATTATTAATACAAAGTTTTTTTGTCTTATAAAAAAATGAAAAAAGGAGGGAAATCTTGTTCCAATTTTTGAAGTTTGTGACATAAACTTTTCTCATCATTAATCTTTGTTATTGCTGTTTACTGAATTTTGACTAACGCATACATATCACCGCTTCCTTTGTTTTGTTTAGAGGAAATGCACTACTGCAGATCGAACATTGATGGCAATGAGTCTAGAATTGCGTGATGCTGAGAGTGTATCTGTTCCTGAAGCCAGTTCATCATCTGCATCAACAGTTTATGAGCTTTGTCAAGAAATTTCAGTTTGTTCCACAATACTAACACCTTAGAATTCAATTAATTTTACTTTCAAAATAAGAAAGAAAGAATTCAATTAATTTTGACTATTTAGTATGTAATCAGCTTTATATCTCCCAATAATCTTGTTTGTATTGTGAATGTTATGTAGAAAATTCAAGAGGAAATACAAGAAAAGGAAAACTTGCTTGAAAAGCTCCGGGTCAGCATAAATGAAGCAGAAGCAAAAGTCAATGATCTTAAGTTATTATTTGCGGGTTTATGTGGTCTGTAATAGTGTTTTTATGTTATCTCTATTGCGCACATTTTCAGTTACACATGCTTGTGCTTAGCCATAACCATATTAAATGTAGAGTCAGCAAAAGAAGAAATCAATGCCTTTGAGGAATCAGAGAAGGAGCTAATGGAGATTGAAAAAGATCTACAGTCTTCAGAAGCGGTTTCCTCCTATTTTTCTCAACTTCTTCTTTTTTAAGTGTTCTCTGCAATTTTCACAATTTTGTTTCCTTAGGTCTTTTAATATTCAGAAATTACATTTCAGGAGAAGACTCATTATGAAACTATAATGAACAGCAAGGTTATTCCTGAAATCAAAGAGGCAGAGGCACAGCATCAGGAGCTTGAACTGCACCGTAAGGTAATGATTATTAAAGTATTTGAGATATAGCAGGAAATTCTAATGTTAGTAGTATTGTTTGCAACGTTTTTTTTTCTCTAAAAAAATAAAATAAAGTAATTGTTTTTGCATCAACCTCTTGCCAATTTTGTAAACTTGGTGATAAATTGCAGGAGAGTTGCAGAAAAGCTTCTATTATTTGTCCTGAGAGTGAAATTGAAGCTTTAGGAGGTTGGGATGGTAGCACTCCTGAACAAATCAGTGCTCATTTGAACAAACTAAATTACAGGCTTCAGCAAGAGAGTCAGCAGTATGAGTATAACTTGTCTTCATTATGTCATTTGAACAAATCAACTGTTGGTTCTGAGTAAGAGTATATCTTTTGGGCAGATATTCTGAATCTATTGATGATCTGAAGATGATGTATGAGAAAAAAGAACGTAAAATTTCAAGGAAACAACAAAATTGCAAAGCTTTTCGAGGAAAATTGAATGTAAGTTGTTTATTTGATTTTTATCTCTAATTGACATTTTTTTCTCTATTTATACTCCACTGAAATCATCCATGTATGTAAATGTTATTAATTTTCAACTTGGTAATCAGAGAATGATTAGTCTGGAGGTTATTAATTACCTTTGTTCCCCTAGTTCTATGGTGGCTGCATACATTTGTCCTGGGGCCTCTACCATCTCTTTTTTGTTGCTATTAGGGCTTATGCCTTTTTTGTTTGCATCTTCATATTTCCCTAATCCCCTTATTCAATAAAATACTATTTAGAAATTATTTGCATAACAGGTCAATTTTTCAGTTGTATCTTCCTCTGCAAGGTAGTCGGGGTAATATTCCTCTACCAGGTCATTCCTTGCCCAAGTGAGCCAAAATGCTTGATCTTTTCTTAAGCATTAATACTGCACTTATCAAATGTACTAATGATTCTTATGATAGCTTTCTTAGATTTGTGTTTTTGATAGAAGCTTTCATAGGTTTGTTTTTGTTTTGAGGTCATCTTTTTTACCAATTTCAATGCACTTAGGATTTAGACAATTGCTCCTTTGAATTAGATGGGTTGTTTAGTTCTCTCTCTTTTTTTCTTCCGTTGGTCAGAGCTTCTGAATTCTTATTTAAAATGGGTTATCATAATGTGCAGTCTTATTGATAAGAGATTTACGAGAAAAAATATTCTTTTATTTATTTAAAACATCATAATAATTAGAATCAGTCAGATTCAACTGGATTAATTTCTTGAAAGAATAAAATCTTATTGAACCCTTATCAGTAAAATAAAGGATTATTGCAGTTCACATGGCATTTGTTTTTGATAATAGCAGTTCGCATGACAATCATATTTACTTGGTTCCCTACTTCCCTCTATATCTCTGTCTCTCCGGACTTGTTTCTTATCCTTGTTTTTGCTGTGTATCACATCCCTCGTCCATGTTAGGATATTATTTGCTTGAATTACTTATATTGTTTATCTGAAATTATATTTTGTTTGTAGGCTTGCCGGAATGCCCTAGACTCGCGATGGAACAAGTTTCAAAGGAATGCAACTTTTTTGAAGCGGCAGTTGACTTGGCAGTACGAATTTATTTTAATTTTGGATTGCCTCCGTTACAGTCTGATTTTCTTTTTTCTCACTTGAAGGATATATTTGAATAAGGTTTGAATGTTGTATTTTTATTTTATTTTTTCAATCAGATTTAATGGCCATTTGGGAAAGAAGGGAATTAGCGGAAACATTAAAATTAGTTATGAGGAAAAGACGCTTTCGATAGAGGTCAGTTATGTGTCTTTTATTAGCAGATTCTTGTGATTACATTTATATTGTCCTGTGCGTAGTCTAATAAGACTAATGTATTCCTCTATCCTGATTACCTAGCAGTTATTACGTGTGCCACTTTCATCCTCTGTGCTGTTTACAATTCAACTTATATTCTTGATGCTGTTCATTCTATTTTTCAGGTAAAGATGCCTCAAGATGCATCGAGCATTGCTGTTCGTGACACCAAAGGGCTTTCAGGTTTTCTTTTGTCTACACATGCATATAAAATAGATTTGTCTTCTATCATGCTTTTGTAAATGTCTAGATTGGCTTTATAGGCTTTTACATTCAATTTCTACTTGTTACTACGTAATTTGGAGTGGAATTTCACAGAACGTTTGGACTTCTTGAGCCTCTTTAGAGTTTAAACACTATTATTATGGCCTTTCATATAAGCTTCAATTTTTTGGATTATTGGTTCCTCAGACTTTGTTTGAATTGTATTTGACCGAAGTATTCAAGTCTTGAAAAAAATCTCCTATTCTATTAATTAAACTGTGTTTGGGCTGCAGCTGCGTCTGCTGCATGTGACTATTATGTTGGTTAAATTCAGTCTTGCAAGTGAGGAAATGCATTGGAGTTTAAATACAATTTTTTTCTCCATCCCGTAAAAGTTTAAATTATTGGCATTAATGGTTCCTTCAAATAAGCCTTTTTCCCTTAACTCTGGAATTTTTTGGTTTTACATAGGAAATTTCACTTCTTACTTTTTCGAGTCATTTAATTTATAAACTAAGGTACAACTCTGAACTATTTCAAAAGTCGGTAATGCTCGTAATAGTTGTTTAAGCGTCCCTCATTTGTAAATGTAGATTTGATATGGAAATTGATATAATGGTTGGAATTTTCATCTATTAGCTTAAGCTCTTGCCTCTTGGGTTGGATTTTTTTATTCATGGTTGTAGTTGCTTACGTATTAGGTGGGGAACGCTCATTTTCAACATTATGCTTTGCGTTGGCACTTCATGAAATGACAGAAGCTCCATTTCGAGCAATGGATGAATTTGATGTGTTTATGGTAAGTTTTTGTGTACTCCATTCTTTTCAGTGGGTGTAAAATATTATGTTTGACATGGCAAATATCTTAATAACTAGGTGTCTAGGTGTTACTTTTGAAGTTCAAAAGGATTGTTATTTTAAGAATTTTCATGAATTGCAATTGATCTACAGGATGCAGTTAGCCGAAAAATCAGCTTAGACACATTAGTGGATTTTGCATTGGCACAAGGATCCCAATGGATATTTATCACCCCTCATGATATCAGGTTATGATCTATGCTTATGTTGTGGAAGATGTTTTGCATCATGTTGCTGTATAGATATTAATGATACAGTTCCCTTCCATCTTTCATATAACTGTTCAGCTAACTCTTCTGCACTAATTCTGTGTGGTCAAAGCCAAATAAGCAAAATACTTGATTGACCGTTGCATGTGACTTTAGCTGAAGAGTAATTTTGGTGTTGGTCAGGGAGCTTGTAGGGCTTCCTTGGACATGAATTTACTCATGTTGTAGTTGGATCATGGACTGTTATTTTATGTGGCTGGCATGATTGGAGTTGTTGGTTACTGGCAATCAATTTAAAACCATTTTCTTGGAACAAATCTTGGTTGAGGCAAATTGATCTGGG
Source organism: Acer negundo (assembly GCA_035582765.1). Classification (NCBI taxonomy): domain Eukaryota; kingdom Viridiplantae; phylum Streptophyta; class Magnoliopsida; order Sapindales; family Sapindaceae; genus Acer; species Acer negundo. The sequence continues at coordinate 9,338,019 of CM069241.1, read as the reverse complement.
TTTATTTCCAATTTGTTGACATTTGCAGTATAACTTTAATAAAGTTGAGATACTGTCATAAAATATGCATAACAGAATTAGAATGTAAAACTTGAATAGTTTTTGAAGACCCTTAATTTTGAACAAATTCTAGGAGCTTCTGCCTTTTACATCATGGCTGATTCACGTCATGGTAGCATTTCCGAGCCACTTAGTTCTTTTCATATTTATCTCTCTTTTTATTTCTTTATTACTTATATAGGTTTGGCATCAATGATCTTTTTTTTTTTTTTTTTTCCTGAGTTTTTTGTTTTTTTTGATATTTTCATGGTTAGTCGTATGTAAATTGGCTTCCTATGAAGTTCTTGATTCCAGTTGTTATTTGAATAGTTTCATGTTAAGCAGTCAATGAGTTCTTTATTTAGTTTTTAGATCTTTAAAATGTGCCCTATTAGAGGACCCTCAAGTGATCAAGAATTGCTCTCAGCCAGCTTTATTGGTCTTCTTGTGGGAATCCAGGGTCACTGCTTTTCTGTCTATGAATTGTGTCATTATATTCTTCGACTGTTTGGTTCTATTTGGTAAGATGTGATTAACCATGTGTTCTGTAGACTGTTCCCTGGGCAGCTGAATCCATTTTGATTCAGCCAAACGTAATTTTCATGTCATTTCAATAAACTTGCATTGCTATTCATTAGAGGACTTCTGGTTTTTGATTCAATCAAACAGAATGTCAAAGTACTGATGCAGAATAACTGTCCTGCATCAAGTACTCGATTAATTGAGACGATAAATTTGAACTTCTATCTTTGGTGCTCTTGATACAGTTTGGTAAAGCAAGCGGAGAGGATAAAGAAGCAGCAGATGGCAGCTCCTCGTCCTTGATTATTTGTTATCCACAGCTTTTGCTTCTGTCAATATTCGAATGGTATTTTTCACTGTACCTATTTATCAATCCGATGCTTTTTTACTCGCATTAGCAACGTATTAATTTTAGGTAAAATTTCCCTATGGTCCCGTATGCAGTTAATGTGGACCTTTTTGCCTTTATCATTTCTTGCTCTCTGACTTTGAGCTCCTAGTTAAGCATGTATAGTTTGATCTTTTTATATAAGACAAATTATGTTTTATTCTGTTTTGTACTCTCTTGTGCACCAACACCACTATTGAACTTTCTATACCGTTTTTCACGGTGTTAATAATTAGAGGTATAAAATGGGTCGGGTTGGTCTGAATGCACCTCGTCGAGTTTGATCCATCAGTTTGACACGAGCAGCCCGGGCTTTGTCACATATTTAATATTCTATTGTTTGTATTTTTCTAAATAAGTTAAAAGGGTAGCTGGTCATATTTGATCTTTGGATAGGAGAAGATTGATAGTATATCACTTAGATCTGTGATTCAGTTTCCCATGTTTCCTTCGGAGCAGAAAGTCCATGCTTGAAATTAGAATACAGGTGGTAGAACTGGGATTTCTTCAGAATTTTGAGTCAAAGCACTATAAAATATTAGGATTTATTGTATTAAAGATAATATCAAATATTATGAACAGAGTTGTAGAAGCATGTGAGGTCTTAAATATATGAAATATAAAAATAAAAAATAAAAATCTGAGAGATCAGTTAGCAATTAATTTCAGTTTGGTAGATCATTTTTTTATTTGAATTTCACAAAAGACCAGTTAAGATCTTAAATCCTTTTTTGAGATCTCATGTCCCAACAACTTTGACAATATATATTTTTTTAATTTTTTTTTTTTTTTTAAAAAGAGATCTCTACTCTTGTTTGAGCATTGCCCATCAAATCCAATACCGAACGTGGACTACAAAGTTTCATTTTATATTCAAACCTCCTTTCTATTTGCTAACTTATTAGATTTGATTATGAAGTAACTTATTAGATTTGATTATGAAGTAACTTATTAGATTTGATTATGAAGTAACTTATGTGAAGATGATATCACACTCGGATTCTTATGTCAAAAAGTTTATGTATCATCTATAGCACATGGGAAAGCAATGTTCTATTTTATTTTTTATAAAATATTTGACTAAAATTTTAAAATATTAGAAATTTTAAAAAAATTTAAACTTACCGATCCATGGATTGTAACATTTATTCGTAAACATTTTTTTATTCAGTTTTGTAATATTTGAAGTTCGAATCGTTATACTTGTGTATATATATATAAAGAAAAATCGATTAAAGGTATTACTCGTGCGCCACGATGAGGAGAAAGATATTTTCCTTAAAATTGTGCAGGATTTGTGTTTGGGACCTTGTAATGAGAAATTGATGGGGATTGCTTTTAATAATATGATGTTATAACACTTAAGATATCTTTTTTTTTTTCCATGGTTAGTGACCCCACTCTCATAAAAAGCAGATTTTGAACTACGAACGGCTATTTATAACGGCTATATTTTGGTGGGACACAGACACGATAAGCTACAATGTCCTTTAGCTGTTAATGACGGCGTCAAAATTTTTGGAGATGTGGAATTAAACTGAAGTGGGAATATTCATGACTAGAATTATAAAATTTTGCTTTTTTTTTAAAAAAAATAGAAATTTTAAATGGTCTTGTTGTAAACTCTTCACGCTCATAATCAATAAAATTATGAGGTTGAGTAAATTTGTATATTTTAAGAAATAAAAATATAAATTTTTAAATTTTGAAATTGTTTTTAGTAAGTTTAGCACGAAAAGAAAAATCGGACTGTACTTTGCATCTATGACAAGAGAGTATGATTCCATCTCCAATTGAATATAGAATATAATTCTTGACTTCCATTCCATGTAAGAAATGTTGATTTTATGGCGTGACATTTACTTTTAAATAAACACAAATCTGTCTTATTTTAGTATTTTAATTTATTGTTACTTTACCTATTAGGTTAATGGTCTAAAGAAATTTAGATACTATAACACTAACGATCACTTATTTAAATAAAAAAATGTACATTTATAGGTCTAATAAAATTTAGATATGATGATACTAATGATCGGGGTAACAGTCTAACGAAACTTATATAAATAAAAGGTACACGTTTGAATTATGATCCCTGTATTTTGTCCCAACTTAATATTACTGACTCCAATTTCAAAAGAATACCTGAAAAATTGTTTGTATAATTTCAAAAAAGGAAAAAATGTATTGATTTAATTTCAATTCTAAAATCAGAAGGACCAAAGAAGAAGATGGCTTTTACAGTTGAATGGTGGTGTTGAAAAAAAAAAAATCCATCATCATATCCTCTCCATTTTCAAAATCTCAGATAAGGACAAAAAGCACCCCTAAAAAAAAAAAAAATAATAATAATAATATAAAAGTTGAAAAATCAGACCAGAGACCCCACCTTTTTAGAAATCCGTTAACCAGAAACCAATAGACAGTCTCTATTCTCTATTTCTCTGTTCTCAAACTATGCCTGTATCTGTATGTAGTGAAAACCATCACCACCGCTTCCCTAGTTTTCTTCAAACTTCAAACTTGTTTATTAATTTATTTTTATTATTTCCACCAACTCACAACAACAACAAAAATGACCTAACGTTTTTTGTCGATTCGTAGCTGAGTTCTAGAGAGAGAAAAAAGGAGATTCTATAGAGTTAGAGAGAGAGAGAGTGGAATGGTAGAGAGAAGAAGCAGAGGTCTCCTCTTGAGCATTTTTGAAAAAAAACGATGTCGTTTCTGGACCAAAACCAAAAAAGTCCGTCTATGAAGAAGTGGCGACCCAGCTGGTCTGAACTCTGGCTCAACAACAAAAAGACGCCGTTGAAGCCCGTCGTGTTCAATATTCAACTACCCAACACGAAAGATCCCAAAAACAACACCAGCAACAAAACCCTAATCTCAAATTTCTCCGGAAGCGATCGGACTCTCCTGTTGAATGACGATATTCTCCTCAGAATCCTCTCGAAACTCCCCGTTTCGCAGCGGAACGCAAACTCTCTCGTCTGCAAGCGGTGGCTGAATCTCCAGGGCCGCCTTGTGCGGTCGCTTAAAGTTCTTGACTGGGACTTTATCGAATCCGGTAGGTTGATTTCAAGGTTCCCGAATTTGTCAAACGTTGATTTGATTAAAGGGTGTTTCGTTTCGTCTAGAGATTCGGCTGTTATTTTGAGTCACAAGCTCGTGTCTTTGCATGTCGATTCGTGTTTTTCGAGTTTTTATGATGGAAAATTGTTGTTGCATACCAATATAGTTGATAGAGGGCTCACGGCGCTCGCTAGCGGGTGCCCGAATTTGCGTAGGCTTGTGGTTATTGGTTCCAGTGAATTGGGGTTGTTGAGTGTGGCTGAGGAGTGCCCGACTTTGCAGGAACTCGAGTTGCATAAGTGTAGTGATAATGTGTTGCGTGGTATTGCCGCCTGTGAGAATTTGCAAATCTTGAAATTGGTTGGAAATATGGAAGGATTTTATAGTTCGTTGGTTTCGGATATTGGGTTGACGATTTTGGCTCAAGGGTGTAAGAGATTGGTTAAGCTAGAGCTTAGTAGTTGTGAGGGTAGTTTTGATGGGATTAAAGCGATTGGGCAGTGTTGTCAAATGCTTGAAGAATTGACCTTTTCCGATCACAGGATGGATGATGGGTGGTTGGCTGCACTTTCGTATTGTGAGAATCTGAAAATTTTGAGGTTTGTGTCGTGTAAAAGGATTGACCCGAGTCCTGGGCCAGATGAGTATTTGGGTTGCTGTCCTGCGCTTGAACGGTTGCATTTGCAGAAGTGCCAGTTGAGGGATAAGAAGAGTGTCAGGGCAATGTTCAGGGTATGTGAAGCTGTGAGGGAGGTTGTGTTTCAGGATTGTTGGGGATTGGATAATGATGTGTTCAGCTTTGCAAGTGTGTGCAGGTAGTGGATTCATTCTATTTTTTTATATTTATTTTTTTTTACTTGTTTCATATTTGCTGATTTTCAAATATTCTTGTGTTGTATGATCTTCTGTTAACAAATGGTAGGTAGGAGATGTTTTACATATCTATGACTACTTTGCAATATTTTGTTCAATGATATGTGCAAAAAACAATAAAAATTCATGTGTTTGTGATCATTGGTCTATAACTTTGTTATCCTGTATTCCTATGTAATGGCACACACACACACACACACACACACTCGTATACTCACTCCACGCATGTACACTCTGCCAGTGCAGAATGATATCAAGGTTTGGTATATTCAGCTGGACATTATTACAAGTACGATGCACTTTGAGAATTATGAACTCAGTGTACTTATTGCAGATTTGATGTTATTGCTTACAAATTACATTGAGCAGTTATGGAGGAAAAAAGTGATAGTAGTGAATTATTAGCTTAGAACTTTGTAACTGCATAGTGGGCACACGCATGGAGATGATTTTAGGGACCATATAATTCATGTTCTTGCTTACTATACCACAAACATTGCCAATGAACATCTTGTAATAATGGTATATCTACTATTGTACTATTAGGCATTGGACTTCATCAACCAAATGAGAATTAGTAAATATGTGGAGACATTACTCATTATTGCCAGTTGGCTAGCATTGATTTATTTATAATGATTTAGAGAACACTATTCAAAAATACAAGATAATCTACGTAGCCATGTTGATTGATTGCAAGATTTATGGGTGTTACTTTCTTCACAGGAGGGTAAATTTTCTATCTTTAGAAGGATGCTCACTGGTAACAACAGAAGGCCTGGAATCGGTTATTCTTTCCTGGACAGAGCTGCAAGATCTAAGAGTAGTATCGTGTAAGAACATAAAGGACGGTGAAGCCTCTCCTGCACTTTCAACTCTGTTCTCCATCCTTAAAGAGCTGAAATGGAGTCCAGACACCAAATATCTGCTTGCATCAAGTCTTGCAGGAACTGGCATGGGAAAGAGAGGCGGTAAATTTTTCAAGAAGTCATAAGGTCCAAAATAGTCAGCTACAGATATTAGAATTTGCACTTTTTTCGCACAACCACCATCCAATGGTCCTATGGTGCAATATTGTATCGATCCAACTGCAATGTAATGTAACCATTCTCTTATTCATTTAGCCGGTTAACATATTTGTTGACAGAGGCAGTATGTACTTTGCTCTCTACCTATTTGACCTGGAAGTGCAGCCACCACCCTCTTCGGCCTTTTTCGTGCTATGTGGATGGCTTGTTCATCTGAAATTCAAGTGAAAAACAGCTCTAGAGGAGATTTTAGATGTTACTATATATATATATGCTAAGAATATACTATTACTACTAAGAATGTTGTATTTGCCAGTTTGTTTTCCTGGCTGTAGTTAGGAAGGAATTGTTAGATTAGGGTTATCTTCTGACTCTCAAAACTAAAAAAGTATTGTAGCCCATATCTCAAATCTATTTATTCTTCCCAATGCAAATACTATAATTATATTATTCTCTCTCTCTCTTTCTGGATTGAAGTATTATAAGAATTATTACAATAAATACCGACACCGAACAGACAGGCTAGGAATTTGTCGGGCTTGTCGAGATCAAGCAAAATATCTACTTTCATAAAGAGTGATAATCTCTTTCCACAACAGCGAGGAGATTTGTAAAATACCTGTAATAGGAAGAGATTTTGCTCATACCTTATATTTATGCCCTTTTTAAACCAGAGGTCGAGAGGATGAAGTCAAAAAGAATTGAATCATAAATTTGAGTTTTGATAGATCAGGATCCCTACAAATTTAAGATATAACTCAATTGAATAATAAAATTGTTTAATTTAAAATAATAAGAAATTCATACAGTAGAAAAACCAGCAACGAGCCAACGACAGTGAAAATATTAGAGAGGTTCTTTTCTAATTTTTTTTTTTTTTTTTTTTTTCCAGTCATTTCAGATTTATTTGATTGCGAGAGAAAATTACACACCATATTAAAGCTGTTACAGGTTTTGTACTAATTCGGGAAATGATTTCATCAATCACAAAAATTTCATTTTTAACTCTGAAACAATTAAATCCCTTTAAAAACTTCAAGTATATGCCACCAGGCACCAACCAGTGCCAAGTGTCGCCATAAAAACATGAGCATGCAATAAAAACAAGTACGGTAGCCAAGCATTTTCCATCTAAATGGTCTTAAAAATATTAATCCATGAAAACATTATAAACCAAATACACCACACACTTACTTGATCAACAAGGTATAAAATCCAAGTAGCCTATATATACTTCAAGCTAGTTTTCGAGAAGTTTATAGGAAAGTAGATATGTACTTCAAGCTAAGTTTCAAACTTCAATTTACAAGTGCAAAATGTAAAAAGCGTGAACCGTCAAAATAGAAAAGACATGCAAAATGTAAAAAGTGCTACACTATTAAAATAGGAAAGACGAATATGATTTCAACAAACTTTGAGTTCCACCTATCAAACATGATTTCCAATTTTTTGTTGATCTTTGTTTTCTGGTCAGGTGGTGCAAGGCACTTGAATTGTTTATGTTCTAACTTATATATATTTTGTAAATTATAATGTTTGAAAGATTTTTATAGGATTTTTTTTTATATATACAATCGAGAGGTTTTTAAATACATTTTAAAACTACAAGGTTTTTTTTTTAGTGTATGATAAGGGGATTTCCATTTAAATACCGTTAACTGGAAAAGTTTGTAACTCGCCCAAGGAAGAACTCTTCCTGTAATAGGAACCTAATCCATCACCGGCACCCGACATTGGGAAAGATCCAGTCCATTAGAGGATCGGGTGCTAAGAAGGATGGTACAAGAAAGGACCCGGCCTGCCTTGAGCTCCTGGTACAGGAAAGGACTCGATCCATTAGGAACTCGATCCTCCCCAAGCACCTGATACGGAGAAAGACTTGGTCCATCAAGGACCTAATACTTCTCAAGCGTCTAATATCGAGACGAGATTAGGCCCTTGGAATAGAACCAAGAGTCGTTGCCGCCCCAATTCAAGACTAGCTAGCCATGCCTACCAGACCAGCACTAATCACCATGAGCAGCTGGGATTTGACTTTCAAACACCCTAGAGAGCGTTCTAGAATAATCTATGAAGCTCTCAATAAGTGACAACTCCCACTAAGGGCTGACGTTAGCCCTGATGCTAGACCACATGGGACAGGAGGAAGAGTCGGGGTAACTTGCAAGACCCCGACGTCGGGCAATTAATATAAGACAACAATCATGGAAGATGAAGGATAATGAATCAACAACTGGGATTACCTAGTAACCGTGCCCCATCAATGGTCCTCCCACGCTCCATCTAAGCTCTACCCCAATGTCAACTACCCTATACATGGAGAAAGAAGTTGTGCCTTCTCAGTAAATCGCTTGTAGAAGATCAGTAAACACGAAGAAAGAAATAGTGGAGAAGGGTGCCTGACAGCATGTAGCAGGATAGGCACTGACGTTGTCCTCTGCCAACCTAAACCATGACAGCGACGTTCCACGACAGCTTGGACCTTCTCCGACCAATACAAACGCTCCAAATCGCCACCCAAGCACCATATTAGCCTTACTAAAACACCTAAAGTGACCTAGAGCATAAATGGAGCAATCATGGCCCTCCAGGGCACGTGCCAACCATTGACTTGATACAAAGCAGTGGTGAGGATTGATTCTGCACATTTCACCCTAGGGAGCAAGGTTCCCACCTACCCAGACTAGGACCGCACCAAAGGGCATGCCCCGGTGGCACCATCCCAGCCCTCCAACTCCTGCCACCTCGACATATGACTTGAGGGAACGTGAGGATCAGGCCAGGAAACTCCTATCTAAACGAACGCCCCTCACTTGTCCCTCCAAAATGCACACTATAAATACCCCAACTCTCAAAGAGTAAAGGGTTGGCCTCTAAAACTTGAAGCAAGTCCTAAAAACAGACCTCGTCTAGCTCAACCTCTATTGTGTTGACCTTACTTGGCTACTACCTTGCCTAGTTCAAGCTCCATTATGTTGATTTTACTTGGCTACTACCCCACCTAGTTCAAGCTCCATTGTATTAACCCTACTTGGCTACTACCTCGCCTTGTTCAAGCTCCATTATGTTGATCCTACTTGACTAATACTCTGCCTAGTTCAAGCTCCATTGTACCCGACCTATCCGGCTATCACCCCTCTAAAATCACCTTCGACCTACTCTCTATTCTCCCCACTGTATATCTTGGTTATGGTTCGAACGACCACACTTAATGTACTTCTTTGACAATCAATAAAAAGCATCACGTTCCTTTTATAGTATCTCTCCGTCCTACCCTCTAAAGAACCCATCTCAATCCCGTTACCCCCTTCAGGACCGGTCCAACAACTCAGTACCAGTCTCTGGTAACCGGACTAAGGATTTTCCCCAGTACCTATCCCGACGAAATAGGAGTCATGTCTTACTCGGTCCGGGCCAACTGCGGTGCACCAGTACGTCGTAGATAACCGTTGTTCCTAAGACATCCGACGGATTTTCAGGATAACAAATACAAAAATAAAAAATTATCCTTAAAAAATTATAAAAAATGGTAGGTAGTTTTTGTAATGAATCTATTGATATTTGATTGGATACATTATAATTTTGATATGCAATGATTTTAATAAAATTATATATATATATATATATAAAGAATAAATTTAAAAATACAATCAATTATCAATTATTTTATAATCTTCTTGCGTCTTACTTCCGTACGTTTTTAATTGATTCTAGGTATACCACCGGACCTAATTTCAAATGGCCAACCCAGCCCAGTAGGCCCAATCATATTTATTAATTATATATATAACCTAAGTAAGACCATCCCAGCCAACCCACAAAGCTCTATTGATACTAGAATGACATTCACAGCAGCATCATCAAAACGAGAAAAGAAGAGCAGATTCGGAAAAAAATCGACTTTATTAGGCGAAAAAGCCGGAAAAGAGTCATATTGCATATTTAGATTCCCTCTATCCCGGGTGGAGATCAACCATAAAGCCTACCATCCTCACATCATCTCTGTCGGTCCCTACCACCACAGCTCCGACCATCTGACGATGATTGAAAAGCATAAACATCGGTTCGTCCGGTCTCTGTTTGGCCGAATCGACGACACTTGAGGAAATCTCATTCTCTGTTTTCAAACTGTGGTTTTGTTGGAGGCTGAAATTAGAGAGTGTTATTCAGAGACACGCCGATTTGGAAGCTCATAATTGGTTGAAATTATGGTGGTTGATGACTGTTTTATTATTGAGCTTGTATGAGAATTTCTGAATTTACCGACTAAAGATCCTGACGATCCTGATGATCCCATCTTCAAGATGGATTGGATTGGATTGGATTGGATTCTGCCTCTTCTGATGCAGGATCTTATGAAATTAGAGAATCAAATTCCTCTGCCTCTTCTGATACAGGATCTTAAGAAATTAGAGAATCAAATTCCTTACTTTGTTCTTCAAAAACCGTTCGATATATCATTACCAAATTCAGTGGATACCTTACAAATTCTTATCTTGAAATTCTTTAACTTCTTTTTCAAAAAACCTGGTTTAGTGGGAGTGAATGTGAGTGAATTTGAAAGAAAACATTTACTTGATTTGGTTCGGGAGAGTTTTCGACCTCAGCCCTTAAGATCACAATCACCTCCAGCGAAATTCAACAGCCACCTTATCCAACCATCGATGAAATTTAATCAAGTTGGAATCAAATTCGAGACCAGAAACAGACCGAACATTTGTTTCTTGGACGTCAAGTTTTGCAATAGAGTTCTCAAAATCCCACCACTACGAATGGGCGATTTCATCACTTGTTTTATCCTTAACTATGTTGCTTTCAAGCAATGCTATAAACACTGTGAGAAGTTTGTCATTGACTATGCAACCTTTATAGGGTGTCTCATAAACAACATGAAAGACACTGGTTTCCTCTTCGATAACAAGATCATCAAAAACTATTATATGACTGATGGGGAAGTGACTCAATCCTTCGAAAAAGTTTGCAAGTATGTGACTTTTGATATGGGGAAGAGTTATTTGTATAAATTGATTGAAGATGTTAATCAGTATTACTGGAACAATTGGCATGTTAGGTGGGTGAGCTTTAAGCACACTTATTTTGACATGTCATGGCCATTCATATCCCCTTTGGTTGCTCTGATCCTCCTGCTTCTCATTATGATTCAGGCTTTCTTGGCTTATTTAGCGTATGTTCATCCTCCTAAGTAGTCACCGTAACATTTGTGTATTATAATTTGGAGTTGTTAATTTACATTTCAGCATCAATCATTGTGTGAAATTATTCGTGCTAATTAATGTTAAAAGTTTGTTCTCTAGTCCATTTTCTCTCTTTTGTTTTTGTTTTTGTTTTTTTTTTGGTGAGCGGGGAGAGCAACAAGCCCAGAACAACACAAAAACTAAAAACTAGGATAGGGGAGTCTTGGAGGCTCTTCCTTCTCTTTTTGCTCACTATGGTTCGAGCACTCCTCTCTCTCTTCTTCTAGGATAATCTCTGCCAACTCTCCAACTTGGGCTACGAGTTTCTCTATGGATACTTTCTCATCAAACAGTCGTTGGTTTTCCACATATTGTGCCAATTGAACTCCAATCCTTTCCACACTTTCTTCTATGTCAGATATCTATGGGTCAATGTCATAGTGGTAGGATTCGTCGTCCAGGTTGCCCCGTTGGGTATCTTGCCACTCTTCTCTAGACTTGAGCTTCTTCAAAATTGAGCGTATCTTATAAAAATATAATGCCATGTTGTGACCTTCAGAAGTAGAATCCACAATTTCTCTCTATAGAAATGATCATTTCACATTGATCTTCAAAAGTTTTGCATAGACTATTGCATATTTCTTTGGAAATTTTGCAGTTAGTTTTTCACAAATTATACCCAATGGCATGGAATCGGCAAATGCCTCGCACATTTCGACAATATCCTTGTATATTTTGGGTTATTTTTGCCAATAATAACCTCTTTTACGTTGTTATCCAATATAATTCGATATCCTTCAGAAACTATTTCGGTATCTTTGTTTTTCGCTTCAGTTGCATATCTAGCGACCCACTCATTCAAGTCTTCAACACTTTCAACATTTTCTAACTTTTTGCGATATAGAGATCGGTGGAAATCCCACCATAACAAATCTGGTTTGCTCATAGCAAGACCATAGCTGTTTGGCAAAGGATCAACCCTCAATTATTGGCATGAGATATGTGACTTCAGCTTCTTTTTATTAAAGATGCGTGTGAATTAACGCAAATTTACGAGCTTCATCTGAAAATTAAAACATAAGACTTAAATGGAGAGTGACAATAATGGCGACAACTATATATATATATATAGAGAGAGAGAGAGGGAGAGAGAGAGAGAGAGAGAGAGAGAGAGAGATTTTAGAGAACCGTGTGTTTACCGAAAAATCAATCAATGAAAACTTTCTATTCTAACTTCCTTCAATGAAGATTTTCTTAGCACATCTTTTTCTCTCAGTTATTTTAACAAACACTTTCATGTTTGTAAACACCTTAGCTAATTTAGAAAAAAAAAAAATCAAATAAAGTATCTAAAAACAAATCAAATTAAATCAAATACTTAGGAACAAAGATTTAGACAATGAAATTAATAACAGACTAATGATAAACAGAGATTAAATTCTAGAGGAAAATTTATAGAGCTATTTAATGCATTTCAAAAAGATCAATTGAGGCACAATAGAAATGTATTTCATCAACTATGCAAGAATAAAACAGACAATCAATTGAGGCAAATATTAGTAGTGTGTAACATTTCATTAAGGTACATGCTCTATGTTTAATTCTTAGAATTCAAAAACCTACTATAAAGACCCTCCCATAACAAACCAGAATATATTAAATCCAGTGGTCACAAAAACCCTCTTCACTAAAGCATATATGCTCTATGTTTAATTCTTAGAATTCAAAACCTATTGTAAAGACCCTCCTATAACAAAACAGAATATTGTAGTTGCTAAAAGTTAAATCTAGTCCTTCCAGGGATTGAATGAATGAACAACTTCAAGAGTCTTTGCTATCCTCATTGGACCAAAATATGTTTTCCTTGTATCCATGTAGACCTTCTCCTCCTCTATGGTCAAATCTATATATGGGCCTTTGCGCACCTTTGCCACACTCCATTTCATTCAATTCTTCTCCAGACTTGAGCTTTTCCAAAATTGAGCGTATCTCTTAAAAATAGAAGGCCATCATTACATGGCCTATAGAAGTAGAATCCACCATTTCTCTCCATAGAAATGATCCTTTCACATTGTTCTTCAAAAGTTTTACATAGACTACTGCATATTTCTCTTTAAACTTAGTAGTTAGTTTTTCACAAATTATACCCGATGGCATGGAATCGGTAAATGCTTCACACATTTCAGCATTATCCTTGTATATTTTTGGGTTATTTTTGCCAACAATAAGCCCCTTTACATTGTTATCCACTATAATTTGATTAAATTCTTCAGAAACTACTTTGATATCTTTGTTTTTCGCTTTAGTTGCATATTCGGCGACTTGCTCCTTCAAGTCTTCAACACTTTCAAACCTTGTTTAACTTTTTGCGATATAGAGATTAGTGGAAATCCCACCATAGCAAATTTGGTTTGCTCAAAGCAAGGCCATAGCTGTTGGGCGAAGGATCAACCCCCAATTGTCGGCATGGAATATATGACTTCAGCTTCACTTTATGAAAGATGCGCGCGAATTCACACAAATTTATGAGCTTCATCTGAAAATTAAAACATAAGACTTAAACAGAGAGCATCAATAATGGTGACAACTAAAAAAAAAATTAAACAGAGAGAGAGAGAGATGTGTACTTTGAGAAATCAATCAATGAAAACTTTCTACCTTCAATGAAGATTTTCTTAACATATCTTTTTCTCTAAGTTATTTTAACAAACACTTTCATGTTTGTAAACATCTTAGCTATTTTAGAAACAAAAGTAAATCAAGCATCTAAAAACAAAATCAAATCAAATATTTAGGAACAGAGGTTTAGACAATGCAATTAAGGATGATGATGGAAAGTTTCACATACCAGGGTAGTTGAGTGATTTGATGGCAGCTCCGTTCGTTTCTGATATAGTGACTGAAGCAAGGGTTATTTCTAGGTGGCAATTCCGATTTAGAGGCATCAAAACGGTATGTTTGACTAAAAGGCATGATGTGAGTCGTGCAATTTACCTAGGTTTTTTCCTTGAACCGGTGAAAACTGAAAACCGAACCGATCCAATCGGTTTTAACCGGTTCAATTCATTGGTGTGGGGGTAGAGACGTGGAGTTTACATACGAGTATACGAGTAAACTAATTGAGAAAAAATAAGTTTATTAAAAAAATACATCCAAAAAAGAAAAATTCTACTATACTAACCAATAAATAATTCAATTGTTCAAAAAACAAATCCATTTTTTTTCCCAAAATTTAGATTAAAAAAATAATCTCAGTGAAAAAATTATAAATCTAAGTTACAAAGACAATTTGAACATAAATTTTTATATTTGAAAAACATTTAGATATCAAAAAAAAAAAAAGATCTAGAATCCATAAAGAAAAAAGAAAAATTCTTTGAAAAACTATAGAGCTAATTTGAATATAAATTCTTACATTCAATAAAGAACATACAAACTCTTCGAAAAAAATTATAGATAGATCGAAGTTTCAAAGACAATTTGAACACAAATGCTTATTTGAAAAACATTATAAACAAAAAATAAAACAAAGAAGTTAGATTGAGGATCTATATAAAAATATATATATATATATATATATATATATATATATTCATTGAAAAAATATAGATATAATTTGACCATAAATTCTTATGTTCAATAAAGAACATAAAAAATTATAGATCCAAGTTACAAAGACAAATTGAACATAAATTCTTATATTTGAAAAACATTAGATACAAAAAAACAAAAAAACAAAAAAACAAAAAAAAAAAAAATAGTTAGGCGGAGGATCTATAAAGAAAAAAAAAATCTTTGAAAAAAAAAATAGAGATAATTTGAATATAAATTCTCATTTTCAACAAAGAATATACAAACTCTTTGGAGACAATTTGAACATAAATTCTTATATTTGAAAAACAGTAGAATTTGTTAACTTACTGATTTAAGGCATAAGCTCCTAGAATTTGTTCAAATTTAAGGGTTCTCAAAAACTATAGTCTTTTTATTATCAGTTCGTCATGATATGAAATATATTAGGACGAAGAATGTGGACCATAGATTATGGAGAAGTTTTGACAAGTGTATACACTTTGAGTCAAAATATGTAAATCTAATGGTCTACATTCTTTGTCATGATATATTTTATATCATAACAAATTGACAATGAGTAATACCCTTGATCCCTAAATTAAATTAATAAATGAGTAATTCATTAAAGTCCCTACTTTTTAGCGAAATGTCACTTATTTAAATGTCTTTATCATATTAGAAACTTAAGTCCCTTGTTTTTTTTTTTATTCAAAATACATCAATTTAGTCCATTTGATCAAAATACCAACGGTCAACTCTAATTATATGTATAAAATTACAATTTTACCATTGTCAAATGATTTATTGAGTCAAAAATAAATAATATTAAAATGGTTTATAAATATAAATTAATAACAAAAATTTATTTTCTTAAAAAATGTATTTAAAAATAGAAAAAAAACTAATGGCTGAATAATGGAAAATATAAAGTTAAAATAAATAATAAATTGAAAGTACGATTATGAATACCTTTTTATAAAAAACCAATTTTTTATATCCAATTTTATCACCAATTTTTTTTTTTTTACAATAATTTTTTTATATATATATATATTTCCCATTATCCACCCATTAGTTTTTTTTTTTCATTATCCATCCAATTTTTTCAAAAAAATTAAAAATTAAAAATTGAAAAAAGGATGGATAATAAGCAATTTTTTTTTAAATATTTTTTTTGGCGACAAAATTGGATTAAAAAAAATAGTTTTTATAAAAAAGTATTCGTAATCGTACTTTCAATTTATTATTTATTTTAACTTTGTATTTTCCATTATCCATCCATTAGGGTTTTTTTTTTAAATATTTTTTTTTAGAAAATAAATTTTTGTTGCTAATTTATATTTTAAAACCATTTTAATATTATTTATTTTTGAAAACAAGGGTAAAATTATACTTATATATATATATATATAATTAGAGTTGACCACTAGTATTTTGATCAAATAGACTAAAGTGATGTATTTTGGAAAAATAAGAGACTTAAATTGCTAATATGATAAAAATGTTTAAATAAGTGACATTTCACCGAACAGTAGAGACTTAAATGAAACTATCTATTTATTTATTTAATTTAGGGATAGAGGTATTTTAGTCTTTTAAAGGTAAGAGAAAGTCAACAGGGGGTGTAGGTGTCAAAAATGGATAAAGTTATTTTTGTATGCAAAAGACCAAACCTCAGGAGGTTGAGTGCAATTTGCTCCTGATCCTGACATGTCGGGTCTGTCCTGATTGATGATGCTGAGGTGTTGTTTAAAATAAGAAGGAAATTACAAATATAACACAATTGAATAATAAAGTTATTTAATATAAAATAATAAGAAAAACAAATCTAACACAAAATGACATAATTCTAAGTTTCTAACAGTAGAAAAATCAGCAACGACAGTGAAACTACATGAGGTACGCATGAACTTGACAGCCAAAAAGCAAGAATTGGAAAAAAAAAAAAAAAAAAAATTCCAAAGCTATCGAAAAGTGATCGATCAACTGTTTCACTTGGACGCAGACACTTGAATCGATGGAGAAAATGAAGAAGGACAAGAGAGTGGCCGCGTCGCCGAAGAGTGACGGCGGTAGTGGCGGCGACGACGTGGATGATAAAGAGGATTTCTCTTTTTCTAACATCAGATTCAATTGTTTTCGTAATCCTTCCTCCAAATACGACTTTGTCAAGGTTTGTTTCAATCCTCGTTTGTGTGATTTCTTAGTTATAATCATATCATATCTTGGTTCAATCATGATTGTTAAAGCGATCGTATCACAGGTAAAAGTGTGGCTTGGTGATCATGCTGATCACTACTATGTCTTCTCCAGATTTCTTCTCAGCAGAATGTTAACTGTCACCAAGGTCTCCATTTCTTCCTCTCTCTCTCTCTCTCTGTTAGTTTCTTTAGAATTCAACATATCAAGTTATGGAATATTAGATTAGCTGAAACTCGTGAATTTTAATGCTATCTTGATTTTCTGTATAGCAATCAATGTTATAACCCACAATGCGACTCGTCTTGTTTTACTTTACACACCTTTTGATAGATTGTTACATGTCCTATTAGTTTTTTGTTTTTTTTTTTTTTGTTTTTTGTTTTTTGTTTTTTTTTTCTGAATTCTATGTAAATTTATAGATTTTGTATAGTCACAGGGTATTTATGAGAAGGTCTACAAGATTTTTCAATTTTATCTTTTATTTTTTGCTCTTAAAATCCAAACTTTTTTGAACCATTGGAATCCAGTGTATATCAATTGTCCTGTAACTATACAATGCATGTATAGTATAGTAGCATGAGCCATAGTTTACATTAGTTTCAGTATAGATGATTACTTAGCAAGGCATTAGAGGTATTTGTTTTTTGACTTTCTATAATTTCAGATTCCGAATCATGTAGCTCTCAAAATCGCTCTTGAACTCAAGAAGTTACTTGTTGACAACAGCCTTCTGGATGTGTATGCCATTCTTCCCTTGTCTTTACTCTTGTCTTTTGATGAGCAGGAAAATGAAAAATAAAAAGAAAGTTTTTCTTACATGATTTTCAGTGATTTGTTTTTGAATAATTTATTATATTTTGCAGCTCTCAATCTGATTTGGAAGCTAATCTGTTTAAGGTATGTGAATTTGATTTTGAATAGTTTATTATATTTTGCAGCTCTCAATCTGATTTAGAAGCTAATCTGTTTAAGGTATGTGATAATTATGGATTTGTCATTTTATTTTCTTTGTTATCTTATAATTTTGTTGTTTGAATTACATAAATAATTGAGACTTTTCATTATCACTGTTGGTTATATTTAACCCCTAGAAAGAAAAGAATGCATTCCTTAGTGAGCTAACGATTAGGTTATTTTTGTAACTAGAAGTTTAGGTCTCAAGGCATTGTTAAATTACATAAAACCTTCTCATTAGACTCTATTTTACAGCTTATGGAGCGCAGGGGTTATGGGGAGGAGTATATCAATCGTTACAAGATGATGACTAGGTCAGTAAATTTTTCCATTGGAATAGCTCTCAGGTTTTTAATGGATTAGTAACTGTCACATTCACACCTTGTAATTCCCTTTTTGGTTTTACTTGACAATTATCTACTTTTTGTGTAATCATTTCTTATTGTACTTGCTGTTGATCAATTTAGCAAAGGAAATGTTTCTTTGATTTTGATTAAGATACTTGTATGTCTATGGATACTTATTGTTAAGCTTGCTGTCAGGAATGGAATTTTACTATATGGACATTATGAAATGGATATTTGTTTCATGGACTTCATTATGTATGTATAGGGTGCCTGTGCAGAACTCGTCAAAAGGAGAAAAAAATCCAATGCTGGTATAATCTGTTTCTTATAGAAGGCACAGTCTCATAGACTACTATACTAAAAAAATTTGGTGATTATTTTATGCATTTGTTTTTATCGTGATATGCATAGATAGTATTATAAAACTGCTTTAGGTTTGATGATCTGTTGAACAGTACAATATGCTTTTCATCAGTTGAAGATTGAAAAAAGAAAATATCTAAAATGAATGCTGGAAGGTGCTTCATTGTAGTAATACTACTTTGTTTGTCTCTTCATTTTAGATTTCACCATCAAAGGGTGCCGTTGGTAATTCTTGTTTGTGGAACTGCCTGTGTTGGGAAGTCTACTATAGCTACCCAACTTGCACAAAGGCTAAATTTGCCTAATGTCTTACAGGTTCAGCATTTCTTATGTCTACGAAGCTGTTTTGTTTCTCTCATTCTACTTTCACTTTCATATACCAACTCTTTATAGGATACTAATGCTTTTGACATGTGTTTCCAATTGTTGCAGACAGAAATGGTTTACGAATTGCTACGTACATCAACAGAGTATGTCATGGAAATGTTTGCTTCCTGATTAAATTTTGCATTAGACATTTATTCCTTGGAGAAATTTAGATCTTCAAATGTCCCTTATTGTCCATAAAGTTTCCTGAACTCAAATTGTTAATCATTGTCTTTAGAGTGTTTATGGGTTACATCAGAATGCTTACTTGCTTATAATGTCTGATTTAGTGCTCCATTGGCATCTGCTCCTGTTTGGGCACGGAAATTTAGCTCCCAGGAGGAATTAGTAACTGAATTTGTTAGAGAGTGCAGAATTGTTCGCAAAGGTACCCTGAATTACTATTGCATGAGTGGGATTTTTGCGACCATTGTGGAAGCTTGTTATGGATTTTTCTCTTCTTTATAGTTACTTTTTATCAACATTTTTCATAGGTTTGAATGGTGATTTGAGGAAAGCAATGAAAGATGGAAAATCGGTTATAATTGAGGTATGGGGAACATTTATGATTATGTGAACTGAAAGATACATTGCTTCTTACACCCACCTTTTTAATTTCTCTCTTTCTTTTCTTTCACCTGATGCCACTGTACATTTTTTATGGAGGAGCATATTAGTTTATTTCTTTTATGGCTGTGGGAACTACTTGAATAAATTATTACTTCAAAAAGATATTTTTATTGAAATTCTTGACTCATGATCACATAACATGTAGTATGTTGTGTATAATATTTTCTAGGATTAAAGGATGGTTTGGATTTGTGGCTGGTATTTGTCATAAACAGGCTATGCACATATAAAGCTAAGTATACATTATGATTCTGGAAGTGGTAGAAATGTAGAATAACTATGTGAGCGTTTGTTTTCAAATAGTAAAGTTATTGAGAAATTATTATCATATGATTGTCATTCTTGTGCATGCGCATGTTAGATAATTGTGCTTTTGTCTTATTCCAAGTAAATGCTTCAAGGCAGAAACATTTTTCCCACTATTTTTTGTAGGAAATTTGATCTTGTTCAGTTCTAGGGTTTACTTGTGGTCTGATTAGTTAAATTGATCTGGTTTGTTCTCAACCACATTTTAGTGAATGACTAATCATGATAAGATGATCTGCCACCTGTGGGTATTACAACGGTGTGTGGTTGTGAATTTTGTAGTTGGACTCTCTCTCTCTCTCTCTCTCTCTCTCTCTCTCTCTCTCTCACACACACACACACACACACAGACTTTACTTTTGGCTCTTAAGATTTAAGTTTTGACCATAATAAGTTATGATTTATGCAGTGGACTTTTGGTTCTCTGTTTCTGATTTTTTCTCAGTAATAAAATTTATCCTGCTTATAAAAAATTATAATAAAAGAAAAAGAATAAGAGAAATGGTGTTGCACTTTTCAGGTTTGCTAATTTACGTTGCTTTTGTAATAATGGTAGGGAATACATTTGGACCCAAGCATTTATTTAATGGATGAAGATAGTAAAGCACCAGCTACCACACCAGAGAAGGCAAATCCTGAATCGGCTGGAGATGATCCTGCGACACAAGTGGAAAATAATACTGCAAGTGCTTCTGGAAGTTGTAGTGAACGTAGCAACAGTGCAGAGCATGTGAGCTCAGGAGAGAAGATATCTACTAAACAGGTGAACAAAGTGGCAGATTCTCTGGAATCTGTTGCCCTAGCAGGTGCTTCTGAGAATAAAGGTTAATTCTGATTCCAGATTTTTCTGATGTGTTTAGTATTTTGTTTAGCCACTTTTCTGAACGTCAAGGTTCTGATCATAGATTTTGTGGATTTGTTTAGCATGACTTCTGAAATTAAAGACATGTACTTGTATCTTTGTTTGTGCATTTATCAATTTTATAGAACTAGTGAAGAGTGCAATTTGACATACTTGGTCATGCAGGTGAAAAAATCAAAGGTCCACATGTGGATAGAAATATATCTCTTAGGAAAGAGAAAGCCAATGCTGAACCGATAATTATACCAATAGTTCTGAAAATGGCTGATTTTGATCATAAGGTGTGTCATTTCTTTTCACTTAAGAGTTTGTCATACACACCCTCATTATTTTTTTACGTTTGTTTGTTACCTTATAAATTTCTATATTCTCAATCTAACAACTTTCTAAAAATATCTTCATGTCTTGTGCAGGCATTGCTAGAAGAGTGGATCTCAACTCGCACATTTAGTGATGAGAGTTTGGTCAGTAGTTGCTAATCTTTGTTATTCATGAATATATGATCAAGGTTATTAGTTAACGTGTCTAATTGGTAAACATGGTTAACTATTGATTAAGGAGAACATAGTTCAAGAGATGGTTAAAATTATTAAAGAAAGCAACTTTATTGTAAAGGGTGTCGAACAGTGGGACAGATTATTACAAGGTTTGAGGCAAGACGAAGGTCAACATTATAGAATGAACTTACATGGGGAAAATGAGATATATATATATATATATATTATAAGAAAGCATACCTAGAACAATTGGATTTATGTAAGATAGTTTTAATTATTTAGGAAAATTTAACTTCTTGTTGAGGTCTGCTGATGCCTTGACTGAATATCTTTCTTAATATGGTGTCTTCCTTCTATATCTTTTTCTTGATTGTTTGTTACTATAAATAAGGATCATGTTCATGTGCACGCTTTAAGGGCACATGTTAATAAAGTTTTTTACAAAATGAAAAATAGTATTTATTCTTTCAAGACATGATATGATTGCAACTGTGTCCTGAGATATTAAATATTGGTTTTTTTTTTTTTTTTTTTTTTTTTTTTTTTTTTTTAAGTTAAAAAGACTTTCTTAACACTTGTTTTTAGGATACATGTTAACACGATTCCTTCAGTAAATATTTAAGTAATTTATATAACTAATGTAATGCAATTTAATATAATGTATAATGCATAACAAGATCCAAATTTATGCTGGTATAATTCTTTGATACAGGACAAAGATGGCCTCATAAGCAACTTAAAAACCATTCAGGATTACCTGTGCTCCTTCAATTCACAGGTATGTTCGATTACTTTATTAAACAATTTGAGTGTGACTAAGTAGTCAAAGATTATACGTACATACATATATATTACAACTTTCAAGTGTGGGATCCCACATGAAAAAACTGCAGGATTCTGTACCTATAATATATATAGTGGAATTTGGAGATTAAAGCCACAGATATATTGGTTCATATTTTGTGAAAGTGTGCTACACCACTTATTCATATGGATAGTAGGTTGTGGCTTTTTGCCGAAGGCATTCAATTAGTCATGGATTTCTTGATAGTATATCAGTGTCATTGAAGATAAGTTAATTAGGGGAACTCTTTTGGGAATGCTTGTAATGCTTTTGTGCTTGGAATTCATTGCATTATTATCATACATTTAGGCATGTAAACTTTTGATTTTTATTGGAGTATGCGAATTGTTTGCTTAAACTGAAGCGTGGAGGCAAATAAATAGGGCAAATCATCTTCTATTCTCTTGGTTTGTTTGAACTTTGTAATAGCATTTTTCCTATGCTCTTTAGTTGTATTACAATAATGCTATACAACCCAAAAAATTATACCAAAAATCAATCCAAATGACGTGGCAAGTGATTTTTCATTGCCACATGTCACTCGCCACATCACCTCCATGAATTATATGGTAAAGACAAATCATTTGCCACATCATTTGGGTTGATTTTTGAGCTAATATTTTTGGTTATGTAGCAATGTACTATTATCTTTCAAAGGAAAAAGTTATGGGTAAATATTTTTCCTATGCTCTTCTTAGGATCTAGCTTTAGGTATGCTCATTAAGAACTATGAAGGCATAAAATAGTTATGGTAAGTAGATTCTAAACTTATTGGATGTTATGGGTAAGTAGATGATAGATCCTCTTATCCTCGGGTCAAGATCTTTGGATTGTAGCTTCTTTCATAATATAAATCTGAATGTTATGGGTAAGTAGATCCTCTTTGTGTTTCTAAAGAAAACTTCAATTTAAATGAATACTAAATTCCCCTTTGATTTGTTATGTTGCAAATGATGGAGCAACATAAATGGCATATTGTACCAGAACTGAGGAATTTCTAACGTGAAGTATTAGGATTGGAAGATAACTAGAAAACTGAAGTTTGAAGTTGGAATTAGGAATTGCCCACAACCTGGACATTTTACTTCCACTTGTTTTCTTTGAATCTAAGAATGTGATTACTGCCAGTCCAGTGGTACCTTCCTGAATGTTTGTGACTGGCTTGGATCTTTGAAAATTATCAAGCATTTCACCCTTTCTATTCTTTGTTCTTTTCTATGATTCTTATTGATTTTCTGTGGAACAGGGTCTGAAAGTCGTCAATATATCTGCTACAACTTTCCCACAAACCTTGGATTGGTTGCATGGATATCTTCTTCAGGTATGCTTGTTTTATAGTCCATTGAAAATGCTTCCTTGTCTCTTCTACATCTTATAATCGATTCCTTGTCAAAAACATGGGCTACTGCATTTGGAAATTTCTCTCATGGCTACTCTAAATAGAAGGAATGTTCAATGTTGCGGTGATTTGTTGTTAAGTAGATTAAGGAATAATATATTAGAAGCTTAGCTTAGATATCAGAATTTGGTAGGAGTTAGAGTGCAGTACTGCAGTGAGGAGCTTAGGAGTTTGATATGTATTTACTCGTGTGAAAGGACTGAGTTACAAACATCGACTGTTGGGCATCTTTTAACCTTTCATTATATCTTAAAATGATATCACATTATTATCACCTGCTACTCCTGTTTCTAATCAGCTTATACTATTTCACTTACTCCCTTACTGGCAATTATTTTATTATGCAGTGTATTGAGCAAGGCATTTCATCAGGGTCCAACGAAAATGGTCAGCAGGCAGCAGAAAGTTAGATAACATGCAGATTTTAGCTCAATCTCTGACAGGTACGAATCAGCACTACATAATATCTTTTGGTCAATATGTACGTCTTTAACTGTATCTAATAAAATTTTCTGCTTAATTTACGTCAATGGTCTTTTGGTCCATTATATTAATCGCCTCCATTTGAGAAAGTTACATCATATCAACTTGGTTTGATTGGTTATATTATTATTCAATTATCACATGTTCACATTGACAAAATACATTTATTTGAAAATATAATAAAAGAGGAAATGACACAGAGAAATTGGAGATACTAAAAATAATGAATATATGTATAATAGAAGAGTGATGCTAGAAATTCCTACCGAGTCCTGAGATGGTGATTGAATTGCATTGATATGTGGATCTTGAGATGATCCCATGATTAGTAATTTAGTATGTATCCACAAGTCAGTGCAAAACAATTGCCATCTTAGTCCCAAATGTCGGAATGCAAAGTTGGGATTTGTAGCACTCATAATCGAAAGACCTTGAGAAAATGCAGTGTGTTCTTAAGATGCCAGATTATGTAGTTATAGGTACTTGAACCTCCTTGAAATTTAATGAAATTACCATAACGGGTTACTGGTCACGTGGCTGTAATGCCTAGTTAGCTAATTTAATTATCTTAGTGTAAGAAATTGCATCACATATATGTTTTTTCTATGTGCCTCTCTTTTCAATCAAATTGATTTATGGGTTCTCATTACGAGTTTGGGCCCATAATGTAGTCTACTTATAGTCTTTTTTCTCTCTCTTCGATGATATTGTTTTTCTTCTCTGCTTTCATCTGTATGTAGCCCTTTTGACATCCTGGAAAGAGGAAGGAATGAATCAGTAGGGGTGCTGAAAATCTAGTGATTGATAAAGCTGCTGAAATCCGGAAGATCCATTATTGGAAAGCAAATGAAAACACAAGTTCTTGGAAGACCTTATTGAGTCTCCTCTTGTATTGTGGAAACGTTGATATAATGCAAGGAGTTTCTAGCACTGGGAAACGTATTTCCAGACTGAAGTTCGCCATCTCATATATCTCCAGGATGCTTGTGAGTATCAATTAGAGCATAGCTGTTGAGATCTTTAATCTTTTATAGTTAATGTAAGAGATCTTGATCAAATAGGGTTTTTCCGAAGATGTGATTACGTTTGAATTGTCATATATATATATATATATATATATATAAATATAAACTTTTTATTGTAAGTAAACTTTTTATTGTAATCAATCAACTACATTATTATCTTGATGACAGTTTCATCTGCCGATGAATATAGATATGAATCGATGATGTCTTTTATTACCGCATTTCATTGAGCTTTCGTGTTTATATATATATCTCGAGGGATTCAGAACATCATGATATGATTGGAGGAGTTGTTAGTAGTAAAATGGTTTGATTCACCAGGTTTCTTGATAACTGAATTCAAAGACTCAAATCAAGCCGGATGCATCGGTTTATAGCAATGGTATGGTTTTGAATTTAGGTTTTGTAAATCCCTATCAGTTTATGCTGTTAAATTGTGAGAGACCTCAAAAGTAGGCAAAAATAATCATGCTATCAAGAGTGAGAGTAGAAGTAGGATGTCTAGGGTTACAGATCTTGCTATCAGGACTCAGGAGTAGAAGTTTATATGCTTTGAATTCATAGACAAATTTAATTACTTGCAGTTGACTGCAAATATAAACAAACAAGTAAAAGAAAAACAAAATAACAGGAAATATAAATTTGTACAATTATATAAGAGGTGAAGCATGTCTGTCAAGCTAGCTACTTTTGACATCCTTCAAGCTAAGAAAGACCAACCATGACCCAAACTCTTCTTTTAGGAGAAAATCATCGATGTATCCGTCAACTGAAGATTTGACACTCTCAAGGTTTTGGTGTCCTTGAGAAAATCTTCGGTTGAAGATTTGACACGTTCTCCTCCTAAGGAGGCTTAGGCGTCCATGGGGCCCAGTGCATCTTCATAAATTTTGGTATATACAGTGGACTTAATTTAAAAAAAAATGTTATAAAAGAAAACAAACAAAAGAAAGGACACACCAAGTACAATAGTACAGATTCTTGCTTCTTTTTTGTTTTTGATAAAGGAAGATTCATGATATTTGATACATATAAGAATAGAGATTTGTCAGATTTCATCATCCCATAGATGTTGAATTGTCTTGTATGGACTTGTGGTTTGATTGACAAGAAAGTCTCCTCTCATGATCTTCCACTCTTTTAACTTGTCAATTTGAATCACATCTTCATCATCCAATTTCAGGTTGAAGGATGCCATGTTCTCCCTCATCCTTTCTTGATTGAAACTCTTCACTATCACACTTGATCCCTTTGATAATCCCCATTTTAGAGCAACCTGTAAAATTCATCGTAAACTTAATTAAACACATGTTTGTGTTTTATTACCGAACATTAAGACTTGAGAGCGAATCAAATACAAATGTGACATTCGTAATCATTTTCAAAACTCCATTTAGCACCGTGGTTTAAAAAACTGTTTTAAGATCACAAAATGAAATGTTAAATTTATGGAAGTGGTTTGAAATAAATGCTTCAGATTTTAAATTAATTGAAATTTCATTTAAAATGAGGGTAAAAATGTGAATATTGAAGATCGTGATATATTTTATCTTTACCTGAGCTGGAGTTGCATTGTGTTTGAGAGCAATGGACTGGATGACAGGGCTTTCAATCACAGCCGTTGATCCCCAGGAGTTCCCGGGCCCACCAAGGGGTGAATAAGCGCTGACGTGGATTTTGTTTTCTGCACAAACTTCACGAAGCTTGTCTTGCCTCCACATTGGATGCATTTCCACCTGTAAAATGTTACTCATTTTAGAATATCTCCCGTGTATATATATATATCATATGTCACTTTCGATACATTCAAATATTATATTTTTAGTGGTAGGATGCACTATCTAATAGTGCACCCAATGCATCGTATAGCAGATGTACTAAGGATTTTCTCTTTCTTTATTATGCACGTGGCAGCCACGAATTGATGGAAAAAATAGCAAAGTACGTACCTGATTGACGGCTGGAGGAACAGAAGCAAAATCTAAGAGCCGTTGGATCTTGTTGGAGGAGAAATTGCTGACACCAATAGCTCTACACAAGCCCATATCCAAGCATTTCTCCATGCCTGCCCACGTGGTTTGAAGGTCCAACTCGACAAAGTCTTGTTCGTTGGGGACAGCATAACAAGCCCATTCTTTCAATTTCACTGGCCAATGCACCAAGTACATGTCTACATATTCCATCTCCAACTTCCTGCAAAATTCAAATTCATTAATAAAAAAAAGCTTGACGAAAATCGAAAAATATATTCTAGCGATTGATTGTTGGTAATTCAAAAAGATTAGCAGAGTTTTCAAGAAGTTCAATTTCCAAGCTAGCATTGGTAATCCCTTAAAGTGTTGTTAATATCTTGGACACACAATGAAAAGATGTTGGTAAACTATAAAGTCAAAAGCAAAAGCACCCACATGCAGCCATAAACCCTTAAACTATAGGGTGTGCTTAATTTTAATGCAAAATTAATTTATGCTTATGCTTACTTGAGAGTCTGTTGGAGGGCTGAGACAGGATCATGATGATCACTTCCCCACAGTTTGGATGTGACAAAAACATCCTCTCTCTTCACAATCCCATCATGAATTGCTTCTGTTAAAGCACTTCCAAGTGCTGCCTCTGAACCATATATCTTTGCTGTGTCAAAATGCCTGTAACCCATCTGTGAAGATGAATTATATATGGTGTCAAAATTTAAAAACTTAAATAGTATTACAAAACTTGCCCAATTATTGGCTTGTTCAGTTATAGATTATGGTGTTGGTATGCTCAGTTTTAAAAAGAAAAAGAAGTAAAACACCATATATGTTACGTGTCTGTAAAAGAGCTGTGATTAATGTGTAGCAAAAAGTATATGAGAAGAAGAAGAAGAAGAAGAAGAACTCTCAAAGAGGCCATTAATGCAGAGAGCTGTGTGGTTCACAAGAAAGACTAAAACATATGCACCAATATTGAATATTTCAATGTACCTGGAGGGCCATATGGACAGCTTGCTGAGTAGTGTATCTGTCATTGAGAAAAGAATAAGTGCCCAGTCCAAGAACTGGTATTGTTATTCCACAATTCAATCTCACTTGATCACTCCTCATCATATTTTCTTTGATTTATTTGATAAATATTGATATTTGTCTCTGTCTGTCAAAAACACAGATAGGGTTGATGCTTGAATGCTTGATGAAGATGATGATGATGGTGGTGGTCTCTAAATCTACACAGGCACAAGTATTTATATACACACAAAAAAGAAGAAGAAGAAAAAGTCAACATTATTTTAAGTGATTTGTTTGGACACATCATCATACATGATAATTAATTACATGGAAATTATTGAAATAAAACAAATATATTTGATAAAAGAAATGTGAAGAAGCCATGAAGAGGGGTGGGTGTTAAATTATTGAGGAAGGAATACAAATCAAAAGCATGGGATCTTCCTTGTCTATTGGGATTTCATGAGATGGCACCTATCTATTTTCCCATACCCATGTATCTTCCTTCATGTCTTTTTTTTTTTTCGGGTGGGTAATTATTTATTTATTTATTTATTTTAATTGGCCAAAACATTTTTTTGATGCACGATTATTCGATCTGTTACAAGAGTAAGAGTATTTATAATCTCAAAAAAAAAAAAAAAAAAAAAAAAAAAAAAGTAAGAGTAGTTACAAGTTATTGAAATTTAAGGGTTCACTAAAATTAAAAAATTTGATCATAAAAAAAGTTAGAAATTAAAAATAAAAAACAATGATCTCTCTCGTAGTCTCGTGATTATCCATCAATTATACCTGTTCCAATACTTACAACGGAAAATTCATAAATAATCATTTAAGTTTTATAAAATTGTTTACAGTCACCATCTAAAAAAAGATGGTTTGTAAGTTTGTAACCAATTAAAACATGATCTTATTAAAATATCCTTTATAAAAGTTTTCTTTGCAAGCAGCTAGATCCCGAAAAGTTGAATCTAGATCACAGGAAACTAAACCTAGATCATAGAAAACTAAACATATATAATAGAAAAATCGAGAATTTTATCGGGAAAATCCTTAATTCACGTTTATAAATAACAAAATAATACGAAACCATTAAAAACCCATAAAATGTATCTCATATATATTGCAAAGATTATAAACACAATTGAATGGAAGATTAACACCAATAAGCTTCATCACGAGATCGAAAGTGTTGTTGGGTCACCAATGCTACAAATATGGTTTAGATCTTATTTATTACCACTTCGCGAGTTGATAATGTTGTATTTTATAAAGATCAGATGAAGGAAACTAATTTGGTTTTGTTAGATTTAGAGATAAAGAGTGAGAAAATTTTAACATATGAGACAAGATGTATCGGGAATAATATGAAGATGGGAGAAAAAGTTGTGAATATTTTGGACTCTTTTTTTTGGCTCTTAGGTGTAAATGTTTTGTATTTCTTTTGAAAAGTTAAAATCAATTTTTTTAATAATTTTGGTGTTTTAAAAAAATGTGTTTGGTAAAATTTTCAAAAGTATTTAATTCATAATCATTATTGTCCTTATAAAATATAGATAAAATCATGTATACCCTTATTTTTATTATTTATTTTAAAATTAAATAAGAAACAAACAAATTTCAATAAAATAAATTATTTATCACTTTGAACTAAAAAGAAACAAGTTGGAGGAGGAAACCAAAGTCTCCTCCATCATTTTTAATATGACCTAAATTTAATTTTTAATTTCAATTTATTTTTATTAGGCATATATGTTATATAATTTATTTTGATTAAAGTCAACAAATACATAAGGCAGCATACCTCTTTTTTTTTTCCTTAAAAGTTTTAAATATTCTACTTGAATATATTGATTTGATTTGTATTATTAATGAAAAAAGTAGTGATCTAAAATCATACTTATTTACCGTTGTCCAATTTACCTGAATTGTAAGAGTGTTCATTACTTCATTTACACCGATAATGTCTCAAGATCGAGTTGCTATATACCTATTAGTTTTTAATTTAAAGAATAAAAAAATTATATGTTCTAACTATACATAATCTGTACAAAATTCTCTCTAAAATAAGAAAGCACAACTAATTCTTTTCAATTTTCAAAGCTAATTTGAAGGAGGCGTGATATAAACAAGGACAATGATGGGCAAACTATAATAATTGAGGAGATTTATATATAATTTTTCTTTAAATAAACAAATTTGCTTCAAAATTGGCCTTTAGACTAGACTCAAGGTTGCCTTTGTAATTATTGAATATACATATATATATATATACACGGAAATTTTCCTATAAGGATGCACCGGTAGAATTATATAAGGATATTGAATGTGAGCCACTCATTTTACATACTTTGACTTGGTATGTATGCACTTGTCAAATCACTTTTATAAATGAGTGGTTCACATTCAATATCCTAATAAAGTTATATAGGGATGCCCTGATAGGAACGGAACATATATATATATATATATATATGGAAATTTTCATATGAGGATGTCCTGATAGAATTATATAAGGACAATGAATGTGAACCACTCATTTTACATACTTTGACTTGGTATGTATGCACTTGGCAAATCACTTTTATAAATGAATGTTTCATATTTAATAAAGTTATATAAGGATGCCCTGATAGAAACGAGGCCGTATATATATATATATATATATTAACAATTATAAATTAATAATTCCAGATTTTTGAAAAGATGATAACACGACCCTATAAAATGCAGGTGCAAGTGACATACACTAAGCTAACCTCACTTCATAGTTCATATTCGAAAAAAATATTTGAAAAATTCTTTCAACACTTAAAAGTCAGATTAGTTGGTGCCCTTTCAATTTTCAAAGCAACCGTTAATCATAACTGCTAAGTGCTAACTTCTCTCTTGCATAGGCCAAATTTAAAAAGCTTAAAATAAATAAATAAATAAAAAGAGGAGGGGAGTTGGGGGATAAATACCCTAGTGACCATCAAATTGATG
Organism: Acer negundo; assembly: GCA_035582765.1. Taxonomy (NCBI): domain Eukaryota; kingdom Viridiplantae; phylum Streptophyta; class Magnoliopsida; order Sapindales; family Sapindaceae; genus Acer; species Acer negundo. The sequence goes on along the minus strand of CM069241.1, from coordinate 9,307,082 downwards.
ACGCACTATTAAAATGACAACTAGATTAGAAAGTTGTTCCAAAATGACCATTTTTTACGAACTCTGTGATATCAATGATTAATCCATCAAACACCGTTAACTTTCTATCTTTTGGTATCAAAATGGTCATTTCCATATTTAAACTACAATCCCAAGTTTTTCATGAGAATGAATTTGCTTACCCACACTTTTTGTGGGTAAGCATTACCTCCCTTCCCAACACTTGACATGTGTCCAGGGAGGGGGTGTTTTTGTTAAAACACATTAACAAAAGCACTCCCTTCTTGGACACATGTCAAGTGCTGGGGAGGAGGTGATGCTTACCCACAAAAATGTGGGTGAGTAAAAATGCACTCGTTATTCATCCTAATTAATAATCAATATAAGAGATTTTCACCTCATATTCTATTTTTAATTAATTTTATATTAAATTAATCACCATGGCCAAGCCAAAACTTGGAGTTTTTCAAAAGAAAAAAAAAAATGACTTTGAAAAATGGAAAAAGTCACGATATCAATTTAAGGGAAGACGAAGACTTTGAAATATTCAAAGCAATGGATGTTTTCTCTTGAAGAAACAAAACGTTAAATGTAGTCACAATAAACTAAGAAGTTGAACTTTATGTTATGTGAGTAAACACAAGTGCTTTCATTCTTCTCATACTGTAACTTGGTTAAAAACTCTAACAAGTCAGGCAACCACATACACTATTCTTTATTTAAAGGTAACATATTAAGAGTTCTATATCAAGATGACCATTACAAATGTCCAAATGTTTCTAGAATTAATCTATTGGTCATCCATTTGATTAATTGGTATCAAAATGATCATTATATGTAATCTATTGTATATAAAGATAGAGTAAACAATCATAAACAATAAAATTTTATTCAAAACAAAAAATACATAAATTCATAAACAATGGAGAAATTAATTCTTTATTTGATTCAATATAATTTCAGTTTCATACACTTCAAATACTACTTGTCAAACTGCACAAGTATACCAAAATCCTCTACACAAGTATACCAACTTGTTCCTTTTAATATGAAAACAGCTCCAAAACCATGTCTTTTTTTCTGCACAAATATACTAGGATTGCACCCTATTCAAAACCACACAAAAATATACCAACCAAATTTCATGGTTTTAGTTTGGCCGTGGTGATTAATTTAATATAAAATTAATTAAAAATAATAATATGAGGTAAAAATCTTTTATGTTGATTATAAATTAGGATGAAAAACTTAAGATTATAGTTTAATTATGGGAATGACCATTTTGATATCAAAAGAACAAGAAATTAATGGTGTTATAACTGTGTTTGATAGAATAGTCATTGGTGTCACAAAGTTCGTAAAAAATAGCTATTTTGGAATAACTTTTCAATCCAATGCCTATTTTGATAGTGTGTCATCAATTTGATGGCTATATGGGTAATTATCCCAAAAAAAATTGGCAAAATTGATTCTCTTAGCCGACTAAAACAAAAAATAATGTATAACAAATAATTAAATAGTTGGTATTTTGACTTGTAAATTTGTCAATGCAATGTATAAATAATTAAAATAGTGAATGTATTGACACGGAAGTTTGTCAATTGAATTTTAAAATTTTTGTCAAAATATATTAAATATAAGTTTGTATTGACTTATTTGCACTGTTTCTCCTTTTTAGGTGATGTCTACGCTTTGACATTTTAAACGTCAACGTGAAAAGTGGTAAGCACTACTTGTCTCTTTTCTCATGACTCATGAGTCATGACCCGTCGAGAGTTAAAAAATAAAATGTCAACACAAAATAATAATTCTCAAATAGTCTATTAGGGACCAGAAACGTTGTATAGAAATTGAAATGTGTTGAAAATATTATTATAAGAAAAAATAAAAAATTTTGTAAAATTTAAAATTTAAGTCCCGGCATGCAATTAACAGTTAAGATGACCCATCGATATACCCGCTCTCTGGTGCATAGTTCAGCTGGTAGATGAATGAGTTTGAGATTTTGACAAAATGACTCATAAGTCAACAATTCGAATCATACCAATGAAAAATGTTTCAAAAAAATACATGATTTAGATAGTTAGATATTGTAAAACAAAAAAAAACAAAAAAACAAAAAAAAAAAAAAACAAAAAAAAAAACAACTGTTATACCCACGTAATTATAGCAGTTGATTCAAGTTATATTTCTCTTCTTAAACTCAGAAATTTATGGAGAATGTTATCTACCTTTCCCATTTGCTTTTCTCATTTGTCTTTCTCACTCATTATTTGATACATGTACACCTTTTCATTTAATAACAAGCTCTCACTTTTTGTTACAAAACCTATTTACATTTTTAACCCTTATTAATTAAATGATAAAATCAGTCATCATGAGTAAAAATGTAAACAAGCTTTGCAGCAAAAAGTGAGAGCTTTTTATTAAATGAAAAAGTGTACACGTGTCCAATAATGAGTGAGAAAGACAAATGAGAAATGTAGATAGCATTCCCCTAAATTTATTTTACTTAAAAAAAAAAAAGTTTAAGGTTATAATAATATCTTGTTATGTAGATAGCATTCCCCTAAATTTATTTTACTTAAAAAAAAAAAAGATTAAGGTTATAATAATATCTTATTTAGTTAAAATGAAAAGAGCGGTTAATACCCGTTGAATTCTAATATACTTTTTTTTTTTTTTATAAAAAAAATATGACAATAATTTAGTGTTTTGGGGGAGAGAGAGATAGCTTCAAACCCACAACTTTGTGGTATGAGAGACATACCACTTGATCAACCTCATCTTGTCTCATTTTAATATAAAAATTCATAAAAGTAAAAAGCTATAAAAATTGAAAACATAAGAAATTTAATAAAATTATGATTTCTCTTTGTAACAATCCATTAACTATATTGTTGTTACTTGTTAGTATAGTAGCAAAATTATTAGTAATTTAATCTCTCTATGATTGATCAAATTAATTGTATAAATAAAGCATATGCCTTTATTATCTCTATGATTGATGAAATTGTATAAATCAAGTTTCCGTTAGAACCATAATTCTCGTAAATCTCTAATAATTTAAGAGAACTAGAACCCTCTAGAATATTCACGATTCAAGAGCTTACATTCAATTGCTCTATAAAATCTAAAGCAATACTGTCAACTTGATCTCCATCGTTAAGGCTGTGTTTGGTATAAGGGAAAGATGGAGGGAGGGAGAGGGTTGGAGGGAGAGGAGAAGGAAGGGAGAGCAAATCTCTTGTTTGGTTGGAGGGAGAGGAGAAGGAAGGGAGAGCAAATCTCCCTCTGGGCCCACCATATTGGATCCCTCCAATGATGGGTGGATCACAATGGAGGGAGAGTGATAGGGGCAAAAACAAAATTACCCTTCATTTTTATACTACCCTCTAATTTTTTTAAAGGGCAATATAGTAATTTTATAAATTATATACCAATCCATCCATCCAACCCCCTTTTTAATACCAAACAATATGGAGGATATATATTATCCTCTCCATCCCTCCCACTCTCTCCCTCTTAATTTATCAATCGTTCATACTCTCCCTCTCTCCTACCAAACATAGCCTAAAGGTTTGTAAGTGAGATAAACCCAAAATTTATGTTATGTGAAATTACATCTAAACGGTATGACAAATTATGACAAACTAATTTGTTACAATTGCCTTTAAAATTCAAATAATTACAATAAATGAAATCAGAAAGAGTTAAAAAAAAAAAAAAAAAAAAGAGTAAGATTTCTTTGACTCATAATGGGGGTAGTATGCTGGGCGTACCCAGGAAATATTTACTGTCCGGGTTAAATTATATGTATAAATGTCTTTTTTTTTTCCTTATTACACACTAACATTATAAAGACAACCCATAAGCTATCAATAATTGGATTTATCTACTTTTGTTTAGTCAATATTTTCTAATGCTTAATTAATGACTCACAAACTCTTATACTAAATTTATTAAATTCGGTGAGTAATGTAGAGAAAACTCTTGTGATTTTCCATTTTTCCTCTTTCATGCAAATTGTTATAATAAAGTCAATGCAAGTCATACGAGCCATTGATTAAGAATAACAAAATGTTTATATGATTCTTGATGATATTATTTGTTTAATTTTTTTAATAATAAGATGACACTAATAATGGACTACTCAATAATATAAAATACATTGAAAATTTTATGCATAATTAAAAAATTATTTAAATTTGTAGTTCAAAAAAAATTATTTAAACTTACAAATGATCGACTTAATTCTATAATGTTAAAAGCCATAATATTATGTGTATTTTTACCACTTACTTAAAACAACCAAATATTTACATTTCATTAAATTTAGACAAACAAATCATATTCATGTAATATTATTAAACCTTAGGGGATGTTTATATAATTAACTTTATTTATATATATATATATATATAGATATATATATATATATATTTTTTTTCAAACTCTCATTGTTCCGCCTTTGGTAGTATGGAAACATACTTACATTGAAATGCTACTTGGGAGTTATTTATCCAAACTCAAAACTCGTTCAACTATCAGCAGCTAAGCCCACGTTGACACATTGAAATGCTAGTTGATATGGAATATCAAATGTGATATAATATTTCAAGTTCGAGTTTCAATAATAAACCCTTTAATGAAGAAAGGTCATATGCAGTCATACAATATGTGTATATCGGCTAAATCCTATAATTTTCACTTGGATTACAAGAATCATCTCACAATCTTTCAAGTAAAACTATTTGGATTTGAGGAATCAAGAATCATCTTATGATCTTTTCGATCAAGTAAAACTATTTGGATTGCAAGAATCTTGCATTATATATGATATCTTCAATTAATTAGTAAAACTATTTGGATTACAAGAATCATATTATAACACAAAATCAGTAATCAAAGGCAGTGATGATTAATGAGAGACAGTGAGGGAGCTGTGAAACATATTAATGCAAGAATATATATTATATATTATATATACATGTTTTGTAAAACTAAGTGCACCGCCAGTGAGGAGATTTGAAAAATCGTGTCATGTGAAATTTGGATTATTGCATGTTCTCATCAATCTCAAGTCTCAACCAAATCTCCTTTTCTTTTTTCTCTCTAAAAGGATTTTCCGTATAATTACTCGTGTACATCCAATCTTATTAATTATGTTTTTATTTCTCTATTTAAAATGTAATCTTCAGTCTCAGAGCTGCAATTTGAGGGAACACACTTGCCTGTACTAACAACTCATGCTTTGTGTTTACTGCTGTTATTTAACCACATATTACGCATTGAATCTTAAAAATCGATCCACATCCTCTCATAGTACGGGCAGTGTCCCTTTACGTTAGAGGTGAGGGTTTGAGTCTTATCATGCTTATTTTATCGGTAATTTCAATTAACTTGATTATTTGGATGGATGACAATTGCACATGTAGTGTTTAATATAATCCCGACAAGTCTCTAATCTTTTCCATGTCACACTTTTAAAAAAAATAGGACATTCATTCGGTCTGTAATGTCACATGTTAGAGTCGACCACGATATATTTATATATTAAAAAATGACAGTCAAGTGAAAGACTTGAAGATATTTATGCGGTGGTCCCAAAAGTTGGTCCTACGTTTACTCAACCATGTACGCGTATTTTGAGAGACTGGACCCTGGAGGATCAAACAGGTCGGTGATTTTGGCTGGCAAATATCACCGTCTCTTTGCAAAATTGAAGTGAAGACTACGTGAGCTGGGAGATAATAATGACATGCTCATACTAATTTTGAAAAGATCCTGGATTGATAGAATATCACTTTTTATTTATTTATTTATACCAACACAAGATTGAACTTGTGATATTACAATTTACAGATCTAATTAGGTTTATTCAATTTTAAGTAAATCCAGATAAGGGAAAATCCAAAATATTCATTATTCCACCCTCTACGGAAGTATAATGTTTTTTTTTTTTTCCTTTGTTTTGTTTATTTATCTAACACTAATTGGGTAATGGCAGTGATGAGAATTCTATCTGCGGATATAGCATCCTATACCCACAGTTGAGTGGGTCCGGATTTTACGAATCCACGGGTACGGATATTACGAAACAGGTTTGTAAATTGGTAAGAATTTGAAAATTCAAACCCATTGTGGGTTAAGATATAATGTAGTTATTGTTATAGAGTGTGGGAAGCCAAGTTGCATGCATACAAAGATATGATACGGGAATACTATAAATCTCCAAAAATTAGAATATAGATACGGCAGAATACGTCAATTACAAATAATATATGAAAACATATTATATCTTTTGGAGATCATTTTGTCCTCAAATAGATGAATATTCTCTTTTTTGTTTTTTCTATATATCACTTGCGGTAGACATCTCGAACCTATAACATTGCCATGCAAACCACATTGGGAGATGGCTATACTTGTATGTAAAATATATTTTGATGTCTATCTAATCAATTCTCCATGTATTATTAACAAGTGCAACCAATTTTCATGAAATGCTTCTAATAAGCTTCATTCACAGAATTTAGTATCAACTATATACATTGACACAATCACACAAGTGTCATTTAAAGACGATCGTCTAATTATACAATACTCCACTTGACTCTAAATCAATAAAATTTACATCAATATTCTCTAATCCTTGGATATCTTGTCAAGTGCAACAGCAATGAACATCAATATTTGTAAAAAGGAAGTCCGCAATTACAGATATCAGATCTTGAGATCTTGAAAACCTTAGTGCATGTTGTCAGAGATCCTGCCAGATAACATAGACTCGTCGACAGGCTTGCCGCATGACCTTGCAACCGATTCAAAAAGTTTCTCAATCTCCGGCGCACACCTTGTAAAACCACGGTTCCAAAACTTGTATCTAGGGTTCTGCATAAAATGAAATCGAACATATAATTCAGCAACCAAGCAAAATCCTAGAAGAGTTTGAGAAAAGAAGGGATAGCTGCAGTGGTTATCAAGTTACCTTGATGAGCTCAATAAAGGTTATTAAAAGACCCCAAGGGTGAGGTTTATTAACAATCAGGCGTTCTAATAACACTCTTGTTATCTGCTCTTGAACGATTTCCTGCACGCGATAAAGAACAAGCAGTAAGCTATGCATGTCTCAACTACACTTAGCGGCCAACAATAAATGATATCTAGTAAAACTTATTAAATTAAAACAATGTCTCGGAAAATTGCTTTAGTTTAAGTAATGCACTGGATGATTGAATCATTGAAATGCATATTCTACAAATTTGACTAAAATTCATATATTTTGGGGTCAGATATCATAACACATCACATCATCCTACTTTGTATATCATTTTAACATCCACTAGTTTGGCACAAGGACAGTGTCTCCAGAGTCCTGACAATCATAAAATTAATTATTTTCTTACGCTGACTTGATATTTGATTGCTTAATATGGAATATTTTCCATGTTACATCTTACGTCAACGCCGAGCAAATCAGGCAGAATTTTATCCTTGGCTAGTTTAGAGGAAAATGGGAAAAAAGGGTGAAGATTCCTCACCTGAGATGCTTCATTAAACAAGTAGAGAACAACAAAGGAAAATAGATGTGTGTGGTTGTTAGGGTAGCGCAGCTGATTTGCAATTGCATTAAGCAAAAGGTAGCGCCCTTCTGTATCCAGGTCCAAGATCAAAATTTGGAAAATATCCAACGCAGGACCCATCAGATACAATTCCATTGGACCATTGTGAGTCATCTGTTGAGCATGGGGAGATGGAGCTTTTGTCTGCAGTTGTTGGACAGTCTGAAAAAAAGTGCCCACAGATAAGCCACAGAAGAAAATAAAAAGGAAACTGCTTCAGATAACTTCCATGTACTCATTTCATGTTGCTACTAGAGCTAAGGAATTATATAAAATATGATATAAATGATGAACCCACAAGCTGGAAACAGTTTTCTAGTCAATAGAAAAGAGGAACAATCTGTAAGACTAGATACTAGAATTCATCAATCTCCCAGTCCAAAAATTATGAAACGATAGCTGCTGCTGTATGTCTATTGTATTCTTACTACACTCGCCTCTTATTTGTATGCTTACCATTACCTCTCTTTATTTACTTGAATAATGCAATGTTAATGATATACCCTTCCATATGGACCATACACACAATCATCAAAATCAATGATGGAATTTATTAAGTAAACTGGAAAACTAGCAAGTACATCACCTGCATTCCAACATAGAGCACAAGGGAGTTTATCAAGGGTACATTGTAACAGCTACCCGCTTGTGCTGCCTCATTTTGTGGCAGTAGTAATCTCTGCTTCAAGTCAGACAAGAATGAAGATCCCTGATTTCTTGTCTGCAAAACATTCAAAGATACATTATGCTATGAAAAGGATAGGGAGGACCAAAACAAAATAAGATAAATATGATACCCTTCAGCAACACATAAAAGAATTAAAGCTAAGAGAGCAACAGAGGAAGAGGGCATAGGGTAACATCCAAGTACCATGCCCTTATGGTGATCGCTGTAATCCATTTGATACTCAAAAGTCAATTAATCAGAAACTTGGAAACCCATATTACCTTGAGATAATCGTCTACATCAGATTTCATCTGCTTAGCTTTTAGAGCAGCATCAACCTCTGAAAATATATGTGGTGGTATATTTATCTCCGGTAGCAAGTCAATCTGCAAAAGATCGTTGTTATAAAAAAGAAATACAAAGATACTTATTACACATATATATAAGACTTGGAATTTTTCTTCAGGACCTAAGGATTATCACATGATAATCCGATTGTCCTGAAGAAAAATTTCACGTCTAGTCCTAACTAGAGAATTATTCTCTCTCTCTCTATATATATAGCTTTACAAGCAAATATTTTAACGAATAATATAGTGAAGAGTACAACTCAAAACCAGACACCTTTAAGTTAGGGGTAGAAGGATCTGGTAGCCTCATATTGCGTGGAAATGCACTAAGGATGACATTTCGCATTTGAATACAGCTTGAAGGGATCACATCACAGAAGCTAAAGTGATAATCACTCAGAAACTCTGGAAAATCATGCAGCAGCACAAGCAATACCCTGAGAGTGCCTTTATATAGAACATGAATCTACAAAAAGGTATCCACACAAGATGAAATTAAAGAGAGATATCAACAAGTAAAATGACTTCTTCAAGTAGATCAGGGGATCGATAAGTTTAAGGAATCAAACCGGTTCTCTAAGTTCGGCATTCCTTAAATAAGGCTCCATGAATTTGAACAAGTCTACTAGCAGACGTTGAACATAAATCCAACCTTTTGGAGCATTATTAGCGAGCAATTTAGGCATAAAACCCCTGTGACTCACCAGCTCCAACCATGCAAAGCTGTAATCACTTTAAAGTTATCACCCACAAAAGCAGAAACTGTAACAAAGTATAATTTTAACAAGCTCTTATGGGCCATTATCCATGCACTCCACAAAGATTTGGAAATTTTGAATATTTAATTAAACATCAAGAAAAATAAAGAAATAGTCAACAATAAAATTCAGGAAAATATATTATGTCCAAATATTTTTTATGTGGTCGTCTTCTATAACTATCCAAAATTCTAGATATAACAAATAAATATATGTAACATAAGGATTGAGTGATGTATCCGAGTAGCACACTGCACACACCTCACTTTTAATTCATAGAGGGTAAGTGTTCATAAACATTAAATTAGCATTCCTATTCCTCAATTGTTTTTTCCGAAGCCTTATGGCCAAAATTTCATGTGGTGACATCATCGGTATTAAAAAGAACTAACATAGACAGGTCCATATGATAACCAGTGGTGATCCAGTGCACATAAAATTGAGGCAAGATTGTTGAGAGTAAAAATTTCCAACAAATCACTGTTGGAATATATCCACAAGATAGGACTAATTATTAACTAAAATTAATGGGCACCATCATGGATGAAATATTATCTGGGCCATCAAAAGATAGTAACAAAAAAAGGGGAAAAAAGCCTGAAAATTTGCATTTCTGTGACACTTTGAAGTGGTTGTAAATAATTACATGTTTAGCCTGGAAAGCAGAGTTTATAGGCATGTACAATAGCCCAACTGCCTCCCAACAAAATATGGTAACAAATAAAAGAAAGGGAAAAACAAAAGCCTGAAAATTTGTATTCCTGTGATGCTTTGAAGTGGTTGTAAATAATTATATGTATAACCAGGAAAGCAGGTTTTATAAGCATGTATGATAAGTTGATAACCCAACCACCAACCAACAAGTTCTAAAATTTTTAAAAAATAAAATGCAACGTTTTATATCTTGTTGATGTGGATATTACCAAAATTGGAACTTCCAGCCGACAGTCTAACCACATCTAATTTCCAATTTATTATCATTCTTAATATATCTACAGAACAATAATTCCTTTAAATATTATAGTTCCAGAAAATGAAAAATTGAGAAAGTACAATTCTTAAAGTTTGTGATGCTAACCTGAATGCAGGAACTTTAAGTGGCTGCAATGCATGGAATGCATTTGCAAGAGCTATCAAAACCTGAAAATACACATCTATGTTAGTTCATGTAGATAGACAATAATAATGAACGATCTAAAACAAAAACATACCTGAATGGTAGCCCCATCTAGGATAGGATCCTGCGTAACAAGATCAAAAAGCCAGTTGATGAACAACCTGAAGTATGGCCTAGGATTGAAAGATCCCTTCTTCTCCTCTGCATCTCTCTGAATAACTCTGACAGTTACTGAGAGAATCTGCCAACATCCATAATTCTTGCAATTAACAAGTGTCCCAAACAAGCAAAGAAAGTCAAGAGATAAATTCTAACTCAAACCTTTGACCAGAGGAGAAGTCTACTTGGTCCGTGCTCCACTACACAATACTAAATAAAAAAACACATGAAGGGAATAAGTTACTACAAGAGGATGGATAACATACCCTGAAAAAACATAAAGTAATATAGAATAGAAAGTATACCTTCAGAATCAAAGAAACAAGCTTCGCATATACATCGATTGCAAGAAATGATAGATTTGGCACCACCTGAGGTGATTGCATTTCAGAAGCGAGGCAATGGGTGACAGAGATATCCTGCAACACACAATAATAAAACGGATTACACAGAATTTTCAAATGATAACAATATTTGGAATAAAATGGTTTTGCCAAAAATAGCTCCAAATTGACAGGGATATTACCATGAGAAGACGGAAAAAATGATCTGACATATCATCCCCATTTAGATATCCACTTTGCTGCAATTGTGTGATGAAATGTGTGCAAGCTCCATCATTTGTGCCACGAAGTTCATATATCTGATACCATTCACGGAAAAGCACAGAAACCTGCAGCAATTGACAAGTTCAAAAGGACAAAATGTCATCACACACACACAAACAGCAGAACTGATACCATGATGTTCAATAATTCTACAAAACAGAAGACAACCAAATTTTCAAATCAATCTCTCTTAGATCTTAAAAATACGTAAACACAAATCCTTAAGCACGATCACAAAGGTTAATTAACTAGTAAGTACATCACTTTGTTTCAACATTATGTCCCATAGCTTCTACTGGAATATTCTGTTTTTCAACATGTTCTATATTTGAAACAAATTAACGACAAAAAAGATGGGAGATGGTTGGAGGAAGCAGCAAAGAGCATCACATAATGCATATCTAGGCATCAACAAAAAGGATAACAAAAAAAAAAAAAAAAATGAAAAAAAAAAAAAAAACTAACTTAGATTTCAAAACATCTAAAAAATGTGGTGTAGACGTGTAGTATGATACTCAAGAGTCAAGATAAAAAAGATTGATAAAAGAATGTGACCTCAAAATCACAGCCAAAACATTTGAATAAACTAGCTTTGTGCCAGAGAAGACAATATTCATTTAAAAACCCAAAGAAAATAGCTATAACAAAAGAGCATAGACTTCACTATAATACAACAAAAACATGTCAACGTGATTGAGAACAGTGCTCCAAAGTCCACAGGACCACAGCACATGAAATATGATAAAATTCTATAAAGGCAAGAAATTAATAAATTAAAATACTTAAATATGAACCATTTACCTGTTTAACAGATATATCAAAGAACAATACAACATAAGACAATAAACAAATAATTTGAACATGTCAATAATGCACACAATTATATACTCTGGTGAGACATCAATTTGACTACAAGATATAAAAAACCAACATATTAATTGACACCTTTCATAAAACTAAACACATTAGACTTACTGAAATGAGTGAAACACATAAGAACCTCCCTGCTGTATACCACATACAACCATGTGTTTTTGAAATTTAGTTTAAAAAAACCCGTGTACCATAAACCCCTTCCATTTCTGCCAAAATGTCATTTCACATGCAATATTCAAAAAGTCATTTGGTGTCCAATATTAGTAAAATGCTGATCCTTTAGAAACTTGAGCATCATAACATTTAAATTCTAGCATGACTTGCTACTTTACTAACCTGCTCCTGGAAACCAGCAGGATCTACTGCCACAGCTTCGGCACTTGTATAGTCCTCTCTGATCGTCATGGAACGATCAATTCCCTGTTTCAACAATAAACTGTTAAAATTTTATCCTTGGAATAATCTTTAACCAGGATTAATGTTGGAAAAAAAAAACGGATGAAACTATCTTCAGCTACCTTCTTTTCTCTAGGTTGGTTGGTCCTATCCTCCTTGCCAATAATAACACTAGAAAGATTTGCTACATTTGCTGCAGGATTCTTTGCAATCTCAACCAACTGCTGCAAAGATTCAGAAAATCCTGGTCTTGATGCAACCTGCAGTAACCAATCATCACTCACATATATGTTACACAACAGTACAATAGTCCAAGCAATTGAAAAAATGAACTAATTTTTACCTTTGCCAGGACATCAACAAGATTTGGAAGTTCTGATATGCTAACTCTTGATTCCTGAACCAAGTTTTGAAGAAGATTTACAGCAAATTCTGTAGCAGCTTCTGCAAATTATTCACAATTGGAGAGCTTAATTAGGCGCTCCAGGACCAACCAAGACTATATGAATGAAAATTTCCTATACATACTATTTCTTCCAGCATCAATTAGCTTTGCCATGTGCTTATTGTATTCAGCAAGGTTTAGTAAATCTTTGCGTATAAGGCCAACCGTTATATTTGTGTTAAACTTCCTCTCCTCATCCGAATAAATCACCTAGAAATAAATAAATAAATAAATAAACGAACTAATGAGTAGGAGCACCGAAGATAGACCATATCATGAAAATCATGGAAAGGTGTGTTCAAAAACTCATGTAAAGGTACAAGTAAGATCAAAACGAGTTTAACTGTCGGCATGACCTTTATAATTGCCAACCTCCTTAACACAACACTGACCAATTTGTAACCTAATCAATATCATAGCACAAGATTTTATAAACTTATATTGAGAATATTAACAAGGATCGATTAGAAATAACATCTGAACAGACAAATCTCAGAATTCCTGGAGTACAATATAACCATGGCCAATAGGTATGCAGTTCATATACTCTTCATTTATCCTTACTAATAATGATGATGTGCTCTGCTTTAAGTGCTTATAAATATTAAGTGCTTTCCAAACTCACTGGAATGGTAATAACTGACAGGATTATACATGTTTTCAATGCTATAAATATAATAAATAATTAAATATGATGATTGATTTAATTGTTAAGTTATCAGCATTGAAATTTCCTAGTACTACATTGAAATTTCCTAGGTATTGAAATAAATTTCATATTTAACTGCTCCCGTGCCTACCAAAGAGGCCATTCCAACTTCCAACAAACCAACCCATCAACACCCCAACTGTGTGACAGCTTCACAAAATAGAAATTGCAAGGAGCACAAACAACTCATAATTTATGTTAGACATCTAAATCAGGCCAAACAATTGTAAACCTAGAAAAAAAAAAAAAAAAGGTTAGTTGCAAGGAGCCTAAACACTAAACCACAACAACAATAAATTATATAACAATAATAATTAACATCAAATCTCAATCAAACCACTTTACACAAAAAAGTCTCTCCACATACCCAACTTGTAAGCTCCTTCACGACAAGCTTGCAAACATCACGAATAGCCACCAAAATCGAAAGGTGAGCACTACGTAAAGTGTTTGAAGCATTTTCATATAGACTCTTGAATACCTGCTCAATAGTACATAGAGAAATTAGAGGGGAGAACAGAAGATATAATCATCTTCCAAATGGAATATAACCAACCTTTTGAGCAACAGCAAGGGCAACCTCATCTCGATTAACACATTTCAGTATGATTTCAGGAATCTGAGCAATAATCCCCTGAACATATATGACCTCGGATCATTATGGATTTTTGACACCTTTAAAAACTTTAATGAAAAACTCACATAAAATATAAATTTTAAGATATAACAAAAGCATCTTAATTATAAATTTGAAAAAAAGAATGCAAGTGGGCAAACAAGTAAAAACCTGAATCTCTGCCTCCCCCGAATCTTTGGTCACCGAGGTTTCCAACTGAGATGCATACCCACAGAAGGTTGTTAAGATTAATAAAAATACTAATCAGACAAGAAGAAGAGATAACAAACAAAACAAAGTTCACAACAACGCCCCCCCTACATTTTGTCTAGCTAGAGGATAAAGAGTCAGATTAGTACAAAAAAGGAAAATACAAAATCTAACACACACAGAGTTTGCCCGACTCTTAATTGAATCATACTTTATGCTCTCAATAAAATAAAATTATAAGTAATTATTAAAGAACATAAATGACACCCAAGCTGAAAGAGCGAGAGAAGAGAATAGCCAGGACATTGACTACCTTCTGGGCAACAATTTTATACTTTTCCAGTACATCTGCCATTGATAATGAGGGTTCTGAGATTCCGCTTCCCAGGTGCTCAGGGGAAGAAGTTGCAGGCAGTAATGGTAAAATAGCTCCAAATTCCTTTTACCAAATCAAGTATACCAATCAGAACAATATAATACAGGTATCAGGCCAAAATGAATATAAAGTGAAAAAAAGCAACAATATAATCCATAGTAATTATATTATAGTTTCTGGCTTTTACAGCATTGGAAGTCTCCACTGCATGCACTTCGGGGGCTGTGGTAGCTGAGGAAAATGAAGTAACAGAATTGATCTTAGCACCATGTGGAATAACACCATCAATTGCTCCAATACGAGTTGATGAACCACTGTTAAAAGAAATAGTTAAAAATTCAGAGTGAACAAAAAAAAAGGATAAATAATGATAAAAAAAGAAATGAATGAAACGAGTTTATTTTCAATATATTAAAAAATGCACCTAAGAATTTGCACAGAATTGTGGTCCATCTCCTCAGAAATAAGATCTAAGGGCTGAGTAGCATTTAAGCCAGTAGTTCCAAGCCCAGCTGAGTAAAAGCCAGAGTTATGTTGTCCTGCCGGTGACACATAAGCACGAGACAATCCTGAACTGGCAGAACCACCAGAAGATACACCATTTGAGCTTTGGCCAGGTTGGTTTTGCCAGGGAAACCGAACAAAATCCTGGGACAGGATAATAGAGGATAAGATAAAACTGTGTTTAAATTAATATAAACTGCAGTAAGCCATAAGCATAGGTAAAAAATTGTTAACCTCATATACTCGCTGTTGGGAATGGGAAAGGTGACCTGGGCGGGGACGGAGGACCTCCGATAAAGCACCCATGGAACCTTGTGTATAAACGCTTGCATCATAGAATGGAGGACCAACACTCTCCCTATGCTTCTTTCTCTGGGAAAGTGGCTGAGCAATTTCACCATCAATGGTTTGTAGAGCCTGAAATAGTAAAAAATGCACTGTAACTATCTCACAAAGGTAAAACTAACAGTGAGACTTGACCAAAAACTATCAGCAAGTGCAACTTCTTTTGGATGGTCTTGCTTGTGAAATACAAACAATGAAACATTTCTCAAAAAGAAAGTGCAACTTCTTTTGGATGGTCTTGCTTGTGAAATACAAACAATGAAACATTTCTCAAAAACCTCTCTCAAAAAGAAACATTTCAAAAATCTAAGTTTCATTGTTTGTATTTCACAAGCAAGACCATCCAAAAGAAGTTGCACTTGCTGATAGAACCTATTTTTTCACAACATTCTATAACCTATTAAGAGTGTTCTGTGCAATGCAGTAGCAGTATGAAGGTTTCTATGTTGTATTACAGATCCTTTCAACAAAAAACCTCTGAAATCTTTTAAGTAGGCCATAAATCTAGAACTAAGAATCAGAAATGTGCAGACAGGTGGAGAGTAGAGGAGACAAATAATAAAAGAGAGAGACCTCACATGTGTGACTACTTTTTTTTTCTTTGTTTCAAAACGAACATATTTGACTTACTTGATATATGTCGAAAGGTTTTATAGTTCAAACTTGTAAAATTTGAAGCTAGAACTTCAAATTAACTCAATGCTTCAAGAGAATCTCAACTTACTTTTTTTTTATTTATGGAAAAATAAAATAATTGAAACACAATGAAGTACATTTTTTTCTGATAAGAAACAGGAAATTTACGTCAACCAGCAGTCCATTGAGCTATGGAAAAAAACCTACTATGGAGAAACCAGAAAGTTGTACAACAACAACACAAAGAAATAAGACTCCGACCAAAAAACGTGATAAAAAAATAATAATAAAACCAAAAATTATCTCACAGCACCCTCCCAATTAATATTAATGAACAACAACAAGTCTCCTGGAAATGTTTAGTAACTTAAACCCACAAGAAGGCTAGATACTGAATTTGTCCCATAAAACAACCTAAATTATCCTCCTTTCCTTCAAAGTCCCTGCTGTTTCTCCTCTGCGACAACCCATAACAAAGCTAGGACTGCCCACTTCCACTGTTCCACAGGATCTTAGCTTTTTTGCTCCCTCAGCAAAAGCACAAAAATTTTCCTTAGAAAACCACGGGATCTTAAAGACAATGAGAGTTTGAAAATATAAACATATAGGAAATCCAGAAATAATTTTCAGCCCAACTAGAGAAATTAACCGTCTCAAATCCATAAATTTTATACTTCAGTCACTATTCTGATTCATCTAAAAATTTCCATTTCAACTAGCCCAGCAAACAAAAATAAAGTAATCGAGTTTATCTTCTTATTCATGCATATTGGCAAGGTAATTGAGGTATCTCATTCTGGAATTATTTAATGTTAGTTGGGTGAAACTGATTTCTGCTTTAAATTTAGTCCTGGCATTTGAGTCTCGTGAACAAAATTAAAATGTAAGCACGGATGATATCTTCATCTTATTGATGTAGAACATTTGGACAGAAAGATATAGAAGTGCTTTTGATGGCACTGAAGTATATTTGCACAAGTTAGTTACAAAATTTTGAAATTTTTTGGTGTCTAAGAAGAAGATTCCTTTCAATTTCCACTTCTTTTTAAAGAATTTTTAAATGTGAAGTTAGAGAACATGCGAATGAATCCCACATTGAAAACATAATGAGTAAGAGGGCACAACAAAAAACAATGCTCTTCACATTGGATTTAAAAAATTGTCTTTGCAAAATAAACAAAAATCAAAAGGTAAGAATAATTTCAAGAATTCAATGGAAAAAAAAAACACTTTTAACTTCTTAAAGTAAACAGGGCATCCCAAAAGGAAAAAAAAAATGACAGACAATTTAGAATAATAAGAGAGCCATGAAAGAATACCTTCTCAGTTGCAGCATGTTCAATCACCGCACAACCCAGATCAAGGTTATCATTCATAATAAGAGGCACAGCTTGCTCTAGAACTTCATTGGGAATGGTTATACTCTGAAATGAAATCCTAAGCTGACTTGATATTGAAGCCCGAAGAGGTTCCTAGCAAAAGAAAAGAATTAATACTAGATCATTAGAAGAACAGCACAATAACATATCTGGTTGTGAACAAAAAATCTTTAAGAATCAAGCCCATATAAAGGGACTAAACAGGAAACAATGTCCAAAAACGAAGGACAGAAAAAGACTGACCTTGCATGTCACATGAGCCAAACTTCCAGCCAGGCTAGCAACCATCAAATGGGCAGCATTATATATGCGGGTCTCCTCGGGTTCCATGGCATAATCCTGAAGTTTTATATTTTATTAGGTGACAAGAAAGCAATATACCAAAATCTAATGGCCAAAATCATAAATTAGTATATACAATGGGGCAATTCTAACCTTTAGTACAAGTTCCTTTGTTGTCTGAATAGCAATAGCAACACTACGTTGAACAACAGGAGACATTACCTCTTTGACAGCTCTCTCTATAGCACTGGGAATGACACTGAAATGAAAATATGGCGTCACGCTACAATGCATAGACAACTGACCACTTTAGTTAGGCTAGAGCTATAAAACAAAGTGACAAATTCAAACCTCTGAAAGTAATGCAAGCCCAAAGCACTGAGCTTTTGGTTTAAAATAATATGACTTCCAATATTTGGAATTGGTGAAGGGATCTGCACATATCACATACAGCAGTGTTTTAGCAGAGCATAAGAAATTTTAAATTCTTAGAACACATAAGACTCTGTGAAAGCAACCATACCTGACCAAGAGAATATGGTGACTGCGATGGAGCTACTTGACCAGAAGGAAGGCGATCAGATAGACCTAGAGCTGCCATCTTTTCATCCTCCATCAATTGACCAGAAGCAAGATTCAAGCCACCGGCATACTAAGAACAGCAAACAATTTTAATTCAAAATGCTAGAATTGAAAGTAAATGACGTAACCAACTCGCAAACATCATACACAACAAACCTGAGGCAATACTTTAAAATGTCCACCAGGATGAGATGAATTGACAATTTCAGGCTGTAGGTCAACCCGATTCAATGCAGGTATGATTCCAGAGTTGATTTCAGTAACTGCTTGTGTTTGAGAAGCCACAATATCTTTATTGGAAAAATCAGGGTTCCCTTCTACTTCCTTAACACGATCTTTAAGAAGAGATGTTGGCTTAATGTTCTTCATATCAACACCAAGGTTCTTAAAAAGGACCTAAAGGAATGGAAGAGTTAAGGCACAGTAAGAAAGAGACAGTAATCTCATATATTTTCGGAAAATAATTTGATATTAACAGCTTTTGTCGACCTCAATGTCAAACTTGAGATTCATTTTTAAATTTGGCAATGTATAAATCTCCACAAGCAAACTAAGAATCGCCATGGTCCAAGGGTTAGGAGGTCGATAGGCAATACTGCTTTGGCACGGTTCCAAAATCTGCAGCAAGTCCAAACCAGTAAGACATCAAAATTCAACCAAAGAAGCGGCAACTTGCATCAGTGAGAAAACAATACCTTTGATGTAAAAGGAACGATGGCAATCATCAGTCCCTTCTCATATGCCTGCCCAACAAAAGGGAGAAAAGTATTACTACATAAATTCTGGTTAAAATAATAGAATCGCAAGTAGATTGAGTGTACTAGCTAGCTTCACAGTGAAATATCTTATGGTTATATAAGAGGTCTGGGGATTGAATCCTACCCACTTAGCGTGTGGGGAGGATTTGGTTTACAATTTTACATTTCACTTCTATTAAAGGAAAATGAAAGAAGAAAAGAATTTTAACTGGACATAAAATGGCAAGACTAGGCTTTAAAGAATACTATGGAAAACAGGTAACAGAGTAGAGTCACAAAAAGAGAATCATTAGAATAATTACCTCTATGATTAAAGATTTGGGATCTAACTCTCGTGCCCGAAGTACTTGATTTCTGCCAATTGTAAACTTCCCGAGCCAGCTGCCCAGATTTTTCAGCAAGGAGCGCTCTTCTGAACTTGATTTTATAAGCTCTGATCTTAAAAGAACCTGACATAAATTGTTAATTATTATTAACAATCAAATAACGTAAAATTTCAAACTGCATAAAAATTTTAGCAAATAAACCATACCTTGCAATTTTCATAAGCAGCTTTAACAATCTCCTTATTCAATGCTTTTGAATTAACTTTGTCCAGAAACTTCAAGTACAAGTCATGGAAATTGGGTTCAATGCTTGCTCTGAAACATATTTTGTATTGAAATAGAGGATAATTTGAAATTAGTTAAGTGATAAAGAAGTAAGAACAGAAGCAAAAAAGATTAAACACATGCGTTGTACATAGAGATCAATGCAATCATGCATAAAATATCAAGAAATAAAACAGAACCGCTTAAAATGGAATATAATCAGACCTTTTCATGACCATGTACTGAGCAAACCATGGATAATACTGCTCACTTAAAATCTCAGAAAATTCCTTCGCTTTAGCATCAATATTTAAGGTTGAAATATTATTGATCATAAATAGTATCTTATCCTGGACATCTGATGCAGGAGCCTGTCAAGAAAATAATAACATTATAGTTCTTTAAAACAATAATGACTTATCAGTACTAGAAGGAAGGATACAGCATATAAATAAATTTCTCCTCATTAGGGGAGAGAGAGAGAGAGAGAGAGAGAGAGAGAGAGAGAGAGAGAGAGAATAAGTAAACAAGATATGAAAAATTGATAAAGAGAAATGGAAAGAAGAATGAAAAGATAAAAACAGGTTACTTCCATCAGAAGTGAAGCCCAATGCAACACTTAATCTTCAGTAAACATGTTATTAAAAATTGATAAAGAGAAATGGAATGAAGAATGAAAAGGTAAAAACAGGTTGCTTCCATCAGATGTGAAATCCAATGCAACACTTAATCTTCAGTATATAACAAGTAATCTCAATTTGGAAAAATCCAGAACT
The DNA here is from genome assembly GCA_035582765.1 of Acer negundo. Taxonomy (NCBI): domain Eukaryota; kingdom Viridiplantae; phylum Streptophyta; class Magnoliopsida; order Sapindales; family Sapindaceae; genus Acer; species Acer negundo. The sequence goes on along the minus strand of CM069241.1, from coordinate 9,286,318 downwards.
GAAACCAATGGTTCAAATAAATCCAAAAATATAATTCAAATATGAAATTCATCTCTCCATCATGGAAACAGGAGGGTAAAAAATATTCTTCGATTCTTGCAGGGTCAGAAACAGTGCAATGTACTTCATACATCATAACTTATCAAATAGACAGACCTGAAACTGAATAAAACAAGGGAACACAAGTTTTTGGAGGCTCTTTGTCAGATAGTACACAAACTTCATCACTTCTCTCTAAGAGAAATGTCTTAAAGGCTTTTCTGAATTTTGCTCTCTACTTCTCCAACTAAGTTTGTTTCGGTAAAGATTATCATGTTCAAAAAAAGATTAACATACCTCTATGGGAGCATCCCTTATCTCAGCTGCTGCAATGAGTGTTTCAATATTGAGAGCAGAACCAAACCCTGTACTATATGGATGTTGTCTAAGCATGCCTACAAAAAATGAGTATATTTAATAATCAGATATTCAGATGCAAGAGCACGGAAAACTTTCTGCATGGAACCTGAGAGAATTTATCATCCAGGGATACCACCATATCAGTCACAAAGGCATCTATACTTACTAGTTGAAGTAATTCGCCTAGAAGAATGAAGAAAACCAGAGGAAGAGGCAGCTGCTGAGACACTTGTTGCATTTTGTGAAGGCTGAGAGATAGTTAACTGCAAAAGCAAAAAATAAATTTTCAAGAAGTAAGATATAGAGATTATAAACTAACAGGTAGATTGATACAGAAAGAGGGAATACATTTTGACTACTAGCCACATCACTCATAGAAATGTTTGAAGGGTGACCAGATGGAGGCAAAAGTGGTTTTGTGCTACTATTTGAAGTTGCAGTTGCTCTGTGCCTCTCACCAAGAAATACTTGATGTCCCTGTTGCTGGAGTGCAGAAGAGAGTTGCTGTGAGGATTGTGTGTTCCTAGACCCCAATAACTGCCACGAAGAATCAGGTACCTACACCATTTAGTAAATGCAAAAGAATTATTAAGTGTTTAAATTGACAAACTACAGCAACTTAGTAACTGAAGATAAATAAAAATGCTGAAATCTTGTATGAAAACAAGTCCCCATATCTCAAGCTATTGGTGTACCGGAAAACAACCCAGAAGAACCACATAAATAAAGTGAAAAGGTCAGTCAAAGTTTAAAGCCTCTTTTAGAATATTAACCACCACATGTATCAGCATTCAAGACATTGACAGAACAAAATCGACAGGAATGTAAAACCATTAATGAGGTTCTGATGCACTAAAAGTTCAGTCGTATATCAATATGAATGGCACTACAATTATGAGAAACCAGTATTCAGATATTATAAAATTTCACTTTGTTGTCGACTTTAAACAATACTGTTAGGCCCCTTCACATAACTTTCAGCTTTTATTATATCAAAACCTATCTACCAGAGAAGCCTTGTGTAAAAATCCTGAAAACCCAGCATCTTTAAATCAATTTGCTTTTGTAAAATGTTTATGGTTGATTAACAAGAATGTCTGGAACCTAAACACTGTCCTAAAGCTTATATACTAACGTTGTCCACTTTCTTACAAGTTTAAGCTTTTAGGACTAATAGTTCCTCAACGGTTACCTTGGCTGAAACCTTAAACCATATCAATCCATCATCACTCAAGAATTATTCTCTACCTTAAAGTAATTGATTGACACTCTCCCCATAAAACTAACAGCTGCTTCCAAACTGTTTTGAGTAAAGAAAAAAGATACCTCCTTAAGTTTCAAATTAACCACATTGATAAAGGTGCCAATAAAGAAAAAAAGACACCAATAGTATAGTAAGATTTGGGTAAAGGACATGAGAATTATAAGTGCATGCCCAAATGGTGAAAGACTAAATAATAAATATGCTATTTGGCACGGACATGCCATTCCATGATACTAAATCAAGTTATTCAAAGATATAATGCAAAATTAATGTGCAGAGAAGACTGGATGTTACACGAGGAAAGTTTAAAGAGCTCTTTAACTACAGTGATTTAGGATAATCTGATATAGATCCTATCAACTCATAATATCAGTATTCAGTAGACAAAAAAAGCTCTATGAAGTCGATATATGCTCACAGTGAACTTTTGAAACCACAACTGTATTAATGTTTCACAATCCTTACTCATGAAAACATTTATATTTTAGTTGTACTTAAGCACTCTAACAGGTGGAAGTTATCATATTTTAAAGGTTAAGCGAGCTTAAATGCACAACAATACAACATGAGTAAAAAAAATTTAAATTCATTTTTTACCTCCACATTTTCTGACGTAGCGGGAGTAGAGCCATCAAGGGGATCAGAGGAGGCACCATGGACTCTATTTGATTCCAAGTGGCCTGATGAAATCCTAGCAAGAGTGTGTTCAATATATGCAACAAGCTCTGAATGAGTACCACGCAAGTGAGATATTTGCAAAATATGATTGCAATATTGCGGCAACTCAATTAAGCGATCCAAAAACTGCTCTAAAGCCTTGGCCCCAAAACCGAATATCTACAAGCCCAGATCGATCACAACGTCAAAAAAAATATATATATATATGTTTGTTAAAGATGATAGACAAAATATCAAAGGTACTACTAACTTTTGAGTCTGTTGGTTTACGCAAAGCATCCAACACGTAACGCAGAGAAATACCAAGTGTAAGATGGGTTACAAGCCGATGCTTTATCAAAGAACCTGTAGAATGGCATATGACTGAGTAAGATATTCAACTCCAAAACTAAGTCACCAATCAACAAAATTCAACTAACTTAATATACTTTGTTTCTATTTTTACACACATTCAATCAAAATTTCATCCCAAACCATCAAAGGCTAGGAACATGCATAAACAACATAATAAAGCATACCAAAAAGAACGGCTGCAATCTTGAGCTGCTTTTCTGGATATTTAGGGAAGAACTTGTACTCTTCTAACAAATTTTGTATCATGCAGTCAGCGATTGACTGCTCCCTGTCAATTCACATATGATCGCATCAAAACAATAAATTTAAATTTAAACTTAAACTTAAAAGTCAAGCCATGACTGAATAGGCAACAGGCATAGTATGTAGTGTACATAAACAGGATTAACTGATTTAAGAAGTTATAGTGTGGTCTGTTATACTATTAAATTGCATATACAAGCTCCACTACTATATTATTCATTCTAGCAGAAGAATAAATTATTAAAATACCACAATACTAACACCATACGGTGTCAACTGTGATGCCACTACACACATCCATTCAACATAGAGAAAGATGCAATTTACAACCAAAAAAAAAAAAAAAGAAGAATTAAACGGCAAGTATCTAAGTTAAAAGCTTCGACACAGAATATGGGTACAAAAATTTCTCAAAGGTTAAGTTAATATAAACCTTTTCTCAGAAGACTCCTTGAAACGTGCAAGCATTTGAATCATTGCATTAAGAGGCACTTCACCAGAAAATGTTTGATGAAAATAAGAATTTGCTTGAGCCTCTATATCATCAGCATATCCATCTGATGCTGGTGGATCTGAAGTGTCAACATGCTGGAGTTGAGGAGCAACATGCGGAAAAACCACCTGTACTCTTTTCAATTCCTCAGCTAGGTGGTCAGAGGCAATTTGTATGACATTAGCTTGAAGGACCTGTAAAACATCATATGTAATCAAAAATAATACAGCATGCGATAGCTAATGAAACAGACTGTGTCTAGTAGAACCTTTAAAATAGTTGAACTTGTCTCGCTGTATGCATTCACAACAGGACCAGAATGTTGAAACAAATTGGTAGATGCTTGATCTGCTGCATCAAAACTAATCTCCTTCAAAAACTTGAGGCATTCCTGGGGATGAGTAGTAAGAACATTATGAATGTTAGTTCATGTGTGGTTTGCTAAAACCTATGAAGGTTTCCATTCTCATAGTAAATTGAAAATAACAGAGAATCAAAAAACCAACCTCAAAGAAAATGTCTCTGTAACTGCTCAGGTTATCATTCAACCATGACTCCAAACTTATGTATTCTTTTTGAGAAGCAAGGGCAGCCAATTGAATTCCAAAAGAAAATGGACTTTGCTCCAAGAGAAGTGGTAAAATCTGTGATGCATAAATTTAAAAATAACGCAATATGAAGTAAAATAAAAGAAGAAGAAGAAGAACAAACTGTGGATTACCAAATAACAGTAATAAACAAGAGCTGATATTCATACATGAAATTAGAACCACACTTCTGAAAATCTCAAAATCATACGACAATAAATGGAAGATTTGGTACATCTGTCTGCAACATTCATCTTTTATGATCATCTTATTTATGCAAGTAAGCTATAATATGTTTGTGTTTGATACTATATACATTTGTAAGCAAAAAAATGGAGTCAAAGATCCCAAAACTCATGGATGCACATCACTGTGCAACTAAAATTACTCATTCATTACCCACCCTATGGAAACAAATAAATATTCACAATTATCAAAGCTCTTCTATGGGAGAGTTTTGAGGTGGAGGAAAGGGGGCTAATACCAGAAAGAATAAAACTAAAAATGATAAGGCTGATAAGAAGCCCTTATCAGAGAAGAAAGGTACCATCTTGATCTCCCAGATATAAACAACCTACACAGAGCTTTCACAGGAAAAGAATGATAAATATTCTATTAGCAAGAAAACGCCATGTTGAGTTGGTGTTTTACCTTTAGATCCTGGCAGATGTCCAAAATTCTAAGTATGTTTCCTTGATCAGTTCTAGCCATTTCTATGAATCCACGGACCACTAGCTTGGAATTAGAATGCCAAAGGTTAAGAATCATGCTTCTCAGTGAATTTGCAACAATCAGGGGGAAAACAGTGGAAGACACATCGCACTGCAGGAGGTTATAAGTAGTCTGCAATGGAAAAAAAAAAAAAAAAAAAAAAAAAGGAAAGAAAGGAAACAATTAATTATCACCCACTAACAAAGTCCTGAGGAGAGGATTTTATTTTATTTTTTAATTGAAGAATCAACTTTATAAACATAAAGACAAGGAAAATACATTAATTTGTGCAATTCCAAGAAGTAACATTTCAGGGCAGTGTTTGAGAGGGAACTCCAGCATTGCTCGTACTGTACTGGCATGGCCCCGCTCAGCAAGTTGACATAGCACCTCCAAAAGGTCAAGAGACAACCATGCGTGATTTGTTGATCCACGGCCATGAAGTACTTCATCATATACCTACAAAAAAAAAAAAAAAAAACATACATCTCGATTTAATAGAAAGAGAGGGAGGGGGTTGGGGGAATTTGCATGGACAAGCAACCAGCCGTACTAGTTTCTGAATCGAATGAGCAAAGGTAAATATTTCTGGTGCAGCTAACACAGCATGTCTTAGAAAAGATAACTGGCCATCGGCATTCCTCCAGATAGACCCACAAACAGCATGCAGAGGGAAAGGAGCCTGCGTATATGCTTACACAAATAAGCAATAACTTCAAAGATATAACAGGGTATGATGACAAAAAATCGATGCTGTAAAATAATACCTGACATGCACGAGCGTAAATGGACATTAAAAATGAAAAGGCGCCCTCATTGGGAATGTAAAAGCCTTCATGATCCAAACATTCCATAACTCGTATCCAATTGGTTCCGGGAGCCTGCAACACATTATTGTTGTCAAATAAAAGTACATTTTGCCTGGACAGATCACTATCACTTGAAGAAGATAAACAATAAGAGTGATTATCCAACTAGTGCTTACAAGTTGCTTTATCGAATCAACAAGAACATCAACGTTCCAGGAGCTCAAGCATGACAAATCAGATGTAGCAGTGCCACCAATAGCTGAGCAAAATGTCGAATAAGAACTCTGATTCTCCTCAAGCCCAGTATAAGTCCGTGCCATTGTGCTAAGTATTCTAGAGAGGGTAACTTCAGTTAGAGGTGAGAAAAATGTCAACACCTCAATGCAATGTGAACAATTGACTGTGCATCCATAACCTAGTTCCGTCATAATATCGGCCATGCTAGTTTCACTTTCCATCTCTGCTACAATATCATCAAATTCATTTTCGCTGCAACCATAGAATATATCCAAATTTCTGCAAGAGAAGGTCAAAAAGACGGCTTTCAACTATGACTCAGAATTATAAACTGGTAAATCAATTACACAGTCAACACCCAACAATAAATCAAGGAAAGAAGAATACCTGGGAAACATGGTCGTCTCCAGTAAACTATCAGACAGCAATGGAGCCAATATCAATGGAGTCCTCTCTTTCGGATCCATCAGAGACAACATTTGCATAAAGGAGTCCACATGCTTGGCAAGGCCCTCTGACCGATACAAGAACATGATAATATTCTGTATTTGCTCAGAAGAATCAACAGATGCAGGATTTTCGCGCAACTTCTCTATCAAACCCATGCTAAAGTTTTGCCCTAAGAAACAACAAATTTTACATGATTACAAAGCAAAAATGCAACAGCACATAAGATAATATTAACTGTGGCACTGAAAAGAAATTACTCATCAGGGTGAAGTAGTAAACTTACCATTTGTTCTCATCTCAAGATTCTCTGCATCTGCCAAAGCAAGACCAAGGGCAATTTTCTCAAAGACTGATAAGTGTAATGCATCACAGAAGTCTCCAAGGAATTTTTCATTGATCACAATTCCTCTTAATGATTCACAAAACACAGTACTGAAATTTGGTCGATCCAGTAGATATCTCAATATCGCAGCTAAAAGATCTGGCCTCAGTTGCATTTTGTGCACTTCCCCTTTGTCAAAATTCATATGATCCAAACAAGTTCGGAGCAGTAAAATGCTTCCCTCGCTTCCATATTCAACAAACTTCTCAAAAGATAAAAGCTATGAATCACTAATGTGAAAATATAGTAAAAACAGACCACAAACTGCTTAATTTAGAATGATCGACAACATCAATAGATTTTTTAAAACCATTATCATGTCATTGCAAATAAAAACCCAGATCAATAACACAGATATATAGATTTTTCTAAAAATGACTTGTACCTAATTCTTGCAAGCGAAAGCTTCCCAAGATCTGGACAATATTCTTTATAACATCAGAAAGAATTCTGACTAAACTAAGTCCTCATGTGTTTTTTGTCACAAGTTCATAACACCTTTTTTCTTCCTCTGCACTAGAGCATGTGTTTTTACAGCAAAACTCAAAGGTGCCTTACATTTCCTTGGCACCCCAAAAGCTATAAAAGATATTTGTAATTAAAATATCACTAAATTTCTGTTTGCACATATTTCAAGGTCACAATCTTAGGCAACATCGCTAACCTATTCTACTCCACTCAGCATAAAGATCAAACCTCTTGACAGAGTTCCTAGGGCAAACGAGGACCACACAAGAAGTTAACAAAAGCTTGTCTGCTCATGACCTGAGGCCCCTTAAGCCTCCTCACTTTAACAATAGCAGAAAGCAGCTCAGTTATATTTAAATAACCAATACTTCTACTTATCAGTAGGATTAACTATGATGGGAAAAAATGGAAGAACAAGAAAAACAACTCTTTCTTCCATTACATTGCTAATAAATGGAACAATTCACATTTTATACCCATCACTACGACTAAATCTAAATATACCTTCCCTGACACCATATAATAATGTGTACTCTAATGGCATTGTCAATTCACAACAGGATCGTCTCTATAGTCATGCAAGAAGCTAGTAATGCTTCAGTAAACATGAAGCTAGTAAGAAGTCTCGACCTATCGCATTAAATGTACGATAAATTCTGATCTTCAGCGTGTTTTGCACATTTTAATCCAACATTTTGGCATAGTACATATGCCGAATTTACTCAAGACAGTATCAATTTATCGCATTAAATGTACAATAAATTCTATGATCTTCCACGTGTTTCGCACATTTCCAACATTTTGACATAGTACATATGCCGAATTTACTCAAGACAGTATAGATTTATCGCATTAAATGCATGCTAAATTCTATGATCTTCCACGTGTTTCGCATATTTTGACAGACATATGCCAAATTAACTCAAGACAGGATGATTTATCGCATTAAGTATTAAGTGTATGATGAATTCTACAATCTTCACTGTTTTGCACATTTTAGTCCCAACATTTTGACATAGTACACATGCCAAATTAACTCAGGACAGCATTCAACACACGCATGTATACATATTCACACACATGATTTTCTAGTAAATTAAGACATCAATACTAACCACATGAAATTTTATAGTCTCAAGAAAAAGCTTAGTAACTAAACAATCTAAACACTTATAATCTCTTCACTCGCAAAATTTCCTAGCAATCAAAAATCAGCATATCCATGACATGTACATAAAACAAGATCATTCCTTAGACAACAAATACTGATATTCATTCGTTTCATCATACTATAACCATTTACAATCATTGAAAACAGAAATTTTAAGATTTGAACGCGTACTTGCAAGAGTTCGTTCAAAACGGCGTCGAAGTTGGAGTCGGTCAGGCTCTGAAGAAGGAAGAGAATCTGGCTCGCTATGAGAGATGATAAGAGTATCATTTTGTTTTTCTGTTCAAGATAATTTTAATCGTCTAAAAATGAAGTAAATTAGGGTTTTGTATCTGGTTTTTCCAAGAAGAGGCAGTGAGAGAGAGTACTAGCCAAGACTGAAAATTTTGCAGAACAAAAAAAGCGTGAGAGAGAGATGCGAATTGCAATCCGTTATAAGCGAATGAGAAATTTTCGGCAATGAGACCCGTCATTTTACGTTACGTGTGATTTTGCAAATGAGCCCCCAACTAAGTGACAAATGTGGAAAACTAACCCATTTTATTTCAATTTACAAAAATGTCCTTAAATTTAATTGCTTATTATCTTGGTTATATATCTTACAAAAATCCATATTCAGTAGATTCTTTCCAAATTACTTAAATTTGTAAAAGAATTGTCAAACTAAACAAATATATATATATATATACACACACACAGACTGTCAGTTCGTCATAATATAAAATATATCAGGATGAAGAATGTGGACCATGGATTATGGAGAAGTTTTGATAAGTGCATATACTTTTAGTCAAAGTATGTAAATCTAATGTTCAACATTCTTCGTCCTAAAATATTTTATATCAGGACGAACTGACAATAGAAAAATTGTATATATATACACACACTTGTAATATTTCAATCGATTTATGTTATAATCATTTCAAGTCAAAATTCTTTATATATTGTAAAAATAAATTTAGAACTTAGAATCTTATTTTTAAACAAATTAATTTTTAAAAGAATTATTTTTCTCTAATTTTTGAGCGATTTTGGAGAAATTAAAAATGTTCTTCAAATTTTTTGGCCAAGAAGCCATAATGATCAAGGGTCAAAGCACCCGCCTTTTTTATGTTATATACTTATACATTAGTGATAAATAAATATTGAATAATAATTTTTCTTCAAATAAATGCAAATAAATAAATAAATAATTCACATTATCAAAAAATTTTAAGCATATCATGAACAATATTTTTTTTTAAAAAAAATCAATAATATTATATTTAAAAAAAATGCATGCATACAATTTTTGCATCCTACCAATTTGAAAATTTAATATTCTTATTCCTGCCGCCCACTTGAATTGTTTGGACCGGTGAAATAATTACAAAAAATATATATAGATATTTATTTTATTTTAATATAGAAGAGTCGAAAGTCTAAAAAAAGTAGACAAGGGTTGAGTTACTTATGGGAAAAAAAAATCTTGTGAAAGACAATTCTATTATTATGTCCATATATTTTTGTTATTTTCTAGAATTTCAGTAACTAGGGTCAAATACTCGAATTTCATTCAGGTTATTTAACCAAATTACCCTACTCAAATTATATATACATACATATATATAGATATATATATATATATATATATACACCCTATTGAATAAGCACTCTTTACCATCAAATTATATTAGGGGTCGGTCATAAAAGCATGTTGTAAATGGCATGTTATTTAAATTTTAAAAATTTTCAAGCAAGTATTAAATTTATTTATTCCGATTTTATTAAATATGAAAGTATCAAAAAAAATAAAAATGGGCGAAATATAGGGAAATTCAAGAAAAATAGTTCTAATGCTTGAAAAATTCTCAAATTTTATTCAAATATTGATTTCAATAAACTTATACAAATTCAAATTAAAATTCATAAAAATCAATGTGATTTCATGAAGGTCCTTACCAAAATTAATATAAGGAATCCCTCACAGAGTCTCACAATATATATGTGTAGATATATATATATATATATATTACAAAGAAAATGCAATTGTCAACTAAGTTTTTCTCTCATAGACACAAATTATAGACATATCTATAGCATACTAATACATATCACTGTAATTTTGACATGTAAGCAACATAACTTCTAATGACCTGAACATAACATGTTAGTGTATTCCATTAAAAAAAATATATAATTAGGTTCTAAAAGGTTTTTGTTTCTTCTGGAGATTTTTTTATTGCCATTTTTCTAGTAATTGTGAGTTTAAATGCCTCTTTGGTTATCTTCTTTGAATTTTAATTGAAAGTGATTTTTTTAAAAAAAAATTCTTGATAAGCTCATCATTTGTATTGATTATGAATTTATGAGAAACTCAAATTTTGAGCTTTGTCAGAAACCTATTAATTAAGTTTTTATTAGAAATATTAAATTGTCAAATTTTTATTGGAAATTAGTTAAAGTAAATTTATCAAAATTTTCAAAGTTTGAGGGTAAAATTGTACTTTTATTTTATTCAATCAAAGTAATTTCGGTGATATTTGACTGTTAAAAGTTCGGTTATAAGACCTAAATGATGTAATTTAAAAATAAATAGGGATGACGTATGCTCAGAATATAAATATCTTTAAAAACGTGATAAATAAAAACATATAGGCACTAAGTTGACAATCAATTTTTCTCTCATAAGCACACGTTATATGCTTATTTATAGCATACTAATATACATCATCACACTTTTGCAATGTACATTATTACGATTGAAGTTATGTTGCTTACATGACAAATGTGTAAAATTCTTATAATGTTTGAGAATATTTTGGACAACACATGTCAAGATTAATGTGTAATATTGTAATAAGTTTGAGGATAAAATTGTTATTTTATTTTAATTAAAAAAATTTAAGAAAAAAATTGTATTTTAACAAGTTTTGTCATAGTTAACAGTTAATATTTAGTCAAATCGACTAAAGTAACGCAGTTTGATAAAAAAATAAAAATAATAATAAAAAAACTAAAGTTACTAAAATAAAAAGAACATTTAAAAATATGACATTTTAGTGAATTTCCTCATTTACAAAATTCATGTCAGATGTTCACCATTTTGGTTTGCAACAACAATAGGTAGTGCATCTACTCAAAACGATGCATGTTTACACATGAAAATACATCATAGTTATATACGAACAAGTAAACAAACCTTAGTTGGTTTTTATTTTTATTTTTTTATGTATACAATTTATAGTACGACAAATGAACTTGAGATATTGTTAGGTTGAATGAGTATGTTTTACCGTCAAACCACATTATGCGGTGATCTAATTTGATTTATCATTTGAGGAAATTGGAAGAGAGATTTAAACAAAGTTAATATGATAGATATATAATTTGTCACATAGTCTTAATGAAAGTTTGAAATTGTTAATTTATTAGATTACTTCCAAAATATTTATATACGCATGATAGTATAAAGCAATAGAATTATAAGTTATGAATCATATGGTTAAGGTCTCCTTCACACCAATCGTAAGAAAATGGTATGTTTGTGAATAATGAAAATTAATAATAGGTTATCATATATACTAGATGTTAATATATATATATATATATATATATAAATAAATATCAGTTCTCATTCTTTATGAAAGATTTCTATTTTGAATAAAATTGATAGTTATTTGTCATACATATAATTGCTACATTTAAGATATTGGATGAAACTATTTTAATAGATATATGTTAATTAACAATTTAAAATTATGTTTAAAAATATATAAAGTGGAATTAGCACATCAAATATTTTTCATAGAATTATTCTTCTTGATGATGTCGACGTCGAACAGACGGGGTTCAACAACAAATGAAAACTCTTAAGGAGGCAACAATGGATGATTCATCTGGCTGAAATCGAACTTATATTACAATTGATTAATATCATAGTTTTAACTCTGTAGTTTTAATGGTTTTTTCTTTTATTCTATGAGGGAGTCACTTGATTTATCAAGTTTCTTCATTTCTTCTGCAATTGTATGAAATTCTAATGATTATGAGCATCCTACCATGTAAAACTTTGAACATATTGAATTTGAGAGGGTTGTTTGAATCAATTGATATAATTGGTTAAGTGTTCTTTTGCTGAGGTATTGGTGTTTTTCTTTGCCCGTTCTCATTTTGTTGTGGACAAATGACTTTTATAAAAAGTGTTTTTAATACTTGAAAGTTAACAAATAAGTTTTGTTTATGTTTGTCACATAAATACCAGTGAATTAGTGAATTGTAATGAACTTTGGCCAGAAAACCATATTAAATTGAAATAATAGAACTTAGAAGGGTTAATTTAATTGGTATAGAAATAGTCAACCGAATATGTTAAAGTGGTTAAGCTTCTTCACCTCAGTGTTAAATATTATTTTGCAAGTCTGTTTTTCAAGTGTACCGGAGGATGTTAGCGTCAAACAAGGTGCAGATTCCTCTGAAATACATATGTTGTCATGACTTTTGACAACACGGAGTTACTCTCTCCCAGCCAAACAATCCAGTACTACAAACTTGAGTTAATTTATGGTCTCATGCAACATGTTTTGACTATGGGTAAAAAGTATGGGGAAACAATCGAGGGTTTGGTGAATTGGGGATTCTCAAATTTTGAGTTGTTGGGGATGGTTGATAGTGTTCTTAAATCGTTTCAAGACCTTGAATTGAAATTCAGCATATGAGTACCCATTTCTAGGAAGATGAGTTCTTACCAGGGATGACCGGAAAGAAGGAAGATGTCGATGAAACTGTCCTAGATTACAAAATGATTTTGTCCTCTTTCCCTTTTCTTATCAAAGAAGGGTTGCTTGATGTTTGGGGTTACGACGACTATAGTTTTTTCCATATACAAATCTTGGTGTATTTTATTGCTCATTATCATTTTCCCTTATTTGTTACTGATTTCACCTATTCGCACACATAACAAAAACACGATTGAGATCACACCACATTGGTTGATCCAGACATCGATTAGCTAACGTGTTGTTGACAATGTTCCACCAAAAATTGATGTCAATACTAGATATCGAAAATATAAACCTGGGTGATACTCTTGAAAAAGTTGTGCTTTAAAGTATTACTGTTTTGGATCCAACAACACTTGAAGGATTCAACAACAAATGGAGAATGATGAGGAAACAACAATGGATCAATTACCTTGATGAAATCGAATTCATTCTCCAACCGATAACTATCATCGTTTATGCTGTTTAAACAAACATATGGTTCTTCTTTTTTGACATAAGCATTTCACGTTTTCTTTCTTTCTTTCTTTCTTTCCTTCTTCTGATTTTAGAAAAGTTATCTGAAATTGTAATGGTTCTTTCATTGACGAGGGGAAAAAGTTCAATCAATTTTGTTTAGTGTGCCTTTGTCATTAGTTTCTTTTAATGGTAGCAAAATGGACCGGGCTCAGCAAGCTAGGCCTGGCCGGCTTGGCAAATGATCAGGCGGAGCTGCAAGAGTGAGGCCCATAGGCCTCACAGGCCGACCAACATCTTGAAAAAAAAAAAAAAAAAACACTAATTAAACAATATATATTAATATATGCATAAATTTAATAAGTTAAACCTGTAGTAAATTGGTTAATGTATACAACCATTTCCTTAACAATCTTGGTTCAATTACCATACATAATAATTTCACCGGAAAAAAAATTAAAAAAACTTATTAAATATTATATATAGTATAATATGCATAACTTAACAAAGTTGAATTTGTAGTGAAGAGGTTAAGTTACAAAATTTCTTTATCAAAAACCTTGGTTTGAAACCCTATAAAAAACAATTTTATAGGTTGAGCCTCCCTGGCTTATTAAGAAGGCTATGCCTTTTTGACACCGGCCTGTTAGAAGGCCCGACCTACCACCTATCAGGCGAGGTTGGACCGTCTATTTTGTTACCACTAGTTTCTTTTCAAAAATATTGAATACACAAACTTGTTGCTTTTCTAGTTTTGTATGCTTGGTTCAGTGTTGTTTTGCTGAGACCTGTCGTGAGCCCCTTTTCTCAACGTTATTCTTAAACAAGTATTGAATGAAGCAAAAGTGATTAGTTAGGTTAAGAAGTGCCCTTTATGCCTTGAAGTTGCCTTATGTTTTTGATAGTGAATTCAGTTTGCTCTTCAGGAAAATAATAGGGGCTTCTTCCCATTGTTGAGCACTTTTAACAAAATTTATTTAAAGAGGTCGCTTGCATTAAAAGTTGACTAAATTACATCAAATCTAAGAGTAACTCCAACTCGAATAGTGAATTTGGTGCAACTTCTGCACTACTTTAATGCAACAGTCACACATTTCACTATTCCATCTCTAACCCACTACACCAAATTTTACTCTATAACGAATATTTCTAGGAATATTCCATTTCTTTCCCCTTTTTAAATATTTCTTCACAATTAACATTGCATCCCATAATTAACATAATATTGCAATACAATATGAAATTATGAAATTAATACATTAATAGAAATTAAATTAAATTCGGTAAAATATTGTATTTATTATTAAAATAACTTAAACATTACATTTCATAAAATAAAAAAGAAAAAGTATAAAAATAAAAGTACATATCGATCATCATCTAATCATTTAAAGTGATTTATTAAAAAAAATTGCATTTAAAACTTATGAATTAATGTAGAATGAAGTGACTTAATTAAAAAAAAATGGCATTTAAATTTTTTAATTATAAACTTCATTTTAGTTTATTATAAATGTTAATATCATTAATAATTAAATCAAAACAAAATCATTAAATAATAAAAAGGACCAAATTGGAATAAATTTAATTGATTAGGGTAAAATAGTGAATAAACAAAACCTTTTAATAAAGGATATAATCAGAATATATTTTAAAACATAGTGTCAAAACGTTATTGTATAAAAGTTAAGGGATAAAAAAAAAACAAAATGAAACAGGGATTGGGCTGAGAGGAACAGTGTCACACAATATATTGCGATTGTGCGACACTGTTCCTCTTCCTCAGTTGGTGCAGCGTTTGGCGATGGGTTGGAGCACGATTTTGGCAATGGCGAGCTGTTTGGCGCTAGGTTGGAGTTGGTCTAACTCTACTACTTTTTGACGTTTGTCACATGAATATTAATGCTCCTGTATTGTAATGAACCTTGGGTAGAATTCACCATAATTTGACGTCATAGGCTATCAATGTTCGAGGAGCTGAAGCAAGACAAATCAGATGGGGCAGTGCCGCCAATAGCTTAGCAAAATGTCGAATAAGAACTCTGATTGTCCTCAAGCCTAGTATAAGTGTGTGTCATTGTGCTAAGTATTCTAGAGAGGGTAACTTCAGTTAGAGGTGAGAAAAATGTCAACACCAAAATGCAATGTTAACAATCGACTGTGCATCCATAACCTTGTTCCCTCATAATATCAGCCATGCTAGGTTCACTTTCCGTCTCTGCTACAGCCTACAATAGCATCAAATTCATTTTCACTGCAACCATTGAATATATCCAAATTTCTGCAGGAGAAGGTTAAAAAGACGTATTTGTCTTTCAAGTTTCAACTATGACTACATAATTATAAACCGGTACAATTATTAATGAAAGACGTCTTTTTCACTGCATCACAGAAGTCTCCAAGGAATTTTTCATTGACCACGATTCCTCTTAATGATTCACAAAACGCAGTACTAAAATTTGGTAGATCCAATAGATATCTAAATATCGCAGCTAAAAGATATGGCCTCATGCCTTTGGTGTACTTCCCTTTGTCAAAATTCATATGATCCAAACAAGTTCGGAGCAGAAAAATGTTGGATCCTTATATATAGGCTCAATTAATTTTGGAGTTATTGACATTTGATTTTGGAATCAAAATCTGTTAGATTGATGAGAAATGCTGAAATGCTTTAACGACACAGGTGTGGTGGTTGAATTGCACTAAGCTACCGAGAAAGTTAACAAAGCTAAGAAAACTTCGATTTCAGAAAGAATTGTCCTGACTAGAAAATTATTACCGGTTAATTAAGATCTGAAACACTAAGAAGGACAACAAAAGATGCCTATTAAGTAGTAATTAGCAAAACAAGAAGGCATGAATACACCTTAATTATTTACAAGAAGTTTTATTGTGTTTGCACATATACACACACAGGCTTATTTACTCAGGACCAGTTTCCATTTTGAGTTGTTGAGACACAGCTCTCATCGGCGGTCGAGATTCTGGATTGAAATGTAAACATGAGAGAGCAATATTCAACATTAAAGACAATTCATGTGTAAGTGTTGGAGTTAAAGGAGGTGAGAGGCGGGGATCCAATATGGTTTTCAAGTCTACACTTTGATCACGTAACGAATTTATATCACTTATGAGTTCTGCTGGATGTCTTCCCATAAGAATTTCTAGCACCAAAACACCAAAGCTATAAACATCACATTTTTCGGTTACTGCCATAGTGTAAGCAAGCTCTGCAATAACAACAACAGAACCAATTTCAGGAAAAACTCAATTGTTTACTATGTTACAAAATATTAAATATCAATGCTTTCAAATGCAGGACAAAACCTGACTAGGAGTAAAAATTTACCTGGAGCGATGTAGCCATATGTGCCTGCAGCAGCTGTCCAATTAGATGAATCAGGCTTTAGAAACTTTGCAGTGCCGAAATCTGAAACATGAGCCTCCATGTCAGTGTCCAGCAGAACATTTTTGCTCGAAATGTCTCGATGAATAACAGGTGGTACGCGATCGTGATGCATATAAGATAAAGCATGAGCAACCCCTTTAATAACTCTACTCCTTTTCTCCCAGTCCAATTCTACTGCTTCCTTTTCATTGCTCAAGATTTCGGCTAAGCTTCCCTTTTCCATGAACTCGTAAACCAAAAATGTATGCCTACCTTGAGCGCAGAATCCGTGGAGCTTCACAATGTTTCGATGCCTGAGTTCCGTTAGTGCTGCTACTTCATTGCAGAAACTCTTTATGCTGTCAATTTCCAAGTCATTGGCCTGAGAATTCAGCTTTTTTATTGCAAAAACATTGCCATCTTCGATTTCTGCTTTGTAGACTTTTCCTGATCCTCCAACCCCAATGCAGTACATTTGATCAAAGTTGTTTGTAGCTTTAACAATGTCTTCATACACAATTTTTCCATTAAAATACAACAATGAGAATGGATTTTCTCCTCTTGAATTATTTCCATCTTTCGACTCTTTTCTTGGATTTCTCCAACGGATGAGTAGAAAAATCCCAACAAGTACACATGAAAGAAACAAAGCACATGCTATAGGAACAACAATAAGAACAAGTCTGTTTTTCTTACTTCCACTGCCTTTTCCTGTGGACGAGACATCGTTGCAGGGTCTCAATCCTCGGATTTCACCACATAAATCTTTGTTGTTGACAAAAGCATCTGAATTAGATGAAGAGAAGACAGAGCTATCTGGAAGTGGTCCCTCTAAACTGTTATGTGAAAGGTTGATGGACCGTAAGCTCACCATGTTGCTAAGGGTTGCAGGAATTGTACCGGTGAGATTATTGTGGGACAAGTTAAAGTTTTCTAAGCTTGTAAGCTTCGCAAACTGGCTTGGTATCTCTCCAGAAAGTGAATTATAACTGAAATCTAGTGCTTGTAAGGCTACAAGGTTACCAATTTGATAAGGTATTGTACCGTTTAATTGGTTGTGGCTCAAACTCAAATTCTGCAGATTGTTGCAGTCCTCAATTTGATACGGAATTGCTCCACTTAGCCTGTTGCTTGACAAGTCTAGTGATTCCAAATCGGTCAGTCTCCCGATTCCTGCAAATATCTGACCTGAAATGTTGTTATTTTCCAGGCTCAAGATGGAAAGCCTTTTCAAATTTCCAATTTGTTCTGGTAACTTTCCTGAAAGCTGGTTTGAAGACAGATCAAGCTCTACTAGTTGGCTCAATGAAGTAATCTCATCAGGAATTCTACCGCCTATCGAATTCCCAGCGATTTTCAGCAGTGTCAACTTCTGACATTGTCCCCATTTCGGTGAGACCTCACCATGCAATTTGTTGTAACTTAAGTCCATATAAGTGAGATTCGGATACACACCAAAGTCTCGGTCTAGAATTCCAGTGAGTTGGTTATATTCAAGCCGAACCCTGTACAATGATTGGCAGTCTCTCAGGCTTACCGGAACAGGACCAGTGAAACTGTTGAATGATGCACTGAAATTGACAAGCTTTCCTCCGCGACACACTTCTTGCGGTAAATGGCCAGAGAAATTGTTCTCAGCTAGATGAAGAACAGTTAATGAAGACAGATTTCCAAGCTCTTCAGGAACCAAACCAGTTAATTTGTTAGCAAACAAGCGCACATCAGTTAAGTTATTCAAAGTGCCAATATTTGCAGGAATCTGCCCTGTAAGTTGGTTAACCGCAGCATTTAGAATGGACAAACTACTCAAATTACCCAAAGATGCAGGGATAGGACCTGTAAGAAAATTCCCATCTAGAGCTATCAGAGTCAGCAATTTTGAGTTCCCTATCTCTTCAGGAATTCGACCGCCAAGCTGATTTTCCTGGAGGAGAAAATTTTTGAGACCAATAAGACCAGTCCTGGACTGACCAGTTCCATCAGGAAACAAACGGGCGTCTATTTCACCCACTATATTGTTTCGCGAAATATCAAGTTCGTAAACTTGAGTAAGATTAGCAAGAGAAAGAGGCAGAGTTCCATTTAGATCATTTCTGGAAAGATCAAGGAATTGGAGCTTCGAAAGCAAGCCAATGTTGCTTGGAACTGAGCCTGAAAGTTTGTTTGTGTTGAGATCAAGCCGTAGCAGGTTCAGGAATGAAGAGAAATCCAAATTCTGAAGAGTACCTGTTAAACCTGTGAATGCCAGATTTATTTCAGTCACAGTCCCTGCATCATCACAAGATATTCCGCGCCATCGGCAAGGACTTGCAGCTGCAGAATTTGATTGAGCTGGAATCACCCACGACTCGAAAATTGATTGGTTTTCGAAACTTACTTTCCATTTCAATAAGGCTTCTGTTTCGGTTAATGAATTTGCTTTCCAGGAAAATAACAAGAGCATACAGGCAACATACAGATACAGAGCAGGTAAACTGTATTTGCCTGGGCTTGCCATTTTAGGAACTTTTCTTTATGTGTTTGTTTTCTTTTGTACCTCGGACTCCATTTTTAAATACACATGTTATACGAATGTTATATGAATGTTAATAGGAGTTCGAGTCCTATTTTGATCGATAAATCGCAAAGTGTCCTTGGTAGTGGGAGTTGCATTATGAGCTTGCCGGGGTAGATTTCGCTAAGTCTCAGTAGATTTATGATCTGATTGGTATAAGATTTCAAAAAAATAAAAAATAAAAAATCAAAATTTGGATGCATCTAATGATGAGTTGAGATTGGTACATTAGTATACCCATTCCGTCCATATTAATGAGATTGTATGCCCGAGTAAAAAAGACTCAATAATATTGATAGTTATCTCACATTGACATCACAGTGATGCAGGCATATTAAAGTGGTTTATAAACTTGACCTTTCACCAAAAGATTATAAAGAATCCAATTAGTTGTATTGGACCAAGTGTTACGATTCAATTGGGGTATATTATTGGGTCAGTATTTTAGGTATTGACCGGTCAGCACCCAAACTTTATCCTTTTATTATTATTATTATTATTATTATTATTATTATTTTCGAATATTACATATAGTGGTGTTTTTTTTTTAAAGATAGTTTAATTTTCTATTAATATAATATACATATAGCTTTTTTATTTAACAAATATCTTACGATGATTTTTTGAAAATTAATACATAAATCAGAATTAATTATATATATATATATATATATATTAATCGCAATGCTTTTTTATTTATTTATTTTTTTTATTTTTTTTTATTTTTAAGGAAATGCAATGCAATTGTTATTATAAGTTATACATTAATACTAGACAATCCAAAATTTTAGTCCAAATTTAAGCAAAATGATGTGGCAAGTGGTTTTTTCATTAACAACATCATCCAATGTTGTGTGTGGTGATAACAACTCACTTGCTACATCATTTGAGTTAATTATTTAGGTTGTATAGCATGTACTCTTAGTTATAACCTAATCTCAATAAAACTAACTTCAACAAGTGGATAAAATTCGACGAGTTGAGGTTAGTCCGTTAGTAAATTCCCCACATTTACACCACTAAGTTGTGAGTTATGTACTCTTCTATTAATATATACTTATAACCTTTTTTAAACAAATATATTTTGATGTTTTTTTTAAAATTAATACATAAATCAGAATTATATATATATATATATATATATGTATGGACAAAATTGGTCATTTAATCAAATAAAACTTGCAGACAAATATGACTATTAATTTTTTAATTTATATATCATTAAAGTCTAAGCAGGCATGCTTGGAACAAGTTTTGCCAAGTCCATATGGTCATTTGATCAAATCAAACTTGCAGAAGAATATGACTATTAATTTTTTAATTTATATATCATTAAAGTCTAAGCAGGCAAGCTTGGAACAAGTTTTGCCTAGTCCATATGGTCATTTGATCAAATCAAACTCGCAGACAAATATGACTATTAATTTTTTTAATTTATATATCATTGAAGTCTTAGTAGGCATGCATCGAACATGTTTTGCCAAGTCTAAGCAGGCATGCAAGGGAAAAGGATTTCTCTTTACGTGGAATAAAAAGACTTGCATCTAAAAGGAAATGTTTTTATGAAATAAGAAAGTCTTGTACGTGTAAAAGATGGATTTTCTTATAGGTCTAAACTCCATGTAACTAATATAAATAAACCATGATAAATATGTTATTGTGAATGGAGCAAAAAATAACAAATACTAAAGAAATCTCAAGAGAGTGGACATTAGATGTAATTGAGTTTTAGGTGTTTTAGAGAGATAATCATAAATATGTGGTTGTAACAATTTACTATATAATGTAACTTTCTCTTGTTGTCCCGACAGCTGTGGTTTTTTTTTTCTCTATTCGTGGGTTTCTACGTAAAAATCCTTGTTTTGTTTATTTCCTCCATCTTATCTTCTTTTGTTGATATTATTGTGTTTATTTGTAGACTATACAACAACACTTCCATGTAGCATAGCGATTGGTATTATTGCCAACATAGTATATACATATAGTGGTTTTCAGTTTAGTGCGCACTGATATAAATACATGGGTGTCAATGCATATAAATCGTTGGATTTAACTAATTTGAATTAGTTAACATTAAAGTAGTTGGAACTAATGTCTTACGTTGAACATTACTATATGTAAAGTAGCTCTCAAGTACAGGATCCCGTATTATAGGAAATTTTCGGGATCTTAACTTAGCCGTTGGATTGAACAAATAAAAAAAGAAACAAAATAAAAAGCAGGGTCCACCAGTCATTAATCAACTATTTTTCCTTTATTGTGGGGCCCACTTGTCATTAATTGGCCTTTTTCCTCTCCTGCGGGGCCTACCTGTCATTTAATCCCTTCTCTTTCCTGTGTTAAGGGCATCACCCGTCAACCTCCACTCTCTTTTACTTTCTTTCTCTGTGTTCTTTTTATTATTATTATTATTATTATTATTATAATTATTATATATACAATAAATTGATTAAACGATAATGATATACAGATATGGTAGGACTTTTGAGTTAATCAATAATGATATACAGATATGGTAGGACTTTTGAGTCTAAAACAACAAGTAAACGGAATTGACTTGAAGCTTTTGTATTATATATGTAGAGCAAATTGTACTCAACCTCCCTGAGGTTTGATCTTTTGTATCCAAAAATAACTTTATTATTAATTGATATTCACATCCCTTACCGTTATATTAAATTTAACGGTTGACTAACTGTTATCTTTAAAAGACTAAACTGTCCTTTATCTTTAAATTAAATTAATAAAAAAACATTTTATCATAAAATTAAAAAAACAAAAAGAAATGATTTCCATCATCCCAAACCTTCATCAACGTCAACACAATCCCATAAACATTTTATGATGAATTTCCAGATTTTTTTTTTTTTGAAGGATACAACATAACAGAGAGAAACAAATCATCCTTTGCCTCTGTCTTGGCTGATTGTCCATGTGTATATGGAACATTTAATTGAGGAAATTCTTTTCTAAACAATCAATATCGTCGGGAGTTAGGTTCTGCTGATTCAATTTTGAAGTTCCATAGACCGGCTCAAAGAAGGTGTAAAGTTGCTGCAACCACGATATGCAATATAATTCATGTTCAACAATCAACGAGTAAGAAAGATCAGACAAATTTTGGATAAACCACATTGAAGTAAAGTGTACAAATCAATAATACCATTAGGTCCTCGAATTGAAGAAGATACCAAGCTCGAATTGTGTACTCAACTCTCTGGCAGAGCTTTAGAAATTCAAGGCGATCTGATTTTTGTTCTGCAAAACAGGAAATATCAATCAATTGCAGAGTCACTGTAGTTCAAGACTAATTAATAGAAAACAAATCAATTAAATTGATCATAAATGTTCAAACTAATTTGGGATCAAGCAGAGAAAACAAATGTGAAGAAGCAATTGATACAAAATACCAAAGAGGTCGGCCAAAGTGGAGACAAGTTTGTTCTTGAGAATGGGAATAACAGATTCAAGCTCCAATCTTATTACATATTTCTTCTTCTTTTTCCCCATTCTTTCTATTAATTGAAAATACGACGAGTAGAGAAAGATGCAACATGTTAATCATGGGTGATTTTACCATACATGTTAGCTCCAAACTTGTCAATAGACTTGCTGAGGATAGTGACAAGTTGAAGAATAAAACAAAGAAAACTAAAACAAATCATCCATGTGTTAAAACCTCTGTCTTGGCTGATTGTCAAAACTAAGCATCCTTTGCCTGCTATGTTTTGATTTGTTTCTCTCTGTTATGTTGTATCCTTCAACAAAAAAAAAATTTATGAAAATTCATCATAAAATGTTTATGGGTTTGTGTTAATGGAAATCATTTCTTTTTGTGTTTTTTTTTAATTTTCTGATAAAATGTTTTTTTATTAATTTAATTTAAGAATCAGGGGTAGTTTAGTCTTTTAAAGGTTACAGTTAGTCAACCGTTAAGTTTGAGCTAACAGCCAGGGGTGTGAGTGTTTATTAATGATAAAGTTGTTTCTGGATGCAAGAGGTCAAACCTCAAAGAAGTTGAGTGCAATTTGCTCTTTTATATATATATATATATATATATTATGCGTTCGATACTAGCTCCATATGTAAAACAAACAAATGGCCTCCAAGAATTGTTGGATGGCTTTCCTCGTCTTCCTGGTTTCTATGCTTCTGCTCATGACCTCGGAATTAGCAGCTGCAAGGAAGCAGCTTGGACGGACTTCCAAGCCTGTTATGAATAGTAAGTCTTCCTTGTTTATGCTTTTTATTTTCATGATACATTTCTTTTTGATAATTGTTTAATATATTTTTCATTTCTTTAATTATATATTTATATGAAAATTGTTTATTATATATAGTTATATACTTATATGATCTACGTACGGACAAATATTTCAGACACACTTTTACTTTTGAGTAATTAAGTTTAAAAAATTTCTTTGATTTATCAAATTTGTTCTCAATATATGATACGGAGTTGCATGGACACATAATATTTTTTTGTCAATATTTAATCATATCTAGCGAGCATTTGATTAATTTATATTCGTATTTTCAGACAGACAGGTAGTTCGAAAGCTTATAAATTCAAATTCTCCACGAGGCAATAGCCCATGCTGTTTCAACTATTATAGAGATCCACACAATTGATATTGTACTATTGTACGTAGTAGTGCCTGAATAAAAATCCATAATGAATCGTGTTAATTTGTATGAATATATGCACATTAAATAAGCTGAAGCAGTGAGGAATCCTGACGATTTTGTTATGCAGTTTCTTGTTTCGAAATGTAACGAACCAGCATTTCGAACATTATGTAATCAGTGTGGTCACAATATAAACTCGATCCAGTAATGAATAAACGATACTTTTAAATTTTGCTTCAATTTTTTATTATATATGGTTACAATTAAATTTATTTTAATAATATAAATGGCATCTACATCAGAATGTTAAATAATGTGTATACGAGAGAAATTTTTATTAAGTTAGAAAACATACACCTTTTTTTTTGAAATGAAAATCCAAAATTCAATTCATTCCAACACAGGAAAAGAAATAAAAACATCAGAGGAGTCTAGGGTGTAGTGTTTGGTATGTCTTTTCAAGTAGAGTTTTTATTGAGTAGATTTTTTAATAAAAGGTTCTATGTTGTTTAGTATTCAATTAAAAATTACTTTTAAGTCGGTAGATTATTTATCAATATGTATATTTATAACTTAAGAGAATATTTCAACTTGACAAAGATCTAGTACTTTGTACCTACTAGCTAATACTAATGTACAGGTTGGTAATGTGAATTATAAAAAATGAAAAACAAAATTAGATATTTTTTTTTTTTTTTTTTTTTTTTGACGTTTGAATTAAATATGATATAATTATTTTTAATTTTTCTTTAACATTAAATTAACTAGCTAATACTAACACACATGATGGTCAGGTGATTTATATAAAAAAAAATTAGATATTTTATTTTTGTTTCTCTGACATTTGAATTAAATGTTATAGAGTTATCTTACATTTTTCTTTATTAACATTAGAATTAAATATTAGTTTGATATCAATTAGAAATTGAAACATTTCAATTTTCATACATTTTCTTTCAAAAAAAAAAAATCATATACCTTTTAGTCATCATATGAATTCACAACAATTAGATGTACATAAGAATTCTGATAAAAAACCATAGTGTACATTGTGTTTATTCAGTACCACAAGTTCAGTACTAATGATCGATACAGTATTAGCCTGATCAATCTTATTATTATTCAGAAAATAATAAGCCGTACATATAAAAATTTTCAATAAACAAAAATGATATATTGATGCCTTGATGGTGCTTATTCATGCAGAAGACCACTAATGATTAGTATAAATGTATAAATGTTTGAGATTGCTTCCTAAAGTGCTTTTAAGAGAAGCTGTAAAATGTAGCTTCTCATATTCTCATTTACGAGAAACAAAAAATGACAAAAAATGATTAGAGTGTTTAGTAAAATTCTAGAGAAGTGTTTTTGGTTATTTTTGACTTCTTCCAAATGAGAAAATGAGTAGCTACATTTTGTAGTTTCTTCCAAAAACACCTCAGGAAGCAATCCCAAACATAACCTAATCCATCGGACCTCGGTGTGGAGGACTACCATGAACCCATGCACCTGAAAGATCAACAATCGTTACGCTTTTCAACCAAGCTGGCTTTTGGGAAGTCCATGTGCATATTATACCAAGTAAATTCTAATTTGTTAGGAAACTCGTAACCATAAAATGAGCCCAATACAATTGATATAATCAAGTTAGGTGCTATCATATATATATATATATAGTTATTTTCTCTCCAATGCATCATGATATAACTCCATCAGTGCGTTGCATGTGGGCCATAGATTATGGAGAAGTTTTAACAAATGTATACACTTTGAGGGGTTCGAAATTTAAATGTCACAATTTGGGGCACTTTTTGGGGAACAGACACCAAGTTATTAATTTAAGTTTAAAAGGCACTATTTTATGTGACCAGACAAAATTACCCTTTTTTTTGTCGCTTTGTCTGTTTTTAAAACGTTGAAAGAAAAGATCAGAGAGAGAAACCCCGACGGCGTAATAGTGCTTTAGCGGACCAAAATCTGACGGTGAACCACCGGCGACGGCACTACAGTACCGATGTCAAATAGAACTGAAGGGCGAACAAAAATGAGACCAATAAGTTTTTGTTTCTCACGCATTTTTGTTCTAGATAAGTTTTGTGTATTTGATGTAGACTAGATTTGATTTGATTTGTTGTTCATTATGTTTGTTTGATGAGATTAGGTTAGTGTTTTAGTTTAAGAAAAAAATTTCTTTTTAAGACGATAAAGATCTGGGTTTATGAGTGTTTTTTAATCTTTATCGAGCCTTTTTGAATTGATTTCGAGCTTTTTTGTACTATTACCGTACCTTTTTTAACCGTTATCGAGCCTTTTTGAAGTGATTTCGAGCTTTTTTGTACTGTTATCGTGCCTTTTGTAACTGTTATCGAGCCTTTTAGAAGTGATTTCGAGCCTTTTTGTACTGTTATCGTGCCTTTTGTAACTGTTATCGAGCCTTTTTGAAGTGATTTCGAGCCTTTTTGTACTGTTATCGTGTCTTTTGTAACTGTTATCGAGCCTTTTTGAAGTGATTTCGAGCCTTTTTGAAGTGATTTCGAGCCTTTTTGTACTGTTATCGTGCCTTTTTGTACTGTTATCGTGCATTTTTGTACTGTTATCGTGTCTTTTTAAAGTGATTTCGAGCCTTTTTGTACTATTGTCGTGCCTTTTTGAACTGCTATCGAGCCTTTTTGAAGTGATTTCGTGCCTTTTTGTACCTTGTTTACGATGTTTTTGAAACCTTTACTTCGAGCCTTTTTGAACATTATTTCGAGCCTTTTTGAACTGTTATCGAGCCTTTTTCAACCTTTTATTTCGAGCCTTTTTGAACTGTTATTCGAACCTTTTCAAACGTTACCCGAGCCTTTTAATGAAGTGTTCGTGCCTTTTCACAAACTACCCGAGCCTTTTGATACACTACCCGAGCCTTTTACTGAAGTGTTCTAGCCTTTTGATACATTACCCGAGCATTTTCATACATTGCCCGAGCCTTTTTGTTCGAGCCTTTTCATGAACTCATATGCTTTTTTTCTGTGAATGCAGATGAGGAATCAGCTAAAGGAGTTGCTTAAAACCCTAGTGGGAGAATGGTTCAAGGGAAAAATTATACGGTATGACCATTTCCATGACCCGGTTGATATCGACAACGCACTTAATAGTGTACCTGAACATCTGAGGATCGAAGACCGACGTCGGTATACTGAGTCGTGTTTTAGTCATTTCCTAAAGATGCATCGTGAGATTCATTTTTCGGCTGGGATTGTCCATCGGTTGCTTTTGCCCGAGTTGCATCACGATGGGCCGGAAGATGAGATGAGATTTTTGTTAGGTAAGTATTCGGTCCAGTTCTTGAAGGTTGAGTTCTGTCTAATCACTGGTTTGAAGTTCAGAGTCATTCCCAACACAGCAAGGTATGATATGGTAGAGAATGGCATACACGAGCGGTACTTCCAGGGTAGAGACATCGAGTTTGAAGTTCTGTCTAATCACTGGTTTGAAGTTCGGAGTCATTCTCGACACGGCAAGGTATGATATGGTAGAGAATGACATACACGAGCAGTATTTCCAGGGTAGAGACATCGAGTTTGAAGAGTTGAGAGCAGTGCTGCAGATTGGTATTTTTGTGGAGCAGTACGATGCAGTAAAGCTATGCTTATTGTTTATGCTCAACTAGATACTAATGGGGGTAGACGAGCGATATAAAGTTCCAGTATGGTAGTGGAGGCTAGTGGAGGACTTGGACACTTTTGATGCGTTCCCATGGGGCGCACACATGTTTAGGCGGTCAATTTATTGTTTCAAGCATGCGTTGGATGGTCGACGGGAGCGGTTTGAACAACGACAACAAGAAAGGGGTGCTGACGTACACACAACTGAGACGTACAACATATATGGACTACAGCACGCACTATTGGTGAGAATTTAAAATTTGAATCTGTATTTTAATTATAATTTTTTTTATATGACTAATGTATTTACTTCTTATCGTACTTATATATTATACAGATATTTGCTTTTGAGGTTATCCCCGAGCTTGGGAATAAAAATGTGGGACCCGTAGGGCAATTTTCGAGCTACCACCCCCATGTATTCTGAAATGGGAGTTGAGTCAGCGACCATGTGGGAGAAAACTGGATGGCATTTTCACTGAAAGGGTAAGTATTGTTGTTGTTAATTTTCATAGTTTTTAGTATGTATACAATTACAATGATCTAACACCGATTTCAGATGTTTGCGCGGCGTGAATTGGTGCTGACGAGTGTTGAGATGACTCAACGTTACTACGAAGGCATAGACCTGAGAGGCAGTTTGTATGATACCGATGTTACTAATATACCTGGTCACGTTCTTGAGCACGAACGACGTAGGAGTTCCTGGCCTAGTGATACAGAGGGTGCGTATTTCGGACCTAGTGATACAGATGGTGCGTATTTCGGACCTAGTGATAGGGAGGGTCCTTATTCCGGACCCAGTGATAGGGATGGTGCGTATTCTGGACCCAACGATATAGAGGGTTCAGACCAGGAGGGTGGGAGTCGGAGTCGGAGTCCCGTGAGGCGTTAGCCGGTACGATTCACTTTCCCCAGACAGTCTCGACCTAGGGGTGATTCAGTTTCAGAGGGTCGCGGTGAGAGTTCTGAAAGCATATACGAGTACGATTTACTATGCCCAGACAGTCTCGACCTGGAGGTGATTCCCGAGGAGGCGTTGGCGGGCATCAACAGGTATGTAAAAAATATTATAACCACATTATTTAATTTCAATTGAGTGACAGTTTAAGTGCTGACAGAGTTTCAAATCATTTCAGGGTTGGGATCGTAAATTCGCTGAAGTGATGGATGCTGTCCAATCTCTACGGGTTGATGTGATGGAGGCTATCCGAAAGAGCGATGAGAAGAGAGATCAGCAGCATCAGGAGTTGTTGGATATGATCCGGACGCTTCAGGGTCAGGGTCAGGGTCAGACATCGCAGTCCCGTATGGATGGTCCACCATTCGATAACCATCACGAAGACTTTAGTCCCACAAGCAGGACAGGTACACATCAGCATGGAACAGACCCACAAACCACACATGAGCAGACACCTATTACGGAGGCACATACTGCAGACACAGTATCTGATCAGCCGGGTCATGTTATAACAGAAAGAGTAGAGGTACCCGGTGGTACAGAGATAGCATTATTGAAGCAAGTGCCTTCTCCAGTTTTACCCGACGACAGTGCTGGTACAGAGACAGGACTTCTGGTACGGGAGCCACCTGGTGGATCTGTGCCACCTGTTCTTCCATATGACCTGGCACATGGTTCATTCTCACAGTGCATACCACCTCCAGTAGATCCCAGCGCAGTGCGACCCTTGAAGCCATCCAGACGCAACTCCCCCACTCATCAGTGTGATCCAATGAGGGAGAGCGATACACCGAGGGAGAGATCCTCTTCAGAGCGCCGCCCTCCTCGGGGAGATACACGGCGGGAGAGATCCTCCTCACATCACAACCCTCCTCATAGAGATACACGGCGACACATATCATCCTCACAGCGCAGCCCTCCTCACAACAATCCACAGAGGCAGAGATCCTCCTCACTGCGCACACCTCCGGTGGAGTCTAGTTCTAGAGTCTGTAATCCGCCCCAGATTCAGCGTTAGTTGCGGGTTCGCAGGTCAGGTTGGCAGCTGATGACCCTATACACTGACCCATGTAGGCCGAAGAAGCCAAGGACCAGGCCAGCGTCATTAGTGCATGCATTCAAGCCCTATGATTTGTTAGATCCTGACCACGTTACTGCGTACCAAGCCTACAAGAGGAACACCACGGGGGAATTATACGTATAATCGTTCATTACACAATCTTTTAATTAATATTACTTGGTCATCTAACTTCTTCAGCAATTATGCAGACGTGATGTGAATATACATATACCAGTTTGTGTCACTTGGTTCCAACGGTTCCAAACCAACTTTATGGATTTGGAGGATACGGTATGTTCCTTACTTTAACTGTCTGTATAAGTTTTTATCAATAATGGTAGAATCCTAACAATATAAAATGTTTACATTGTCAGCACATCGATGCGTACTTGTTAATTTTGTAGAAGCGTCAGCGAGCATACCCCATTGTCTACGCTCAGAGGGTCAACGTACTGGATTCCCAGTTCTATGTAAGTTTTTGTACAGTACTGTTTTCATTTTTTCATTGATGTGTTTAATAGATCTATTACCTAATATTGTGGTTAATTTTCTATATACAGTCATGGTTAGATATTCAGTGGGAGCAGATGTTCGGCAGTGAGGTGGCCGCACCCCCTAAAGAGTGGTCTATGCTGAAACACAAGTGGCACTATGATGACCTGAAGACGGTCCGAGGATTAGTCCCGTCAGGAAACCGGCCATGATACGCCGTTGATTGGGTGAGTGTTTAAATTACAAGGTTTCAATGTGTTTAATACTATGTTTAGATTTCATACACATAACACTATGTTGAAACACTAACAGGTTATGATACCTTGCAACCTTGGACGTAACCATTGGGTACTGGCCAGCGTCGACCTCACATAAGGGAAGATCTACCTGTTAGACCCGTTCAAATAGGAGGTTACATGAGAGTATAAGAATAAGCAGGTCGCGTGCCTACGTTGGTTTATACCCTCGATGTTGCATCAAGTCGAGTTTCACTCCAATAGAACGAAGGATGATGTGACATACAGTTTGTCGAAGAAGGGATTCCGAATGAGCATCATGGACGGATCCCGTGGGGTGCCCCAACAACATCAGGGGTATGACTGTTTCAACATTTTATTCTATCTCACTTGGTTTTAATTAAATTCCATTCTAATGGTTGTTCATATGGTGATTTGCAGCGGTAACTGTGGTGCCCATACTTTGAGATTGGCAGAGTACTTGTTGGCAATCAAGAAGGAGTTCGACTGGAAAGAAGAGGATATGAGCACCATTCGAGAGAAGATGACTGTGGAGGTTTATTGTAACTCGCTTCACAACACTGTTGTATAGATGATGTATATATGGGTTATTCCCTGAGTTGTAATTGATGTACATAACATATTCATTTATTATTTTCATTAATCAATTAATTTTTTTCAATTCCAACTCGCGCGTGAACAATTTAGTGCGTTGCAACACGATTTAAAAAATACAATGAAAATGAACAACTAAAGCTTAACGATTTAAACAACACAACTGTATCGAGCATGGTTCCTAAAGTCTGAACGATGTTGGAAGACATCAACTTGGAGACATGTTCCTCAAGGTGCTTCTGGTGGCAATTCGTCTTTATCTTGTACTGTCTTGTTATGTTTGATTGCCTTCCTTATCAGGGCACGTTTGTTTGTTGTGTCCAATTGAATGATAGATGCTGCACTTGCGACGGTATTCCTCGGGGACAATTCTACTGGGACCTTCATTAACCATAGGCGGGTTGGAACACCTCCTGCTATTATGTCCTGGTTGTCCACATCTTCTACACGACTATGTGGTTGTCCTCTCCGAAGACGAGGCATGTCGACCCTCCATCGGCCGACCTAATTGTCTCTTTGTCTTTGAATTTAAAACCACCCGCGCTGCGATGTCAGATGGCACAACCCATGAAGAAGGATGGCCAACAGGCATAATAGGAACCGAGTATGCATCAATAAGTGTCTCCCTCTTGTAGTAGTCTGCACACAGAGATGTGAAATCCAAGTTTCGCTCCCTGCAACAATGAAAACAGTGAGATTCACGTTTGGGTAATATAATGTGTGAACTGTAACTTGTCAAGTACCTTGTCGCTGCGAGTGCATGTGAACATGGAAAAAAGTCAATTTGGAATTTGTTGTATGTGCAAGTCTTGCGGGCTAAGTCAACCGTCCACTGTTTTCCCTTGTGTCTGACTGAGAATATGTTCCAGTCAACTAGATTTACAGTTATAAAACCGCACTTCTCGACCTGTTTCAGGATCACAAGATATGCTGCATCGGTCAATCGAAGACGCATGGACCGTGCAGCTGCATGACGATCGTGAAACCACTTTTGTAGCATATTCCTAATGAACTCTTCCAGCATCATCAATGGCAGTTGCCGTGCGAATTTTAGGCATGAGTTTATGCACTCTGCAACATTTGTGGTTATCACCCTGTACCTTCTTTGGGGACAATGTACGCGGGACCATTGTGAGGACCGGCAGCAATAGCATAATTGAATGCAGCCTTGTGCAACTTACGTAACTCCTCCATGTGATGATTATACTTTAATTCACTGTACGACCTAGCTGCGTCATTCGTTATGTCAGCAACATCCTTTCTATGGAATCGCTTCTTTATATTTTCACCAAAATGCCAGCAACATATGGTATGGGTTGCATAAGGGAACATTTTAGAAATCCCTGCTTCAATGCTTACATGACGATCGAAAATGAAAACCAAATCATTTATATTACCAAGGGCACCCCTCAAGCATTCCAAAAACCACTCCCATGAAAGATTATTTTCTGAGTCACCATACCCAAAAGTAATTCGATACACCTGTTCGTTTCCATCTTGTGCAGTTGCCACAAACATTGTACCCCCGAATCTTCCCTTCAAATGGGTACCATTAACTGCAATCACATGATGTATACACCTCCGAAAATCTCTAATTAAGGACCCTAACGATATGAAAAAGTAGAGGAATTTATCATCGTCAGTGCATTGTAAGTCAGTGATTGTGCCAGGATTTTGCTGTTCCAGAACGTATGCAAAAGATGGCAAGAGTTGGAAAGCTTCTTCATGCGTTCCATAGGTCAATGATAATGCATATTGAAGGGCATCGTGTGCCTTACTGTACGTGATTTGTATACCATACATTGTTTTCATATCGGCGATGACGTCCTTGGCACGCATGAGACGACCATCATGTTGTTGAAGTCTAGGTGCAACGACTTCTCCCATTATGACTGCACTAGCTTGTCGGTGGCGACGGTGAATCTCCTCCAAGGGACAACTGTGTTCGTTGACAAAACTTCTCACTTGAAAGTATGTCCCTTCATCTTTCCTTACCGCTCTTAATTTCCATGTACAATAGTCAATGATGCAAACCGGATGTAAAGTTGTCTTATTGGACCTTTTCACTTTCCATTCAAAGTTATGATGCATTGCAAAATGGCCAACTAGCCTCTTTAAATCCTTTTTACTCGGAAAAACTTGACCTTTATAAATCATGGTTCTAGGTTCTGGCGTTGCCAAGGTGCTAGTTGTATCAATACCAAATGAGTATGAATCTGCTCCTGGAATAACCCACGTTGCAGATGCTGTTACATTATACCGGACCTCAGAAGGCCCAGGCATATCAAGTGGAGTGCAACTAACTCCTTGTACATGTCTACCTCGTGTTTCAATTTGTGCAGGGTCTTCATCCACATTTTGTAGATCATCAACCCGACCATTAACCTGTTCATTATTTGCCTCATTTTCCACCTCAGGGTTCGAGTAATTGTTCTGCTCATTTCAACAACCAAACACATCGCCAAATTAAGGTTCAACTAAATCTTCATGGTCGACCGCTATCGGTGGGACACCACACATGTTTCCCCCACCTTCGGTGGCACTTCTTTGGGTGAACACTTGGTTGCTACCACTAAAGGATCCTAATTGTTGGTTATTTTCAAGATGAGGAATATCATTCCTGATCACATCTCCAGCTGTCCTCTCAGTTACACTGACACATACTTGAGGGATAACTTGATCTTCCCCTAGCATAAACTGCACATCGTTGTCATTTCTTATAAATGTGCGATATGTACTGCCAGGAACAATTGATATTGATGACAGATCAACATTGAATTTGTTTACATCATAATTCACAATGGTATGCACGATCGCCACTAATTATTCTTAAGTCATATCCTTTGACACATACATTCCCTGGTTATCCTATCCAACAAACCTTTGACTTCCATCGGGTAACTGCTCCCATCGACCGTTGTAAGATATTACTATTCTAACCCGATTCATGATGTTGTCAAATTAATCATCACAAAGCATTAATGAAAATTCAGGACTACAAACTTTTTTCAAATATTACATTTACAAAGGCTATGGTGAGGATATTGAAAAGTCTCGGAGAAGACATGACAAGGCTCGTAGAATTCTTTAAAAGGCTCGATTAAATCACATGAAAATGCTCGAAAATTTCTTCAAAAGGCTCGGGTAAATCGCATGAAAAGGCTCGAAAAATTCTTCAAAAGGCTCGGATAGTGAATGAAAAGGCTTGAGGAAGACATAAAAAGGCTCGAAAATTCTTCAAAAGGCTCGAATAGTGAATGAAAAAGGCACAAGTAACACATGAAAAGGCTCGGATAGTGAAGACATGAAAAGACACGGGTAACACATGAAAAGGCACGGAAAACATATGAAAATGCTCGGATAGTGAACACATGAAAAGGAACGGGAAACACATGAAAATGCTCGGATAGTGAACACATGAAAAGGCACGGGAAACACACGAAAAGGCTCGGATAGTGAACATATAAAAAAGCACGGGAAACACATGAAAATGCTCGGATAGTGAACACATGAAAATGCTCGGATAGTGAACACATGAAAAGGCTCGGGTAACACATGAAAAGGCTCGGAGATTCAAAAATTCTCACAATGGCTGGTTTACAAAATGTGAACAAATTAAAAGAAGAAAGTTCAAGAAATATTACCTTATTTTATAAGTTGAAGATGAAACTCAAGGCAACGACAAATCTTGAACTTTTATTTGTAGATAGAGAGAGAGAGAAAGAAAAGATCAGAGAGAGAGAGTCGTTTTTGTTGGAAGTGTGGAGAGAGAAAAGTACAAAGAGAATAACATAACTGATTATCTAAGAGCAATTTTGGTAGTTCACCATAATATGTGCCTTTTAAACTTAACTTATTAAACCACTGACAATATCACCAAATGAGTTTGAAAATGTGACATTTCGTACCATTTCCACCACTTTGAGTCAAAACATGTAAATCTAATGGTCTACATCCAACGCATTGATGGAGTTATATCATGACGCACTGACTTGAAAATTTCCGTGAAAATTTTCATATATATATATATATATATATACGAAAATTTTCATATGAGGATGTACTGATATAATTATATAAGGATATTGAAAGTGAGTCACTCGTTTTACATACTTTGACTTGGTATGTATGCACTTGTCAAATCACTTTTATAAATGAGTGGCTCACATTCAATATCTTGATAAAGTTATATGAGGATACCCTGATAAGAACGGGACCGTATGTATATATATATATATATATATATATATATATATTTTGGAAGAATAATCTTAAGGGTTTTAGCAAAACTACCCTATAAAATAGGGACTGAATTATAAATTATCCTAAAACCCAAGACTGCCCTGAAATGACCTTCCTACCCTTTTGTCCTTAATTCACTCTATTTGCCAAATTCCCAAATCCTCTACCAACCCATCCCGATCAAACCGATCTTCCGTCGCCGACACCAGCCACCGTCGCCGACGTCCATTTCAGCCCAACCGCAACTTCTTCGTCGCGACATCGTCGTCGTAGTCGATATCCAGTACGCCGACGTCGTCAACTTGGGAGCACACTGGACATAGGGTAATCCTGATTCATGGTGTTGTTCTCCTTTTGTGTGCTTCGATTCAGTGAAGATTTATTATTTTTTGTAATATATGTTGAATAATCTAAATGCGAGTCTCCGTTATTAGGTCTGCTCAATCTTTGAAAATAGCTGGGTTTAGATTTAGTTGATTGTTTATTTGTGAAGGTTTTAATTTGTGAGTTTTAAAGAAATCGTGGGAGGTGTCTGTCTCTTCTTCTGATCGTTTTTTGGCAGTGGGGGTGGTGCTCTGTTTCGTTTTTTGAATTGTTTTTGGGTGGTGTTTTTGGGAGGTGTTGAACTATTGAAGTTATGAATTAGGAAAGTCTAATGTGAAAAAGGCCCTCTAACTTTTAGATGCTTTTCCTACTTATGCATTTGCTCAGAATCATGGTGGTTTTAAAGTTTGGTTATTATAGAAGAAATAATGAACTAATTTGAATATAAGAATGGATTGGGTCTAGGGATGGCAATGGGTTGGGTTCAGGTTTGAGTCCTACTAGACCCGGATCTAGACTCCGATAAAAGAAAATTGGATCAAGACCCGGACCTAGACCCAGTTGGGTCTGGATCTTCCTAAGACCCGTGGATCCAATTAGAGGACATCAAGGGAAATATTCTTATTTGTATTTGATTTCAATTTCAAATTCTTCAATTTTTTTTTTATTTTAAACTCGCTCATTATTCGGGTCTACGGGTCTAAGTTCGGATCTATAGACCCATACCCAACCCGGACCCGGATCAGGTGAATCCAGACCCAGACTCGATTTGTGACCCAAATGTGAGGACCCAGACCCGACCCACGAGGGTCGGGTCCGGGTCTCACGAGTCTGGATTTTAATTGCCATCCCTATTTGGATCTGGGTACTTTAATCTTTATATAAGTGGACACATTGTTTTTTCATTGCATCTCCAGATGTTGATGAAATGAGATCAGCTTAAAAGTCCTGCTGATTGAGACCGAGTTAGAATTCCCATTGGAAGTTAAGTGTCAATGTGGCATTATTTAATTTATTATTCCTTTTCCTATTTTCACGAGGCCTTTGCTATAGCAAAAGATTTTACTATATTATTACTTTATTTTGTTTTATATACTACTACTTGCAATCAGGTTTGGTCCATATTTTGTTTTCCCTGTGATGAACATATCTTGTGTTTACATTTCTGAAAATTCCATGGAACTGCTGTTTATGTCATCACACAACTCTCTCAGTTAAGCTAGCTTCATAGTGGGATGACAATGATATCAAATATTCTCGTATAATCATATGATCTTTTTGTAAAAAAAAATATTTGAGACCTAAACCATGATTGAATGGACCAAATGCCTCCCATATGCTATTAGCTCTAGAAACATTGGCAATAAATATGTGTTTAGCAATATTCTTTGCTGCTATTACTGTTGTAACTGCAATAGATATACACAATGAATAGCATCTATCAAGTGGGTTAGTTTTTTATTTTTTATTATTAATTTTTTTTTTTTAAAAATGGTTAGTTTTTAGAATGGCCACTTAATATGCTGGGTGCTGTAGTTCATGTGATTAATAGTTTGTCACACTCTATGATGGATTTTTTTTTTGTCTTTATTGAGTTCCAGTATTGTTAATTTTATAAGTTGCACTGGATACTTTTTACAGATTCTCCTTGTGATTCTGTTCAGTTTATTGAATGGTCTCCTACTTCATGTCCTCGTGCCTTATTAATAGCTAATTTTCATGGGCGGATATCTGTCTGGATTCGGCCTTCTCATGTAAGCTAGCCTTGCTGGATCATTTTTTTGAAATACTCTATAAGGTTGCCTTTTCCACAAACAAACAGAAACAACTTCTTAACATGTTTGTTTGTTTCTTTTCATATCTGTTCTTCTTTACTTGCAATGATGCAATTGTCTATATGTTTTTTGCTTCTCAGTTATCTGCACTTTTTAAACTTACTATTGTCTATGTATGCAGGGACTAGCCAATCAACTTACTGGCACTCTGGCAGCGTGAGCATGAATGGCGGCAGGATATAGCAGTTGTTACCAAGTGGCTCTCAGGGCTGTCTCCAGTACGTATTTGTTTGTTATCCTTCTATTCATAATTTCATTTGATTCTAACAAGTAACAACTCTTATCTTTCTTTTAAATGTTTGCATTCTAAGCACTTTTATCTTTGTTTTATTTCCTTAACGATCAGTATAGGTGGCTTTCCTCAAAATCCACAGTTCCTTCAAACCCGACTTCAACCTTTGAAGAAAAATTCATTTCGCAGCATTCTCAAAAATCAAAATTCAGGTTTTGTTCTTGCTGCTTCATAAGCGTTTCTAATAATCACTAAGAAGAGTTCTTAAGTCCAGTTTTCTGACTAGCATTTCTGCATCCGGATAAATTATATTCTGTTTGCTGTTATTTTGGACAAATTGGTATCTCATTGTACTCCAACTATATTACAAGTATGTTTCTTTCAATTGTACATGTAATGATGGCTTGTGCAGATGATTGCATGAGCTAGTATGTGATTGCAGATGGTGGTTCATGTTGTTTTAGCTCTCTGTTTCTTTTTGATGATGCAATAGATGAAAACCATAAAATTGATCATTCTAATGTTATTCACACAATTACGAGAAAAACAAAATTACTGTTATATCCTTCGACAGTTCGATCGGAATAACTAGTTTTTCTTTTAAAGTAGATTTACAACTAAGTTCAATTAAGTTGTGTGACAAACTTAATTGATTTCAATGTTTAATAAATATATGCGATAACATGGATTTCTAAGTTTCAATCAATATATGTAACTTACTTACGGTGCTAATCCTCTAAATTGCTTTGTATGGTTGTCTTTATTCAAAATCCTCTAAAACGGTGTTGCTCCCCCCAGCCAAACAGTCCACTACAAACTTCAATTCGTTCATGGTCTCAGGCAACATGTTTTGACTATAGGTAAAAAGTACGGGGAAACAATCGAGGGTTTGATGAATGGGGGATTATTAGATTCTGAGTTGTTGGGGATAGTTGATAATGTTCTTAAATCATTTCAAGACCTTGCATCGAAATTCAGAGTCTATTTTTCAAGTCTACCGGAGGATGTCAGTGTCGAACATGGTGTAGGTTCCTTTGAAATACATTTGTTGTCATGACTTTTGACAACACGGAGTTGCTCACTCCCAGCCAAACAGCCCACTTCGAACTTTAGTTCATTCATGGTCTTAGGCAGCATGTTTTGACTATATATGGGTAAAAAATATGCAGAAACAATCGAGGGTTTGGTGAATGAGGGATTCTAAGATTTTGAGTTGTTAGGGATGGTTGATAGTGTTCTTAAATCATTTCAAGACCTTGAATCGAAATTTAGCGTCCCTTTTTCAAGTCTACTAGAGGATATCAACGTCTAATGGGGTGTACTTGCAAGATTATTCCTTAGAAAACAAATGCTAATATTTATTCCTTTTTATCATACATTCATACTATAACCATTTACAATCATTAAAAACAGAAATTTCAAGATTTGTACATGTACTTGCAAGAGTTCGTTCAAAATGGCGTCGAAGTTGGAGTTGGATAGGCTCTGAAGAAGGAAGAGAATCTGGCTCGCTATGAGAGAAGATAAGAGTACCATTTTTGTTTTTTCGGTTCAAGATAATTTTAATCGTCTAAAAATAAAGTAAATTACGGTTTTGTATTTGGTTTTTCCAAGAAGAGGGCAAATTATAATCCGTTATAAGGGAATAAGAAGCTTTCGGCAATAAGACCCATTTTATGCCAATTTAATGACCCTGATGAATTTAATTTATTATTATTTTTTCAAGTACTACATAAATTTGAGTTTTTTTTTTAAGAGAGTTACTCTTATATTAATATATACATACTGTATAACTTGGTCATTTGATCAAATCAAACTTGCAGACAAATATGACTATTAATTTTTTAATTTATATATCATTAGTCTAAGCAGTCAAGCAGGCATGCATGGAACATGTTTTGCCAAGTCCGTTTCATGTATGGCCAGAAAGCAACTGACTTCTGTTTTACGTATGGAAATTGTAAACCTATAATACCATTATTGAATCCTTTTATATAGGCTGAATTAATTTTGGAGTTATTGACATTTGATTTTGGTATCAAAATCTGTTAGACTGATGAGAAATGCTGAAATGCTTTAACGACACAGGTATGGTTGAATTGCACTAAGCTACTGAGAATGTTAACAGATATAAGAAAACTTTGATTTCAGAGTCGTCCTGACTAGAGAAATATTACGGGTTAATTAAGATCTGAAACACTAAGAAGAACAACAAAAGATGCCTATTAAGTAGTAATTAGCAAAACAAGAAGGCATGAATACACCTTAATTATTTACAAGAAGTTTTCATGTGTTTGCACATATACACAGGCTTATTTACTCAGGACCGGTTTCCATTTTGAGTCGTTGAGACACAACACTCATCGGCGGTCGAGATTTTGGATTGAAATGTAATCATGAGAGAGCAATATTCAACATTGAAGGCAATTCATGTGTAAGTTTTGGAGTTAAAGGAGGTGAGAGGCGGGGATCCAACATGGTTTTCAATTCTACACTTCAATCACGTAACGAATTTATATCACTTATGAGTTCTCCTGGATGTCTTCCCATAAGAATTTCTAGCACCAAAACACCGATGCTATAAACATCACATTTTCCGGTTACTGCCATAGTGTAAGCAAGCTCTGCAACAACAAAAACAGAACCAATTTCAGGAAATACTCAATTGTTTACTATGTTACAAAATATTAAATATCAATGTTTTCAAATGCAGGACAAAACCTGAAAAGGAGTAAAAATTTACCTGGAGCAATGTAGCCATATGTGCCTGCAGCTGCTGTCCAATTAGATGAATCAGGCTTTAGAAACTTTGCAGTGCCGAAATCTAAAACATGAGCCTCCATGTCAGTGTCCAGCAGAACATTTTCGCTCGAAATGTCTTGATGAATAACAGGTGGCACGCGATCGTGATGCATATAAGATAAAGCATGAACAACCCCTTTAATAACTGTTCTCCCAGTCCAATTCTCCTGCTTCCTTTTCATTGCTCAAGATTTCGGCTAAGCTTCCCTTTTCCATGAACTTGTAAACCAAAAATGTATGCCTACCTTGAGCACAGAATCCGTGGAGCTTCACAATGTTTCGATGCCTGAGTTCCGTTAGTGCTGCTACTTGATTACAGAAACTCTTTATGCTGTAAATTTCTAAGTCGTTGGTCTGAGAATTCATCTTTTTTATTGCAAAAACATTGCCATCTTCGATTTCTGCTTTGTAGACTTTTCCTGATCCTCCAACCCCAATGCAGTACATTTGATCAAAGTTGTTTGTAGATTTAACAATGTCTTCATACATAATTTTCCCATTAAAATACAACACTGAGAATGGATTTTCTCCTCTTGAATTATATCATAAAGCAGGTTCCATTGTGGTGTTGGACGTCTGAATTTTTAATGGAAGCAGGAAGAGTTATAGGGGAACTCTTAATGGTTGAGGAGAATACTCTCGATAGGAAGAATTTGATTATGGGAAGAGTGTTAGTGCTTACGCCTGCAAGGAAAT
This sequence comes from Acer negundo, assembly GCA_035582765.1. Lineage (NCBI taxonomy): Eukaryota > Viridiplantae > Streptophyta > Magnoliopsida > Sapindales > Sapindaceae > Acer > Acer negundo. Next base: position 9,245,143 of record CM069241.1, on the reverse strand, counting down.
GTTGCCCAGAAGAGATTAGGGTGGTCAACAGTCGCATGATGGTATCTTTAGAAGTGGAAATGGATACTGTTCCGGTGACAGTTTCATGGGTGGAGGAGACTTTAGGGTTAAGAAAAACTAAGGGCAGTAAGGTCTCCACAGGGAAATAAGACAAATCAGACCCTTCATCTTTTCAAATTCAAAATTCCAAATACAAGGTAGGTGTAATGGATGACGGGCTTTTCGAGGAGCAAGAAAGAGAGGAGGTTTCTTTAAGAAAAGATAGCGGATTCGGTCAGAATAGGAGGAAGAAAGAGGGTGGTTGTGTCAGAAGAGAGGGTCATTCTGATTGCAAAATTGGAAAAAGGGGCCATCTCCATCAGTCATAGAGGAATAGGCAAGATGGAGTATGTCAAGAAAAAACCAGCTATGAGATACGATCCCAAAGCCAGCTGGTCCTGGAAAAAAGAAAAAATCAAAAAGGAGGGTTTGAAGAAGACTTTAGAACATCATCCTCGGATTCTAAAGAGGCCTGGTTTTCTATATTTGGCAGAGGAAAAGGTGAATCATCGCATCAGAAAATGGAAGGTATAAGAGGTTCTAACATAGTTATGGACTTAGGCTTAATCAGTGTACCTAATGGGCCTAAACCTTCTAACTTTTGTTTGGGCCAATCTTCGGAGTTGTCTAGTGGGGATAAATCTGGAAAGAAGGATCATGGGTCAGGTGGGTCCAATCCCAAGTCAAAAGGTAGCAATAGCAAGCCTACAACAAAAGCAGACTTAAACCATAGATGAGCCCAGTCTCGTTTGGTGCTTTCAAACTCAGAGGAAGGAAGTCAAGACTTCAATCTTCAAAAAGAGGTGAGGTCTAAAGGGACTGAGATGAGAGAGGTTAGCGATTCTAACTCGAGATTAGACGAGGAAGAGGTAGTGGTGATTCCTACCCCAGTCCCAGCAACGAAAAGAAAAGGGAGAAATTGCTGCCATTCATCCAAGATCCACGACATGCAAACAAGAAGCTTGAAGAGTTTGGATGTGTCAACACAGTCAGAGATTCTTGCGAGTTCAAAAAAGGGGGAGGTGATAATTAATAAGGATGATAGTCTTGAGGATATTGAAATGGTAGTGGTTGATACATAGGGCAATATAATGGTTTGGAACTTAGAGGAAGAAATAACAAGAGTTATTGAGACAGGAGTCGCTCTAGGTCTTGATTTTAGGGGTAAGGAGAGGCAGTTCATGAAGGAGCTGGTTAGAAGAGAGAAGGAAGACAGGGAAAGAGTTCAAGAGTCTAGATGAGTTGCGCGTTGTGTCTCGGTGGGTTTGTTTTCTTTTTATGTTAGTTCTCTCTTAGAATGTTAGAGGCATTGGGTTGCCTGAGAAAAGGAAGGTGATTAGAAGTCTTGTTGAAAGGATTAAACCTATGGTTTTCTTTATTTAAGAAACTAAATTGTCCTCCTATGATAGTAAAATTATCAATTCTTTAGGTGGTTCTTCTCTTGGCAAAGGAATTGGGGTGGAGTCTAGAGGTTCGGCAGGGGGTTTGTTATCCTTTTGGGATGATGACAAGTTCTGTGTGTCCGATTGCATTACTAAAGATAGGTGTGTTTTTATGATCGATAAGTTGATTTCCATAAAGCAAGTGGTGGGTTTTTGTAATATCTATGCTGACAATGTGGAAAGCAATCAAAAACTTCTTTAGGAGGAGATTATTGCTGTTTTGAGCTCGTTTCCGATTCCGTGGGTGTTGGGAGGTGACTTTAATACGGTGTTAGACGTTTTAGAGAGGATTGGTGTGAGTTGCAATCCAGGGTCCATCAGGAATTTTAACTCCTTCGTTTTTAGAGCCAAGTTGTTAGATCTCCCGTTGCAAGGAATGACTTTTACTTGGTCAAATTTTAGGGAAAATGCTGCTTGGTCGAGAATTAATCGTTTTTTAATTTCTCTTGTTTTGCTATCTTGGTTTCCTCTATTGAGACAAATGGGGTTACTAAGGAGCGTGATTCGTGGTCTGATAGTGCTTGATGTTCCTACAATGGACTGGGGCCCCCTGCCTTTTCGGTTTTTTAACTCTTGGCTGGAAGAGAGTAAAATGATGGAGGATTTTAGGAAAGGCTGGATCGATTACAAGGCTAAAAGGACGGTTGGTGGGATATTGTCAGCTAAGCTAAAGGTTTCCAAGCTTAGGATGAAAAGATGGATGCAATTGAACAGAGTAGTGCCTTTCTCTTGGAAGGTTATTGAGATTAGGATGGAGGCTTTGGACAAATTGGCCGTGACTAATGGGTGAGATGATAATCTAAGAAAAGACAAGCTTTTGCTGTTGGCTGAAGCTTGGTCCAACTCTAGGAAGGGGGAGCAAGTTTGGAGGCAAAAATCAAGGATTAAATGGCTGAAAGAGGGAGATAGAAATTCAAATTTTTTTCATCTTGTGGCCAATGAGAGAAGAAGGAGAAATTTTATAGGGGATATGTGCTTTAATGGGGTGCCAACTTCTAATCCACATCTTATCAGAGAAGGTGTTTTTGATTTTTTCAAAAAACAGTATAGTAAGGTTGAGTGGCAAAGACCCAAGATTAATGGTTTGAACTTTAAGAGGTTGTTTTCCGATCAAAGGAATGGGTTAGAGGAGGCTTTCACTAATGAGGAAGTGTGGGACACTTTGTGTAATTGCAATGGAAATAATGCCCCCGGGTCGGATGGTTTCGATCTTAATTTTGTTAAGTCTCATTGGGGGTTGATCAAAGAAGATTTCATGAATTTTGTTAATGGTTTTCATGAGGACAGCTCAGTTATTAAAGACCTGAATGCGACTTTCATTGCTCTCATTTCGAAAACGAAAAGGCAAAATGTAGTAGGGATTACAGACCTATTAGTCTAGTTGGTTCGATGTATAAATTGTGGCAAAAATGCTTGCCAATCGCCTGAAAAAAGCTATGAACATTGTTGTAGGAGAGTTTCAAATGACTTTTGTTAAAGGTCGTCAGATAACCGACAGTTTTGTGATAGCAGAGGAAATCAACAAATGGAATAAGGAGAAAGTTGGAGGATTAGTTGTCAAGCTAGATTTCGAGAAGGTATACGATAGAGTGGATCATGGATTCCTCGATTCTATGTTAGAGAGAATGGGTTTTGGGTTCAAATGGAGAAGATGGATGGCAGACTGCATTTTCTCCCCTCGTCTTTCTGTGTTGGTTAATGGCTGCCCTAATAATCAATTCAGTATGGAAAAAGGTTTGAGAAAGGGCGATCCGTTATCATCGTTCCTATTTAATATTGTGTCGGAAGGTCTTAGTTGTCTTTGACAATAGGCAGCCGGTTTACAGATGATCAAGGGAGAAGATTTTGACTAGAAAGGGATACATATTTCTCACTTACAATTCGCGAACGACACTATGGTGTTTATCAAATTGAAACTTGAGTATGTCCTCAATATCAAAAGAATTCTAAGGTGCTTCGAACTAGCCTCTGATGGTCTGAAAGTAAACTTCCACAAATCATGTGTTGCTAGAGTTGGGTTGAAGGTGCCTGAGAATCCTATCTGGGCGATAGCATTGAACTGTAGAGCTGCGACACTCCCTTTTTCTTATTTGGGTTTTCCTTTTGGAGCTCGGTCGTGTTTGAAAGCCTTTTGGAGACCTTTGGTGGAGAAAATTGAAGCGAGACTTGCTCCTTGGAAACGAATATTCCTATCCAAAAGTGGCAAACTAACTCTTATCAAATCTGTCATTTCTAGTATACCAGTCTATTTTATGTCCGTTTTCAAAATGCCAGTGGGGATTGCTAAGAGCATTGAAAAACTTCAGTGTAGCTTCTTGTAGGGCGATGGCTTAGCTAAAAGAAAACTTCATGCGATTAGTTGGGATTCGTTTTGTAAAAGTAAAGCAAAAGGTAGGTTAGTCATAGGCAAGATGTCAGTTAAGAATAAATGGAAGCTAGCCAAGTGGGTTTGGCGTTTTAATGCAGAAGACAGTTCTTTATTGAAAATGGTTGTAGTGGCTAGATATGGGCTGGAAAGTAAAAGTTTGTATTGGAATTGGCAGGGTTCTCCTCATTCGTCCTTCTTTATTAAAGCTATAGCCAGCTTATTCTTAGAGAATAACAAGTCAGCTAAAGTTCTTTCAGAGGGTTTATTAGTGATTATAGGCGATGGGATGAAAGTAAAATTCTGGAGGGATATTGAAGTGGAATCTACATCCTTGAAAGAGTCCTTTCCTCGTATCTACACGTTGACCACCAACAAGATTAGGTCAATATCTGATTTCGATCATTGGGAAGGTTTACAATGGAAGTAAAGGATTTCTTTGAGAAGAAACTTGTTTCGCTGGGAACAGGATTAAGGGGACAACTTTATTTTGGTTGTTTAGAGTGTTAAGATTCGTAGAGGTACTGTAGATATGCTGGTTTGGTCCTACAATCCGAAAGGTGTTTTTCTGTTCATTCCTTTTGTAGAGCTATGGATGAACAGAGCCACTCTGAATTAGATCTTGATAAGTTTAATTGGCAAGGTATCAACCCTCCTAAAACTGAGATTTTTATTTGGAAATTGTTGAAAGAGAGAGTCATGGTTAGACAGGTTATCCAAAGGTTCTTAAGATTTCAAATTATAAACCTGGAGTGCCCCTAATGCAATGATGAAGTGGAGTCGACAAAACACCTATTCTTAAACTGCAGATGGTCTTGGTGGTTATGGTCCTCCTTATGTCCCTCTTCTAACAGTGATAGAGTATGGAACTCGGTGTTCTTTGCGGTTGTATGGACGATTTGGGAATTTAGGAACCAAAAGGTCTTCAATGAAAAAGAGGCGAATTTCTCGTTAGCAGTTGACTTAATCAAATTCAGAATAGCTTGTTGGTTTAAGTATTAAGGCAGTGGTTCTTCTGAGTCCATTACAGCTATTCTCCTTAACATTTCTGACTTGTGTAAAGATCCGAAGAGAAAGAGAAAGAAAACCTCCTGGCAGGGAAGGCCTGAAATTCAACGTCGATGGTTCAACTAGAAGCAATCCTGGCCCCGGCGGTATTGGTGGAATGCTGCACGATTCAAGTGGTAAAATCCTCTGTTTATTTTCTTTTTTCTTAGGCATTGGTGATTCTAACCAAGCGAAATTAATGGCTATAGAGAAAGCTTGCAGTCTTTGTGTGGCGAATCCTTCTCTTGCTAATCAGAAGATCGAGATTATTAGTGATTGTAAGGTGGCTGTCTCCTGGATCAATGATGATGGTATTGGTAATCTTAAGTTTGTCAATTTTGTGCTAGACTGCAGAGATTTTATAAAATCTCATGGTGGTGTTTTTGTGTCTTACAACTCGAGATTTTCTAATTCTTTGACGGATAGTTTAGCTAAGTGAGGTTCTAGTTCTGCTGAGAATTGTATTCAATGGAGTCTGTAAGCTGGGTGGTGTGTATTGGCTTTTTTGTTGTCGCCCACCCCCCGATGCATGCCAACATATTATAACATAGAATTTATGTATAATAAATACATGTAGTAATTTCATTTAGTGAAGTTATGACATGATTGAGTTTTGTTTGTGATAGTTTGTATGATTAGGTTGTTTTGCCTAAATAGTTAAACTATAAACATTCATGTATGATTAATTGATGATTAGGTTTGCTTTGTGCATCTGATCAAGTTCATGAATGTTTATGTGAGTTGTATTTGATAATCGGGTTGCTAGAATCTCTCGACAACTAATTAAGTCCTCATATATGAGTATGTAGACATTGTTTGATAACTAGATTGTTAAATTGTATTATAACGTCTAGTTAGGTATTTTTGTGTGTGGTCTCATACATTATTGCATTTGAGCATTATTGTCATATTCACTTAAACTATTAATTCTCTTCAATGACTCAATGTCTTGTGACTTCTAGATGAAGTTGCACAAACAAATGAAGTCTTGCAACCAAAAGGTTGATTGACAAACATTACCAAACAGTGGTGCACCTAGGAATTTTAATTAGGTGAGGTACTTGAACAAAATAATAATTATATAAATATATATATATATATATATATATATATATGCGCTTAAAAATTAAGGTTATAGTAAGATGAGTTTTTTTTTTTATTTTTTATTTTATTTTATTTTTTTTTAAATGAGTTTTTTATATAAAGAAAAATCGATGATATAATGAAGTTTAGATAAAATAAAATAAAATATAATACTTACTTAAGATGAACTAAATAATTTTACATTTAAAAAAGAAATAAAAACAAGAAACATGATATTAAAAAATAAATAATAACCAAAAAAAAAAAACATAAACAATTAAAAATTAGAGGTCGAAATTTAAATGTCACCATTTGGGGGGCTTTTTGGGGAACAGGCACCAAGTTACTAATCTAAGTTTAAAAGGCACCATTTTATGTGACCAGACAAAATTACCCTTTTTGTCGGTTTGTCTGGTTTTGAAACGTTGAAAGAAAAAACCAGAGAGAGAAACCCCGACGGCGCAACAGTGCTACAGAGGACCAAAACCTGACGAAGAACCACCGGCGACGGCGCTACAGTACCGATGTCGAATAGAACTGAAGGGCGAAGAAAAACGAGACCGGTACGTTTTTGTTTCTCACACATTTTTGTTCTAGATAAGTTTTGTGTATTTGATGTAGATTAGGTTTGATTTGATTTGTTGTTCATTATGTTTGTTTGATGAGATTAGGTTAGTGTTTTAGTTTAAGACGATGAAGATCTAGGTTAGTAAGTGTTTTTGAATCTTTATCGAGCCTTTTTGAAGTGATTTCGAGCCTTTTTGTACTGTTACCGTGCCTTTTTTAACTGTTATCGAGCCTTTTGAAGTGATTTCGAGCCTTTTTGTACTGTTACCGTGCCTTTTTTAACTGTTATCGAGCCTTTTTGAAGTGATTTCGAGCCTTTTTGTACTGTTACCGTGCCTTTTGTAATTGTTATCGAGCCTTTTTGTAATGTTATCGTGCCTTTTTGTACTATTATCGTGGCTTTTTGTACTGTTATCGTGCCTTTTTGGACTGTTATCGTGCCTTTTTGGACTGTTATCGTGCCTTTTTGGACTGTTATCGTGCCTTTTTGAACTGTTATCGAGCCTTTTTGAAGTGATTTCGAGCCTTTTTGTAATGTTATCGTGCCTTTTGTAACTGTTATCGAGCCTTTTTGTACTGTTATCGTGCCTTTTTGTACTATTATCGTGCCTTTTTGGACTATTATCGTGCCTTTTTCAACCTTTTATTTCGAGCCTTTTTGAACTTAATCGAGTCTTTTTGAACTGTTATTCGAGCCTTTTTGTTCGAGCCTTTTCAGACGTTACCCGAGCCTTTTAATGAAGTATTCGTGCCTTTTCACAAACTACCCGAGCCTTTTACTGAAGTGTTCGTGCCTTTTCACAAACTACCCGAGCCTTTTGATACACTACCCGAGCCTTTTACTGAAGTGTTCGTGCCTTTTCACAAAGTACCCGAGCCTTTTGATACACTACCCGAGCCTTTTACTGAAGTGTTCGTGCCTTTTCACAAACTACCCGAGCCTTTTACTGAAGTGTTCGAGCCTTTTGATACATTACCCGAGCATTTTCATACACTTCCCGAGCCTTTTTGTTCGAGCCTTTTCATGAACTCATATGTTTTTTTTCTGTGAATGCAGATGAGGTATCAGCTAAAGGAGTCGCTTAAAACCCCAGTAAGAGACTGGTTCAAGGGAGATATCGACAACGCACTTAATAGTGTACCTGAACATCTGAGGATCGAAGACCGACGTCGGTATACTGAGTCGTGTTTTGGTCATTTTCTAATGATGCATCGTGAGATTCATTTTTCGGCTGGGATTGTCCATCGGCTGCTTTTACGCGAGTTGCATCACGATGGGCCGGAAGATGAGATGAGATTTTTGTTAGGTAAGCATTCGGTCCGGTTCTCGAAGGTTGAGTTTTGTCTAATCACTGGGTTGAAGTTCGGAGTCATTCCCGACACGGCAAGGTATGATATGGTAGAGAATGGCATACACGAGCGGTACTTCCAGGGTAGAGACATCGAGTTTGAAGAGTTGAGAGCAGTGCTGCGGATTGGTATTTTTGTGGAGCAGTACGATGCGGTAAAGCTATGCTTATTGTTTATGCTCAACCGGATACTAATGGGGGTAGACGAGTGAGATAGAGTTCCAGTATGGCAGTGGAGGCTAGTGGAGGACTTGGACGCTTTTGATGCGTTCCCGTGGGGCGCACACGTGTATAGGCGGTCAATTTATTGTTTCAAGCATGCGTTGGATGGTCGACGGGAGCGGTTTGAACAACGACAGCAAGAAAGGGGTGCTGATTTACACACGACTGAGACGTACAACGTATATGGACTACCACACGCACTATTGGTGAGAATTTAAAATTTGAATCTGTATTTTAATTATAGTTTTTTATTTTATTTTATATTGTACTTATATATTATACAGATATTTGCTTTTGAGGTTATCCCCGAGCTTGGGAATAAAAAATGTGGGATCCGTAGGGCAATCTCCGAGCTACCACCCCCACGTATTCTGAAATGAGAGTTGAGTCAGCGACCGTGGGGGAGAAAACTGGATGGCATTTTCACTGAAAGGGTAAGTATTGTTGTTGTTAATTTTCATAGTTTTTAGTATGTATACAATTACAATGATCTAACTCCGATTTCAGATGTTTGTGCGGCGTGAATTGGTGTCGACGAGTGTTGAGATGGCTCAACGTTACTACGAAGGCATAGACCTGGGAGGCAGTCTGTATGATACCGATGTTGCTGATATACCTGGTCACGTCCCTGAGCACGAACGACGTAGGAGTGCTGGACCCATTGATATGGAGGGTGCGTATTCCAGACCTAGTGATATAGAGGGTGCGTATTCAGGACCCAGTGACAGGGAGGGTCCTTATTCCGGACCCAGTGATAGGGATGGTGCATATTCCGGAGCCAACGATACAAAGGGTTCAGACCAGGAGGGTGGGAGTTGGAGTCCCGTGAGGCATCAACCGGTACGTTTCACTTTGCCCAGACAACCTCGACCTGGGGGTGATTCAGTTTTTGAGGGTCGCGGTGAGAGTCCTAAAAGGCATAGACGGGTACGATTCACTATGCCCAGACAGTCTCGACCTGGAGGTGATTCCCGATGAGGCGTTAGCGGGCATCCACATGTATGTAAAAGATATTAGAACCACATTATTTAATTTCAATTGAGTGAACAGTTTAAGTGCTGACAAAACTTGAAATCGTTTCAGGGCTGGGATGGTAAATTCGCTGAAGTGATGGATGCTGTCCAATCTCTACGGGTTGATATGATGGATGCTATCCGAAAGAGTGATGAGAAGCGAGATCAGCAGCATCAGGAGTTGTTGGATATGATCCGGGCGCTTCAGGGTCAGGGTCAGGGTCAAGGTCAGACATCGCAGTCCCGTATGGATGGTCCACCATCCAATGACCATCACAGAGACTTTAGTCCCACAGGCAGGACAGGTACACATCAGCATGGGATAGACCCACAGATCACACATGAGCAGACACCTACTACGGAGGCACATACTGCAGACACAGTATCTGATCACCCCGGGCATGTTATGACAGAACGAACAGAGGTTCCCGGTGGTACAGAGATATCAGTATTAGAGCAGGTGCCTCCTCCAGTTATACCCGACGACAGTGCTGGTACAGAGACAGGACTACTAGTACGGGAGCTACCTGATGGATCTGTGCCACATGTTCTTCCACATGACCTAGCACATGGTTCATCATCACAGCGTACACCACCTCCAGTAGATCCCAGCGCAGTGCGACCGTTGAAGCGATCCAGGCGCAACTCCCCCACTCATCAGCGCGATACAGGGAGAGAGAGCGATACACGGAGGGATAGATCCTCTTCAGAGCGTAGCCCTTCTCTGAGAGATACACGACGGGAGATATCCTCCTCACATCACAGCCCTCCTCATAGAGATACACGGCGGCACAGGTCGTCCTCACAGCGCAGCCCTCTTCATAGTAGTCCACAGAGGCATAGATCCTCCTCACTGCACACACCTCCGGTGGAGTCTAGTTCTGGAGCCTGTAGTCCGCCCCAGATTCAGCGTTAGCTGCGGGTTCGCAGGCCAGGTTGGCAGCTGATGAGCCCATACACTGACCCATGTAGGCCGAAGAAGCCAAGGACCAGGCCAGCGTCATCAGTGCATGCATTCAAGCCCTATGATTTGTTAGATCCTGACCACGTTACTGCGTACCAAGCCTACAAGAGGAACACCACAGGGGAATTGTACGTATAATCGTTCATTACACAATCTTTTAATTAATATTACTTGGTCATCTAACTTCTTCAGCAATTATGCATACGTGATGTGGATATACATATACCAGTTGGTGTCACTTGGTTCCAACGGTTCCAAACCAACTTCATGGAGTTGGAGGATACGGTACGTTCCTTACTTTAAATTTTTGTATAAGTTTTTATCAGTAATGGTAGAATCCTAACAATATAAAATGTTTACATTGTCAGCACATCGATGCGTACTTGTTGATTTTACGGAAGCGTCAACGAGCATACCCCACTGTTTACGCTCAGAGGGTTAACGTATTGGATTCCCAGTTCTATGTAAGTTCTTGTACAGTACGATTTTCCTTTTGTTAATTGATGTGTTTACTAGATCTATTACCTAACATTGTGGTTAATTTTCTATATACAGTCATGGTTAGATATTAAGTGGGAGCGGATGTTCGGCAGTGGGGTGGCTGCACCCCCTAAGGAATGGTCTATGCTGAAACACAAGTGGCACGATGATGACCTGAAGACGGTCCGAGGATTACTCCCGGCAGGAAACCAGTCATGGCACGCGGTTGATTGGGTGAGTGTTTAAATTATAAGGTTTCAATGTGTTTAATACTATGTTTAGATTTCAGGCATATAACACCGTGTTGAAACACTAACAGGTTATGATACCTTGCAACCTTGGACGCAACCATTGGGTACTGGCCAGCGTCGACCTCACCCAAGGGAAGATCTACCTGTTAGACCCGTTCAGACAGGAGGTCCCATGGGAGTACAGGAATAAGCAGGTTGCGTGCCTACGTTGGTTTATACCCTCGATGTTGCATCAGGTCGAGTTTCACTCAAACCGAACGAAGGATGATGTGACATACAGTTTATCGAAGAAGGCCTTTCGGATGAGCATCATGGACGGATCCCGTGGGGTGCCCCAACAGCATCAGGGGTATGACTGTTTCAAAATTTTATTATACCTCACTTGGTTTTAATTAAATTCCATTCTAATGGTTGTTCATATGGTGATTTGCAGCGGTAACTGTGGTGCCCATACTTTGAGATTAGCAGAGTACTTGTTGGCAAACAAGAAGGAGTTCGACTGGAAAGAAGAGGATATGGGCACCATCCGGGAGAAGATGGCTATGGAGGTTTATTGTAACTCGCTTCACAACACTGTTGTATAGATGATGTATATATGGGTTGTTCCCTGAGTTGTAATTGATGTACATAACAGATTCATATATTATTTTCATTAATTAATTAATTTTTTTCACTTTCCAACCCGCGCGTGAACAATTTAGTGCGTTGCATCACGAATTAAATAATACAATGAAAATGAACAACTAAACCTTTACCGATTTAAACAACATAACTGTATCGAGCATGGTTCCCAAAGTCTGAACGATGTTTGAAGACATCAACTTGGAGACATGTTCCTCAAGGTGCTTCTGGTGGCAATTCGTCTTCATCTTGTACTGCCTTGTTATGTTTGATTGCCTTCCTTATCAAGGCACGTTTGTTTGTTGTGTCCAATTGAATGACAGATGCTGCACTTGCGACGATATTCCTCGGGGACAATTCTACTGGGACCTTCATTAACCATAGGCGGTTTGGAACACCTCCTGCTATTATGTCCAGGTTGCCCACATCTTCTACACGATTGTGTGGTTGTCCTCTCTGAAGACGAGGCATGTCGACCCTCCATCGGCCGACCTGATTGTCTCTTTGTCTTTGGATTTAAAACCACCCGCGCTGCGATGTCAGATGGCACAACCCATGAAGAAGGATGGCCAACAGGCATAATAGGGACCGAGTATGCATCAATAAGTGTCTCCCTTTTGTAGTAGTCTGCACACAGTGATGTGAAATCCAAGTTTCGCTCCCTGCAACAATGAAAATAGTGAGATTCACGTTTGGGTAATATAATGTGTTAACTATAACTTGTCAAGTACCTTGCCGCTGCGAGTGCATGTGAACATGGAAAAAAGTCCATTTGGAATTTGTTGCATGTGCAAGTCTTACGGGCTAAGTCAACCGTCCACTGTTTTCCCTTGTGTCTGACGGAGAATATGTTCCAGTCAACTGGATTTACGGTCATAAAACCGCACTTCTCGACCCGTTTCAGAATCACAAGATGTGCTGCGTCGGTCAATCGATGACGCATGGACCGTGCAGCTGCATGACGATCGTGAAACCACTTTTGTAGCATATTCCTAATGAACTCTGCCAGCGTCATCAATGGCAGTTGCCGTGCGAATTTTAGGCATGAGTTTATGCACTCTGCAACATTTGTGGTCATCACT